>OZ030014.1:74652193-75242193 GCA_964023405.1 Apodemus agrarius
ACTGAGCCGTCTCTCCAGCCCCTGAGGGTGTCAGATTAGGATGGTTGTGAGCCACCATGTGGTTGCTGGGATTTGAACTCAGGACCTTTAGAAGAGCAGCAGGTGCTCTTAACCTTAGCTGAACCATCCCTCCAGCCCCCATCCAAGCTATTTTTATACTTCAAATTTTACCCCCTAGAGTTTACTGCAGTTTGCTCTGTAGTATTTTGTAAGTGTTCTTTTTGTGTGTGGAGAAGAGTATGAATTTAGACTCTTGAACATTTGTGTGGCATAACAGTTACCTAAAATGGAAAACAAACCAATTGTAGTGGTTTTGGTTTTGATTTTTGTGTGTGCTGCCAGTATTTCTAGGCGATGACTGTTCCCTGATGGCGTCCCATCTTACCAGAGGCTGGGGTGATTTGCCTTAGTGATCATGAAGACCAAGTTAATCACCTAAGATTTTTCCTGAATCCAGGAAAAGTTAGTTAGTTAGTTAGTTTGTTTGTTTTTGTTTTGTTTTGTTTTTTTTTGTTTTTTGAGACAGGGTTTCTCTGTGTAGTCCTGGCTGTCTTGGAACTCACTCTGTAGACTAGGCTGGCCTCAAACTCAGAAATCCGCCTGCCTCTACCTCCTGAGTGCTGGGATTACAGGCGTGCGCTACCACGCCCAGCCTTTGTCTCCTTTTTTGATTTGTTTTTGTTTTTGTTTTTTTCTTAAAACAGGCAGCCTTTCACCATGCAGCCCAAGCTAACCCAGAACTCAAGTGTTTACCTAGCTGTCTTCACCTTTGGAGCAGTCTGCTCCCCCCCACCACCTATGTGTTGGAATCAGAGGGTCTGTCACCACATCTGTCAATTGCTTGTTAAGACACACACTTTGTTTTGTTGGGACCAGTAAGAAAAGTGTGGAATTTGCATTTCATTTTTACTCCTGGGCCATGCTGATTTTCTAATGTATGTTCCAGGTTTAGTGAATGTGCTACTCAAGTGAGCACTTCTGTTTTCAAGACTGTCTCACTACGTAGCCTAGGCTGGCTGGTAACTTGTGGTCCTCCCACCTTAGTCTCTTGCGTTCTGGAGTGTGCTGCTATGTCCAGCTTGAATTACACCCTGATTTAAGATGCTCCTTTTTCATAAATAGTTTATCTCCAGAATTAATTATAATTTCTTGGAAGAAAGAAATAGCCCCATGGGCTTAGCAGGTAAAGTCATTTGCCACCAAACACAATGGCCTGCATTCCATCCCAAGGTCCTATGTGGTGGAGTGAAAGACCCTCCTTCCTAAAGTTGTTCTCTGGTCTACACACGCTGCAGCACAGATGCTCTCACGCACAGCAAGTGAAATGTCATGTTTTTTAAAAAGAAATAATGCCCTGGTATTGAATAGATATCCTATCCTGTCAGAAGAGAAAAAAACAATCTGATTGATTTGTGTAAAAGGTGAATGAAGGTGGGGTCTGTTGGAGGGGCTGATTGCTGTTACTGTTTCAGGAGAAAGCAGGGGAGAAGAGAAGACATCAAGGTGTCTAAAGGCTATTTCCTGCTGCAGAAAGTGTTGATTAAATCTTTTGGGGGATGTAGAGAAGGAGAAGCGAGACTAGATCTCATGTAGCCAAGGATGACCTTGATTTTTTTTTTTTATTTGTTTGCTTTTTATTGATTCTGTTTTGTTCTTTGTGGGGAAGATGGTTGAGACAGGATTTTACTGTGTATACTCATGGCTATCCTGGACCTTGATACATAGACCAGGCTAGCCTCAAACTTAGAGAATGCCAGCTTCTCCCTCCTGAGTGCTGGGATTAAAGGCGTGCCCCACCATGATCTTGAAATCTTTTTTTTTGTTGTTTGTTTTTTTTTTTGTTTTTCGAGACAGGGTTTCTATGTGTAGCTCTGGCTGTCCTGGAACTCACTCTGTAGACCAGGCTGGCCTTGAACTCAGAAATCCACCTGCCTCTGCCTCCCAAGTGCTGGGATTAAAGGCATGCGCCACCAAGCTCGGCTATGATCTTGAATTCTTAATCTTTTCTCAAGTGTTGGCTTTACAGCATGTACCCTGTCTCTCCAATCTTTCCTTTAGGGAAAAGGGTATGTTGGGAAGGGAGCTGTGTTCTTTCTCTTCTGCATAACCCAACAACAACCAGACAGTACAATGCTATTTCAGAGGCAGTGTATAAAACAAGCAGAATACCACGTGATCTGTATTTTGCTTAAGACTTGATTATCAATATGTCTGAGGGTTTCTATTGCTGTGAAGAAACACCATGACCACAGTAACTTTTATAAAGAAAAGCATTTCATTGGGGCTGACTTACATACAGCTCAGAGGTTTAGCCCATTCTTGTCCTGGTGGGACGCAAAGTGGCAAACATGGAGAGGAGCTAAGAGTTCTGCATCTGGATGGACAGGCAGCAGCAGGAAGACAGAATGAGCCACTAACTAGACCAGGCCTCAACGCCTAACCTTAATGACACACCTCCTCCAGTTAAGCCACACCTATTCAAGCAAGACCACACTTCCCAATGGTGCTGCTTCCTGTGAGTCTGTGGGGGCCATTTTTGTTCAGACCACCATACTGTGTTCTTCCTACTTGCAATACCAGTGGGAGCTTTGCCCCTGCCCCTTCCTGCCCATTGCAATGGTTCTGTATTGGGGGAGTAGGGGTGCTTTCTTTTACTCAGCAGGACTATGCTAGACAGACTCTGAAGGATAGAGAAGAAATAGGAATAAAATAGGAGCTTTGGCCTAAAAAACTCCGCCTGGCAGGGCTTGGCCATCTCTTAGTGAGTTCACGACCATCCCAGCTACATGAAGCCCTGCCTGCCTTGGAGTGAGGGTGTAAAAGACATGGGGGAAAGCTAAGAAGTGAGAACCACGGGAGCAGGGGAGTGCTGGGAACTCAGCCAGTTTGTAAAGGTCTTTCTGTGTATGTGTAGAAGTTAAAACTCCAGCTGAAGCCTGGGTCCCAGTTACCACAAAGTTTTAAAGATTTCTTTTTAAAAAACAAAGAAGGCCAGGCAATGGTGGCTCACGCCTTTAATCCCAGCACTTGGGAGGCAGAGGCAGAGAGGCAGAGGCAGGCGGATTTCTGAGTTCTAGGACAGCCAGGACTACACAGAGAAACCCTGTCTGGGAAAAAAAAAAAAAAAAAAAAAAACAACAAAAAAACGAAGAACAACCCTTTTTCATTCACCCTGCACACGAGAGAGCGGTGAGCTACAGTGCTCTCCCCTGGAACCAGACCTATGCTGTGGCTGTTTCTTTTTCTGGTGCAGTCTTCCCGCTCTGCCCTGACAGGCGTGTGTTACTTGCTGTGTAGCCCAGCCTGGCTTTGAAATCATGATCCTCTTACCGTGTGAGCCCAAAATAAAGGGCCGTACCACACTCTGAAGGTCTGGCTGGGTCAGGGCTCTCTACTCTTTTTTTTTTTTTTTTTTTTTTTTCTTTCTCCAAGACAGGGTTTCTCTGTGTAGCCCTGGCTGTCCTGGAACTCACTCTGTAGACCAGGCTGGCCTCAAACTCAGAGATCCACCTGCCTCTGCCTCCCAAGTGCCGGGACTAAAGGCGTGCGCCACCACCGCCCAGCTCTAGTCTTCTTGACTCTGGTGTCACTGAAGGCAGCTAGCATTTCTTGTACCTGAGGTTTGACGGTTCATTTTTAGTTCTCTGCTGGTCAGAAGGACTGCGATGGTGTGAGCACAGCGTGCTGCTCATCTCATACAAATTTCCCTTGCTGTATCTCCACAGGAATTCAAAGAAGGACGACGAGCCAGCCACACCGCCCCCCAGGTCCTCTTTAGCCACAGGGAACCTCCTCTAGAGCTGAAAGACACAGATGCTGCCGTGGGTGACAACATTGGCTACATCACCTTTGGTGAGGCTGGAGAGGTAGTCCGGTGGTAGAGTGCTTGCCTACACACAGGCCTGGTTCATTCGCGGCACTGCACCAACCAAACAACCCAAACCTTTGCCGCAGGGTGGAGCTGCCTAGCATTCCCATGGCAACGTGCCTAAACCTAGGCGCCCTTACGGAATATTTTTAGTGGGCAAAAGCATGTTTGTGTTTCCTCTTCTGAGCTGTGGCGGTGTCACAGGGGACTGATGACAAAGATAGGCACTGACTTGCTGCTGTCGTCATTTCCTGTTTGTTCTTAATTGATGAGGGAAGGAGGTGACCTGTGATGTCAGGAGTTAGGGGCAGCCGCAGCAGCATCGCCTGGCAGCTCTACAGAGTTCTCTGTCGTGGCAGTGCTTGGGTTTTTGCTTCTCATGCCCAAGCTCAGCTGCGGTTTGCTGAGTCTTCCACTGAAAATATCAAGCTTAGTGAGCGGACTCATTTCCACGCTGCAAGGTTGTCTCCTAGTTCACCTTTAGCTAAGGGTGTAGCTGATTATTGATGGTGAATACAGTTTTCTTTCTTTCTTTCTTTCTTTTTTTTTTTTTTTTTAAATTTTTGAGACAAGGATTCTCCCTCTAGCCCTGGCTATCCTAGAATTTGTTATACAGACCAGGCTGGGCTCAAATTCAGAGATCCACTTTTCTTTTTCTTCAAACCAAGGTAAACTGAGAACCCAAAGTTCTTTCTACCTTTCTTCTCAGCCATTCAGTTCAGCACTGTTGATAGAACTCAGGACTCTTGGTGTTAGTGACAAGCACAATACAAACAGGAGCCCAGAGGTGGGTCTGTCCAGTGCAAAAGTCAGGACAGCATGACAGCATGTACAGGCCCACGGGTGAAGAGCAGCTGACCCGGCCAGGCCTGCCTTGGGGTTGGTAGTCGTGGTCGGGAGATGTTTTCTTCAGAACCTGGGTTTTTTGACAGTAACAATCTACACTTTAGCACCAAGAACCCAGGACAAGCAGTTTGTTCCTAACCCTGAAAGCTAGAGTTGAATATGGTATTAGACTTGAAATGAGTGCCCAGAGTCGCGCTCACGCTCTGTGGTGAGCCTCGCTCCCCGTACTCACCGGCACTCTGACTGCTGGCTGACGTAGCACACACACCACTGCAATGCCTTGTTTTCTGTCCCTGCCTTAGTGCTGTTTCCTCGCCACACCAATGCCACTGCGAGAGACAACACCATCAACCTGATCCACACGTTCCGGGACTATCTGCACTACCACATTAAGTGCTCCAAGGTGAGAGAGAGGCGCCAGCATCCCCACCGAGCCGGGGACTAACTCCCAATAGACACTGCCACATGGGGCTGGAGAGACAGCTCAACAGTAAGAGTTCTTACTGCTCTTTCAGAGGACCCAGGTTGTTTCCGGTAACCTCCTGCTCTCTTCTGACCTCATAGCATATATAAAATCATGCAGGCACACGTCTACAGTTATAAAAAAAAAATCTTTAAAAAGTTAGAAAAACCATCTCTTGCCGGGCGGTGGTGGCGCACGCCTTTAATCCCAGCGCTTGGGAGGCAGAGGCAGGCGGATTTCTGAGTTTGAGGCCAGCCTGGTCTACAGAGTGAGCTCCAGGACAGCCTGAACTACACAGAGAAACCCTGTCTCGAAAAAACCAAAAAAAAAAAAAAAAAGAAAGAAAGAAAAGAAAAACCATCTCTTGGACCAAAAGTGTAGTTTGGTGGTAGAGCACTTGATAGCATGTTCAAAAGCACCAGTTTGGTCCCCACTACCCTAGTAAGAGAACTGTCTCTCCCCTCCCCCATCCTGCCTATAGCCGAGGGCTGAGTCTGCATTTCTGGTATTGCTGCTTAACTGTCCCGATCTCCTTATGTGCTCCCCCAGCCCCTATGACTTACCCCAATGAACAGACCGCTATCTTTCTAGAGCGTGAACTTGCTTCAGGTCTTCCTGTGTTTGCCCTCAGGCCTATATTCATACGCGAATGCGAGCAAAAACATCTGACTTCCTTAAGGTGCTCAACCGTGCACGCCCAGATGCCGAGAAAAAAGAAATGAAAACAATCACGTAAGTAGGAGGACCACCTTCCCATCCCTGATGCCTGTGGCCAAGGGGACTGAAGAGTACTGTGTGTGCATACAGCTGCCAAAGTGCAAGTGAAAAAGGGCGTCACCTGGGTGCTCCTGGAATATCTGAAGAGTCCTGGGCCAGTGCCTACTTATTTCTTGTGGTCTGCTCTCAGCAGGAAAGGTGTACAGGACAAAGACTACCCTTGTCAGAGAGAAAGATGATAGAGTAGTAAGCAGCGTGGCTCTGTATACACAAAAGGACAACATGGTGTGGGACCTGGAGAGTTGACTCTAGCGTGGGTGGCATTCAGAACACCTTTAGCTCCCCCTTCCGCCCCGGTGTGAGGCCACTGTGCCTAGTTAGATTCCATTGCCATTGGAGAGCTCGGCGGAGTGCTGGGCGGTAGCTGAGGGTTTCCAGTCACAGGACCGTCAGCATCTGTGCGTGGGGGAGTCTCCTGCCTTTCTTGTGCTGCCACCTACATACGGCCTGAAGGTTGCTGTCTCAGAGAGCGCATCAAACGCCATGTCAAGGTGTGACAGCTGCACAGCGGGTCTAAAAGCGCAGAGCTGTGAACAAGGTGGGCCAGCAAGGCCAGGCCCACAGAGGCACTTGTTCTCTCTGTCCTTCAAGACCTTGTCGCTGGCGCCTGCAGGTTCTTCTTCCCTCCTAGTCTTTTTTTGTTGTTGTTGTTGTTTTGTTTTTTGTTTTTCGAGACAGGGTTTCTCTGTGTAGTCCTGGCTGTCCTGGAACTCACTCTGTAGACCAGGCTGGCCTTGAACTCAGAAATCCGCCTGCCTCTGCCTCCCAAGTGCTGGGATTACAGGCATGCGCCACCACGCCTGGCTTTCCCTCCTAGTCTTAACAACAGTGCTTTCCAGCAGCCATCAATGTGACCTGGGAGGGAAGAAAATTTGCCTGGGTGATGTGTCAGAACCACACAGAACCAGCTACTGTGGCTGCTGGGGCTAGAACAGGACGAGAAGTTGAGCCCAGGAGTTTGAAGTTGGCCAGAGTAACAGCAAGATCTCATCTGAAAACCAAGCAAAGAAGTGGGCTGGGAGATGGCCTGGCCTGGTCCAGTGCACACTGTGGGAGCACGAGGCCTTGAGTTTGTACCCCGTTACCCAGGGGCACGCTAGGCATGGTCTCAGTGATTTCGTTGTTTGGTTTTTGTTTGGGGTGGGTGTTTTTGTTGTTTTTTTAAAGAATTATTTATTTGCTGAGCTGTAGTGGCGCACGCCTTTAATCCCAGCATTTGGGAGGCAGAGGCAGGCTGAGTTCGAGGCCTGCCTGGGCTACACGGAGAAGCCCTGTCTCCAAAAAAAAAAAAAAAGATTTATTTATTGTATGTATATTAGTATACTTTAGCTGTCTTCAGACACACCAGAAGAGGGCATCAGATCCCATTACAGATGGTTGTGAGCCACCATGTGGTTGCTGGGAATTGAACTCAGAACCTCTGGAGGAGCAATTCCTTGCTCTTAAACACTGAGCCATCTCTCCAGCCCTGTCTTGGTTTTTCGAGACAAGGTTTCTTTCTTTTTTTTTTTTTTTTTTTTAAGATTTATTTATTATTATATGTGAGTATACTGTATCTGTCTTCAGACACTCCAGAAGAGGGTGTTAGATCTCATTATGGATGGTTGTGAGCCACCATGTGGTTACTGGGATTTGAACTCAGGACCTTCAGAACAGTCAGTGCTTTTAACCGCAGAGCCATCTCTCCAGCCCCGAGACAAGGTTTCTGTCTTAGTTGGGGTGTCTGTCCATTGCTGTGAAGAGACACTCTGACCCAAACAACTCTTATAAAAGCAAATATTTAATTGGAGCTGGCTTAGAGTTCCAGCAATTTAGTCCATTATCATCATAGCAGGAAGCATGGCAGCATCCAGGCAGACATGGTGCTAGAGGAGAGTTCCACACCTTGACCTGACTGCAGCCAGGAGAAAGAAACTGATTCTTCTGCACAGGGAGGAGCTTCAGTGCCCACCCCCACAGTGGTCCCCTTCTTCCAACGAGGCCACACCTCATAATAGTCCCACTTCTCATGGGCCTAGTATAGTCAATCCACTGTGGAACCCTGGCTGTCCTAGAGCTCTTTGTAGACCAGGCTAGCCTGGACCTCATAGATCCTCCTGCCTCTGCCTCCCAAGCACTGGGCTTAAAAGTGTGCATGACCACCGCCTGGCAAGTCACGGTGATTTCAAGACGAGCAGGTTCCAAGCCATCCCCAGCTGTCGAGTAGGAGCTGTCTCAAGGGGTTCGGGATTGGCGGCCTAAGGAAAATGCCCACACACAGCAAGCAAAGAAAAGGTCAAAAGTGGGCTGTTAAGATAGCCGGGGACTGCTCACATCACCTACCTTCACCCTGGTCACCGCCCTCAGCGCTGTCCTGGGGCCAACAGGTGTTCCTGGCAGTCGCTGCCGAACTGGACAGAAAGGCAGGAATTGATTCCAGTCCTGATGGAGGAGCCTGAGGAAGGATGAGTCCTTTACAGGAATAAATTATTAAAGTGGGCCTGTTAGGAGTGTGGCCCCAAGCTAGACATTGCCTGTGGAGTCAACACAACACAGTTCTCACTTTTCTCTTGGGAAAGGCCATCAAACAGTTTTTTGTTTGTTTGGTTTGGTTTTTGTTTGTTTGTTTTTCGAGACAGGGTTTCTCTGCGTAGGCCAGGCTGGCCTCAAACTCAGAAATCACCTGCCTCTGCCTCACAAGTGCTAGGATTAAAGGCGCGCACCACCACTGCCCGGCTAATGTTTGAAAATTTTGAGATGACTTGGAATTCTCTTCCTCCTGTTGAAAGGTTAAGAAATTGTTATCTAAATGTGATCAGCTGGGTATAAGGCGTCTCAGTGAGCTGAAATTCAGGTCTATCTAAGCCATCTGAAAACGAGAGAAATGTGGGTGTGGTAGCACATGCCTTTATCCCAGCACTCAGGAGGCAGAGGCAGGCCTGATGTATGTAGTTAGTTCCAGGCCATCCAAGGCCACAGAGTGGGACACTGTCTAATCTCATCTGCTGGGAACGTCCAATGTGCTTATGGGCTTGGCATGGTGTTATTCAGTATTATGTTGGAAGCGAGGTAGTGAACCCGGTCTGTGAAAGCCGGGTCGGGCCGAGCCCTGTGGCTCTAGCATCTTTGCTGGAAGACCCTCCTCCCTCTTTGGTATCCTTTGGCGTTCCTCCACAGGCCTAGAGTACAGGGTGTGAGGAGAGGACGTCTGGAGTAAAGGCCTTCACTCTTGTCTCTGCTTTTAAAGGGGGAAGACTTTTTCATCCCGCTAACTCTTGGGAACTGAGGAGGAAGCACTGTTGACGAAGGCTGGACCGCTTGCTACTGGATAATCGTAGCCCTTCATGTTGCACCTTCTCCAGGTTCTTAAGGGATTCTCCGTTTGGGTTCCATTTTGTACGAGTTTGGCAAATAACCTGCAGAAACGAGCTGTGCTTGCAAGGACTTGATAGTTCCTAAGAATTTAAAAAAAAAAAAAAATTCCACTTGATCAACTTAATTCCCTTTTATTTTTCCTCCCTCACTCCCCTTCCTTTTCCAAGCTGTTTGCTTTGCAATATGTTACTGGTAATGAGTTGCAGGTAATGCAATCTTAACTTGTTTTCTTCTAAGTATTTGAGTTCAAAACTCCTGTATCTAAAGAAATACGGTTGGGGTCATTAATAAAGGAAATCTTTCTATCTTACTCGAGAATTTGTTGATTTTCTGGACTCTGAGTCCAAAGAGAGGAGGAAGGGGTGGATCTGCACTGCCCTTGAGCTGGCAGGCCTCCCTTCCAGAGGAAGGAAGGAAGGGCTGGTGTATAAGCCCACGTGTGCGGAGGAGCCGGGCACTTGCTTGTTTGAGTTCGTTTTACTGGTCCCACTTTGTAGCCCATGTTGGCCTCAAACACTCTAGCAGTCTTGACGCCTCACTCTCTGAGTCCCGGGGTTATAGGATGAACCGCCTTGGGGTTGTGTGTGTTTAGACATGCTGGCTAACACTACCCAGCTGTGCAGCCAGAACACTCCCTTAGTGTGACAGGCAAGTTTAAAATGTTCTGGGGCTGGGAATGTGCTTCAGTGGATATAACAGATAAGCTTAGATTTTTCTTCTTCTTTTTTTAAAGATTTTTTATTATTATATGTAAGTACATTGTAGCTGTCTTTTTGGGGTTTTTGTTGTTGATTTTGTTTTTTTCTTTTTTGTTTTGTTTCGTTTTTTTTTGAGACAGGGTTTCTCTGTGTAGCCATGGCTATCCTGGAACTCACTCTGTAGACCAGGCTGGCCTCAAACTCAGAAATTCACCTATCCACCTGCCTCTGCCTCCCAAGTGCTGGGATTAAAGGCGTGCCCCACCAATGCCCAGCTGTAGCTGTCTTTAGACACCCCAGAAGAGGGTGCCAGGACGGTTGTGAGCCACCATGTAGTTGCTGGGATTTGAACTCAGGACTTTGAGAAGAGCAGTCAGTGCTAAACCGCTGAGCCCCAGCTTAGACTTTTCAAACACTTCTTTAATAGGGGTTCTTTTTTATTTATTTATTTTTATTTTTTATTTTGGTTTTTCGAGACAGGGTTTCTCTGTGTAGCCCTGGCTGTCCAGGAACTCACTCTGAGTACCAGGCTGGCCTCAAACTCAGAAATCTACCTGCCTCTGCCTCCCAAGTGCTGGGATTAAAGGTGTGCGCCACCACTGCCCGCCTTTAATAAGGGTTCTTAAACCAAAGGTTGGGGGAAAGATGGACAAGGGGGATGTGGGCCTTTTAGGAGTTCTTTGGGGCAACTCCAGTCTTCATTGTCAGGATATCTGTAGTCCATTCTAAAAAACATCTACAGTACATCTACGTCAGTAGGGACAGTCCAGTCCAATTGGCAAACACCAAACAGGAATCAGTAGCAGCGGATCGATCCAGAAGAAACCTCAAGGCTCTGCCAGATTGGCACGAGTCTTTAGAAGCAGTCAGAATACCACTCTATGAAGTCATGACAAACGAAGATCGATGAAAACCAGCAAAATGTCCCAAGAGTGACCTCTGTCTATGGGGTTATATTTATATTCTTTACAAACATCACTCACCTTCTGAAGCATCGGTTTCATCAAACCATCACATGCCCCCTCTAACATGTCTGCTTGAGCAAAATATCCTCTCACAGCCAGAAAAACACCATATAGAGTGCTATTTTTACCCCCAGTCACTGTCAAGAAAATGAAAATATGTCATTATTTTAAATGTCCTATGTTGGGAGGGGGGATCCTGGAAAGGGAAAATCACTTGAAATGTAAATAAAGAATATATAGAATTAAATAAAGAAAGAAAAGAAAGAATATAATATCCTATGTCATTAGGCATAATTCATTAGAGTGGGTTTATTTTTTCCAAGACAGGGTTTCTCTGTAGCCCTGACTGTCCTGGAACTCACTCTATAGACCAGGCTGGCCTCGAACTCAGAAATCCTCCTGCTTCTGCCTCCCAAGTGCTGGGATTAAAGGCGTGCGCCACCACTGCCCAGCACAAGGTTTCCTGTTTCTGGGAGGTAATAAGGTGTCTTGAGAGAGAGATTTAATAGAGTTTCACTGGTCGTTTTGATAGAGTTGGTGTCCTTGTCCGTTTATTTGTGAGGCAGGATCCTGCTATCTAATCCAATCTGGCTTCTGCCTCTCCAGTGCTGGGAGTGCAAGCATGCACCACCATGACCAACTTTATTGTTCCATTTTGTTTTGTTTTGTTTTGTTTGACAGAGCATCACTGCCCAGGCTGGTCTCCAGCTCAGCAGTCTTCCTGCCTTGGTCTTTTAAGTGCTTGGATGACAGGTTTGCTCCACCCAGCCCTGCCTAGTCTTTCCCTTTGTGCCGACTTTAGAAAGAGACCTCCGGATCTCCCTGTGCATTCTTGGCAGTGGTGACAACTTGCTTGTGTTATTTGTTTTGAGATGATTTTCACTACCCACCCCCCTTTGGTAGCCTTCCCTCCCCCTCTGATCCCTGTTTCTTCCCAGTCTTACACTAGGGAAAGGACACCATGTCCTCCAGCAGCATTAGCAATCCTCAGGGAAAGGTGGGATTTCCCGGGCACCGCCTCCCTCTAAGAGAAATGTCGGAAGATCTGGCCTGAACACAGGGGCCCTTAGCTGCTGTGTAGCTGTGGTCCTCAACAGCAGCAGCATACATGATGGCCGTGTTTCGTGATGCCCTTCCATCTTCCAGGGCTTGAATTCTTTTTTACTTAAGTTTTGTCTTGGGGTTTTACTTCTAATGAAGAGAGAGCTTGACCTTTAACTTTTTATTGATTCTTTGTTTCACACCATACACATCAATCCCACTCATCTCTCCCATCCCTTCATAACTGCCCTTGCAACCTGTCCCCCAAAAGAAAAAAACAAAAGCATAAAAAAAATCTCACTGAGGCCGGCGGTGGTGGCGCACGCCTTTAATCCCAGCACTTGGGAGGCAGAGGCAGAGGCAGGCGGATTTCTGAGTTCGAGGCCAGCCTGGTCTACAGTGAGTTCCAGGACAGCCAGGGCTATAGAGAGAAACTCTGTCTGGAAAAAAACAAAACAAAAAATCTCACTGTGGAAACCATAGTATGCCACAGTATATCATCCTGGCTACACATCTTTACTTGCAAATGTTCATTGCAATGAGTCATTGGTCTGGTTCGAGGCCTCTGGCTTCTGCCACACCATCAATACTGGACCCTCACCAGGATTCCACCCATTATCCTGTTGTTGCCTTGTGTCCTGGAGATCCTGCATAACCAGCCCTTCTACAGGCTCAGCAATTCCTAAATGTTAGGGTGGACAAGCACACACAGGTTTTTTTTTTGGTTTGTTTGTTTGGTTTTTTGGATTTGGTTTTTTTCTTTTTTTTCTTTTTAAACAGCCACCAGGTAGTGGTGGTGAATTTTTTTTTTTTTTTTTTTTTTTTTTTGGTTTTTCGGACGGGGTTTCTCTATATAACCCTGGCTGTCCTGGAACTCACTCTGTAGACCAGGCTGGCTTCGAACTCAGAAATCCACCTGCCTCTGCCTCCCAGAGTGCTGGGATTACAGGCGTGTGCCACCACCGCCCAGCTTTGTTGTTTTTTAAAGATTTTGTATATGTAAATACACTGTAGCTGTCTTTAGACCCTCCTCCAGAAGAAGAAATCAGATCTTGTAAGGAATGGTTGTAAGCCACCATGTGGTTGCTGGGATTTGAACTCAGGACCTTCGGAAGAGCAGTCAGTGCTCTTAACTGCTGAGCCATCTCTCCAGCCCCACACGCAGTTTTTGTTGTTGTTGTTGTTGTTGTTGTTGTTGTTGTTGTTTTGGGGTTTTTTTGTTTTGTTTTGTTTTTCAAGACAGGGTTTCTCTGTGTAGCCCTGGCTGTCCTGAACTCACTTTGTAGACCAGACTAGCCTCGAACTCAGAAATCCGCCTGCCTCTGCCTCCCAAGTGCTGGGATTACCGCCCGGCCCCACACCCAGTTTTTAAAAACAATAAACTCCAGTCCTCCTTGGAGGTAGAAGCAGGTGGATTTCTGTGATTTCAAAACAAACATATTTGATACAATGAAGTCCAGGTGAAGCTGGGGTAGTGGTACCCCACGCCTTTAATCCCAGCACTTGGGAGGCAGAGGCAGGCAGATTTCTGAGTTTGAGGCCAGCCTGGTCTACAGAGTGAGTTCCAGGACAGCCAGGGCTACACAGAGAAACCCTGTCTCAAAAAAAGAAAAAAAAAAGAATTCTAGGTGAGCCAAGGCTGTATAATGTAACCATGTCTCAAGAAAACAAACAAACAACAACAAAAAAAAAAAACCCAAAATACCATCTAGGTAGTGGTGATGAATCCCAGCATTTGGGGGCCGGGATAAACAGGCAAAGAGAGTTCTTGGATTCAAAGCCAGATGGGTCTACAGAGTTCCAGGACAGCCATTTACAAGCACTGCCTCAAAAACAAACCAAGAGCTCAATAGGGATCTAGTTCAGGTAGGCTAGCAGCCGCAATAACCTGTTCATTTGGGGGAGGGGCCAGGAGAGTGTCTCTGAGACAATTTGGTTTCTAAAGAAGTACTATGGGTATTAAAATCGGGTTGATTACTGGCTGGTCTCTGGTGGTGCACGCCTGTAATCCCAGCACTCTGGGAGGCAGAGGCAGGAGGATTTCTGAGTTCGAGGCCAGCCTGGTCTACAGAGTTCCAGGACAGCCAGTGCTACACAGAGAAACCCTGTCTGGAAAAAACCAAATCCAAAAAACCAAAAAAAGAAAGGGAGCCAGGCGGTGGTGGCACACGCCTGTAATCCCAGCGCTCTGGGAGGCAGAGGCAGGCAGATTTCTGTGTTCGAGGCCAGCCTGGTCTACAGAGTGAGTTCCAGGACAGCCAGGGCTATACAGAGAAACCCTGTCTCGAAAAAAACCAAAAAAAAAAAAAAAAAGAAAGAAAGAAAGGAAGGAAGAAATCATAGAACATATGGCATTAAATATTCTTATAATAGTAAACAAGCCCTGTCTCAGTTCCATAATGTGTTGTCAACATCAAAAATCCATGCTGATGGGAGGAGGAAGAGACATTTTCTTCAATGATTTAGCCACTGGTAAGGTATTCACGCTCCTGTAAACACCTCTAATGAAACTCATTGGATCCTTAAAAAAAAAAAAAAAAAGTGATCGGGAGACATGAGGGACCAAATGAGCATGCATGCTTGCAGGGTGATGTGACGGGACATCATGATAATTGATGCATGCTAAATGGGGGGTAATGCATGGTGAGCTGAGCACAGTGACTCAGACTTGTAATCCCAGCACAAGCAGGATTGCTTTGAGTTCCTGGCTCACAAGAGTGAGCGAGACCTTGCTTCAGAACAGTAGGGAAAGAACAGATAAATACATGTTATGCCACATAGACATCTCTAGTACATACAAACACATATCTGTATGTAGGATATATTTATCTGGGTGGGGTCCCCACACCCAGTGCTAGGGATGGACCCTAGGGCCTCGTGTGTGCTGTGCCACCACTAGCCATCACTGAGCCACACCCTGGCTCTAGCATTTAGCCACGTAAGCTTAGTTCTTTTTTTTACAACGTTTTTAAAATTTGTGTGTGTGTGTGTGTGTGTGTGTGTGTGTGTGTGTTCACGAGTGCAGGTGCCCCTGAAGGTTGTGCTCTTTTACCTAAGATGGTTATATTCCCTCTCTTGGAGAGAGGAGAAGAGGAATCTCTACATGCGAATGGGACATGTTTAGCAGGAAAGGATGACACTGCAGTGTGACGTGAAGGGGAGTGTCGGGTAAGGAGGGGAAAGTCCTGACCTAGTCCATCAGTCTGCTTGTTGATGCTCATGTGGCAGTTGGCATTCCGGCTGCCTTTATACAGGGTCTGCCTGATGCACCCTTACTCAATCTTCCCTGAAACCTAAACAGAGAATGTTTAGTGTTAAGACTTCGAGGATTTGGGGCTGGTGAGATGGCTCAGTGGTTAAGTGCACTGACTGTTCTTCTGAAGGTCCTGAGTTCAAATCCCAGCAACCACATGGTGGCTCACAACCATCCGTAATGAGATCTGATGCCCTCTTCTGGTGTGTCTGAAGACAGCTACAGTGTACTACATATAATACTAAATAAATCTTTTAAAAAAAAAAAAAAAAGACTGCGAGGATTCAAGGGTCTCACCCAGGACGGGACAGGGTTTCTTCTGCCTCAGCAACTGAGTATGGGCTTCTCAAAGCAAGTGTCCTGGCCAGTCTGTTCCAGTGTCTAGAAGGTATATCCACATCGGCTTTAAGTACAGGCCAACTGAGTGTGGGGAGAACCCTACAATGATCCCAGCACTTGGGAGGCTGAGGCAGGAGGATTGAGAGTACAAGGTTAGCCTGGGCTACATACTAAGAACCTGTCTCATTGGGGCATATTAAGGAGTAGCTGGGAAAGCAATTCAGAATACAGGAAGTCTCATCTGCTTCCCTGGTCCAGAGTAACTGCTTTCAGATCTCATAAAGCACACCACCCAGTCCCTAATGCATCAGGAAAATAAAACATGAAAGTGGACCAGGGAGATCCAGGAGGCTTCTGGGAGAGTCTGGGTTGTCCAGCCCAGCTCATGCTCCCCACCAGGGAAACGTCAGGTCAGGGCCACAGGCAGCGGATGGAGTGTCTGAAAATTTACACCAGAGGGCAAAAGAAGCTGTCACGACCTAGGGCTTACAGAGAGGAAGCAGATATGCTGGTAATGGAGAAACTGAACTGAGCACAGGACAGGACCCAGACTCTCCAGCTCCTACTGCCTGAGCTGTCCCCTCCCCCTCACACGCCATACCACACACAGTGTTTAGACAGAACAGAGAAGAAACAGACATCCTGAATCTCTGGGGAAGGAGGCTGGGAACAGAAGGCAGGCTTGTTTATTCCTGGCAGCCCCTATAGCCAAGGGGTCTTGCACCATTTTAGACTAGCCCCAGGCTGAACTCTCCCAGAGCCTGACTCATGCCCCACCGCCACTGCGTGGGACTGAGACTGTGTGCCGGCCGGCCGGCATCCTGAAGGATGGATTTAAGACTGGTCTGCTCAGTCTCCCAGCAGAAGCCCCACCTCTCCGGAACCCTGGAATGTGTGCTGTAGGGCAAGCGGTGCCAGAGTCCTCAGACATCCAGCCGTGCAGGCTGCATCTCTCCAAGGGTAGTGAAGTCTTCTTGCTCTGTGAGGAGGTTGGTCTCATCTCCATTCCAGCTAACTCACGGCAGCCCCAGTCTGGTTCAGTCCTTGGGAAGTTTAGCAGGGCTCCCCTCCCTTTGCCCTAAAGCTGCACTTGATGGAGAGAGGAGATAGGACACAGACCTCTCGGCTTCCGCACTTTGTTCAAACGTCCTTGTCTCTGAACCTCGTTTCCTCAGTTTTCCTCTAAAGCAAAAAATGCCACCCCTTGGATGACCTAGGCTCCCTCTCTGCCTTTCAAGGCAGAGTACTTGTTTAAAGGGGACAGAAATCCTAATGATGTTTGCATTAACAGCAATCAGGTACTCAAGAGTATGGGCTGATCTGTTTCACGTTACCTCCTTTGCCGGAGAGGGACTCTTCTTTGGTTGCTTTGAAACAAGGTCTGACTATGTATGTTTCTGAAGCTGATGGCGACTTACTGCAGCCTACAGGTCTCAGCACCCACATGCTGGGACTACAAACCCACATTAGGTAGATAGTTTTGAGTTCTGCTCTGCAGATAAAATGAGTTGAGAGAACTTAAAACAGTTTGCCCAAATTCACACAGCTAAAACAGTGGGGCCACCCACCCACCCACCGCCAGCCCCGGGAGTCAGTCAGGTATGCCTCTGAGCCCAAGAGCCAGCCACTCGTAGTCAAGCATTGTGGTAGCCACAGGTCCCTGTGCTGACACTTCCTACTGCAGACTCCAACAGGTGAAAGGACTGACAGTATTGAAACAGTCTCAAACTCACACTGATCCCACTGCCTCAGCTTCTAAGTGTTGGGAATCACAGACTTGACAAACCTCTGCATTGGATCCATTTATGCCTTATGTGTACCCGAAAACTCCGAAACCATTCAGGACTGGGGCACTAGTTCTGTTGATAGTGCTCACCAAACACGAATGAATCCATGAGTTCTAGAACCTGCCTGTAATATGGCGGAGTGTAGGAGAACCGTCAGACTCTGTGACTACGCTATAACTCTGGAGGCGAAGGAAAAGGATCAGAAGTTCAAGGTGACACTCCACTACACAGGAGTTTGAGGCCAGCCTAGGCAATATGAGACCCTGTCTCACAAGAAAAAGAGAGGTATGCAGGATGTCTACAGACTCAAGAAGACAAGGTTGGGTCAGTGAGGATTCTCAGCCCCCCCCCAGACCCACCCACCTCCATCTTACAGGCACACCCACTATCCTTTGGGAGAAGTATCTAGCTGGTTATGGGCTGCAGACTGGTGCATTCAGGGATAAGATACCTAAAAATGGCTCTGTTGGGGGGGGAATGGGGGGGTGAGGGGGGCTGGGAGGGGAGTGTCATGTACCAAATACTGTTCATTAGCCGGAATGTGTTTCCCAGGTTATGCCTGGCGATGTCAGTGAGAGGGTTCTCAGAGGAAACACCACCCAGGTTTCAAACGACTGCTAGGGAAGGGTTCACTTACACAGGAGGGGGAGCCCTCTCAGTAAAAGCAGTCAGGATGTGCCACGTCCCACCCCAGAGGCGGAGCCAAGACTGAGGTCCTCCAGCCTGGGCTCCTCCATCCCTTCAGGAGCCCAGGCCAGGACAGAGTGTGAGCAGGCAAGCCCGGTCGGCTCTTGCTGTCCCAAGTTTAGAAGGAAGAAGCGCCATGCGCTCATTGACCGGGACACCAGGCATGGCCCGAAGACCTGCAAGAGTGGCCGCCCTAACCCTTTGATCCGCAGAGGAAGAGCTAGCAAGCACCACCTGTTCCTAACAGCCATGTGAGTAGCTACATCCCAGCCCCTCCACTCTGATCCTCAAGAGGTCACTGCACTGGCTCAAGCCATCCAGGAGCTAGGGTCCACTCCCCACCAGGACAGTCCCCCTGGGTGTGGATCTCCACCCTTCTTGCTATTCCGAGGGAGGCTGGGGAGGGTCTGAAGGGTGAGAGCTCTAGTTCACGCCGGGTCTCGGTAGTTTAATAAAAGCGGATGGTGTAGGGAGGAAGGGGGACAAACTAGGGGGCTACCGGAGATGGAAAGCTTGGCCTGAGTGGCAGGCTGGGGGCGGGAGGGGGCTGAAGAACGAGGCCAGGAGCGGGGAAAGCACCAGGAGTGTGGTTTGGGAGCACGGGGAAGGAGAAAGAGCATCTTGCAGCCTAAGGTAACCATACAGCTGATGCTGGTCCTAGGACGGAGGCCAGAGGAGCAGAGGGCAGAACCCTCCCATATTGACTTTGATCCTAGCAACAGCAGATGCTCCCGATGACAGGATCCAGGACCCCTCCCACTGGCCCTGCAATGTGGCCTGGGGCTGAGACCAGGCAGCCAGGTAAAAAGCAAGCAAGCTAGAGTCAGTCTGGAAGCTTTTCCTTGTCCTCTGGTTTCACTCTGTGTTTAGAGGTGAGGGGGAGGTGTCTTTGTTCTTAGCACCCCCAATTCCTTACCAAGCATCTCCCCACCCTTCCCTCCAGTTCCCAGGAAGGGCCTGTTGCTAGTGTGGAGCGGATGAGTCAAGTTTATGGGCTGGAAGTCCTACCCGGAGGCTGTTCACTGATCTGTAACAGGCTCCACGTGTAGCCAGGGTGGGGGTGCAGGAACAGCACTCTGTGACTTCCCAGACCTAGCCTTGGGGAGCCTCTCGCCCAGTGGCTGGCCAGCTACTGCCCTCTCTTGGCCCCCTGAGGTGGGCAGACCAAGGTTGACAGACATAAACGCAGTTGCCGAGGGGCTGGAGGGCGACAGAGGTGAGGCTGCCTGGCTGGGAACTGTGGTTATCACCTCAAGTGGAGCCTCTTCTAAGACACACCAGGATTATTTCCCACGGGCAACCAAAAGCATGAAAAGCATGACTTTCATATATATATATATTTAAGTTGGCAACTGAGAAAATCTGTGTCAGAAAATAAGGTACGGCTCACGGTCTGAGTCCAAAGCCTCAGTGATGATGTGTCGTCCCCACCAGGGCAGTGGCTGCAGGACCAACCTAACTCTTGGCCACCACTCCATCCAGGTATACTGGCTGCAGCTCCAGACCCTCCAGGTGCCAAGACCCATAATGACACACAACACTACTGAGCTGTCGGCCATCCCCATGGGGGTTCTGGGGCTTTCCCTGACCCTGGCAAGCCTCATCGTCATCGCCAACCTGCTCCTGGCCCTGGGTATTGCCCTGGACCGCCACTTGCGCAGCCCACCAGCGGGCTGCTTCTTCCTAAGCATGCTACTAGCCGGGCTACTCACAGGACTAGCACTGCCCGTGCTGCCTGGACTATGGAGCCGGAAATATCAAGGCTATTGGTCCTGCCTCCTTCTCTACTTAGCCCCCAATTTTTGTTTCCTCTCCCTGCTTGCCAATCTGCTGCTGGTGCATGGGGAGCGCTACATGGCGGTGTTGCAGCCACTCCGGCCCCGTGGGAGTGTGCGGTTAGCCCTGGTCCTCGCCTGGGCCAGCTCCCTGCTCTTCGCTAGCCTGCCTGCTCTGGGCTGGAACCACTGGAGCCCTGATGCCAACTGCAGCTCCCAAGTGGTCTTCCCAGCCCCCTACCTCTACCTCGAAATCTATGGGCTCCTGTTGCCTGCCGTGGGGGCCACCGCCCTTCTCTCTGTCCGCGTGCTGGCCACTGCCCACCGCCAGCTGCGTGAGATCCGCCGACTGGAGCGGGCAGTGTGCCGTGATGCACCCTCAACCCTGGCTAGGGCGCTCACGTGGAGGCAGGCTAGGGCCCAGGCGGGAGCCACGCTGCTCTTTCTGCTGTGTTGGGGGCCCTATGTGGCTACATTGCTCCTGTCAGTCCTGGCCTATGAGCGTCGCTCACCACTAAGGCCTGGAACGCTGTTATCTCTCATCTCATTGGGCAGCGCCAGCGCAGCAGTCGTGCCTGTGGCCATGGGCCTGGCTGATCAGCGCTACACGGCCCCCTGGAGGACAGCTGCCCAAAGGTGGCTGCGAGTGCTTCGGGGAAGAGCCAAGAGCGATGATCCGGGCCCCAGCACTGCCTACCACACCAGCAGCCAATACAGCATTGATCTGGACTTGAACTAGGGAAACAGTAGCTGCTGCCGCTGCCGCCCCCCTCCCCTCCCCCCACCCAACCTCCAGTAACACTCATCTATCGCACAGCGCCCCACTTCTCTGGATTGGAGCCCTCCTCCAGATCAAATAAATCTGACCACCACCGCAGGTTATCTCCTTCTGGGTCTCCACACGTGGGAGGGGCCAGTAGACTGCTCTAGAAGGACCCAGAGTCAGACTAAGCACTCTACCTCCTGTGCAGACACCACAAAATGCACACAGACACGGCCAATGGGAAGTATATTTTATTTACATTTTTAAAATCTGTAACTAATCTCTCTTCCTCCTTTCCTTCCCCAGAGACTTGGGAAGGGAAAGAACGGGAACCTCAAAGACCTACCCCCAACATACAAAGACGCACCCCATGGCTCACACCAGCGAAGGAATCAAAGTGAAAGAGACATGGCCTCCTACAAGGCCCCAGGGCTGGGCAGGGGAGGGCAGGCCTGGCAAGGCGGGTCTCCAGGGACAAAAAGGACAAGGAGTAGGCAGGTCAGCTGAAGGGGTCGGAAAGCAGTCCAATGGTCTCCCCTCCTCTTCCCTCTGCACCCCGAACTTCTGCTGGGGAGGCAGGGGTGTCCCTTTATCCCCCTCAACACCAGACACCACGCCAGAGGCTGTAGCCATTAACGGTCAGGTCTCTGGACGCAAAATACTTTCGCTTTGTGGTCTCCTGATGTGGTCACCACCAGGGAAGCATCTCTGTAGACAGAACACAGGGGTCAAAGGATGGAGGAACCTGAGGCCCAGCGCAAGCCTGTTCCCCGGGGGGTCCTGAGGCAGCGGCTCCAACATTGCCTCTATTACAGGTCCTGCCCGAATCTGCACCCGGTTCTCAGACCCTTCTCCCAAAGCCAGGAGCTCATTCAACTATGTCCATGCAAACGGCAAGCGAACCAGTGAAGGACACCCTACCAAGGGAGGAGCGCAGACTGGGTAGCACAGGTCCCTTCTCAGCCTCAGGCCCACCGCCAATCGCTGGGATAGGGCTGGACTCTAGGACTGACTGCACAGGTGGACGGCCCGGCATGCCTTTTTCCAGGGTGCAGCCTGGCATTGGGTCTCATTTCCCTAAGGAATCCCCTCCCATTCCGCATAGGACCCGTTCGACCTCACCCTAAACCCACTTTCTAGAACCGCCAGCCCACGATGCTTACTTGCTGAGGGCAAAGTCCAGGATCTCAGCAGTGTGGCCCCGGTAGTCAGTAAGCAGGCGGCCGGTCCGGGCATCCCAGAGGCGTACGACCCCATCCAGACTACAGGTGTACACCACAGCAGTGCCAGCCTCCCACAGCAGCTGAACAATGCCCGACTGTCCCGGAATGTGACACAGAAACAGAGTCGGGCGGAATCAGGAGGGAGAAGAGAAGACCCCAACCCACCCTCAGAGGGGCCTGAGGACAGGCCGCCCTTTAGCTAGCACAACAGCCCACGGAGAAGGAACGAAGCCCCAGCTATCGTACCTGGTGCTGACACTGGTGCCGGAGTGTTTGTGTAGACAGGTCATAGATGGCCAAGGTTCCATCCAGATAGCCAACAGCGGCCAGAGGCATGCTGGGAAGCAGGTGACACAAGGAAGTCTCTTGAGGCCCTAGATTCATATACCTTCCCTCCTCCTTGGTCCCAATACCTGGATCCCTCCTCAAAGCCACCTCCGCCCTCAGTCTCCTGGGTCTCCAGGCCAAGGCTCTGCTCACACTCACACACTGCAGAAGCCCAAGGACTCCACAGAGTTAGACTCACTCTCCTCCCCCTCTCCCAGGCTGGGCTGGGAGGCGACTGTCTCAGGTCTGAACACACCCACCACCTATAGGTAAGAGAAGAGGCTCACAGACCTGGGTCAAGGGAAAAGGACAGGGAAGGGGCAGGAGGTCCGGATGGAAGCCCAGGCCGCTTACCTTGCCAGTGGTGGCACTGACCAGCTTGGCCTGGCAGTCCACAGACCCAGTCAGGATTAGGCTGCCATCCTGGTTGGTGGCAACACACGTCAGAGGGCCCTGATGACCCTCGGTCCCTAGAACAGAGCAGGTGGACAGAGGTTCGAGTCCTATACCTGGCTCTCAGGCTCTTCCCTCAAAGCCGAGGAAAACGCCCCCTCCCCACCTCTGATACCTTTCAGTACATGGATGGGGTTTCCTTGCTTGAGGTCCCAGATCCTGATGGTACCATCTTCATACCCCACCACAGCTCTCTTCCCTAAGGACCGAGGCACGGATAACCAGAGGACAGAGGACACTCAGACACACCAAGGAAAGAATGAGCAGGAAGGATAGAGTAGGGGGTCCCCAAATTCCCCCTGGAATCACAGGTAAGACCAAATACAGGGCAGGAGACTGGGCTGACTGAGTACCCCCCCCCCAAGTCACTGGATCCACCTCTACCCAGAGAGAGAAACAATTGCTCTCACCGTCAGGGAGGACACGGCCACAGGTTGCAGGGCAGTTGGGGCCCTGGAAGGTCTTACAGTCACCATTCGGGACCTTCCACATCCAAGTGTTGCCATCGGCTGTGCCCGCCAACAGGACAGGGGCCCGTGGGTGCCACTCCATCCACTGGTCAGAGAGGGAGGGTCAGCAAGCAAGGCCTGCTACCCAGCCCACCTAAGAGTCCACGAGCCTTATCCAAGGTGTGACCTTCTGAGGCCAGCAGGAACCTTACAGATACACTGCTAGAAGTGCCGCTGTGGCTCTGGGCAAACTTCTCCAGGGCAGACACAGATATGGCTGCCGCCCCGCTATCCCTCCCGGAAGCACTCACTCTCACTCAAGGCCCCACAGAGTTGAAGCCCACCTCCAAGGATCTCACCTCCAGGTCTCCTGCTTCAAAGGACCAGACTTCTTCCTTGGTGTCTACCTGCCATACTTTCAAAAGACCACTCATGTCCCCTGTGGCCACTAGGGTGGAATCATGACTGAAACCAGCGCAAGTCACAGAGTCTTTGTGGCCTGCGGCAAAGAGAAGTAAAGTAGGCAGATTTTAAACTCAAATTTGCCTAACTAAGAGATGTTAACAGGCTCAAGGCCAGCCTTGCAACATCCAAGGCCAACCCAACTATATAACCTTAAAAAAGAAAAGGGGGCAGAAAAAGAACATTTAAAAAAAAAAAAAAAAAAAAAAAAAAAAAGCCGGGCGTGGTGGCGCACGCCTTTAATCCCAGCACTTGGGAGGCAGAGGCAGGCGGATTTCTGAATTCGAGGCCAGCCTGGTCTTCAGAGTGAGCTCCAGGACAGCCAGGACTACACAGAGAAACCCTGTCTCGAAAAACCAAAAAAAAAAAAAAAAAAAAAAAAAAAAAAAAAAAACCAAAACCAAAAACAAAAAAACAAAAACAACAACAACAACAAAAAAAAAACGGGCGTTGGCGGCGCATACCTGTAATCCCAGCACTTGGGAGGCAGAGGCAGGCGGATTTCTGAGTTCGAGGCCAGCCTGGTCTACAGAGTGAGTTCCAGGACAGCCAGGGCTACACAGAGAAACCCTGTCTCGGAACCAACAACAACAACAACAAAAAAAAACAAACCAACCAAACAAACAAACCTAAATGCTGGGGAACACGTGACCCATGTATCTAGTCATCTTTTAAAAGCAATTAAGCAGAAAAAAAAAGGTAGGAAGACCTCGGCAAACAAGGGGCCAAACTTGCTGCAGCTCCAGGGACCAGACACTCCCAAGTTTCAGAACAGACAGGACTGGCCGCAAGACTGAGCGACTGGAGCCTATGTTCTCTGTGCCTCTGCCTACTCCTACACCAGCACAATGCTTGTCTCACCCAGCCTCCCTGGGCCTATTAGCATTTCCTGTCGGAATGCCTACAAAACAGTTATTCTTCTATTGTGGGTCCCTGGATCCAGCAGAAGACAGAGGCTAGTAAACAGCCGCTGGGTATTTCACAGGGGCCACCCGCCAAGATGTCCCAAGGCCTCTCACCTGCACACTCAAAGAGCAGCTCCCCGTCGCTGAGCCTCCACACGAAGGCTTTGTCGTCTTCACCCCCGGTCACTGCCAAGGTGTTGGTTTTGGGGTCCAGGCTCACACAGAACACAGATGCTGTCCCGAGACACAGTCCGTGAGAAAGGGAATGGAACCGAGCTCTTACCTAGAGTTCTGTCTGTCAGAACTACAGGAAGCACACTCCCTTTTCCCAAAGCCAGAGTTACAGTCTTTCCTGGGAAGGCTGCATCCAGCTCTTGTTTGGAGCATCAGACTGATAGAGAAATCCTTCCCAAGTCCTCCTCCAGAGCATACCCCAACGCTGTTCTGTTCCCCTGACCACACACTCTGAGGTGCAAGCCAAGAGGTGGCTTCATGTGCACAGCTGCCGGCACAGGCCATACCAGGCTGGGTATGAATGAAGTTAAGAGAGGGTCATGAGGCTGGCGTCTGCGGTTATCAGTAATGCTACTTTGGAGTGTGAACTGCCTTTAATTTCCACTTTAGTTCCTTCCACTCACTTTCATCCAAGATAACTTTTTTTTTTTTAAGAACACCAAGATTCCGAAAGCTAACAAAGACGACAGACTGCTAAACAGCAGAGGCAGGATTTGAACCCAGGGGTCTCACTTAATCCCAGTTCCCTTTGGCCCTTCCTTTGAATATCCTGCAGGCCAAAGTAGGTGGCTCTCACATTGGTCTATCATAATATTAGCCTAAGAACCACGGGCCGTACTCAAAAGCCCATCTGCGCGGATCTGAGATGATCCCTTCAAAGGCCTACCTGAGTGTAATGCAAAGGTGACCTCACTATCATCCGGGCCCTCCATGCTACCGACCACCCCTTCCTGGGGTTCCAGGACCCAGCCCTCGTCATTGCCCTCCTCTTCTTCTTCCTCTTCCTCAAAGTCCACGTCTTCCATCTCCTGGGCCAGATCATCTGCTTTGGGAGAAGCATTAAAAGATGGAGCTCGAAAGATTTAGAAGGAATGGGGTAAGGGTTGAAGAATGAAAAAGGTGACGTTAGAGTGGGTCATGTGGCCAAAGGTTAAGGTGTTGTCCCACACGTACCAAGCAGGAAGAGAGCACTTGGGGGGCGGGGAGGGGGAGAGAGGCTAGGTCTGAAGACCTGATGTTGGCCAGCGACCGTGTGGGAAGAGAGGACAGAGGGCATGATGGGAAGGGGGTGTGTGAGGGGAAGGGCCAGGGGAGGCGTCAGGGAACCCCCACCCAGCCAGGCCTAGAAACTAAATGTGGGGGGTAGGGAAGGAGGTCTGGGAGAGAAATGTCGGTAGGAACGACCGGTAGGGAGGGGGGGGAGGGGGAACTGGGGAGAAGCAGGGGTCAGAGGCCAGGGGTGAGAGCCTCTTGTCCCGTGGCCTCAGGAGCGTCAGTTCTCACCCGGGTCCGGGGGGCCTGGATCCAGCTCTACCACCTCAATGATCTCTTCATCTCCGTGAAAGCTGAGAGTCTCCAGAGGCGGGGTGTCAGCGGCCGCTCCGCTCTCCGATTCGGACTCCATGCGGCGAAAGCTACCGATCCACTTCTCTGGGCCCAAACGCCTCCCAGAGTCAGCTCTGCGCGACGACGCGGAACTCGAGCCCCTCCTCCCGGGAGGAAGTAGGCGTAGGTGACTCCCGGCCGAAAGAGCGACGGCATCCGGGCCAATAGCGACAGTGGTGGACTAACAGAGCCGCCAATCATAAGGCAGAACTAGGATGACCAGGCCAGGGCGTGGCGGGAGAGCCCAAGCTCCACCCTACACAACTCCGCCCCCAGCTGGAGGGAAACAAGCGAGCGTGCGCGCCTCCGGGGTCTCCTGGGAGGAGTAGTTCTCCCGAGCCCGCTACGTGGACTTCTGGGAAATGTAGTTTCTGCTCTGTAGGCAGGACGGAAGGCGCGGGGGAGGCCCCTTACGCAAACTACAATTCCCGACGGGGAGCGCAGTGAAGGGGGGTGGGACCCGAACATGGCGGCGGTGGTAGCTGCTACGGCGCTGAAGGGCCGGGGGGCGAGAAATGCCCGCGTCCTCCGGGGTAAGGAGAGGGACCCTCGGGAGGGCAGGGTTTTAAAAGATTCCGTTTCCTTCACATCCCACCCAGCGCGACAGCAGGAAGTCAGGATGCCAATTGCTGCTCACACCTCTCTGCAAGATCTTAGAGAGTCTGGGGGTGAAAAGATGCTCTAGAGGTCACTCAGTCCAACCCCTGCGTTTAGGTTGCGCAGCATGTCTAGGGTCTTATTGCTAGAGAGGGTACCAGAGAAACCTTTAGACTCCCGCGTCCCAGGGGTTTCACACTCACCGCAGTGCAGAGGAAAGAGCCCTAGGCTTCTGGAGGCTTGAGTTCTAGCACTGAGTAATTAGCGGTTTGACCTTGTGCGAAGCAGCTCGTCTCTCCGGGCTTCAGCTTTCTCTTCGACGGGATGGAGTTAGTTATCCTTAAGGATACCTAAGGTCCTGCGGTTTTTAAACAGCTCCCCGGATTTCCTTCATACGTGTGTCTCCGGTGAGTTCCTCTGCAGTCCTTCCCAGCCTGACTTCTGAATAGAACAGCAGCGAAGCTCACTGCCTTGGCACCAGGGTGAGGAGCCCGCAGTGACGTGGAAGTAGCTTCCAAAGGTGTCACCCGATGGCGATTTTCCCGTTTCTCTTTAGATTCTTCACTGCATTACTTACTCCAAACTGCAGTCACTCCCCTTCCTCAAATCTCGGCCACTCTTCCCCTTCCACACCTCCCATACTGACGCGCCGTACTTTCTTTCACAGGGATCCTCTCTGGAGCCACAGCTAACAAGGCTTCCCAGAACAGGACCAGAGCACTGCAGAGCAGCAGCTCACCAGAATGCAAGGAGGAGCCCGAGCCCCTCTCCCCCGAGCTAGAATACATTCCCAGAAAGAGGGGCAAGAACCCCATGAAGGCTGTGGGACTAGCCTGGTGAGTTTTAACTGCCCCTTTGCCTACCAGTGGAGGAGTGCACTGAAAAGGGTTGGGACCTAGAAACTTCTTCAAGATGCAGGTGGAGAGCTGAATCCAAGGGAAGGAGATTGCCGGAGTCAAGGGATAGACTCAGAAAAGTGGGGTGAGGTAAGGGTGGGAAAATCTGTAAAATTGGGGTACAGTGGCTTTTCTGTGGAGCAAATTGAGCTGATGTGATTTGAATTTGAGTCAGTGGATTCATCCTTCCCTTTGGGAGCAGGGGTAACATTCTGGTCCCAGTAATTAAATGTCAGATTGTGTTGTGTAGAAGCTAGAAGTGTTTCTTTGAGTTCTGTGGTTCTGATTCTGGCTTTAATACATATTACTATTAATCACTAAAGTAAAAGGGAGGGAAATTAACATTTTTTTTCCAGCAAATGTCTGAGGTATGACAGTACTTTGCCATATAATGTTTTAAGTTTTCTGAGGTAAACATTGCACATCCATCTCGCCAAGGAGGAAACTGAGGCTCCCAGCTGCGATTGTCACCAGCTCTCATGGCTTCCTGTTCTTTGGCCCTTACCAAGGGCCTCTTTTAGTCATTGTTGCTGAGATCGAGATTTGGTCAATGTACCTTAGTGGTTGTACACATGCTTAATGTTCTTGAAGCCCTGAGTTCAATTTGCAACACCATGAAGAAAAGTAGAGGGGCCTGGCAAGGGACGTGAGACTGTGTATGCAGAGGTCCTTTGCTAACTCAGAGCAAGCCTGGGCTGCTTAGGCTATCACACGGCATTCAGCACAGTGAAGAGGCTCGTGAGTCTCAGTCATAAGGGGAGAGGTGAAGAGATAGGCAGGATCACACTGGGCTTTTAGTACTCTGCCTAGGAGTTCCGAGTTGGCCAGGATGTAATAGATGTATTATGGTTGTCTAAAGCAGGCCGCAGCAGGAGGCTGTGGTTCGTGGGGTCCCTCCAGCACTCCGCACAAAGGACAGGTAGACATAAGACATCTCTCCACAGCATTTGTACAAGTGGCAAAGCTGGACTGATTCTTCCAGCTCCTCTGGCTCGGTCCCAGTCCCTGCCCAAACCCGGTGCACATCTCCCCCATCCCTAGGGCCATCGGCTTCCCCTGTGGTATCCTCTTCTTCGTCCTCACCAAGCAGGAAGTGGACAAGGACCGCTTGAAGCAGATGAAGGCTCGTCAGAACATGCGGGTGTCCAACACGGGCGAGTATGAGAGCCAGAGGTTCAGGGCTTCGCCCCAACAAGCCCAGTTCCCCGAAGTTGGGTCTGGGGTACAGACCTGAGTGAGAATCACTGCTACCTTGTGCTAGAGTATTGACTGACTTCCTGCGTGGCCAATTGTGTTCATTGCTCCTGAGGCCCGCCAGAGGGCGCATGATGTCCAAGCTGCTGCCAGCACCCAACTCTTCCACTTGGTGGAAGGAGCCAAAATGCAAATAAAGCTATTAAGTACTGGCCCGGAAAGGAAGCAAGGTTGAGTTTGTAAGCCCCCCCCCCCCCCGGGAGGGGAGGGTCAGAGTGGGACTGACCCTCTTCCCCATTCCCTCACAGACCTGTGTTCCCAGATAGGTGAGGTGACCACTGCAAGCCTAGACAGGCCGACCCTGGAGGTAAACAGGTTAGGAGGGTAGCCGCCCACGCACCCAAACCCGTTACAATTGGTCAGGAAGCAGAGGCAGGTGGATCTCTGAGTTTGAGGCCAGGGTTCCAAGACAGCAAAATAATAAAGAGACCTTGCCTCAAAACAAAAGAAACCAAAAACCAAATGTAGCATTCAGGGTGTGGAAGAAAAACATTTTTTTAAAGTGCATCTAAAATATGTCAGCCTCTCTGGCTTTGTTTTTCTCCTTTGTAAGAGAAACTAGTTTCCAAGAGATTCTAAACCCATGGTCTAGCTCCTTTCCTGTCTGGAAAAAAAAATTATAAAACACAGCTTCACCGGGAAGTTAAAGCTAGGGAGCGTTTTACAGACAGTTCATGGCATGCACGTGACCTGCGGGATGGTTGAGACCCGCTCTGCAGCCAGGACTGCGGACCAGCTCTCCCCCGCAGCTTTGTCGTTCCCGGGGCCTGTCTCACCCATCACCAAGAACATCTGCGCTGTTCCATAGAACGGGGTATCACCTTACAGTTAATTGGCACAGGCCTGTAATCCCAGCACTTGGGAGGTAGAGGCAGATGGATTTCTGAGTTTGAGACCAGCCTGGTCTACAGTGTGAGTTCCAGGACAGCCAGGACTACACAGAGAAACCCTGTCTCAAAACAAACAAACAAACAAAAATAAAAAGAAAAGAGCCACAACTACTTAGGGTTTTCCTGCCAAACAAACTTTATTACACTTCTAGTTGTGTCCCTTTGTGATATTTTCTGAGTCAAGTACTGGACAGAATAGCTCCAACTATGTCCTTGGGCTAGTAAGGTTTCTACTCTACCTGATAAGCTGGCTTCTCGCCCCATCCTGGTACCAGCTGGAGGCACTTAGATTACAAGAAAGCAGCAGCTGGCTTGAAGAGGGGGTTTTAGTCTAAAATCTCCCTGTGGGAATACAGAACAGATTGAACTTGTGTACCAGTGTTTCTCAGACCAGAGAGGGCGCCCAAGGCCCTTTCCCTGTCCCCACCCATCTCACCCAGACTGCTTCCCAGCCACACCCAGGATCCCACAATCCACCTCACTTGCTGACCTCCACCCTCTGTGTCAAAGCAAAGTAGGAGGTCCCTCTAGATTGGATTTTAAAGCCTCACAAGACTCCAAGCACTTTGGGTCTGGATAGTAGCCAAGAAGGGTGCCAGCCAGTGGATGCCATCCTGTGTTAGCCCCCACACTGAATGAACTCTGCTCACTGTCTCTTCCCCGAGCCAGATAAATAACCGATGCGTGTTACTGGAAGATGGGGTTGAACAGAGACCCCAGGGCACAGATCCCTTGTAGCTTCTAAAGCTAAGAGATGCCAAGCCTAAAGAGTTCAGACAGCGGGAGTGGCCTCTGAGCACTGGAGCTGGAGGCAAAGCGTCTGGCTTTATTGGATCCGGGAGGGGAACAGCTCCAGCTCCTAGCCTAGAATCCTGTGGCCAAGGCGGGAGGGAGCCTCTTCAGCTCAGAGCTCCTGTGTTCACAGGCTCCCTACTCCCCCTCCACACACACACATGAGACGTTGGTGAATCCTCATTGTGGGTAAAGGGGAGGAGATACACCTTCAGACTAGTTCTTACCAAGCCCACTAAGGGCAGGAGGTACCAGTAACCCCAGCATCGTGGCTCTCCCAGAACACAGCCAGAGGCCCTCCCATCCCCAGGACAGAGGAAACGGCGCAGACTTCTTGAGGGGAGATAGGACCTAGGGCCCAGGCCAATGAAAGGGACAACTCTTGTTCTCTCAGTCTCGATTTCCTACAAGCTGGAGCACAAAGGTGAAGATGTAGACTATATCTGTGTAGATCTGCAGGGCGCCTGTGATGTAGTCCTCTGGGCTGATGGCATGCTTTCGGTTCCCCAGGACCAGCTGTGTGTCATAAGCCAGAAACTGCAGGGAAACCAGATGTGAGTACTTAGGAGCTCAGTGTCCAGGGCTCATTTCCTTTCAGCACAATGTCCTGAGAGCCCTGGGCCAGCCATATAGCTCACTAATGGAGTCACTAAGGAGTAGTGTGAGAGATAGGTGTCTGTCCTTGAGCAGTTCACTTGTCTACCAAAGACCGACACAGAGCTGACACCCAGCCAGAATATGAACGTTCTAGAACACAGCAGGGGTGTCAGAAACTTGTAAAACACCTACATAAGAAAAAGAACAATGGTCCATGGCCCCACCCCACCTCCCAAGCTGCCTAAAGTCCACCATCTCAGCTCCCCTCCCAGAAGAGGGAACAAACTCACCAGGGTGAAACAGATGGCCCCCAGAGCTGCGTAGACCATGTGGAGCCAGTAAATCTGTGAAACAGCACAATATGGCATTAGGAAGCCAAGCGTGACCAAAGCGGGCTCTCGAGACCCAGGGAAACTGGAGATTCCAGCGCCAGGGCAGGGAGCCAGGGACACTGCCTCTTCGGGAATCCCCCCTCCTGCCTCTCTAGAGCCTGGGAGAAACTGAGAATGTGATTTATCTGCCGGGAACAGCAAAGGGGCTGTCCCACAATGTCCATGTTAACCCGGCAGCCACACTGGAAGCTAGTAAGGAGTAGGTGTGTCTACTCTAGGCCCTGCACACACGGCAAGCCCAGCGCATGCAGTTTGAAGAGCCTGGGACAGTGAGCTCCCAGGAGCCCATGGGTGCAGCTCACTGGCTCCTACGGCCCACCTTAGGGACAGCTTAGAGCCCCTTGGCAACCTGCCACCCTGCTCAACACTACTGCCAAGTGCCTGTACACAGGCCAGGACCAGCCATGGTAAGGGGGGCAGCACCTCTCGCTCTGATCCATTCCCTCCAGCCCTGTGCTCCCCCCCACTTAGCAGACTGGAAGCAAAAAAAGCATCAGAACCAGAGATCCCAGGGCCCCTTCCATCCAGGCCTGACTTGGTCCTTCAGGGTTATCTCATAGAACCTGGTCTCCGCTAACCTCCCACTTCCTGTAGGAACTGAATGGTGCTATCCAGGACTTAAGGGGCTGTGGTTTACCACTGCCTGAGACAAGTCTGTCCCAATACCCAAAAGGATGGTATTGTGTTGGTGCCTGCATTGGCAGTGGGGAGCTGTGTGAGCCGGAGCCTGCCCCCCTGCGCCACAGGAAGTCGGCCGCCTGGGTTCTGCCCACCACCTGCCCTCTGCTCCCGAGGCAGGACACTCACATATTCAAAGAACAGCACTATGCTTGTGACAATACCAGTCACTGTCAGCACTATTCCCAGCACACAGAAGAGGCCTGTGCACGAGGTGAAGTCCACCTAGCAGAAAGGGAGAGAGAGGTATCAGATAACTGCCATTCTTTTTTTTTTTTTTTTTTAAGAATTATTTATTTTATGTACATGGGTACACTGTTGCTTTATTCAGACACACCAGAAGAGGGCATCAGATCTCATTACAGATGGTTATGAGCCACCATATGGTTGCTGGGAATTGAACTCAGGACCCCTGGAAGAGCAGTCAGTGCTCTTAACCACTGAGACATCTCTCCAGCCCGATAACTGCCATCCTTAGCATTCCAGAGGACTGACCCTGAGCCCCAGTTGGGGAGTCCCAGTGCTGCTCCTGGGGGCATGGCAGTGACAGTGACATGCTAAGGACACATGCCATACAGGAAGCAACTTGGCAAGTACAGACATGGGAGCAGATTATTAGGCTAGGGAAATCCCTGGTCTGCAAGAGTCTGGGTCCTCCCATGACTGCCCAAGCACCAAACCCAAAGGTGTGTGTGTGTGTGTGTGTTTGTGTGTGTGTGTGTGTGTGTGATGGCAGGGTGGCCAGGGAAGGACCTTCTCCATCCTCACCTTAGTCTGAAAGCAGAAGATGGTGACAGCAATGGAAACCACAGCAGTGATGATCATTGCTATGATGACAGCTTTGGTTTCATACATACTGGGGAAAGGGAAGGAAGCAGTGTTGAGATGGGCCCGAGACATAAGCCGGAAGTCTTATGAAGTCTTTATGTCTTAAGACTCCCTGTGTTCAGGATTGTGCTCATAGTCCACCCAGCACTCCGCAACATTCCCTCCCCAAGAGCATGGAGGACTGTCCCTGAACATACCTGGAAATAGTGCCTGTCATAAAGCCCAAAGCCAACGTCTGAGGGAAGGAGAGAATGAGGCAACAGTTAAGGACAGCATGGGCTACTGAGTATGGCTCCACACGGACCAGGCTCTAAGCTGCAGCCCCAATACTGTGGTCACCATGGCCCTGCCGGAGCTGGGGGTAGATGTAACTGTATTGGGAAAAACAGCCACAGAGGAAAGCAAGAGCAGGGCCAGCCAAGGACAGGGGCGTCCCCAACCCCTCCCCAGATGGGTCTCCCATCTCCCTTTCAGACTTACAAAGATGGTAAGCAGGATGATGTTCCATGGGAATCGGCGTCTGGAAACAGAGAGGGAGAGGAGGGAGGGAGCGAGACAGACAGATAGACAGACCTTGGTTACCTGCCTTGTGCCCATCAAGTCTTAGCAGCTCCTTCAGCAGAAGGAAGTCCTTAGCTCCTGAGAAATGTCTTTTCCTTAGGGAGGGTACTCAGGTATTTACACAGGGATAACCTGAGACAGTCCTTCCCTGTGAAGCCAGCATGGCCAGGACTTGTTTACAGCTCTCATGTCCCCTGTGTGACTGTGACAAAGTCCCTCGGCCTCTCTGAACCTTTAATTGTTCTTGCTAGGGATGTAGTAACTTTCCCTCTTGTGTTTATAATTTTTTATTACGTGTGTGTGTGTGTGTGTGTGTGTGTATGCATCACAGCACACATGTGGAGGTCAGAGGACAGCTTGTGGGAATCATTTTCATTCCAGCGTGTGGCATGTGGTCTGGGGCTCAGGTCATTAGGCGTGGTGGGAAGTACCTTTACCTGTTGAGCCATCTCGCTACTTCCCCCCTTTTTGATTTTCTTTCCTGTTTATTAGATGCTCGAAATGGTACATGTCTTATAAGACAGATATAGCCAGGTGGGCACCACACACTACTCTGTAACACAGCTGGCCTCTTGTCCCCCATCAGTACTCCTTGTAGGCTCTCTCCACTGTATAAACCCTTTTCCTCTTACAAGGTTCTGTCCCCTGTCCCACTGTCTGCCCTCCTTTGTCAGGGTCTCCAATACTCACCTGGGTCCCTGGCAGCAGACAAGGATCAGGTAGGTGCCAAGGAAGACAGCGCTGGGGAAAGAGATGGGACACAGCTATAGGCCAGGAAATGTCCTGGCCTGCTCCTAGCCCAGCATGACCTGAAGGCAGTGCAAGGCGATCACAGAGAGCCTGGGCAGCACCATGAAGTCTACACTTCATCACCATGTATCTGCCTGGTCCTGTCCTGTCCCAGCACTCCGTCCTGTTACTCCTCCTCAGGTTGCTCTTCTGCCCCTGCCTGGAGACTGGCACAGTTTCTGGGAAGCCCTCTCTCCTAGGGCATAGCTCTGCCCTAAAGAAAGCCGGCCAGCTGCCTCCTGTCCCCTCCATCCCAGCAGCAACCCCCTGCACTCACTAGGACACGTAGTACACAGCCACATTGTTCCTCACGAATTCGCTGACTGGTTCCCTGTAAAACAGAGGATGCCAAGAAAAGAGTCATAACGAGGCTGTCAGCCTCCAGCGGAGAGCCACCCCTCCATGGGCAGCCTAGCAGGTAAGCCAGGCTGGGAAAAGGAGAGACTCACACAAAGGTGAAGATAGCAATGATGGCCACAGTGATGAGCAGCTGGACGGATATGATGCAATACACCTAGAACAAACAGCCAGGGATGCAGCTCACGCCTCATGCCAGCCTCTCCCCGAAGGCCCGTCAGCGCCAAGGCCTCCGCCCCACCTGCTTCACCCTTGTGCTAGTAGTACAAGGGGGCTCCTTTTAGTTTGAAAGGCTCAGTGGTTAAGAACATATATTGCTCATGGACCTGAGTTCAGATCCCAGAAACAGCATCAGGCAGCTCATAATTACTTGTATCCAACTCTAGCTCCAGGGGATCTGATTGATGCTCTCTTCTGGATTCCTTGGATACCACACATACACGTGCGCGCGTATGTGAGTGTGGTGTACACACACACACACACACACACACACACACACCTTAATAAAAATCAGTCTTGAAAAGATAAACAATGACTGTAATTTGGAAGGCTTCACTTTCGGAGATCCCAGAGATTCTTCCCTGACTGCAGTCTGGCCTGGAAGGGACCCCTCTGCCACTGGCTGTTTCTTGGCCCCTTTCTACCCACCCAGCATCCAGTGAGAGTTTCTTGCTCACTTGCTCTGCCTGCTCCTGTACTAATAGCAATTTTCTGTAACGAGGGCTGAGGAGGATGTGTGGTGGTTTAGAGACAGCATGTTTACTCCCAGTCTCTTGCTGTTAACAGAACCGAGCAGGAAGGGGGACTGCAGAATCCAATCCCAGATTGACTGTCATCCCCAAACAAAGTCAGGGCAATGGGAATCAGAGAGGGGGGGATCCCCTCTGAGGAAGGTGCAGAGGTGGGCAGCTAAGACACTTACGTGGGGATGTGTACCTGAACCTAGCACCCCGCCCCAAGCCCCAGCCCATTTCTTACCTTTTGGATGAAGGTATGTCGGACTTTCCGGTCATCCCATTCTCCAGGACCAAAGCTGTCACTTCCTGCTCTCTCCTCCTCATTAGAGTCATGGCCTAGGACCAGAGGCATGTCACATCAAACCAACTGGAGACCGAAGACATAGCCTCCATCTGAGCACCCCTGACCTCCCCGTCTCAAACCAAGGTTCAGGTACCTCTGTCCAAAAGACACACTTGGGACACCCAGACTCTTATCAAGCTGAGGTTCTCTAGACACCCTCAGAGTGACCCCAGCTGGGCTTAGGTGAGAAAAGGCTGCGCTGTCAGCAGGCAGCTGTGCAGGCTCAGTGCTCAGCCTGCATATTTGGGAACAGGATGGTGGCATCGCCATCTCGGAAGCAGCTGGCATCTGAGGAGTGGGACTGGCTGGCAGAGCAGTGGCCTGGGAGTAGAGGGCCAGAGAGAAAGAGGGAAGACTACGCAGAAAGTGGGTGAGTGGGTGCAGGAGGGCACAGGCTGTGTCTGCAGCAGGCTTCTCAATGCACATGTGATATCTCAGGATGCATGCCTCAGAATACATGTCCCTAAAAGAGCGGCCATACTCTCACTGGCTCTGGGACTCAGAGGCTGCTGTAAGCCACCAGCAGTCCATGGATGCCTCTTGGGGAACTACTTCCAAAATCTACCCAGGAGGAGCCAGGGCATAGCTCACAGGTAGAACATATGCTTAATGACCTTGAGTTGAGTCTCTCGTACCAAAAAGAAGTGCAAACTCCACCCTCAGGAGAAGAGGTTTACTATAGAGGCTAACCTCACCTTCACCTTCACCTTCACCTTCAATATCGTGCAACCATAGCATTTTGGCTGTTGGCAAAAATCAGACTGTATATAAAGGATGGAGATGTGTCAGCCCTAGGATATTAAAGAAAAAAGTGCTTAGGGTTCCTAAGGAAGGCATGGTGCCCACACACGGTGGCAACAGCCTTATTGAGAAATAGAAATGGTTTTCTTAGGCAACCACTTAGAAGCCATATCTCCACCCAGCTACCATCTCTGGGTGTAAGTTCCAGTATGTGTCTTAAGGCCTCAGTTTCCTCACTGAATACATAGGCCAGCAAGTGGCCGGATGGGAGACCAGGAGCTTAAGGGAAGGAGGGGCAGGAAGAGGAAAAGGCATCAGAGGGGGTGGGAGAGGAAGGGAGTGTAAGGCTTCCTCAGTCCCAAGCTCCACCTTGTCCCACAAACCCCCAGCCACCCTCCATGACTCACCATAGCTCATGGGCATTGGATGGACGGGAGGAACAGGCTGTGGGTAGCCAGCAGGATGACCGTAACCAGGCTGAGGGTAGGTGGGGTAGGCAGGATAACCACCTGGCAGGACAGATGGCTGCCTGTAGCCCCCGGGAGGTGGAGGGCCAGGGTACAGGGGATTGTGGTCTTCATAGGGAGGTGGAGCAGTGGGATTGGACATGGCCACTCAAGGGCTGAGGGGAAACCCCAGCTTCGGGGACCTACAATAGGAAACAAGCAATCAGTCATGCGTTTCTGCACGCACTCCGCCCTTGCTCATTTTTCTCGGCTACGTCTGTAGCTTACACATGCCACTCACTGCCCACAGGCCACCACCCCACTGGGCCAGCCCCAGGCTTTTATAATCTCTCACAGCACCCTTTATCTGGGGCCACAGGAGAGTAGGAGTGGGGATTAGTCAGAAGACCAACGTCACAGCTGAGCATCAGAACAACAGAAGAGGGTGGCAGCCTGGGAGCTCTCCTTTAAGGAAACCTTGCAGTGGAGGCTGGACAGCAGAACCAGGCCCCTAGGAGAGCTTCCTGGTGAGTCACAGGGCTGGCCAGCTGGGACCTGGACCCTTTGGAGGGGTCAGCTCAGCCCTCATAAGCAGCTGGCTGGAGCAGCAGCCTTTGAGGGCCAGATACAGGGTGGAGCCAAGCTAGAAGCTGAGCAGGAAAGGGGAGGAAGAAAACAATCCGCCACTGTCCCAGGACTGCCAGGCCCAGAGGGAGGGGTAGGGCAGGTGGAGACAGGCCTCTCCAGTTCCCCTCCCATCACCCAGGCATGTGGCAGCCCGTGCCTGCTGATCCCTTCGCTGCTCTTGCCAGGGAGTAAACAGTGCTCCCTCTGGAGCCCCCTGGAAAGGGGGTCTCTGGAATCTTCCAGGCAGCTGAGAAGTAAGGGCACAGGACAGACTGCCTCTGACAGGAGAGCCCTGTTGCCTGCAGGAAGCCCCGGGCTACATTCACTTCAAGTGAACATCAAGGCCCAGCGTAGTAAAGTGGCTCCCACAGTCCTAGAACCAGCCGTTAGGAGCACACCCTGAACGGAGTGCACACCCTGAGTGGTGCTCTGTGTCCTTCGTGCTCCGCTGTTCTCTCTAGGCCTCCTCAGCCAAGCTCATCACAGCCTGTGGACCCATAGTGAAATGTCAGGCACATCTAGATATGGCAGAGATAAGGACGGGGACAAGCCAAGGAAATGGTGTCCTTATTTCTTTCATAGCACCCCCCCCTTCCCATGTACACCCGTGGCAGTCACCCCTGCCCTACAGGAAAGACTTGAAAATCCAGGTCAGCAGCACCTTCCGAGCTGTCGCTGGAAGCAGGAGAGTCCCGGCTTCTCTTTCAGGGCACCCAGGGCAGCTCAGAGATCAGACAGAGGACTTCACATCTCCTCTCAGGACAAGAGGAGTTATTCACAAGGAAAAGCAGTGAGGATCGAGTGACAGGCCAGGTCTCTGAGCAGGTCACACCGAGGAAAGCTGTTCTCCATCCCCCAGAGCAAGAATGTGTCAAGTCAGAGAGAAGAGAGCCCTTCCAGAGAGTAAGGCTATGAGGCAGGAGCCGGGCAGAGCAGCAGGAGAGATGGGACACCCAGAGTGGAGAGTGACGAGCCACTGGGATGGGAGTGCAGAGTCAGGGTCCATGAAAGGACAATAATCACAAGCAAGATAAAAGAAGCAGGTTTCTCCTGCCCCAATCTTTGGAGCAAAAGCCTTGCTCCCCTAAACTCTACCCTCTCCCTCTCCAAGTCCCCTTCTAAAGGCCACAGAAAGGATGGCGCCCTGGGGAACGGGAAGAGGAGGAAGCAGGTTACCTTTGGTAGAGAGACGCCTGTCATTTCGTTATGGCCCTTCCCAGTAATCTAGGTCTATCTGACATCCTCCATTGGGATGGCGGTGCAGGCTGATGGCTAAACAGTCCTGAAAGGCCCTGCTGTTAGAGTCCCAACAGTGTCACCAAGCCATGATGTCACAATGACCTGGCCCTTGACTTTCACAAAGTATGTGTGAAACGGGGTGGTTGAGTGGTCTCAGGGCTCAGTGACAGCTCCAGGAGCTGACTGTGACCCTGGGAACTGACCGCAGAGCCTGACTTTTGTTCGGCATGCAGTGGCCCCTCCCTCTCCCTGAGTGAGGGGGGCTGTAGTGACTCACTGCCTGGGATGTGGCTCGAGTCTAGGGTAGCTCCGCTGCTGACTCATGGCCTCCGTCCTGTCCTCCCTGACCCTGCCCAGTCAGGCTGGTAGTCATGCTGGTAGGAACCTGCCGGTGGACCTGCCTGGTCCCAGCATAGTTCTCTGAGTCCTCCAGCACCTGCCCTTGTGAACCAGAGATGATGTTATGCATCAGTGTCCTCACCTGGAAGATGGGTTCAACCCCAACTAACAGTGCCTCCCAAGGAACCATAAAAACTAAGAATATACACACTGAGGGGGCTGGAGAGAGGGCTCAGCAGTTAAGAGCACTGACTGCTCTTCCAGAGGACCTGGGTTCAAGTCCCGGCACCCACACAGCAGCTCACAACTGTCTGTAACTCCAGTTCCAGGAGCTCTGACACCGTCACACAGACATACAGGCAGGCAGAACAGCAATGCACATAAAAGAAAAGTAAGTTAATTTAAAAAGAAAAGGAAAGGGGAGAAGGAAGGAAGAGAAAAAGAAAAGCAGGCCCGGGCTCTTAGAACAGTGCCCAGCCTGGCTGTTTCAGCTGTGAATTCACTGCCTCCCAAGTCCGTAGAGTACACCAGCAGGCGATCAGTGCTTACAGACGCCACGACTTAGGAGAGTGAAGAAGGTTGGCTGGGGATACCTCACCGGGGTATAATGAAGTCAAGGCGTACCCCCCAAGGCTGACTCTGGGGTCCTGTTTGACTCCCTTATCTGGATAGTCTACTGATCTCAATTTCTCGGCCATTTCCCATGGCTTTGATCTTAAATCCTCCAGTGATAATAGCAGGCTTACACAGACATGGATGCCCAACGATTCGGCCCCTCCACAGTGCACTCCAGTCCCATCCATCAGCACAAGGAAACTGAAAATGTCAGAATCCAGGCACCCACCCACTTAGGACACGCTGCTCCTAGGCTACAGTACTCCTGGCTGTATGACCCTGGGTGTGAGTAGAACCCGTTCTGTATGGGCCAGAAAGTTGCCAGCCTCTGCTCACCACTGAGCCACGCATGGACAGTACCTGACAGACCAGCAAGAACTCCTGGAACCAGCCAGGCGTGGTGGCGCACGCCTGTAATCCCAGCACTTGGGAGGCAGAGGCAGGCGGATTTCTGAGTTCGAGGCCAGCCTAGTCTACAGAGTGAGCTCCAGGACAGCCAAGGCTATACAGAGAAACCCTGTCTCGAAAAACCAAAAAAAAAAAAAAAAAAAAAAAAACCTCCTGGAACTCAGAACCCCCAACGTGGCTTATAAGCAGGCCCAGCTCCTCCGTGAGGACCCTTGTAAGGCTTCCACCAGGGCTGAGGTCTGGGCTAGCACTACCCTAGGGGGAGTGGTCAGTCATTCTTCTGGCCAGGCTGAGGCATGGGAATGACTAAAGATTAGGAAGAACAAGGACAGAAAAGAGACCTGGAGACAGTACAGAAGAGGCAGAGCCAGGCCATCTGGGTTCACCGGGGCTGGGAGGGCTTCACGGGCTCTGGGGTTACAAGGTACTGTGAGCATTTTCCTGAGTTAAGCAGGCCTCAGCTTCTCTGTGAGCAAACACCAGTTAGTGTCCCTCTCCCGGCAGTTCCAGGGCTCAGCTGTACCTCTCTCAGGGAAACCCCAGAGCCCCTCCCTGACTCAGTCAGGGTGGCAGCAGGACTGTGTACTGGGCCCACCCAGCAGGAGTTTTTGGTGGCCAAGGTTTTCAGTGTAGAACCTGGGGAAGCTGTTTCCCACTGAACCCTGGGTTGTCTCAGAAGGCTGACTCTGTCCCTGGCCTGCTGAAGTCAGACTCTGGTTCTGGCTCTCCTGTGGCATAAGAAGTGTTAAGACTCTGGAATCTGTAGCCAGAAGGCTGATCTACTGGAGTTACAAGCAAGAGGGTGTGTCTGGAGGGAAGGACAGAGGAGAGCAGTCCAGGCAGCTTGCCCTCCTGAGTGCCAGGAACCAATGCCCAGACCAGAATGGAAAGAATTGCTCAGCGAGCATCTCAGGAAGCCCCGCCCCACACCCATGCCTAGCTTCTTCCCTCCATTCTCCCCAAGAAAACACCCTCCACCCCAGCACATAGCCACCGGGACAGAGAAGTGAAGGAAGCAACCAGGAACCCAGACTCAACATCATACCCTTAGGGTGGCCTGGCCTCGAGATTAGGAGGTAGAGGGGATCCAAGCATTGGGGTGTCAGCTAGAACCAGGAAACCCAAGAGTTCCAGCCCAGGGCAGGCCCTCTTGGTCAAGAGCTTGGAACTTCTAGGCCAGGTATTGTACTTCATGCCTCTTGATTCTAGCAGAGGCAGGGGAATCTCTGTGAGTTCAAGGCCAACCTGTTCTCCATAGCAAGTTCCAGGCCAGCCAGGAAAGGAGAGGAGATGCTATCCTGAAGGAGGGCTGTGTTACGGGATTAGAACTTCCCTTCCCAGCCTGGCCCAGAATCTGAAAGCCCAGCAAACGAGCCACGGGGCCCAAGCGCCCTCTCCACTCCCTCATCATCTCTTGCTTGACCTGCCAACCCATTACTTTCCTGCCAGGCTCCAGGCCACGCCCCAGCTCCCACCCCTAGAGTCCCTCTCTCTGGCTCCACAGCAACGGAGGGCCAAGTCCTGGAGAATATGGAAGGGCCCGATCCAGCAGCTTCTCCGTCACCCTGTCTCAGAGGACAGATTTGTCTCCTGAGGTTGTGATATCAGAGTCCAGCCACATCACCAGTCAGGTGTAGATACACCTTTAATCCCAGCACTCAGAAGCCAGAGGCAGGCACATCTCTGAGTTCAAGGCCAGCCTTGTTTACAAAGCAAGTTTCAGGACAGCCAAGGCTACACAGAGGAACACAGCAGGCCCGGTGTAGAGGCTCAGATCTTTAATCCCAATACCCGGGAGGCAGAGGCAGGCAGATAGAGTTGAAGTCCAGCCTAGTCTACAGAGTTTCTAGACAGCCAGAGCTGCATACTAAGACTCTTTCACAAAATTAAAAGAAAGAAAAAAAAAAAGAGGAAGCTATTATCAGGGCTGCTGCTATTTTTGAAACAAAGGCCCGCCCCGCCCTGTTTGTGTTTTCTCCAGGTTAGGAGGGGAGACAAGCAGAACAGGAGTATTAATCTGACCACAGTGGAAAATCACAGAGGGGTGGGGAAGGAAGAGCGTCTCCCAAGGGTGGTGAGATCAGTACTTAGTAAGCAACCAAGATACTTCGGAAGCTCACAAAAGATCACACCTCCAATAAAAATGCTACGTGTGAGAGGCAGGAATAGTGGGACACACCTGTAAAGCAAGCACTCAGAGGCTAAAGCAGGATTGCTTCAAGTTCAAAGTCAGCCCGAGCTACACAGTGAGCTTGAGGCCAGCCAGGGCTAAGGCAAAGGCCTATCTTAAAACAGTCCATTGGAACGTTCAGGGGGACGCATGGGCTTTAGGATTTAAGCATCCAGCGAAGGCAATCTGCAAGCAGCGGGGGCAGATTTGAACTTGATGACTGATCGTGGGTGCTTGTCTGCCAGGGAAGATACCTGAAGCACCCTCACCTGGTTAGGGGAGCACAGGGCTGAGGGTGAGGTGGTGAAGTCCAGCAGAGGTGAGTGTACAGTGGATATGGAGTCCTTTCCCCATCTTTGCCTGAGTCTCCGGTGTAGGAGCAGGGACCTAATTCTTGTCCTGGTGTTGTTGGTACTGACCCCAGTTCATGAATTGGGGTAGGTCACTTTCCACTTTCAGGCCCTATTTTTACATCTGTAGGATGGGTATATTCTTTTGTTTGTTTGTTTGTTTGTTTGTTTGTTTGTTTCGAGACAGGGTTTCTCTGTGTACCCTGGCTGTCCTGGAACTCATTCTGTAGACCAGGCTGGCCTCGAACTCAGAAATCCTCCTGCCTCTGCCTCCCAAGTGCTGGGATTAAAGGCATGCGCCACCACCGCCCGGCAGGATGGGTATATTCTAGGCTGAAAGATCAAAATCCACTGCGGCCCTGCCAATTTGATTCTGTATAAACAGGCTAATAGGACAGAAAGCTTCAGAGCAGATTGACATAGCCACCCCTCCCCACACACACCCCACATGGGACTCTAGACACTGGCAGTAATGTACAGGACATATACAGAGGCAGAGGCACACGACATGTTCTAGGCAAGAGGGTGGCCACTAGCTCTCACTCTCTCCTGAGATGCTCCTGCTCTTCCCAGCCTGTGGCAACCTGTTTAGTACACGAGGACCTAACCCTAAGGAAAACCCGTGTCTCTCCCCTAACCCTAAGGAAAACCCGTGTCTCTCCCCATCTCTTAAAACCCTATGCTTCCACCAGCCTGTCCCCTCAAAACAGCTACACTAAAAACCCAGCAAAGAATCTCAGTGGATCAGCAGGTTAAGGCACTTGCTGCCAAGCCTGGCACCCTAAGCTGGATCCCTAGAACCCACATGGTGAAAGGAAAGGGCCGACTGCCTGGAGCTGTCCTCTGGACCGCCACATGCACGCACTCACCCTCGCATACAAATAAGTAAGGACGGGGCATGGTGGTGTACACCTGTAACCCTAGCACTAGGTTGGCTCAAGCAGGAAGATCCCAAGTTCAAAACCATAAGAACCTGTGGATAGGAGGACCAACATGCCCGAGTTCTCATATCAGCTGAGTGCCAGGATCCCCTGGAGGGTCTGCCCCACCCTTAGGTCCAACCGCTACCGGAACCTCCATGGTAGGGCTCATAGCACGGCATGGAGAAAATGCAGGCAGCACAGAACAACATCACCCGTGTCATAGGAACTGTACTGACCGTTCTATGGAAGGAAGTCTTACCTTCATCCCTGACCAACACATTATGTCCACGACGGGTAGAGGCCTGTGGGCTTCTGCATCTTATTCCTAGTCCTACTTCAAAACAAACCCTGTTTTGGCCCAGACTCCCAAAGTCTTCGGTTAAGGCTGAAAGATCCTGTCAAGGCAAGCTCTTGCTCAGCATTCTCAAGAGAACTGAAGGCTTGTGTCGCTTCAGCGCTGGTCTCGCTCTACAGCCCAGGCTGGCTTCGGGTCTGCAGCCTGGCTTGCAATCGTCCTTTTTGCCTTTGTCTTCTGAGAAGAATGAGGGCCTATGCCCCAGTGTTGTTACTGTGTTGTGAGGCAGGCGCGTGCCCTGTAGCTCAGGCCACTCTTAACCTCAGCCCCTGGCGTGAAGGGTGTGCACCACCACCACACACTCAGTCCTGGCGCTTCTACTCTGCCGGAAGGGCCTGGGTGAGAGGTCTGGGCTTGGAGGTGCTCTGCCATGATGGCTTCTACCTGAGGATCCCCCGTTCTTAATGAGGAAGCTGAGCCTAAGTGCCTATTACCCTAGCCCAAGAGCCTCTCCAGCTGCTCGCCAGCTAATGTGTTATTACCTCTCTGATCTGCCCTGACGTCAGACAGGAAATCAGGACCCTTGAAGCAATGGTCTCACTTCCTTCGAAACTATAAGCCAAGGCCGGTGCCCCATGACTGGAGAGGTAAGAACAGGCAGGTGAAGTGGAGAACAAGTGTGGTGACCTGTTTGAGGCAGACCAAGCAGCGCAAAGATGCACCTGGCCTGCCCTGCCACCACTGGCCAGGCCAAAGACACCAGCTTTGAAACCAAAGCTCACCACTGAGATAAATATTTCAGAGTCCCAGAGAACCAGACACCTGACAGACCTTCCATGACAGCTCTCCCCACTTATCCGATATTCAGGTTGACCCTCAGGCCCATGGGTGCCACCACCCCCAGGCCACAGTGGAGTGAGTGACTGGGGAAGGAGGCCCGGGAGACAGGCCCCGGAAGGCACCAGGCTCTGCCCGGCACAGCGCCTTCCTTTCCTTCTCTTTTGGTTCCCTCCCAGTCCTCCAGGACCTGCTTTCCCTTTTCCCATGTCCCTGTTTCGTTTTTATTTTTACTCTGACCTAAAGAGGTCACCAGTGCCAGGCATGACAGTTTTCACCTGTAATACTCCCAGCACTTAAGAATCTGAGGCAGAAGTATTGTAACAAGCTCAGGGCTTGACTGGGCTACTGAGTGAAACTGTCTCAAAAAAAAAGTTCCTCAGCTTGACTGTACTGTGTGGTAGGTTGTGGTAGAGTTCTGAATCAGAGAGCAAAGGAGCAGGGTCAAGGGGCAAGCCGGGTTAGGAGCAGGAATGGCCTCTTCTCTAGAAGAGTTGAGTGGGCTGGCCCACTGGCTTCTCTGTGCTAGGACTCCCTCAAACCCCCCACCCACCCACCTTAGATAGATCCTCATCACCTGTCTTCACGCAGCCTGAGGACTCCAGGACACGCTGGAACAGCCCTGGGTGGGGTCCCTCCTTCTCCCCACCAGCTGAGGACCATGACAGCCTCCATCTCACTTGGGGCACGGCCACTCTGGGGCCCCGGAGTGGGGGACAAACAAGCCACTCAAACACTGAGAGGAGCACCCAGCAAGATGCGGGTCAGCTCGCGGGTGCGCACCGGATGCGGTTGCGCCATGAGCCCCGGCCATATGCCCTGCCCAGGCGCGCGAGGAAAGTGAAGACCGGAACTGGCAGGACCAAAGGACCCCACTCTGGCTCCTGCTCACCACCGGAGTCCGCCCGCGCGTGCCGGAAAAGTTCGGTCGCCCGGGCTCAGCGCCGCCCCAGGCCACTTCCAGTCCCCGCCGGCCCCGGGTCCTCACCTCCACCGCAGTCCCCTCACTTGCCTGAGCTGCCTGAGATCCTCCTGGGCCTCCGGGCGAGGACTGGGCTGGGCCCGGCTGGACTGGGGCTCCGTGCCCCGCCCCGCCTCTCTCCGCCGCCAGTGGGGAGGAGCCGCCGCCCCCACCCCACCCCCACCCCCCAGGCCGCCAGAGAGCGCTGGGGTCCGCTCCAGACCCCAACCACGAGCCAGGTGTGAGTGGTTCACATTTACTGGAAGCGACGCTGGATCGCGGAGGAGGACAAACCCCAAACTCACTGGGAAAAAATAACTTCTTTCCATCAGTTCCAGACTCCGCCCCAGTAAGGAGCGCTACTTTTGCGTCCTCAGTGCCTACATACCAGGGATTTGCGCTAGGGGCTGTAGTGAGAGTTGAGTAGTTAAAAGTTGTTACTGGGTTTGTTTGTTTATATTCTGAGTAAAAGGGCGATCTCGCTATGTATCTCAGGCTGGTCTCCAGCTCTGGTCAAACAGCCTCAGCCCAAGTGTTGCAGTTACTGACCCTGGTTTCACATAGTCAGATTTCACTGAACTTTTTTTTTTCTTTTTCTTTTTTGTCACTAACCGATCTTCAGCACTTTAGATCTAGGAGTGTAGCCCAGTTATAGATCTCCTGCCTTCCATGTGAGAGACCCCCCAGTTGAGTTTCATCCCATCCCAGCAAAACCAAACAACAAAAGAATAGTTTCAGTGATGCACAATATTACATGGCTGTGCTATGTTTATATCTAGTCTTAAAACTTTTTATTACGTAAAAAAATCATTTCTAAGTCACAAAAAAAATCTGTGATGAATATCTAACAATTCCGTGCTTTTAAGCTAACTGCCCTTTTCAAATTTAAACGTCAAATATACAAACATAGGCTTGAGACTCCGAGGCTCTTCTAGCAATCAGTCATGTGTCACTTAATGACAGGGTGTGTTAGGTTAGGGAATTTCAGTGTTTTGTAAGCCTCATGGTGTATTTACACTAACAGCTCACTGTGTGTTACTGGGAAGTAAAAATAGGCTTACGGCAGTTGGTAGTATGCTGGCTTAGGGTGCAAGAAGTCCTGGGTTCCATCTCCTGCACTGCATAAATAGTAGGAGTGGTGTACGCCTGTAATGCCAGATATTTTGGGATTTTTTTTTTGGGGGGGGGGTTGAGACAGGGTTTCTCTGTGTGGTCCTGGCTGTCCTGGAACTCACTCTGTAGACCAGGCTGGCCTGGAACCTGAAATTCGCCTGCCTCTGCCTCCCAAGTGCTGGAATTACAGGCATGTGCCACCACGCCCGGCTTTGGGAATGTTAACAATAAAATAACTTACCTCAAAGAGGTGACGAACAGCCTAATATTTGGCTGTGGCCAGGGAAAACCAATGTAGGTTATCCAGAAGTCTGTGTTCCAACATGGTAATCCTTTGGCAATGTTTGGGGGGGGGTGGCTTGGGAGTTGTCTTACTTAAGGTTTTACAGCTGTAAACAGACACCATGACCAAAGCAGTTCTTAGGACAACATTAATTTGGAGCTGGCCTACGTGTTCAGAGGTTCAGGCCATTATCATCAAGACAGTGTCCAGGCAGGTGTGGTGCAGGAGGAGCTGGTAGTTCTACATCTTCATCTGAAAGTCACTAGATTAGCTTCCAGGCAGCTAGGAGGAGGGTCTTAAAGCCCACACCCACAGTGACACACAACCTCCAACAAGGCCACACCTCCTAATAGTGCCACTCCCTTGGCCAAGTATATTCAAATCAGCACAGGGGCGGTTTGATTTGGTCTTGTTTTTTATTTTAAGGGTCTCACCATGTAATTCTAGTTGGCTTGGGATTCACTATGTAGACTAGGCTTCCCTGGAACTCACAGAGACCTACATACCTCTGTCTCTTGAGTGTTGGGATTAAAGGTGTGTACAACCATAATAAATTTGATAAAGTTTTTATATTGGTGGAATAAAAAAAAAAGTATAAGTGGGGCTGGAGAGATGGCTCGGTGGTTAAGAGCACTGACTGCTCTTCTAAAGGACCTGAGTTCAAATCCCAGCAACCACATGGAGGCTCACAACCATCTGTAATGGGATCTGATGCCCTCTTCTGGTGTTTCTGAAGACAGCTACAAGTGTACTTACATATATCAAATAAATAAATCTTTAAAAAAAAAAAAGTATAAGTTGGGGCACTTTTCGAATGGACTGTTGGAAAAACTAAGTAGGAAGTTACAGCAAAATGGAGACATGTCAGCTATAGCTATAGGCCTCAGAGGCTGCCTGATAACACTCAGTCTGTGGGTTGGTAGAAGGGTTTTATCTGCTAGTCACTGAATGGTAGGGCAGACACAGGCAGGCAAGGAATGGCTTTAGGGACTAAAGATAACCCAGGATAAATTGTAATTAGACTCTGGACCAGCAAACATTCCACCCTCTACCCAGTCACAGGAATTCTAGTCTCTTAATCAGCCTGCTCAAAGGCTCAGGTGAGCATGCAATTGCTTTCCAGAAACTTCTGTTCTGAAGTAGGAGCAGAATGATCAGGATTATTCTCAGCTACACGGCAAGTCTAAGGCCAGCCTGGTCTATATAGGACCCCCACCTCAAAATAAAATAGTGATTTTTTTATGGGCCCAGCATCATTAAATTAATGTTCAGTAAGCCAGGTATGGTGGTGCATGCCTTTAACTCCAGCAATCAGGAGGTAGAGGCAGGTGGATCTTTGTAAGTTTGAAGCCAGCCTGGTCTACATAGCGAGTAATGGGCTAGCCAGGGCTACATGGTGAGACCCTATCTCAAAAAAAAAAAAAAAAAAAAAAAAAAGTAGCAGTTTCATTTTCTGGGGAACGGCTGCCTGGGTTTCTGTGGGTCCGAAGTCCAGCTCGTGCTGAGAACAAAGCCTGTGGGGTGGGGGGGTCACACCGAGTTACCTACTAATGGCTTATCTCTTGTTATCTCGTGCTAATAGCTGCAATCAGTGTCACCTCTAAGTGTTTTCCACAGCTTGTTAACAATCCTCCCTTTAAAATTTTGTTTTGTATATGAGCACTCTATCAGAAGATAGACCTACAAGCCAGAAGATGGTATCAAATCCTATTACAGATGGTTGTGAGCCACCAGGGCTGCTGGGAATTGAACTCAGGACCTCTGGAAAAGCAGCCAGTGCCCTTAACTGCCGAGTCATCTCTCCAGCCAGACACTTTCCTCTTTTAAGTTTTTGTTAGTTACCGTTTTCGTTTTCTTCTGAGACATGACCTCACTATGTAATTCTGGTTGGCCTGAAACGCTCCATGTTGACCAGGCTCTACCGCCTTTGTCTTCCAAGTACTGGAATTAAAGTCACACACTAACTCCCATGAGCAGCAACTTCCCCCTTTGTAAACTGTTTTAAATTACATTTCTTTATTTTGTGTGGGTTTGTGAGGGGCGTGGGTGACTGTCTCCCACATGACAGGACTCAACAGTCCTCCATCCTCCCAAGTGCTTGATGTTGGGATTACTGGCGTGTGCTACCACATCAGGCTCACTTTCACCTTTTGAATGGACAGGGATCAGAATGAGATTTATTTGTTTTATGAAGTACACTGGATTCCATGGTAGTGAGCCACCATGTGGTTGCTGAGGATGTCAGTGGTCGAACTCAGGACCTATGGAAGAGCAAGCAGCCAATGCTCTTACCGGCTGAGCCATCTCTCCTGCCCCCCGGAACACAGTAAGAAAGCACAGCTAGAAACTGAGTCCGGCCGAGGCTGAGCCCTCAGGAGCAGCTGGGAGGGTGTCTCCCGGCACACCCCACCCTTGCCAAGAGCAATAGTTAGGGTAGGCTAGGCTCGCCGAGCGGCGAGTCCCAGGGTCAGTCTGCACCTCCCCAGGGCAGGGATTAAATTTGGACCCTCATGCTTGTAGAGCAAGCTCTTTACCAACGTGCCATCTTCCTACCCTGGAGTAAACTTTAAAAACACGTCAAAGGGCTGAGTCAGTAAAGTGCTTCCTGCACGAGCAGGAAAACCAGAGTCTACATCACCAGCAGCCACAGAAAAGCCAGGTGGAGAAGCACAGGCCTAGAGTTCCTCTGCTTGTTATGGAGATGTGCCAGGAAATGTTCAAGAACTTCAAAAGGATCTCCAAGGAGCCGAATCTTATTCAAGATGAAATTTGGGCCACAGGAGCCCACCCTTTCCCAAACCCCCAGCCCAGTTTCAGGCAAGTGTTTATAGAGGCAAGAAGGGGCTATCTAGCCTGGTAGATATCTGTTTGGTGTCCATTATGGCCTTTAACATAATTGGCTAGTGTTGGGAGTCAAACCATAAACTGCTTTTCTCCTGATTGGTGGTTGTTAGGAAGTGAAGTGTCAGGGGCGGGCTTGTAACCTGGGGTGAGGTGGGGTGGGGTGCAGATTGGCTCTGGAATAACCTGGAAACTGGTGCTACATACCGACCAGCCTGTTGGTTAACTTGAGTTCAACCGTAGGTCAGATTTTCTAAGATGGAGTCTGAACCCAAAAGATTTAGTCTCTCAGAGACAGGCCAAAACAATGAAGCAGTTCTCAAAAACTGAGTGTGTGCGTGTCTGGGGAGTAGTAGAGGAAGACACTGGATATTGATCAGGTAAGTGGACCCCACCCCGACACACACAAGCGTACACCACCACACACAATAAATAAGTTGACTAGTGAATGCACACCCACACACTACTCACATATGCAGCATGCATGTGTATTTGTATAGCAAGATATACTTTCAGTGGGAATTACCTAGAGGACTGGGCTAGCTCCACTGACAGCCCAACCCTCAGTGTACTCCAGGCCCCACTGCCTATAGACCTCCTTTTTGGAACCAGGGAAACCAGAGTTCAAGCTCGGTCTCCTTGTTGCCACAGCGAGAGAATCCCAGATGAGTTTTGCAACCTGCAGGATTTGGCAGGCAGCACCTTTAATGCCAGCACTCAGGAGGCAGGGGCAGGTGGATCCCTGAGTTCAAGTCCAGCTTGATCTATGTAGAGAGTTCCAGGACAGCCCAGGCTACACACAGATAGACTCTGTCTATCTATGCACTAGCCTCCACTATGTAAGGAAACCAACTAGTGAGGCCTTAGCTGTGCCCTGCAGCAAGGCGTCAGGTTTAGGAAAAGCAAGACCCTTGGGTAAAAGCCATTGATGGAGAGTTAGGTAGGTGACCCACATCTGTAATCCCAGCCAGCAGAGGCAGGAAAGTAGAGGAGTTCAGGGTCATCCTGTGCCACATACAATTTAAGCCACCACCTGGCTGCGTAGCAGACTGAATCAAGACAAAGAAACAAAGACTCAAAAATAACAAATAATTCTATTTTGCATAAGAACGCCTCCACTGTCTCAGAAAACACTTTGAGATACTTACCCTAAAAATAGTATTCATTGTTTATCTGGAATTCAAACTTACTTGGATGTCTGGTATTTCTCTGACAACCCCATAATCCTACTGAAACAGAAAGTCAAGCCAGGAAAGGGCGGGGAAAGAGAGATACCAGGCTCAAGTTTATTTCCTGAATGGGAGGAAGCCAAAAGGCTGATGATGGGGAGAGGACGGTCCAGGGAATCTGACCTGAGTGAATAAGGAGTAGGAGACTGGGTCTGCACCGTTGTGCTCCCCTCCAGCCTGGCTGTGCTCCCCTCCAGCCTGGCTGTGCTCCCTTCCAGCCTGGCTGCAGACGCCAAAATTCCTTCCATAGCTCTGTGACTGCCTAGGCAGCTTTCCTGGAGTTTCCCAGCCCGTGAGGCTTTGCCATGTGTATCAGCTTCCTCCCAGAAGGTGTCCTTCTTCAGAGGGCCCCCTTCCCACCGCCTGTCCTCCACCCCCTGTACTACAGAGTCCCATTCCTCTCCTCTTCTGGACCCCACCCCATCATCGCCTGTGGGACCAGAAGTGCCTGGTAGCTCTTAGGTGGGACTGGAAGACAAGTGTGAACCATACGAGGAGAGGGAAGATGGGGGTGGGGGCATACGTTCTTCCTCCTAAAATGAGCCTTGTACTCATGAAAAATAGATTGAGCCGCCCGTGGCAGCACACGCCTTTAATCCCAGCACTTGGGAGGCAGAGGTAGATTTCTGAGTTCAAGGTCAGCCTGGTCTACAGAGTAAGTTCCAGGATAGCTGGAGCTACACAGAAAAACCCTGTCTTGAAAAAAAAATAGATTTAATCCTGGCAGAGGCAGGCAGATCTCTGAGTTTGAGACCAGCATGGTCTGAAGAGCAAGTTCCCAGCAGCCAAATGACACAGAGAAACCTAGTGGGGGTAGGAGAGGGGTAGAGAAAGAAAGAAAGGAAAAAAAGGGAAGGAGGGAAGGAAAGGAAAGAGAAAATGTTTATTAACATTTGTCATGTTCCAGGCAGTGCTCTAGGGTTTGGCCATCAGGTGAGAATGTGCATCCTAGCAAGGAAACAGTGGGCATTTGATGTCAAGACCTATTACCAAGGTTGCTCCATCTTGAACAGAAAAGAGGAAAAATCCTGTTAATAAAATATTCGGCCGGGCATGGTGGTGCATGCCTGTAGTCCCAACACTTGGGAGGCAGAGGCAGGCAGATTTCTGAGTTCAAGGCCAGCGTGCTCTACAGAGAGAGTTCCAGGACAGCCAGGACTACAAAGAGAAACCCTGTCTCAAAAAACAAAAAAACAAACAAAAAATAAAAATAAAAACAAAATATTGGATTTTGTGGGGTGTAGTGGTACACGGTTTTAATCCTTGTACTCAGGAAGCAGATACAGGTGGATCTCTATCAGTTTAAGACCAGCAGAGTCTTAACAGATTCCAGGCCAGCCAAGGCTACATGGTGAGATCTTGTCTCAAAAATAAGACAATAGTATAATAATAGTAGTAGTAGTAGTAGTAGTAGTAGTAATAGTAATAATAATAATAATAGCCGGGCATGGTGGCTCACACCTGTAATCCCAGCACTTGGTAGGCAGAGGCAGGCGGATTTCTGGTTCGAGGCCAGCCTGGTCTACAGAGTGAGTTCCAGGACAGCCAGGGCTACAAAGAGGAAACCCTGTCTCAAAAAACAAAAAACAAACAAACAAAAAAAAAAGTAAAATAATAATAATAATAATAATAATAATAATAATGATAATGGGCTGGAGAGATGGCTCAGTGATTAAGAACACTGACTGTTCTTCCAGAAGTCCTGAGTTCAATTTCCAGCAACAACATGGTAGCACACAACCATCTGTAGTGGGATCCGGTGCCCTCTTCTGATGTGTCAGGGTACTCATATAAATAAAATAAATTAGTAAAATAAAAAGAAAAGAAACAAAAGACATTAGGAACAGTCCTGTGGTGCTGTGTAAACCCAACTAGAAATGGAAGTGAGTGGTGGAATACAGAAGCTGGAACCTGTCTGGAATGCACCAAAGCACAGCCAGGGTCAGGGTACCCTGTCCGTCCATCGGAATCAGCTGAGGTGCCTGTGAAACTTGCAGATCTCCTAGGGGGTGTTTCCCTCCAGACCCCAAGGGCCAGCTGTAGGATGAGGCCCTGGGGGAGTCACTAACCAACTCCAAGTTATAATCATCCATGGCTGTGGGACCTTGGGGCTGGTCCTTAACTACTCTGTGCCTTGGTGGCTGTGTCTGTACAAAGAAAGGTAATAATAGAATGTGTTTGTAAGGATTAAAAATAGCAGTAGTCAAGTCCCTTGCTGCAGTTCTGGAAGGAGCCCGCCCAGTGACTCCAGTGAACTTGAGCTCAGCCTGTGTTTCAGAACCATCCAGGGCCTGTTGGGATGGATTTGTCCAGGCCAGGGTTGGTTCTCAGCAGGGTTGGGATCGCACTGGGGCCTTAGTCCCTGGCCAACGCTACCTTGTATCTTGGTCTCTTGAGCCATCATGCCTGTTTGGCGGGTTCAAGATTGCGTTTCCCACCCACCCCCTGCTCTTCCACCTTTTGCTTCTTTCCCTCTTACCTCAGCCTCACAGTCAGGAAGCTCCCTTTAATATTCTTTGTATATATCTTAAAAATGTGCTCTCTGAGACGCGTCAACTCTCACTGGCTTCTCACCCTGACCTGGTGGGTAGTTACTACAGCGCGCCCTGCCAGGCCTAGACTGTGTTCCTAGTGTTTACCAAATTCCTACCCCCAGCTCCCAGCCTCCCAGCTGTGCATCTGACAATCCTGTAACCACAGCAGGCTCACTGATGTATTTATCTTAGCAAGTTTCCCCCAGTGCAGGGGCTTATGGCAGCGATTAAAGCCAGGGTCTCACATATGCCAGGCAAGTGTTCTACTGTGCAGATACCATGGCTTCACCGTCTCTTCCTCATCCCACACAAAATAATTTGATCTGAAATTAGTAAAAAATGGAACAAAACTTGGTTTTACACTAAGTACACTTCAGGTCTCAGTAGTGATAAGTGGGTAGTGGCTACCATACAGAACAGCTCTGAGGGCCAGGGTATAGATCGTAGTTCACTTTTTACCTCAATATCAGGTGCCTAGCCTAGCCTAAACCAGTAATTTTTCGTTTTTGCTAAAAACCTCAACCAAAGTGGGCTCACATGTAGCCCAGGCTGGCCTAAGCTAGCCTTCAGTTCTTCATCCTCTTCTTTGCACCTGCCAAGTACCATCTTTATCACAAGCACCCCACACCCAATTGACATCTAGGTTGAAGAAAGACACAGCAGATCCAGGTATGACCACTAGATGGCAAGATCTGGCCGGCAATGCTTGACAAAAAGGTAGGTGCGTTCGCTTGGTGAGTTCAATGCTATGTCCAAAATCAATCAGAGGATCCCAGCCAGAATTAACAAATACGATAAAACAGACTAAATAAAGTAGGAAATGTTGCTCAGTGCACCTTCAGTTCCAGTTTACTTATGCAGCCTAGTGTGCGGATCTGAGTTTAAAATGTCATTTCCTCCCTTCAATCCAGGCTTTCTCGGAGCATCGTACTGGGAGCAGAATCATGTTAAAAAGCCACAAGGGGCCGGGCGGGGTGGCGCACACCTGTAATCCCAGCACCTGGGAGGCAGAGGCAGGCAGATTTCTGAGTTCGAGGCCAGCCTGGTCTACAGAGTGAGTTCCAGGACAGCCAGGGCTATACAGAGAAACCCTGTCTCAAAACAAAACAAAACAAAACAAAACAAAACAAAGCCACAAGGGGCCACCAACATGGTTCAGCAGGTAAAGGGCTTGCTGCCAAACCTCAACCAAAGTGGATCCCTGGGAACCACGTATGGCAGGTAAAGGAGAGAACTGACTCACGAAGGCACATGGTCACATGTCACACACACACACACACACACACACACACACACTGTGTTTTGATCATTTAACCCATCCCACTCCCTCCATATTCACCCCCACTTCTCTAACCCAAACAACTTTGTTTCCTTTAAAAACCAAAACAAACAAACACAAACCCTCCCAAGTCCAGTCTGGCTGCCCGCATTCTCGATGCCCGCATTCTCGATGCCCGCCGCGGTGCCACCGCAGTGCTCTGTCTTCGGGAGCTACATCCTTCAGGAAAGCGGACTCCCTTGCTCAGCTGCTCTCAGGTGCCAGCAGCTCCCTTCCAGGCCGGATTTTGTCTGGCTTAAACTAATTCATTTTTTTAATTAAAGCTACTGGGTGGCATGGAGGGAGGAAAGCCTGTAAACTGTATGCTATTGAGATCCATGGCCGAAAATGTTTGAAGATCACCCTGACCTGTTACCTGTAGTTGAGGCATTGGAAGTAGCGGTGGGCTTGTAAAAGCTTGCTCAGTTCTTCCCTGCCCTTTTTGGTTGTTTAAAACACCACAGCCAAAAGCAACTTGGGGAGGAAAGGGAAAGGGGGGCAGGAACCTGGCTAGGAACTGGAGCGGAGACCAGCGAAGACTGCTGCTTACTGACTGGCTCTCACGCCCAGAGAGCACAGCTCAGAAAAGTCAGCTACCTCACTTACACAGCCCAGGCCCCCTGCCTAGGGACAGTGCTGCCTGCAGTGGGCGGGGCCTCCTGCATCTGGTACAATCAAGAAATGCTCCTCACACATGCCCACAAGATGGGCGTCTGACAGAGGCAATTCCTCAATGTGGCTTCTGTCTTCCTGGGTGTGTCAAGTTGACAACCAAGATTAGCTTCAGTTTGTTTTTGTGTTTGTGTTTTTTCGAGATAAGGTCTCACTGAGTTGTGCAGAGTGGCCTTGAACTCATCTGTAGACCACATAGGCCTTGAACTTGCAATCCTTCTGCCTAGACTTCCTCAGAGGAATCAGGCAGAATCAACATAATAGCAGGACATTAGGATGCACAACATAGGAATCTAGAGCAGGGAGATTGCCGGAAGTTGGAAACTAAGCTTTTAGTGTGCTCTTGTCTTCAGAATGAATTCTCTAATAGATATGGTAGCACACACCTGGAGTCAAGAGTCTACACTCTACACTCTGGAGTCAAGAGTCAGTCGAATCGCTGTAAGTTGGAAGTTGGCTTGATCTACAAATTGAGTTCTAGGTCAGCCAGGGCTACTTGTAGTGAGTCCTGTCATTCATCATTCATACACACACACACAGAGACACACACACACACACACACACACACACAGACACACACACATTTATTTTTATTTATTGTGCATTGGTGTCTTGTCTGCATTTCTGTCTGTGTGAGGGTGAGATTTCCTGGAACTGGAGTTGCAAACAGGTATGAGCTGCCATATTGGTGCTGGGAATTGACCCTAAGTCATTTGGAAGAACAGTAAGTGCCCTTAACTGCTGAGCCATTTCTCCAACCTGTGAGCCCTGTTTTTAGGGAGAAAAAGAAAACTCCATAATGAAAAGTTAGTGTTAGTGGGGCAGTGGTGGTGTACCCCTTTAATCCTAGCACTCAGGAGGCAAATCTCTGTGAGTTTGAGACCAGCCTTGTCTACAGAACTAGTTCCAGAACAGTCAGGGCTACATACAAAGAAACTCTGCCTAAGGCAGATTTCTGAGTTCCAGGACAGCCTGGTCTATAGAGTGAGTTCTAGGACAGCCGGGGCTGCACAAACCCTGTCTCAAAAAACCAAAAAAGAAAGGAAGGAAGGAAGGAAGGAAGGAAGGAAGGAAGGAAGAAACCTTGTCTAGGAAAACAAAAAAGAACTGGGCGGTAAGAGAAAGAAAGAAAGAAAGAAAGAAAGAAAGAAAGAAAAAGAGAAAGAAAGAAAGAAAAGAAACCTTGTCTAGGAAAACCAAAAAGAGCTGGGCGGTGAGCTGTGGTGACAAATCCACCTGACACTAGGGAGGGGCTGGGGCAGATGGATCTCTGAGTTCAAGGCGAACCTGGGCTACGAAGTCCCAGGACAGCCAGGGCCACACAGAGAAACCCTATCTCAAAACAAACAAACACAACAAGGTTAATTTTAAAAGAAACTGAAGAAAAATGAACATATGTATCGAGGCACCTCATCTAGAGAGGCTTCTCAGAGGAAGCTTCTATGATAATACAGCGTGTAAGGATAGCCTGAGACTGGAGGGAAAGACTGTGGTGTGTGTGTGTGTGTGTCTGTGTGTGTGTGTGTGTGTGTGTGTGTGTGTGTGTGTGTTCAGGGCACAAGATCCCCATTCTTGAGGGTGATAGTAAGGAAACAGGATGTGGGTAGGTGATGGAGATAACCCTGAAGCTGGACAACCTCCGAGTGTTCTAGAATTCCAAAGAGAGATTGTCAGACCCTGGACATGAGGAGACTGGGCAGGTGTCCAGGGTCGGGTCTATGGACCTCATGGGTCTCCTTAGGGAGAGATCCTTAAGGGGGGAACATAAACATGGGCCTACCTCAGGAAAAAGCCACTCCAAGCTGAGTATGGGTTAGGAGGCTAGAGCTTGAGAGCAAGAATCCGTGCTAAGTCAGCCACAGGCCAGAAGGCAACAGCAGCCAGCCCCATGCTGAGGACCCAAAGCAGGCCCGTTACCACTGCAAGCTCCGTCCCCACCCCTACCCCCACCCCACCCCAGTTACATTTTAATTTTTATTTAGGGGTTGTGTTGTTTGCTTTGGTTTGATGTTTGTATTCATTTATTTAGATTTATTTATTTAATTTTATGTGTATGACGTTTTGCCTGCACATATGTATGTTTGTACGCCAGGTACTCAGAGAAGCCAAAAGAAGGCATGGGATCCCCTGGAACTGGGGTAACTGTGAGCTACCATGTGGGTTCTAGGAACCAAATCTGGGTTCTCTTCAAGAATATCAAGTACTTTTAACCCCAGAGCCATCTCTTCAGCCCCTTGGTGCTTTTATTTCGCCAACAGGGACTCATGTAATCCAAGCTGGCCTCAAACTTGTTAAGTAGCTGCGGGTGACTCTTGATCTCAGTATGTTAGAGGCTCGGCGGCAAAGTGACTTACCAAGGTCAGGAAGCAGCTGGTGCTGCAGCACTTGTGCAGGTTTGGTTCCCAGCTACCCACATGGGGGCTCAGCTGTCAGCGTAGTGTGATTGCACAGATCAGATTGTAGGTCCAGGAAAACCAGAGCTGAGTTCAGACTCTATACTTACATATGCAGCGAGTCATTTAGCTCACCTGAGCATCAGCGTGCCTGTCTCTAAAAGAGGGGATGCTGACTTCTTCCTTACAGCATTGCCATGGTGATGAGTGACAAGGCCTTGTGCAGGCCTTCTGCTTAGCAGAGTCTAGACTCATGTTTTTCCTTTCTCACAACTGAATATTTATTACACTCCAACTGTCGAGCAAGGTGATTGGGGGAGGGGTAGGGGTGCTGGGTACCAGGAAAGAGGCATGCAGCATTACTCCTGCCTACGGGGAAGTAGGTTCCCTTTGAGTCCTGTGTAACCTCAGGTACAAAAGTAGCACTTTTCAAACAATTATCCACTTCTGACTCCGGCGTGGCACCTTCCCCAAAGGGAGATGAAGTACTGACTGGACACTTGTGGCCAGAAACACCTTGAAAAGGGAAGTCAAGTTTACGTACGACTTACTCTGAAGGGCTGGGGTTCAAACCCGGGGCCTTTCTGTGCCAGGCAGGTGTGCCCGCTGCTGGCTGAGTAATATCCTTAGCTAGCTCAATTTGTTTTTAGCTGCAAGGGGACTGAAGGGAGAGGCACATCAGCTTCCCCAGGGTCTCAACTGCACACGCTCCAGTCTATTAGGCTGCCCAGATTAGAAGCTTGGGCCTTAATTAGTTTTAATTCCTCCTGGGAGTATAACATATCCCATGGGCAGGCTGGGCAGGAGGCATCTGGGACCTGAGGAAATTTACTTTAAAGGATTTCTTAGATGGGCAAGGTGCCCATTCCTAGGATCCCAGCGCTTGGGTAGGGGAGGCAGGAGGATCAGGGGTTTGAGGTTGTTATCAGCTACAGAAGCGGTTTGAAGCTATATAAGAGCCAATCTCAAACAAAACAAAGAAGATTTTTCCAGAAGCTGTGAGGCAGAGGACACAGAGTACGGCTGGCTGAAGGACGCATGTGCCTTGAGACCGTATTGCTACACCAAGAGATGTGCACTTGGTGGTATCGATTCTGGCTTCAGGCTTGTGGACTCCCTACAAGACTTCTGAGTTTTTGTTTTGTTTTGTTTTGTTTTGTTGTTTTTGTTTTTGTTTTTGTTTTTGTTTTTTTTGTTTTTGTTTTTGTTTTCGAGACAGGGCTTCTCTGTGTAGCCCTGGCTGTCCTGGAACTCACTCTGTAGACCAGGCTGGCCTCAAACTCAGAAATCCGCCTGCCTCTGCCTCCCAAGTGCTGGGATTAGAGGCGTGCGCCACCACTGCCCGGCCCCTACAAGACTTCTGTACTTGAGGTGTATGGGTATGAAGGGACCAGCAGTGGGACAGTGTGACATTCTGATCTGTGGTGATGGCCATGAGGAATGGAAGCGTCGCTCCCTGATATTCTTTCCTCACGTTTGAGTACCTGTGAGGGCCAAAGGTTGATTTCACAGTAATGGTGCAATGATCTGGGCCTGATGCCTGGGGAAATGGCCCACTGGGTAAAACCTTGTCTTGCAGGCCTAAGGGTGTGAGTTCAGACCCCCCAGAACTCATGTAAAAACTAGGTGTGATGCTCCTGTGGGGAGATGGAAGGTTGAAGTTCTCAGGCTGGTATGAGCAGAGCAAACCACAGAAGAGAACCCTGTCTCAAATAAGGTAGATGGTGAGGAGCAACACCTCAAGTTGTTCTCTGACCATACCCAGGAGGTGCAAATGCATACGCACATTCATACAGACCAACACATGCACACTTTACTCACATACACACACACACACACACACACACACAAACATATGTGTCCCAAACACGCATATACAGAATATACATACATATACTCACAGATGAATATGCACACATAGGTACACATACATGTACTCACAAACACACACACACACACATACACAAGTGCACACACAGATTTTTAGAAATTGTCACCATGGGCTAGTGAGATGTTGTTGCTTCTTTGTTTCCAGCCCAATTCCCCAGTAAAAGAAATCTCAATCAGTAACAAAATAAGCTATAAGCCTAGATTGGGCAGATCTCCCACTACACTACTCTATTTCCATCTATATTATCCCATATAACTTGCAGTTTCTCCAGGCCACAAGCTTCTCTCTTGGCGGCTCCTCTCCTTCCGGTTGATTCCCCGCCCCCGTGGCTCCTCCCCTAAACTCTCAGCTCCTCCTCCTTCCTCCTGCCCAATCTTTGGCTCAAGCCTGTATTTGAAAAGATAAACCGGGCGGGGGTGGCGCACGCCTTTAATCCCAGCACTTGGGAGGCAGAGGCAGGCGGATCTCTGATTTCGAGGCCAGCCTGGTCTACAGAGTGAGTTCCAGGACAGCCATGGCTACACAGAGAAACCCTGTCTCGAAAAACCAAAAAAAAAAAAAAAAGAAAAGAAAAGAAAAGAGAAGGTGGGGAGAAAGTTCACAAGGCAACTCCTCATCTGCAGCCACTCTGAGGAGTGGAATTAGCATCAAAATACAAGCCCAGGGCTATCCACAACTCTTCCCCTTTTCTGTCCAATTAAAAGACTCTTTTATCTCAGACATCAATTGAGCGCAATTATTACCATTTTGTAATTTATTTATAGCTTCTAAAACTTAGCCAATTTATAGAGACCACTGCTCACCTGGGCAGGCCCTATATGCCAAAACGCTGGAGCATCAGTCTTCAGCCTTCTGGCCCAGGATCATCTGACAGACCTTGGCAATTTAGAATTTTGAAGGGCTGATTACTCTGTTTTGGCAGAGATTATCAGTCGACTATTCCGCAGTGTGCCTTTTTTTTGGACAGTATTTGTCTGTAGATGAAATGAGGCAATTCTTGCCTGGTGACTATCTCGCCACAACTGAAAAAACTCCATTGATACTCAACTTCTTTTTTGAATTCAAGAAAGGGGTGCTGTCAGGAGCAGACAGGTCTCCAGTCAAATGATCTTTAATAAAGAAATGTCGCCGGGCAGTGGTGGTGCACGCCTTTAATCCCAGCACTTGGGAGGCAGAGGCAGGCAGATTTCTGAGTTCTAGGCCAGCCTGGTCTAGAGTCTTCTGACACCTTTGAAGACTATCTATCTACCTAAAGCATCTCTGAACTGTTAAGCCTTGACTACTCTCGGCCATTTCTAATCAAAATAACTTAGGAACATCCTTTTAATGAACTCACAACCACGATTTTGCTATCTGGCCCTTAACTTGTATTACTTAATCATCTAAAAACAGTTTATAATAGCAATTATAAGATGTCTTAGTGCTTAAGAGTGCACTCTGCGCTTGAAGAGGAAACAGGCTCCGTTGCCAGCACAGCAGCTCACAACTGTATGTAACTCTGGTTCGAGCAGATCTGACACCCTCTTCTCACTTCTAAAGGAAGTGTGCATGCATACATTAGTCAAACTCTTATACATATACAAATGGAAAAAATTAAAAGAAAGAAAAACAATCAACCAAAGAGGAGCAGCTTATGGTTCCAGATGCGTCTGTAGCTGAGGATGGCATTGTCTGGCATCAATGGGAGGAGAGGCTCGATGGCCCAGTGTAGGGGAGTGCCAGGGCAGTGAGGTGGGAGTGGGTGGGTGGGAAGGGGAATGCCCTCATAGAAGCAGGGGGAGGGAGAATGGGATAGGGGGTTCCGGAGGGGAAACTGGGAAAAGGGATAACATTTGAATGTAAATACATAAAATATCCAATTAAAAAAAAAAAAAAAAGAGCCAGTCATTGGTGGCGCATGCCTGTAATCCCACCACTCTGGGAGGCAGAGGCAGGTGGATTTCTGAGTTTGAGGCCAGTGAACCACTACAGAATGAGTTCCAGGACCACCAGGGCTATGCAGAAAAACCCTGTCTCGAAAAAGCCATCTTCCCCTCCCAAAATCCTATTTTAGTTGCCACCAAAGTAGGCACCTAGTAAGTAGCAGAGTGAAGAGGCAGTCCAGCCGGTCAGCCTAATGCCTGACTTCCCCATAAGGAACTCTGGGTGTCCCCCACAGCCTGAGGAGATCATGACAGAGAAGTGCATGGAACTAGGGGACATTTCCTAGACCAGCGTCAGGATAGAGGAGGCCTCTTCTAAGAACTAGCCTACTAGTCCACACACCATTTGACAGATATGTATTCAGGCCTCTGTGTGCCTGGTGTTATCTCCAGCCTGGGGGTACAGCTGTCAATCAACAGACCAGAATCCCTGCTCTTGAGGAGCCCAGTGTCCCTCAGTATCCTACACTGCTCTGAATGTCCGCGTCTTTAGTTTCCTCATAACATACTCCTTGTTTGGTCAGGAAATTGAGGGCTTGTCCAGGGTGGGAGTTTGTTGAGGAATAAGGCAGGAGAAGTTGCTTCCATAGAGACGCAGAAACAGGGGCGGAGAGTGGCGAGGAACCAGTTCCTCCACAGCCAGTGTCACTGGGGCCTCAGCTAGAAGACAGTGGGGAGTCCTCCAGGGGTGCAGGAGGAGTGGGTAGGACATGCTGGGGGCGTAAGTCCACAGAGAGTAAGTTCCCTGCAGCATCTTCCCAAGGGGATGAGTGCATTTGGATTCATGGGGTAGGAAGAGCTAGAGCCAGAGAATGTAAGTGGAGAGCCTCCTGTGGAGGAGGGGAGGCTGGGGCGAGGGTCCCAGGAAAAGAAGTTAAAATCTATGAAAGCAAAGTCCAAAGCAATGAGGGGGGAACAGAATAACAGTTCAGTCACTAGGAAGAAAGACTACAAGATCTCTAGGAAAAGAAAACTAGCCCAGCACATGGGACACCAAGGTTTCAGGTTTCTGCTTCTTTTCAAGGCTTCTTTTTGTCTTGCTTTGTTTTGTTTTGGGTTTTGGGTTGTTGTTGTTGTTGTTGTTGTTGTTGTTGTTGAGACAGGTTTCTCTGTAGCCTTGGTTGTCCTGGAACTCATCCTGTAGGCCAGGCTGAACTCAAACTCATGGAGACCTGCCTGCCTCTGCCTCCAGAATGCTGGGACTAAAGGAGTGAGCTACCACCACCTGGCAAGTCAGAAGCCTTGCAGGTAAACACTCTTCTCCTGTCATCTACAGATGAGGAGACTGTGTCCAGGGATGGGACATATTTACCTGGGATCACACAGTTAGGAATGGCAGAGCTAGGCCTTGGAGCCAAGACTCTAAAATGTATAAATTTATACATTTTATAAATGTATAGAGGCCGGGCGTGGTGGCGCACGCCTGTAATCCCAGCACCTGGGAGGCAGAGGCAGGTGGATTTCTGAGTTCGAGGCCAGCCTGGTCTACAAAGTGAGTTCCAGGACAGCCAGAACTACACAGAGAAACCCTGTCTCGAAAAAAACAAAAACAACAACAACAACAACAAAAAACCAAATAAATGTATAGCCTTATAAATCCCGCTCGTGGGGGTGCGTGTGGTGGTTTGAATGAGAGTGAGGCCCTTAAGTAGGCTCTTACTTCTGAATGTTTGGTTTCCAGTTGATAGAAGTGTTTGAGAAGAATTAGGAGGCGTGGCTTTGTTGGAGGAGGTGTGTCACTGGGGGCAGGCTTTGAGATTTCAAAAGCCCAGCCCTTTCCAGTGTCTCTTCTTTGCCTCCTATCAGGAGGGGCTGTGGGAAGATCAAGACTTCAGGGTCAGTCTCAAGTGTAAATCCAGTTTAGGAGGTTTGCACGGACTACAAGCCTGTCTAATCACACAACAACAAAAGCTGCCAGTAGGAACTGGAGGCAGCTCAGTGGTAGAATGCCTTCCTGGGATGCAGAGTACCCTGGGTTGGACCAGGAACACTGAACACGGCAGATGCATTAGGTCCCCTTTAAGGACAATGAAAACTTTTCAAGAAGGTCCCAGTCTATCTCTCCTGTCCTCTTACCAGATATGTGACCTGCAGCCACTGAAATGACCTCTCAGTATTTGATTGATGGGGTCGTATGAGAGCCAAGGGTTCTTCTATTTAAGGACTGAGAACAGTGCCTGGCACATGTGCGCTATATAAATATTTGCTATTATTATCTCATGGCAGGAACTGCATCACATTCCTGAGTCTAACCAGGACCCACCCACCAGGGCTGCAGGGCTGTTGGAAGGACAATGGGCAAAGAGAAGTTAACAAGGGGAAACTAGGGAGTGGCTAGAGGATGGCCGTTAACCCGCAACAGAATCCGATATGTCCACGTTCTAAAACGGAACATAAAGGCTAGTCAGTTTCAACATGCGAACATAACTCTATTTGTATAAGCTTTATATTTTTAAACTCTTTGTTTGGGAGTAATCTCAGGTTTACAGAATTTGTTTTGCTTTATTTTTGAGACAGGGTTTCTCTGTGTAATAGAAGCCCTGGAACTTGCTTTGTAGAACTCACAAGAGATCTGCCTGCCTCTGTCTCCCAAGCACTGGGTTAAAGGCATGTACCATCCCACCTAGCAGCAGAATATTTTTGAAAAAGTATAGGAGATCCTGTACTTGTTACTGGATATTCTAAAATGTCCACATTTTCCTTAACTATAAAATTACTGGCCAGGCGGTGGTGGCGCATGCCTTTAATTCCAGCACTTGGGAGGCAGAGGCAAGCAGATTTCTGAGTTCGAGGACAACCTGGTCTACAGAGTGAGTTCCAGGACAGCCAGGACTACACAGAGAAACCCCGTCTCGAAAAACAAAAACAAAAACAAAAACACAAAAAAGTTACCGTGAAGTCCAGGAAACGAACACTGACCAAGTCTAGCAAATTCAAATACAGTCTGATGCCAGGTGGATTTATGTCCCTTTACACATCTTTGGGAAGATTCCATTGGGCAGAATTATTTTTCTTTTGTTTGTTTCTGAGGACAGAGTCCAAGGGTCTTCTTCTTCTTTTTTTTTTTTTTTTTTTTTTTGGTTTTTTTTGAGACAGAGTTTCTCTGTGTAGTCCTGGCTGTCCTGGAACTCACGCTGTAGAACTCAGAAATCCTGGCTGTCCTGGAACTCACGCTGTAGAACTCAGAAATCCGCCTGCCTCTGCCTCCCAAGTGCTGGGATTACAGGCGTGCGCCACCACGCCCAGCTAGTCTATGTCTTTTTATTGGGGAATTGAGTTCCATTGATGTTAAGAGATATTAAGGAATAGTGATTGTTGCTTCCTGTTATTTTTGTTGTTAGAGGAGGAATTATGTTTGTGTGGTTATCTTCTTTTAGGTTTGTGGAAAGAAGATTACCTTCTTGCTTTTTCTAGGGTGTAGTTTCCCTCCTTGTATTGAAGTTTTCCATCTATTATCCTTTGTAGAGCTGGATTTGTGGGAAGATATTGTGTAAATTTGTTTTTGTCATGGACTATCTTGGTTTCTCCATCTATGGTAATTGATAGTTTTGCTGGGTATAGTAAGTAGCTTGGGCTGGCATTTGTGTTCTCTTAGGGTCTGTATGAGGTCTACCCAGGATCTTCTAGCTTTCATGGTCTCTGGTGAGAAGTCTGGTGTAATTCTGATAGGTCTGCCCTTATAAGTTACTTGGCCTTTTTCCCTTACTGCTTTTTAATATTTCTTTGTTCTGTGCATTTGGTGTTTTGACTATTATGTGATGGCAGGAATTTCTTTTCTGGTCCACACTTTCTTCTATACCTATTTCTTTTTGTTTTGTTTTGTTTTCTTTTATTTTGTTTTTGAGACAGGATTTCTCTGTGTAGTCCTGGCTGTCCTGGAACTCACTCTGTAGACCAGGCTGGCCTAGAACTCAGAAATCTGCCTGCCTCTGCCTCCCAAGTGCTGGGATTAAAGGCGTGTGCCACCACTGCCCGGCACCTATTTCTATACCTATTATCCTTATGTTTAGTCTTCTCATTGTGTCTTGGATTTCCTAGATGTTTTGGGTTAGGAGATTTTTTGTTTGTTTGTTTGTTTGTTTGGGTTTTTTTTGTTTTTGTTTTTGTTTTTGTTTTTTGAGACAGGGTTTCTCTGTGTTGCCCTGGATGTCCTGCAACTCACTCTGTAGACCAGGCTGGCCTCTAACTCAGAAATCCACCTGCCTCTGCCTCCCAAGTGCTGGGATTAAAGGCGTGCGCCACCACTGCCCAACTTCTATGTTCTATGGTATCTTCTGCACCTGAGATTCTCTCTTCTTTTTCTTATATTCTTTAGGTGATGCTTGTGTCTGTGACTCTTGATCTCATTCCTAGGTTTTCGATCTCCAGGGTTGTCTCCCTTTGTGATTTCTTTTTTTTTTTTTTAAAGATTTATTTATTTATTGTCTGTAAGTACACTGTAGCTATCTTCAGACACTCCAGAAGAGAGAGTCAGATCTCATTACGGTTGGTTGTGAGCCACCATGTGGTTGCTGGGATTTGAACTCAGGACCTTCAGAAGAACAGTCGGTGCTCTTAATCACTGAGCCATCTCTCCAGCCCCTTTGTGATTTCTTTATTGATTCTATTTCCATTTTTAGATCCTGGATGCTTTTGTTCAATTCCTTCACCTGTTTGGTTGTGTTTTCCTGTAATTCTTTAAGGGACTTTTGTGTTTCCTCTAGAAGCCCTCTTAAGGACTTCTAGCTGTTTACCTGTGTTCTTCTGTATTTCTTTTTTTTTTTAAGATGATTTATTTATTATTTATACGAATACACTGTAGCTGTGTTCAGTCACTTCAGAAGAGGGAGTCAGATCTCATTACAGATGGTTGTGAGCCACCATGTGTTTGCTCGGATTTGAACTCAGGACCTTCGGAAGAACAGTCAGTGCTCTTAACACCTGAGCCATCTCTCCAGCCCTCCTGTATTTCTTTAAGGGAGTTATTTATGTCCTTCTTAAAGTCCTCCATCATCTTCATGAGGTGTGACTTTATATCAGAGTCTCCTGTGTTGGAGTATCCAGGGCTCGCTGTGGCAGGAGAACTGGGTTCTGATGATGCCAAGTAGCCTTGGTGTCTGTTGCTTATGTTCTTGCCCTTGCCTCTTGCCATCTGGATATCTCTTGTGTTAGCTGGTCTTGTTGTTTCTGACTGTGGCTTGTCCCTCCTGCAAGCCTGTGTGTCAGTACTCCTGTAGCACAGGATCAGCTCTGGGCGTAGATGAAACTGGAAGGATCCTGTCTCAGTTTTGAGGTTCATGGCATCTGTCCTTGTCTGCTTCTCTTCCCCTGCACACTTCCCTGGTTCTGTGCATGCTTGGGCTCAGGTGCCTGAACCTCCAAGGTGAGTCAGCTTTCGCTGGTATCAGCCTTGTACTCTTCCGGGGCATCAGGGCTGGGAGAGATTAACACACACACACACACACACACACACACACACACACACACTGACTCCGTTTATGATCTGGAATACAAGTGTGCTGTGCCAATTAGGTGTCTATACTAAGTTTAGTATTGACTTGGTGATCTGCTGGGATCTGGGACCACCAGATTGCCCAAGAAGGAGTAAATAGAAACGGGCTGGAAATAGGGTAAGTGAAAACCTTTGTGCTGATCAGGAATACTGCATCCCTGTAAAACCTAGAGATGTGCAGGACAGAAGCTACTGGTTAGTTCCCCTGCAGAGGGCAGGTTAGTGGATGGGCAGGAAAGAAATAGAAAACAGGAGGCAGATTGAATCAAGACAAGGCAAGGAAATCCCTCCAAGCAAAACCAAGCTTTTAGAATGTGCAACACATAGGCTCAGGGGGAGGCCACTGTGGGCATAGTAAACTCTTGATGACAAAGAACAATGGGGTTGGCCAGAGTGTCCCAACCACCACAGTGCATTGGGTCAATGCTTCTTCTTCTTCTTCTTCTTCTTCTTCTTCTTCTTCTTCTTCTTCTTCTTCTTCTTCTTTTGTTGTTTGTTTGTTTGTTTTGTTTTTTCAAGACAGGGTTTCTCTGTGTAGCCCAGGCTGTCCTGGAACTCACTCTGTAGACCAGGCTGGCCTTGAACTCAGAAATCCGCCTGCCTCTGCCTCCCAAATGCTGGGATTACAGGTGTGCGCCACCACGCCCAGCTGCGGGTCAATGATTCTAAACCAAATTGGCTTTGCCACCTGGTCCAATAAGATATCCCTATTCTTTTTGTTTGCTTGTTTTATTCTGTTCTGTTTTTTTTTAAGATTTATTTATTTATTTATTTATTTATTTTATGTATATGAGTACGCTATAGATGTACTGATGGTTACGAGCCATCATGTGGTTGCTGGGAAATTGAATTCAGGACCTCTGCTCTCTCTGGTCGGCCCCTCTCGCTCCAGCCTGAAGATTTATTTATTATTATACCTTCAGACACACCAGAAGAGGGCATCAGATCTTTTTACATGTGGTTGTGAGCCACCATGTGGATGTTGGTTGGGATTTGAACTCAGGACCTCCAGAAGAGCAGTCAGTGCTCTTAACCATCTCTCCAGCCCTCTGTTCTGTTTTGAAACAGGATTTTTCTGTGTAGCCCTGGCTAGCCAGGTACTTATGTAGACCCGGCTACCTGCTTCTAGGAGTGCAAGGAAGTTAAGATAGCAGAAGCCTGCAAGCCACTGGTCATATCTCATCCATAATCAGGGATTGTCGAATGCCCACTCTCCTTTAAATACAGGCCAGGCAGCGAAGGGTGCTGCCCACTGTAGCCCAGAGAGTGGGCCTAATTAGCCTAATGAAAACAGTACTCCACAGACAGAGAGGCTAGATCTCCTCCCAGGTGAGTCTAGATCTTCTCAAGTTGGCCATGGAGATTAAATTCATAGGGCCCAAGATGGTAGCAACCTTGGTACTTTTGAGGGACCTAGCAACCAACCCAAAGTGATGAGCAGAAGAGTGTGTCATTTGAGGAGGGTGAAAGCATAGGCTCAGCCATGAGCAGAGAAAGGCCCTGTGCGCTGTGGATGGGACTTTGACAGTTCAAAGAACATTTAGTAAGTATTTAATATGCAGGTGGCACCATGCCAGGCACTGGCAAGCTGAAGATGAATACATTAAATTATAGTCTCCACTCTGAGAAGGCTGGTGAAGCCTGAGACACATGCCGATACAGTGAGCAAGTGGAAAGGCGTGGCCTTAGGGCACTGCACGCACAAGTGTGTGCTTGCACAGGGGAGCACGTGAGGTCTGAATCTATGGAACAAAGAATGAACGGCACTCCAGGCAGAACACAGTGTATACAAAGGCACGGGAGTGCAAAACAATATGGTAAGTTCTAGAAGCTCTGGGTCGTTAGGTATTCCGGCAGAATGCAGGAAGGGGGTGAATAGCATCGAGCTTGCGAGAGCAGCAGATTCTCGTGGACAAGGGGAGCGCTACAGCAGATGTGAAGCAGTCATGGACTCCCTTCCAGAACAGACCAGAGCAGGGCGGGCTGCCTCCCTGAGCCTGCACAAGTTTGCACCGACACTGCCCTTCACTGTCTATGCCCAGCCCTGCCGTGACTCCGAGGAGTTCCTAAACAGAGTCTTCAGTTTGTTATTCATAAATGAGAGAGAGAGAGAGAGAGAGAGAGAGAGAGAGAGAGAGCCTGCTCATGTTGGGGTGGGGCTGGGATTGAAGTTAAAGATTAAATTGTATCATCTGCAGGGTCATGCCTGAGCCTGCATTTCCTGTTTCAGATTACAGGGACTGCCAGGCAGTGGTGGCACATGCCTATAATCCCAGCACTTGGGAGGCAGAGGCAGGCAGATTTTTGAGTTCCAGACCAGCCTGGTCTAGAGAGTGAGTTCCAGGACAGCCAGGGCTACACAGAGAAACCCTGTCTCGAAAAAACAAAAAAACAAAAAACAACAAACAAACAGATTACAGGGACTGCGGTTTAAAAAAAAAAAGATTTATTTATTTGCTTATTATATGTAAGTACACTGTAGCTGTCTTCAGACACTCCGGAAGAGGGCGTCAGATTTCATTACGGATGATTATGAGCCACCATGTGGGTTCCAGGATTTGAACTCAGGACCTCCAGAAGAGCAGTCGATGCTCTTTACTGCTGAGCCATCTCTCCAGTCCCGGGACTGCGTTTTAATTTCTCCATATAATACTGCTTCACAGAGCCCTCCCTGCAGCAGGCTATGTTCACAATGACCCACAATCCTTCAGTCGTGCACGTAGAGACAGAGACACTAACTCTCGCGTGCGGGTCATGTCTTCTTGTGAATCTGCCCTTTGGTCTTCCTCTCACCCCCCAGGCCTTGGCAGCTGCAGCCCTTCCTGTGCCAGGGCACTGAGAAGTAAATCTGCAGGCGAGAGTCCGGGCAGGTGTGGGCTACAGGCTGTCCCTCAGATGTTCCAACAGAAGAGAAACGGAATGCCTGGGCTCGCAGATTAGAGCAGTGACTGGGTGGACTGCAGTGCAGTTTAGGGAGAGTTTAACCCACCCCTCGGCTTTTTGTTGGGGTGCAAGTGAGGGATAGTGACATACAAAACTGCACATGGGAACCTCCAGCTGCGCAGTGCGCCGTGACCGACTCTGAGGCCACCAATGTGCCCTCTGGCTATCTAGGGCTCTCAGGCTGCGCGCAGCAGGGAGGAGAGGAGAGTCTCCCCGTAGGAGTGCTGGTGAGCTGGACTCTGCAGTTTCCTTCTCTTCCTACAGAGGGCTAGGCAAGACTGCAGACAGCCCAGCCCCGGCTCCTTCGTGCCTCAGTTTAGACATTGCCCCACACTTGCTGTCACACCCATCTCCACCCCATCGACCAGAACAGCTTCCAGAACGCACTAGGCAGGCAGCAGAAATAGGGCGAGGAGTCAAGGATGTGGAAATCAGACGCACGGAACAGAGGATGTTTAGCTGCTAGGCCTGGCTCTGCCGCTCAGAACCACTCTAACTGCCTCGCTAACTGGCTCTGCATAACCTAGATAAAGTCTGTGGGCCGGGCGGTGGTGGTGGCGCACGCCTGTAATCCTAGCACTCTGGGAGGCAGAGGCAGGCAGATTTCTGAGTTGGAGGCTAGCCTGGTCTACAGAGTGAGTTCCAGGACAGCCAGGGCTATACAGAGAAACCCTGTCTTGAAAAAACCAAATCCAAAAAACCAAAATAAAATAAAATAAAAAATAAAAACGTCTCTGTGGCCTGTGGCCTCTTTTCAGGGTGAAATGCCACATGCCCTCCCCATCTAAATTGATACACTGTGTTCTGTATTGACTCCTCTATTTGCTTCCTTATCCGCACCTCTGTTTCTCATCACATCTATGTTTGTGAGCACATAACATATGTACATGCATATACATGCAATTATATTTGTTCACTTAAATCTCATTACTGTATTCTATAACGTAAGCTCCAAGAATGCACCCATACTCCCTGTTGGGGATTAAGCCCAGGGTCTGGTCTGGCATGTGCTACAGCATCAAACTACTGCCCCAGCCTGGGTGCAGTGTATTTGCGTGGTCTCAAGCACCAGAGCACTCCACAACTTGTGAGAGTGGTTTTCTCCTTCCACCAACTGGGTGCAAGGGTTCAAACTCAGGGCAGCAGGTCTGGTAGCAAGTGTTTATCCACTAAGCTACCTCCCGCCTCTGTGTCTCTTGACCACTTGAAAACCTGGCACAACGCCTTTAATTTAGTGAATGAATAAATGAACAGCAGAAGATCCAACGAACTCCCGGGTGCCTTCTAGCTGATAAAGTTTAGGAGTCTTAAGGTTTCTCTTCAGGAGGATCACTCCAAGGCCTCTCCCAGAGTACCCTGCACAGGAAGAGGGAGGGCTCGGCTTCTGTTCTCTCACAAGACTCTGCCTTTGTGGACCCTGATTAGCACGCGGTTAAGCCAGCTCGAGCTCCGCCTCCAGACCCACCAGTAGCGGGAGGAGCCAGTCCGTCCTTAAGCCGGGGATTCGCAGTGCGTGCCAAGCCACAGCTGGCGAGGGGACGGGTCAGAATGTGCTGGGCGGAGCCAAGTGTCCCTGCACCCCCTAGCGCGCAGGTGCTGGGAGCCCCGCCTCTCCGCGCATGGGGCCGGGGCGGGGCCGTCGCTTAGCAACGCTCAGCCCCGCCCCCTGTCCCGGCCCCCAGCATGGCTTGGCAGGGCTGGCCCGCGCCTTGGTTGTGGGTCTCCGGCTGCTGGCTGCTATTCTTCGCTTTCGTGCTGCTCCTGAGTCCCCGCGGCTGCCAAGAACGGCGGGGTTTCCGCGGCCTCCTCATGACGCGCAGCCAGCGGCTGCTCTTCCGAATCGGGTTAGTGCCCCAGCTCCTATCTGTGCAGGCTCGGGAAGACTGGGAGAATGGACACAGAAGGGATACCGGGGATGCCAGGATGTCTTGGGCTAGGGGTTTCTAAGCCACCGGAGCAGAAGGATGGAGAAACGGGCTGGAGAAGCCCCTGCGTTCGTTCTGAGTTAAAAAAGCAAAGAGTTGAGCCGGGCGTGGTGGCGCACGCCTGTAATCCCAGCACTTGGGAGGTAGAGGCAGGTGGATTTCTGAGTTCGAGGCCAGCCTGGTCTACAGAGTGAGTTCCAGGACAGCCAGGGCTACACAGAGAAACCCTGTCTCGAAAAACCAAAAAAAAAAAAAAAAAAAAGCAAAGAGTTGAAGGACCGAAGACTTGGGATGGGATGGGTAGGAAAAGAGGATTAGGGGCACAGATCCGAATTGGTAGGGTAGGGAGCCAGAGAACTCAGGGAGACAAGGGCGGCCAGGTAAGATGCTGGAGCCCAGGGAGTGCGGGACCTGGTGCAGGGAATAGCTGACCCGATCCGGCCGCAGGGCAGAGGGCAGCAGATCTAGCTCCCAGTCTCAGGTGCAAGGGTAAAAGCGTGCTCTAGATGTTCAACTTTACTCCGTATGCCCCTGTCCTTCTGCACATCATCCAACACTCCAGCTATGCCAGGAACCTCTGGGTGTGTTGTTCTGTCCCTGCATAGTTCAACTCTTTAGGGCAATCTAGCCCTGTTCCTTTTACCACTGCTGGCACCCAAAGCTCTCGGCTGTGAAATTTGACCCAACAGCCAGCCTTGGACCTCCGTGACATTGCCCTAGCCAACTCTCTTCCTCTCTGCCCCTGGCAAGAGTGATAATCATCACTGTTCTTCTGCTTTCAAAAGCAGGGAAGAAACCGGAAGACTTCTTCTGAGGGGCTGTTGGGTAGGACCTCAGACCACAGTTTAGGGAAACCCATGTAAAGACTGGAATCTTGGTCAGTATCCAGATTCCCGGGAAGGCCTAAGACGGGGAATTTCCTTAGTTTCAGAGATGGCACTGTGCAAGCCACCGTCCTCCGTCCCCAGGCCACCCCCCCCTCCCAAAACTTCAGGCCTGGAGCTCCCTTTATGGTCTCTATAAAGTAGAAATATAAAACCCAGTGGGCTGAAAACATTCTAGATAGTGCTTTGACCAAATCGCTATCACTTTGTGGGTTGTTTTGTTTTGTTTAGCCTTAAAGTCATGAGGTGGCAGAGTTTTTGTTTATCTGGTTGCCTTGGTAGGACAGTCTCACAATGTATCACAGGCTGGTTTTGAACTTGTGATCTCTAGTCTCCTAGGTGCTGTCATTACAGGTGTGTACCACCATACCTGACCAAGGTTTGTGGCTGTCATTGTATTTTGTATCTGGATTTTGGAAACAGGTGTGAGGCTTTATTTTGTTTGTGATTTGTTTGTTTGTTTGGTTGGTTGGTTGGTGCTGGAGACTGACCCCAGAGCCACATGAAGCTAAACACATTCTCTACCACTCCTCTGCACACCCGTAGTCACTAGATTTGGGGGCTTTGTGTGTGTGTGTGTGTGTGTGTGTGTGTGTGCATAAGCATGTGTGCATTCATGTGTATGCCTGTGTGTATGCATGTGTGTGTGTACGTGTACATGTGTGTCCATTTGCTTTGGTTTGGGTTTTTTGTTTTTTTTTTTTTTTGGTTTTTGTTACAAAAGTCGTGTGAATCATGTAGCTCTATTTAGAGAAGAGATTTTAACTCTACTTTTAGCATCCAAAATTGGTAAGCTTGAAGTCTCGAAAATGTCAGAGGAAGTGGAAAACGGGAGTTTCCATGAGGAACCAGAACCAGAATTCCTAAGACCAGAATGCCAGTAATCACATTATCAGAACCACAAGAGTCCGGGTGTTCCTAGACTGGAGGTTTGGGAGTTGGTCACATCCCTTAAGTTTGATTTATTGAGGGAGCTTCTTCATAATTCTTTTTTTGGGGAGAAGAGGGTATTTGGGGTTAGGATAGGATCTTTCTATGTCCCAGGCTAGCCTCCAACTTTGCAGCCACCCTGCCTTAGCCCCGTGCTCAAGTACAGGTAGACACGACTACACCAGGCTTAGAGCTCAGCGCTTCTGGGCTGGAGAGATGGCTCAGCTGTAGAAGGACTGGCTGCTCTTGCAGTGAACTCAAGCTCAGTTCCCAGAACCCACACAGTAGCTCACAACTGTCCATAGCTACAGTTTCAAGAGCTGTCACCTCCACTTCTCACCTCCTTCCAGGGCACCAGACACAAACACGCTGCACAGGTACACACGCAGGCCAAACACCCGGAAACAAGAAATAAATCTAAGGGCTGGTAAGATGGCTCAGCGGTTAAGGGCACTGACTGCTCTTCCAAAGGTCCTGAGTTCAAATCCCAGCAACCACATGGTGGCTCACAACCATCCATAATGAGATCTGGTGCTCTCTCTGGTGTGTCTGAAGACAACTACAGTGTACTTACATATAATAATAAATAAATCTTTAAAAAAAAAAGAAATAAATCTAAAAGGATTTTTTTAAACAGAATTCAGTTGTTCCATGGGGCCTTTCCTTTGTCTAGATTTCCAGATTGCCTTAGAATCAACTTTTCCAAATTTGCAGAGCAGAAGGGTGTGCCTGGAAGAGGATGTCCAGACCCTGCTGTTCTGTGGTGTGGGAAACAATTAGTCCAGTCCCTTGAGGGGGGACTTTGCTAACCTTCAGCCTGGGGGGGGGCATACCGGCAGGAAACACGTGGCGAATGTGTAGGTGTTGTTGTGAGGTGCCTGCAAGCCTGCAGGAAGGATGGACACGGGAGCCCATCCCCACTCCCTGAGCTGGAGGTGTGGCCGAGAGGCCCAGGGGTAGAGCATTTTTGTTGGGGCTGGAAAGCAGGATAATGGGACTCTATTCCAAGCGATCTACAGACAGAGAGGGACTGTTCACGCTATCATTAGTCATGATAGTTCCACAAAACAGTGGCTTTCCTCAATAGCCGCTGTTATCTGGGGGTGAGAATAGCTAGATCCAACAGACGTGGGCTGACATGAGGCACTTGCGCTGGGGACTCTGAGAAAGGCCAGAGAGAGCTAAGCGTGGAGCAGGTCGAGTGGCTGGCTCTGCTACATAGTGACCATGTGGCCTTGGGCAGATATTCCTTCTGAGCCTGGCTCGTTTGCACCAGCCGAATGGGAGTGGTGTCAGTGGCTGTCTTTTGGGGCTCCTGTGAAGGTCTCACAATCCCACATGTAAGTGATCAAGGCAGGAGAGCAATTGTTTGTGCGCAGCCTGTGATGGGGGGGGGGGGAGACACAGTCCTCCTCTAATTCTCTCACAAGCGTCTTCTAACTTTATCCAGCCACGCCCAGGCAATGCTGTCTCTCCCATCCCATAACACTTAGTTGCCCTGGGTCAGGAGCTGGCCAGTGTTTTCTACGGCTGACGTTCAGAATGAGGCGATAACTCTGTCTGAACCCCCAAAGCAGGGGATATGACACCTTACTCTGGCCTCCTTGTGAACTGTGTGTGTGTACAAACTCATGCGCGCATGTACACACACACACACACACACACACTCAATTTAATATTTTTCAAAAGTACCTTTTTTAAAGAGAAAGATCTCAGCTGGGCGTGGTGGTGCACGCCTGTAATCCCAGCACTTGGGAGACAGAGGCAGGTGGATTTCTGAGTTCGAGGCCAGCCTGGTCTACAAAGTGAGTTCCAGGACAGCCAGGGCTATACAGAGAAACCCTGTCTCGAAAAACCAAAAAAGAGAGAGAGAGAGAGAGAGAGAGAGAGAGAGAGAAAGATCTCCTAGGCAAAGGACATAGGTCAGTAGTAGGATGCTTCTGTAATATATGCAAGGCTTGAGACCCCATCACGCAGAAGGTTAGTGCACTGGCTGGCTTTGTGTGTCCACTTAACACAGGCTGGAGTTATCACAGAGAAAGGAGTTTCAGTTGGGAAAGTGCTTCCATGAGATCCAGCTGTGGGGCATTTTCTCAATTAGTGATCAAGGCGGGAGAGCCCCTTGTGGGTAGTGCCATCCCTGGGCTGGTAGTCTTGAGTTCTATAAGAAAACTGAAGGTCAGCCAGGGCTACACAGAGAAACCCTGACTCAAAAATCAAAACAAAAAAAGAAACAACAACAACAAAAAAAACAAAAACAAAAAAAAGAAAGAAAGAAAGCTGAGCAAGCCAGTAAGAAACATCCCTCCATGGCCTCTGCATCAGCTCCTGCTTCCTGACCTGCTTGATTTCTAGTCCTGACTTCCTTTGGTGATGAACAGGTGTGGAAGTATCAGCGGAATAAACCCTTTCCTCCCCAACTGGTTTCTTTTCTCTTCTCTTCTCTTCTCTTCTCTTCTCTTCTCTTCTCTTCTCTTCTCTTCTCTTCTCTTCTCTCCTCTCCTTTCCCTTTCTTTCTTTCTTTCTTTCTTTCTTTCTTTCTTTTTTTTGATTTGGTTTTTTCGAGACAGGGTTTCTCTGTGTAGCCCTGGCTGTCCTGGAACTCACTCTGTAGACCAGGCTGGCATCGAACTCAGAAATCCACCTGCCTCTGCCTCCCAAGTGCTGGAATTAAAGGTGTGTGCCACCACTGCCCAGCCCAACTTGTTTCTTGATCATGATGTTTGTGCAGGGATAGAAACCCTGAGTAAGGCAGTAAGGTAGGAGACAGGACCGTTTGAACAGATGTGACCTGGGCTCCAAACTGTGACAGAGGTAGGACACAGCAAGCTCCTTGGGATGGCAGGGTACAACCAAAGGAGCTTGTAATCAGGAGAGTAAGATTATCTCATGTGGGTCGTCTGCAACAGCCTCAGTTTCCCTTTGTGCCTTCGCCTCCTCAGGGTAGTGGAGAGGGCCTGCCTGTTGATAGGAGGCAAGTAGAACAGGAGGCTGGGTTCTTGCAGCACTGAGGGTGCCCTGCACAGCTGAGGTGGACAGTAGCTGGTCTCTGCTAATTAGCTGACCAAGTATCTGTTCATTGTTAGACACAAGAGACCTTTTTCTTTCTTTCTTTCTTTCTTTCTTTCTTTCTTTCTTTCTTCTTTTCTTTTCTTTTTTTTTTTGTTTTGTTTTTTTGTTTTTGTTTTTTTCAAGACAGTGTTTCTCTGTATAGTCCTGGCTGTTCTGGAACTCACTCTGTAGACCAGGCTGGCCTCGAACTCAGAAATCCGCCTGCCTCTACCTCCCAAGTGCTGGGATTACAGGCGTGCGCCACCACCGCCGCCTGGCTGACCTTTTTCTTTCTTTGGGGGGGTTTGATGGTTGTGAGTCACCTAGTAAGGGTGGTAGGAACTGAGCTCCAGTCTTCTGGACAAGCAGCAAGCACTCTTTTTTTTTTTTTTTTTTTTTTTTTTTTTTTTTTTAAGTTTTACTTTATGTGCATTGTTGTTTTGCATGCCTGTATATCTGTATGAGGGTGTCAGATCCCCTGGAACTAGAATTACAGACAGCTTTGAGCTGCTGTGTTGGTGCTGGGAATTGAACCCAGGACCTCTCGAAAAGCAGGCAGTGCCCTTAACTACTGAGCCATCTCTCCAGCCCCCTGGGAGATCTTTCCTGACCCTTGCTCCAGCCATGTGATAAAATTGATGTGAACAGGTCCCTTAGGTGAGCCTTACTTTTACCATTTCTGAAAGAGGAAATCATGTCTGGGCCAACAGGGTCACTGACTCAATGTGCAGGGTGGCAAAAGTCCTGACCCTAGGATCTTTGAGAAAACTCTTGTTCGTGGCCCAGATGAAGACCAGGCATTGTGAGCTAGGCTGTCGGTGACATAGCTGACAGTACCCCTAAGCAGTCTGTCTCAACTGGAGTTGCTGATTTAAACCAGACACAGGAGCCACAGAGGTGACTAAGGTTTCAAGTCTGATGCCTGGAGTTCATGACTCCCACAAGTCCCCCGAGCACCACACAGGAGCAGGCACATGCGCCAGAAATGTAATAAATCAAAATGACATATTAAAAAACCCAGAAACAGCCAGGGCTTGGTGGTGCATTCCTTTAAATCCCAGCACTGGGGAGGCAGAGGCAGGTGAATCTCTTAAATTCAAGGCCAGCCTGGTCCATAGAGCGAGTTTGAGGACAGCCAGGGCTACATAGAGAAACCCTGTCTTGAAAAACCAACTAGCCGGGCAGTGGTGGTGCATGTCTTTAATCCCAGAACTTTTTGAGGCAGAAGCAGAGGCAGTTGGATTTCTGAGTTCAATGCCAGCCTGGTTTACAGAGTGAGTTCCAGGACAGCCAGGGCTACACAGAGAAACCCTGTCTCAAAAAAAACGAAAGAGAGAGAGAGAGAGAGAGAGAGAGAGAGAGAGAAGCCAACTAATCAGCCAAAAAACAAAACAAAAACCCAGAAACCTGTCACTTCTGTGTCCTGTGTCCAGGCCCCTCTGGCAGTGGCTCCTCAAAGGTAGAGTTGACTTTCTGTGCCCCGCCCACCCCTCAACCGCAGGAACTACTTTACTGTTTGCCAACCCCTGCCAGCCAGTCCTTCCTCCCCGCCCTTCTGCCCCGTCCCGAGTTCACCATGTTGCAGAGGCTCCATGTTGTGACCACCCCACCTGTCCTGGGCACAGCAGTGTCCCCGTCCCTGCGGTTCCAGTCCCCACTGTCCAGCTTTATTCTCCTGCACTCTCTCTCTCTTTTTTTTTTTTCTTTTTTCTTTTTTTCTTTTTTTTGGATTTTTCGAGACAGGGTTTCTCTATGTAGCACTGGCTGTCCTGGAACTCACTCTGTAGACCAGGCTGGCCTTGAACTCAGAAATCCGCCTGCCTCTGCCTCCCAGAGTGCTGGGATTACATGCGTGTGCCACCACGCCCGACTCAGCTTTATTCTCAATGGTATGTGACAGCGGTGTGTACTGCCTTGTCCGTCTGTTTACCGGGTTTCTCCTCCTACCCGAGTATGGCCGCACAGAGTCAAACCTAGTTACTACTGCATCTCAGCTTCCAGAGCAATGCTTGGCACATAGTCAGCCCTTATCAAATGCTTTCGAATGGAAGGGTAGCCTTGGCTCAGGTGCCACGTCCTCCGTGAAGCCGGCTGAGCCTCCTTAGCCCAAATTCACCTTTGCCTCCCTTGGGCCTGGCCGCCACATTATCTTCCTTAGAGCTTTCAGTGTGTCCTCCTCCCTGGGCTCAGGCTGCCACAGGTCTGGCTCCCACGGGCTTGCCAGGAGCAGGGTTCTGTCAAAGGGCCTGTGCTGACAGTGAGTGACAGAGGAGAGAACCAATGGACGTGAATCCCAGCGCTGTGGGGAGGCAGATGGCCTGGAGCGCAGGCCTTCTGGCCGAGGCTCACCTCCTAGCCAAGGCTCACCTCCTAAGGGTCATAGGTCCTCCTTACAAAAGATGGCTGTCGCCTGCAGAGGACTGCAAAGATTGGGAAGACTGAGAAAACGCAGACAGGAGGCTCCGTCTTTGCATGCCCTGGCCTCTCCTGGGCTTGTGGAAGAGAATTCCAGGCATGGAGGCTGCTGGAAAGCCTCACCAAGGGCCTCCTCAGCTGCCTCATTAGCTTGTTGGTTTTTTTTTTTTGTTTTTGTTTTTGTTTTGTTTTGTTTTGTTTTTGGTTCCCCCTCCCCGCGAGAAAGCACAGAACGGGGTATGACTGTTCCTATGGCCTTAAGCCAATCCTGCTCAACAGAACCCTGTGACCCGCCGGCCCTCCAGGTCTAGACCTTCAGCCCTCAGCCATCCCAAGTTTGTTATTAGGTGTGTCCCATCACTGGCCACATGCAGGCCTGGACAAGCTGAGTCTTGGCCCAAAATACCCGTGACCACCAGCCTCACCACCTTGGGTCTGGCTCACTGCCCTGAGCCTGCCTCTTGGGTTACAGTAATGTCTTGGGTCTCACAGTCCTCAGGGAGCCACATATAGGGAGTACCTAAGCTGGGGAGGAGGTAAGGGATGTGACCCTGGCTGCTGCGTGTTCTTGGGCCACAGGATCCCCTTCATCTTGCACCCTTCTGTCCATACTGGCCTGGGATAGGCCACGGGCCCAGGGCAGTCCTGGGGAGGAGGAGGCGAAGAGCCAGCCCTGTGTGCTTTCTACTGTGCACCAGAAGCCTGGCTGGGGGAGGGGATGTCATCTTACCACCAGCTGTCTCACCATGGCTTCCACCACCTTAGGCTGGCCTCAGATAACAGAGAAGCCAAGCCGGGCGGTGGTGGCGCACGCCTTTAATCCCAGCACTTGGGAGGCAGAGGCAGGCAGATTTCTGAGTTCGAGGCCAGCCTGGTCTACAAGTGAGCTCCAGGACAGCCAGGGCTACACAGAGAAACCCTGTCTTGAAAAACCAAAAAAAAAAAAAAAAAAAAAAAAAAAAAAAGAGAAGCCAACAGCAAGGCAAGGACAGCAAGGCAAGGGAGGGGTGCACTGTGAGGCCCAACTAGGGGTACCTGCACTCTGTTCCCAGCCCTAAGCCCCAGGGAGGGCTGGGGGACAGCTGTAGCCCAGCAGCAGCCTCTCTCTCGACATACCACCCCCACCCCCACCCCCACTCCCCCACCCCTGTCCCAGGGGACCAATTAGGAAACTTTGTTTTCTCTCTGATGTGGTTATGGTGGGTAGAAACGCTGGAGAAGTGCTGAGTCAGGTTTCGGGACTGGGGAAAGATTGAGCTTAGCGGGAGAGTGGGTGCCCGAGCACGAGCCAGGTCCTAGGTTCTCACTCTAGCACGTCAGACTGCAGGAGGGGACAGAAGAGGTCAGAATCTTCTGCTGTTGTTTTGTTTTTTCTTTTTTTGAGGGGGGGTTATTGTTGTTTTGAGACAAGTTTTCACTCTGTATCTCTGGCCAGCGTGGAAATTCATAGAGATCCACACACCTCTGCTGCCCAAGTGCTGGCATTGATGGCTGCCACATCTGGTCCAAGATGCCAAAATCTACCGTGTACTGGACACCCAACCCTAGTAGCTTGTTCTGACAGGCCGCTGAGAGTGCTGTCCTAGATCCCAGCTTGCTGGGCCGGTGGCTGGGGACCCCATGCGGAGTGGCTGTCTGGGTCACCCTATTAATCATGGGTGTGTAGAAGAAGAGACGGGAACAGGCTGCAGAGTAAGTTCCTCCTCTGTGCACCGAGCATTCTGAGACCGGAGGCTGCGTGTCTGGTAATGAATGGCTGGAGAAACCAGGGGCCAGGGGCTGGGGGTAGTGTCGCTCAGTAGTAGCTGCTGCCTTTCCTGCACCAGGCTCTGGACTCCATCCTCAAGCCTTTGCATGGAGCCGTGCATCCCAGTTATGTTGGCTGTGGGACGCAGCTTCTACACTGACTCTTCAGTGTCCCCTCCAGTCACTACCCACTCCTACATTCTCCAGGGAGGAGCCAGGATCTAGACCGTGTGGACCTCCTGTGGATATCTATCCAGTGTTCATTCCATTTTCTTGTTTTGGTTTGGTTTGTTTGTTTGTTTGTTTTGGTTTTTTTTTTTTGTTTTTGTTTTTGGGTTTTTTTTTTTTTGGTTTTTTTGAGACAGGGTTTCTCTGTGTAGTTCGGGCTGTCCTGGAACTCACTTTGTAGACCAGGCTGGCCTCGAATTCAGAAATCCACCTGCCTCTGCCTCCCAAGTGCTGGGATTACAGGCGTGTGCCACCACCGCCCAGCACCTTCCATTTTCTTACACTCTCTGTCCCTCTCTCCCTTCCCTGGCTCTCTGAGGCCCTGGACACAGCCTACAGTGCAAGCAACTTGAGGATTTCAGGTCCCGTGGCACAGCCCCCACCCATGCCACCGAATCTGGGTGACCTGCTTGGCAGAACACCCTGCTCGTCCAGGTCTGTGGGGGTAGTAGGGCAGGAGGAGGGCGCAAAGGTGGAAAGGCCTCCGTTGGGCGAGCCGCTGCCATTAGGCTTGCCGGGCTGCCAGCCCTGGCCTGGCCTGAGAACCACTCTTGCCAGGCGCTGTGCCAGGCTCTTGCCCAGCCCCTCCCCAGCCTTTCCTAATCTCTAGCCAGCCTTTCTTGAATGCCACTTGCCGGGCCGTGCCAGTGTAGGCGTTCCTGGGGCTGGAGGGAAACACCAGAGTCACAGGGAGCCACGCAAGGGGTAGGTGGGCGCCTGCTAGCCCCAGGCAGGTTCTGCCCAGGGAGGGTGCCATGGGACCCAGAGGCAGCAGGTCTGGGGAGCTGGGGCTGCTGTGTGCTCCAGATGGAGCAGAGAGAAGGTGTCCGATGACATCATCAGTGGCCGCCGCATCTCCTAGGAGATAAGAGTGACCTAAGCCTGGAATGGTAGGTAGTTAGGACTTCAGTAAGCAGAGAAGCCTGGGGGTTGGGGGAGGAAGAAGAGGAGGAGAAGATTTTTTTTTTTTTAGTTCCTTTCTAGAAATCTCCCAGAGTAGAGGCAGGGAGCTCAGAGCAGTTTCTTGTGATGTTTGAGACAGGGTCTAAGTAACCTAAGATGCCCTCAGACTTCTGATCTTCCCGATCCCATTAGTGTCGTAGCCGTGTACAACTACGCTTGGCTTACGGGAAGCCAGAGACTTGAACCCAAGGCTTCATGCAGGCCAGCCAAGCACTCTACCAAACTGAGCTATGTTTCCAGACCTGTTTGTATTCTTTATGTTTCACCCTTTTTGTGTGTGTGTGTGTGTGGGGGGCGCATGCGTCCCAAGCACACATGTGCTCAGAGGACAGCTTGCAGGAGTCAGTTCTCTCCTTGCACTGTGTGAGTCCCAGAAATGGAAGCCAGGTCCTAAGACTCAGCAGCTGTCATCCCAATAGCTGTGTGCGCACAGACATACACACGCACACCACAGAGGCTGTAGTACTCTGGTGGAGGTCAAAGGAGAACTTTTGGAAGTCAGTTTTCACCTTCCATTTTTGTCTTAGGGTTTCTGTTGCTGAGAGGAAACACCCTGGTCAGCTAACTTAGGGAGGAAAGGGTTTCTTTCTTTCTTTCTTTCTTTCTTTCTTTCTTTCTTTCTTTCTTTTTTGTTTTGTTTTTCGAGACAGGGTTTCTCTGTGTAGCCCTGGCTGTCCTGGAACTCACTCTGTAGACCAAGCTGGCCTCGAACTCAGAAATCCGCCTGCCTCTGCCTCCCAAGTGCTGGGATTACAGGCGTGTGCCACCACGCCCGGCAAGGAAAGGGTTTCTTCAGCTCATACTTCCTCGGCAGTGTTCATCACTGAAGTCAGGGCAGGAACTCACACAGGCACTGAAGTCAGGGCAGGAACCGGGAGGCAGGCGCTGATGCAGAGGCCACGGAGAGCTGCTGCTTGCTGTCTGTGCTCCGCTCCTCAGCTCAAGAAATAGAGCATTGCAGACGGGGCAGAAGGTCCCCGGTCCCACCACCTCCCAGGGCTGAGTACTACTGCCGGCCAGGATGGGGACTGTCCTCAGCGAGTTACCCTTTCCGACACGGCTGTATCCTGAATGGGAGCTGGGGTGCTTTCCGCATGCATTGGCACTTCAATAAATGTCAGGGTGTTTTCTTGGCAGCTTGTCTTTCAGCATAATGATATGTATTTGGACTCTGTGCGTGTTACGTCCGGTTTTGATCATTTGTTTTGCTGGCTGTGTAGTTTCCCACGCTCTGGGTATGGCCTGACTTATTTTTATAGTTTGCTGTTGATGGACATGTAGGGGGTTCCCCCTTTCACTTTGGGGAACCCAGTTTTCACTGGGTTCAGGGGGAAGGGAGGAGACCGTCAGAGGGTCAGGTCAGGAAGCAAGAGTCTCTGGGAACACTGGGGGCCACAGGAGGCTCTGAGCAGGAGCAAGCCTCAATCAGAGGTGGTACATTCGGAGCTTTGGCCTGTCTGGAGTTTGGACAGAAGCCAAAATTGGGTAAAGGAGGCTCTTGCAAGACCTAGGGGTGAGCCCCCCATGGAGCACTCCTGTATGAGCCCACTCAGAGCAGCAGAAAGGCAGAACTGAGAAAGATCCGCATTTGAAAGAGGGTCAGAGAAGAGAGAGCCCGTAACCCCTGTGGCCGTGACACTCTGAAGGCTAATGGTGCCCAAGATGAATTGCACTTGGCATCAGAGCCATAGAAAGTCATCGTGGTGGCGGTGGGGTCTGGGGGTGCCAGGCCTGGGGAGAGTGTCCCTGCACAGCCAGGACCTCAGCCCACCCCCAGCCCAGGCCCTGCTTCTCCTAACCTGATTTACTTGACACCTCAGGCTCCCTTCCTCTTGGGCTAACAACCTGCAGGCTAACATCCAGACTTTGCTTCCTTCTTAGCCCCGCCATCTTCCTTGCCAGCATCTTCTTTCTCGGGATCTCTCTTCTTTCTCGGGATCTCTCTTCTTTCTCGGGATCTCTCTGTGGTCTCTCCCTGCCCACTCACTCTTTCCTGTTCCTGCCCTCTGCCCCCTCCCCACCCCCAGGCCTCCTGGCAAAATTCTTAGAACATGGCACATTCTCCCCTGCCCAGGCCTTGGTTCCATACCACCCAAAATACCTCACTACGGCTCCTTCTCAGTCTCCTGGCTGAGAGAGCAGGTCTTGGTTCTTCTGCATGCCGCCGGCCCCCTCCCTTCCAACAGCTTGGAACTAGCTCGAGTTAGCTGGGAGTTAATAATTCATCTGTTCTCCAGCTTAATGCATGCATGTTCCCCTGGTTTTGCCACGGCAGGGAGCCTTTGGCTTTGTTCTGTGCTATCCCCACGGTGTCCAGCAAACACAGTAAATATTTTCCAAATAAAACTGGCCTCTTGTCTACAGCACACATATTAGTATTGGACAAGGAAGGCAAGGAATGTCTCAGCTCCTCACAGATGCAGGCCATCTTGCCCTGGCTGCAGTGTCAGCATCTGACAGAGTTTGGAAAGGAAGTGGTGATTCTGAAACCCCTTCTACCATCTGGTCCTGCCTGGACACTTTCCATGTGTTCTCTCACCTCGTGCCATCTGATCTTTATGTGGTCCCGACAGGGCATCGTGGTTCAGGGTGAGGAACCTTATCTGTTAGGCCAAGGACATGGGGCAGCAGGAGCCTTGCTGCTGTAGGAGCCGTGACTGCTGCACTCCCTGAGAGAGAGAAGGGGAAGAGATGGCAGACTGATCCTCTGTAGAGGAGAGGGTAATTGTATTCATTGTTGTTTAACTTTTCAGTTTGAAATAATCTTAGATATGTCAAAACAACACACAAAAAAAGTTCCTTGTACACGTAGACCAGCCTCTGGAATGTTAATGTTTCATGATTACAGCACTGTTCTCAAAAGCAACAAATTAGTATCAATAAGAGACTGTTACCACCATCAGACCATATCCAGATGTGGCCAGCTGTCTCACTGGTCCTCATTCTGATCAAGGATCCTTCACTGCTCAGTTCCTCTGCTGGCCAGGTGTTTTACTGCGGTCCCCCACCTGCCTTTGCCTGAGGTTTTTCTCATGAATAAATTATGGTTGTGCAATTTGGGCTTGAAGGCCACAGAAGGGAAGTTGTACCTTCCTCCATGGTCAAATATCTATTGTTACAGCTGAAATTAGCAATTGTTTTCTTCTCTGTGGTGGTGGGGGTGGGGGGCAGGGAGCCTGCAATGTGCATTTGCAAGCTGGGCAAGAGCCTAGCAGCTCACTGCAGCCTCTGTTGTCTTTATCTTCTTCAGTTTCAGGCGGAGTCAGCCCAGGTGTCCCACGACTGATTAGTATCTTGTAAAGCAGACAGTTTAAGACTATGCAAATCTCTCTCCGATTGTCCAGCTGTTAGGCTTCCTGTGCTTTAGAAACCGGAAGTAGCGTTTGTGTGTTGCATGAAAGCAAGCTGGGAGAGAGGGGGCAAAGTCAGGGAAGGCTTCCTGGAGAAGGGCTCAGAGCTGGGACAGAATCTAGAGCGGCAGAGAGAAGAACATCCCAGGTAAGAGACCTGCCCAAGAGAAGGTGTGTGGTTAGGATGGCTCCAGTGTTCTCACTAGTGCTCCAGCGGCTCTCACTAGTGCTCCACTGGCTCTGACTAGTGCTCCAGTACTCTCACTAGTGCTCCAGTGTTCTCACTAGCGCTCTACTGGCTTTCACTAGCACTCCAGTGTTCTCACTAGTGCTCCAGTGGCTCTCACTAGTGCTCCAGACACCCCGCCTTCACCCCACTGCCCTCTTTTCCAGGCCATGCACCACCTTGAACTCAGAAACACTGGCTTGACACTAGGCTGCTAACGTGGGTCTGTGGGTCTATATGAGTTCAGCCCTCTATCAAGCAAGTCTAGGAAAGGAAAAGTGTTTGCTGAATGACCTTCTCTCAGGACAGGCCACACCTGCCTCAGTCGCCCCCACCGGGAGGATAGATGCCTGGAGGGCAGTCTGTCTCACGCCTGCCTGCAGCTGTGTACACAGAGGCTCCAAGGCGGAGTGCAGGAAAGGAACCTGGATGTCTGCAGGGCGCAGCCAGCTCTCACCTTGCACCTGCCTCACTCCCAGTAGTCAGTCAGTCGCTCTAAGACTGCAGATGACCTAAGGAAGGAGCACTTCCAGAGCTTTCTGGATTAGATTTGCAATCCTACTGTGTCTTTAAGCTTATGCATCTCTTCTTCGCGTTTCAAATTAGTTCCTTGCCCTTTTTTTATATTTGCATTTTCAGGTAGTGACTTCGATGTGTTGAGCCCCCGAGGGTGGCCCAAGGAGCTCTTCTGAACTGGGCCCTTGATGGCCTCACAGGGCTCGGGTTTCGTTTGGAGAACTCTGGCGTCCTGGTCCACTTTCCTAACTACACATAACTGGGATGTCAGTGGGGCAAGGGTCAGGCCCTCCAGCCTCACCTCTGGCTGTGTATCTGCTAAGGAGCCACAGAATTCTGTTTGAGCAAACCTGCCGTCTGCCATCTTTGGGTCTCAGGCTTGCTTCCTTACCCTAGTGGCTTCCAAAGTTGGTCTGTGGACCAGCAGCAGCAGCAGCAGCAGCAGGACCTGAAGTGGTTACAAATGTAATTTTCAGGGTTGAGATGTAGCCCGTTTGGTGGCGTTTGCTTAGTGATCCTGCAGCCGTGTGTCCCAGCCCTGGCGCCATAGGAAGCAGGTGTGGAACCCACACCTGTAATCTGAGTACTGGAGAGGTAGAGAGGCTGGAGGGCCGGAGCTCACTGTCACCCTCCACTACCTAGTGAGTGGGGGTAGCCTGAACTACCTGAGACTAAATAAAGAGCAAAACAGAAAAGGCGATGGTAAAGTGCTTGACTAAGGGTGCCTGAGGAACCAGAGATCCTAGAGATGCGAGGCCTACCGACGTGGAAGAGGATTAACCTGAGCCCAGGCCTTCTGCCCTGCAGGTATAGCCTGTACACCCGAACCTGGCTCGGGTACCTCTTCTACCGGCAGCAGCTTCGGAGGGCTCGGAATCGCTACCCCAAAGGCCACTCCAAAACTCAGCCCCGACTCTTCAATGGTAAGCTCTAGCTGCCTCTGGCCAGCACCCCACCTTGCTCCCTCTGCTCAGCGCCCCCCCCCACTCCCCTTCCTCTCCCCCTTTCCCCTTCCCTTCAGCAGGCTCCCGCCCGCCCCCCCCCCCCCCAGCCTCTCTGTCTGCCTCTCCCAGGAGTGAAGGTGCTTCCCATCCCGGTCCTCTCGGACAACTACAGCTACCTCATCATCGACACCCAGGCTGGGCTGGCCGTGGCCGTGGACCCCTCAGACCCAAGGGCTGTGCAGGTGAGGGGACCGGCAGGGAGCAGGGGTGCTGGGCCACTGCAGGGGGCTGCCAGCTTTTCCTGCCAGACTGGGGTTGGTCCTGGTTCCCCTCACTTTGCTATGCTGCATGTAGGTGGGCACCCATCTCTCACACAGATACGCCCCCCATGAGCATGGGGGAGTGTGTGTGTCCTGGGCATGCAGATGAAAGAGCGGGGCCAGGGGTGGGGGAGGATGGGGAGTGGTCCTGGACTCAGGTCCTGGCAGCTTCCAGTCTTCCTCTTACCCTCTCTTTCCCCTGTGTATACTCCTCCTCCTCCTCCTCCTTCTCCTCCTCCTCCTCCTCTTCTTCCTCCTCCTCCTCCTCCTCCTTCTTTTTGTTTTTTTTTTTTGTTTTTTGTTTTTTTGGAGACAGGGTTTCTCTGTGTAGCCCTGGCTGTCCTGGAACTCACTCTGTAGACCAGGCTGGCCTCAAACTCAGAAATCCGCCTGTCTCTGCCTCCCAAGTGCTGGGATTAAAGCCTCTTCATTCTTATTTCTGTATTTATTTATTATTTGGGGGGATGTGTGTCCTCTCTTCCACCTTCCTCCCCCTCACCCCACCCAGACAGGGTCTTACGAAGTAGCCTTGGCTGGTCTAGAACTTGATATGTTGACCAGGCCCTTCCTCTCCTCCCCAGTGCTGGAGTTCAAGGCATGCACCACCAAGCCTGGTATAACAGTTTTCCCCATTATACACAGGTGCGGCGTGTGTGTGTGTGTGTGTGTGTGTGTGTGTGTGTGTGGTGCATGTGCCATGGCACGCACATGGAGGGCTCTTTCCACTTCCGTGAGGATCCTGGTGATGGGATTCACCTGCTGAGCCATCTCACCGGCCTTCGTTCCTCTCTGACCTCTGTCAGTGCCTGGCCTTCTTTGCTTTTCCTCGTGTGCGCACACACGTGTGTGTTATATGAGACTAGAACCCAGGTTATTTCTCAGTGTGAGTGCGTCTACGTCGACTCCTGAGGGTGGGTGTGGTCGGATCTCTGCTCTTCCGGGTCTCCTTTGCCAGCCTCTCATCCCCTAGCCCATCTCCGGCCTTTCCCACAGACTGACAAGACTTTGACCATCCATGCCTCTGTATCTGCCCTCAGTGTCTCTCCTCTCCCCCAGGCTTCCATTGAAAAGGAAAGAGTTAACTTGGTTGCCATTCTCTGTACCCACAAGCACTGGTAAGGGGCTGGGAGTGATGGGGGCCACCTGGGGGGTGGCAGGATGGACGGGACCTACCTTCCTCAGGCTCCAGCGGAGGTGGAGAGACAGGCTGGGTCACTTAGGGCCTTCGCAGCTTGAAGGCTCAGCCATGGGCAGGCGTTGTTGTGTTCCCTGCACAGGCAGGTAGTAGGTACCCACAGAACGAGCACCTAGTTAGTTAGTGGGTGGCTCAGGGTACAGAGGTGGGTGTGGTCGGATCCACTTGGGGGGGAGTTGGAGGATGACAGCTGGAGCTGAGTGACAGTCCGAAAGGGGTGGTTAGAATTGCTCGTGGGGCATAGCAAGTTGAGGGGCGACTTAAGCAGGGCTTGAGCAAAAGGCAGGGGCTTACTTTAGGGAAGGAGGAAGTCCAGGCACAGTTGTCCTTTGAAGTCCTCATATGTTCATCTCTGCCATCCCACAGGGACCATAGTGGAGGGAACCGTGACCTCAGCCGGCGGCACAGGGACTGTCGAGTGTATGGGAGCCCTCAGGATGGTATCCCCTACCTCACCCAGTAAGTCCCCAACCCAAGCATGGGCACCACCTGCCTCCTGCCTTCAGCCCTGCAGGACATCGGCAGCTGGATCTTTGGTGACATCCTGTCTAGCCATTGGACAGCTAAGCAGAACCCATATAAGAATAAGAAGACTGGCCCTGTTTGTCCCAAGATGAGCCAGCCATGGTCAGAAGAGAAAGGCTGTCATCTCAGACCCTGGGCACCCGTGCCTTTTCCCTGTTGTAGAAGTCCCCCTCCTATAAGTCACCTAGCCCTCAAGCCTGGCGTGGTGACAGGCCAGCACAGCAGCTTAAATGCCTCTCTTCCCTGTTGTTTTGTGCCCTAGCCCCCTATGCCATCAAGATGTGGTCAGCGTGGGACGACTTCAGATTCGAGCCCTGGCAACCCCTGGCCACACTCAAGGCCATCTGGTCTACCTGCTGGACGGGGAGCCCTATAAGGGTCCCTCCTGCCTCTTCTCAGGGGACCTGCTCTTCCTCTCTGGCTGTGGTGAGTCTCTGCAAAAGAGAGGGGAGCAAGGACAGGAGGGAGAGACAAAAGCCAGACTAGCCACTGTTCCTTGTCACATTTGGGAATGTTTCCATCATTCAATGGCCCTCTAGCCGTCACCTCTGCTCCCGGTGCCTGACTGTTCTCAAGATTCTCAGAGGGGAAGGGAGGACCTAAGAAGAGGGCACTTTAGGCAAAGACTATGGGGCACCAATGTCTACTGGGTGGGACCTGTTTCCCTAAGACTATGACTGAGAGGAAGAGAGCCATGGGAGGCGGAGGATACTTGAGAAGGAAGTGGGGAGGGGTGGGCAGGGCCACAAGTCCTAGACTGCCGAGTTCCAGACAGCAGCAGAGGCTAAAAGCTGTCTTGGAGAAAGGAGCCTGGAGTCTCGGGAGCCCTGCCCTCCACATGGCTCTCTGTGGGGGGTGAGGGGTGGGAGTTGGGGGGCTCACACCAGCTCTGCCAGGGAGAGGGAAGGGGTAGAAAAGCTGCCCAATCTGGTTCTTAACCCCTCCTCTGCGTGCCTTCTACCATACCGTGGCCTCCTTGAACACATGATCCCGATGCAGGACGGACCTTTGAAGGCACAGCAGAGACCATGCTGAGCTCACTGGACACGGTGTTAGACCTGGGGGATGACACCCTGCTGTGGCCTGGTGAGATGGCCCTCCCCCTCCCCCAGGCCCCATGCTTTGCCTGGCACCAGAACCCTCCCAGTCCCTCACTGTCCTGGAGACTGGCAAGCACAGTTCACGGCCCAAAGCAGCACAGCCAATCCATGGGGCGGCGTGGGCATGGGGGGAGCAGGCGCTGACCTCCCCTGGAACGGGAGACTGGCTGTGTGGTGTGCACGCCTCTCATACCACTGTCCTGTTCCCGCCTGTGACCCCCTGAGGACCCAGAGTCCTGGAGAGATGATCTAATTGTTCAGATGACTGTGGTCAACTCCCCAAACAGAAAGTAGCTTTTGCTTCTCTGAGAAAATAGTAGATCTGGTCCACATGTACTGATTGGCCTGAATTTGATATAGAATATGCACACACACACACACACACACACACACACACACACCAAATTTCCCCAAATCCACATCCCCTCCCCTAACCATCCAACTTCTTTTTTTCTTTCTTTTAATTTTTTTTTTTCTGACGTGTTACTGCCTTCTCCATTTGCTAAATGACAAAACTGTGGCTCAGGCAGGCGTCAGGTCATAAATAAAGTATGCTGGGCAGAGTTAAGGGCTAACCATGGCCTCCCAGCTCCAAAGCTAGTGATCTTCCCCATGAGCCCTACCCACCCCCCAGACTGCCTCTGCCTCCCCTCCACCCCCCAGCAACACTGTCCATGGTTGGAAATCACCCTTGGTGTTGGGGTTTTCCAAGAACCTTGCCCCCACACCCCTACCCCCCACCCCCAACTGCTGGATAGCTGTGGGCCTGGGCCTTGGAGTAGGAAGGGTGTGTGACCTCAGCCCCATCTCTTTCCTGTGGCTTTGCCTAGGACATGAATATGCAGAAGAGAACCTGGGCTTTGCAGGCGTGGTGGAGCCCGAGAACTTGGCGCGAGAGAGGAAGATGCAGTGGGTACAGAGGCAGCGGATGGAACGCAAGAGCACGGTGAGGCCCAGGGGCGGTGCGATTGGGGGTGGGGTGGGGTGGGGTAGGATGGGGGAGGCGTACATCCACCCACCCATCCCTGTGCCTCTCGCTCTGCAGTGCCCATCCACCCTGGGAGAGGAACGCGCCTACAACCCATTCCTGAGAACCCATTGCCCGGCGCTACAGGAGGCTCTGGGGCCAGGGCCGGGCCCCACCGGTGACGATGGCTGCTCCCGGGCGCAGCTCCTGGAGGAGCTGCGCAGGCTGAAGGACATGCATAAGAGCAAGTGAACGACCCTAGCTCACCCCAGTCCCGGCTCTCCCCGCAGAGGGGAGGCCCCCCACCGCCCACACCTCCACACCGCCATTCTCGTCATCACTAACACCACCACCATTGGTGCCCTAGGCAGCACTAATCCTCCGGACTGGCCAGGGAGGGCAGAGCCCGGGCAGTGACCTAGAGAAGGCGGCGAGAGGCCGAGACCACACACAGTACCGGTGTGTTTAGGGTGAGGGGAAGGACGCACCTGGACGGCTCCAGACTTGGCTTCCTTGGAGAGTAGCCTCCCTTCCCCCACTCGTGAAGGCTGCTGTTGGCTCCTGCTCCAGAGGCCACCCTAGAGCCCAGGAGAAGAGAGGCCTGACCAGGGTAGTCCGTCTTCCACCTTCCCCTCAGGCAGGGTTGTCGGAGACGCTCACCCCCAAAATGATCTAAAGTGTGGTTGGTGCCTGGGCAAGTGGTCATCAACAGGGGCAGCCAAACTCTAGGTGACTGAGACTCTAAGCCCCACCCTACTACCCATCCTGCTAAGACTTTGCCAGGCAGAGCCATTCCTAAGAACACCTAAGGGCTGGAAGCCTGGCTCTGGCCAGTCCCTGCCCCAGTGGACACCCTGAAGGCCAGAGAGAAAGGTTCCTGGTTGCCAAGGAATCTTCTGCTTCAGACCAGGAAGTCCCAGGATGCTGGGATACAGAGCCGCACGGCATGCACATCGGTTCTCGGTCTGCCGCTAGCCTCTGCCCCCCATCCCGGGTCACAAGGGCCTGCCTTCCCAGGGGAGAGGGAACTGCGGTCTGCCTCAGACCTGCTTCTCCTTTCCGCCCTTGTTCTTAGGAATCCCTGCCGCCTGCTGTCTCCCTTAACCCCTCCTGCTTCATCCTCAGCCCCATGCTCTCCGACACTGACGGCTGACCTTCCTTCCAGCCCTGGCACTCAGCTGGCTCTTTGCAGTTTGCCAAAACCCTCCATTTCCACGTGATTCCCCTCTGGATCCCAAGGGGGAGGGGGCCCTCACCGGTAGTGCGCAGACAGCAGAGGTCCGGGAACAGGAAGCTCCAGTGAGTGGAGCTCCGGCTTCCCCACTCAGGCCTGGGCATACCCCACTGCTCCACCCCCCTCCAGATCCGCTTGTCCTCTGGTCTCAGGCCAAGGGCCCTTTGTGGCCACGGGAGCACTGTGGTCGGTTAGCAGGCACACCTCGGGTTACCCGGGAGCCACGTCCTTCTGCGTCAGAGCCTTCCACTGGGCTGTGCAATGCCCTCTGATGTTCCTCTTGAGATGCCCCTGCCTCGATTTCCCCTCTCATCTGGCTTCGGCTGCCCTCTCCAGCCCCAGCCTTTGGAACTCACTCTAGCAATACCACCAGACTAGTTAGCCTTCCCGGCCACCCACGCGACACTCGCAGTTTCATGCCTTTGTGCCTTTCGCTCCTCCGGTTTCTTCAGCTGGAATGCCTTCCCGCGCCCGTCCGCCTCCTCTGCCTGGCAAACAGCTATTAGCCTCTCCCAGGCCCCTCCCCCAGGCAGGCACCCTTCACCCCGCTCTTCCAGGCTACCTCTGCACCTTGTAAATGCTTCTCTCGTGGCACCTATCACACCGTATTTTACTTGTTTACATGTCTGTCTCCCCTTCTAGACTGTGAATCCTTAAGGGCATGGACTCTATCTTATGCATCTCTGTATTTCTGCGCCTAGCACGGTGCCTGGCACATAGTAGGCGCTCAATAAATGTTGAATGAATGATTTAGCCAAGGTCTGAGCTCTCAGTGGCTTATCTATGCTGCCCATGGGTAACAACAGAGAAGACTCTGCTCATTGCTTCCTGTCCCCATTCTGGGTACTTCCTGGGAAGAGCTCTGGACAGCCTATCAGGAAAGGCCCTTGGTTCAATCCCCAAGAACACCAGAACAACCCAGGAAAAAATGCCCTCCACATATTCCCTCCACAGCCCATGTGCTTGGGGTTCAGAGTTTGCAATGTGGGTGCCTTGGTCTCTCTCTCAGCTTAAGACACACAGGAGGATACCACTAGCCACGAGCACGCCAGGAACGCCACCTTGTCTCCAGCTTGTCTTTTTGTTTTGTTTTGTTCTGTTTTTTTAAGACAGGGTTTCTCTGTGTAGTCCTGGCTGTCCTGGAACTTGTTCTGCCTCCCGAGGCATGTGCCATACCACCTCCTGAATTTTTCTTTTTCTTTTTCCCTTTAGTTCATTCGCTCATTTGTTCATTCGTTCTGTCTGTCTGCATTTTCTTTCCTTCTTTCCTTCATTTTCTTTCTTCACTTTCTGTCTTTCTGTCATTTTCTTTCCTTTCTTCATTTTCTTTCTTCCTTCCTTCTTTCTTTCTTTTTTTTTTTTTTTTTTTTTTTTTTTTTTTTTGAGACAGGGTTTCTCTGTATAGCCCTGGCTGTCCTGGAACTCACTCTGTAGACCAGGCTGGCCTTGAACTCAGAAATCCGCCTGCCTCTGCCTCCCAAGTGCTGGGATTACAGGCGTGCGCCACCACAGCCCAGCCTTTTTTTTTTTTTTTTTTTTTTGGTTTTTCGAGACAGGGTTTCTCTGTGTAGTCCTGTCCTGGACTCACTCTGTAGTCCAGGCTGGCTTCGAACTCAGAAATACGCCTGCCTCTTCCTCCCAAGTGCTGGGATTAAAGGCGTGCGCCACCACTGCCCGCTTCTTTCTTTCTTTTGGCTGTAGCTGGTCTTAATGCCTCTGTAAACACAAATTGGAGTCCTGTTCTGTTCTTGCCTTTCTTGGGTCTCATTGAATCATTTTGTTGATGCTTGTTTTTGGTGAGCGAGACTGTTATGAAGGTGATTGAAGATATTTCTTAAAACAACAGAGCAAGAAGTGAGCCCTAGCCGGGCGGTGGTGGCGCACACCTTTAATCCCAGCACTTAGGAGGCAGAGGCGGGTGGATTTCTGAGTTCGAGGCCAGCCTGGTCTACTGAGCGAGTTCCAGGACAGCCAGGGCTACACAGAGAAACCCTGTCTCGAAAAACCAAAAAAAAAAAAAAAAAAAAAAAAAAGAAGTGAGCCCTGGTGTGGCAGCATTTCTACAGGTGGGCGTGTGGCTGTGTAGCTGTGTGGGTGTGTGGGCGTGTGGCTGTGTGGGCACCCATAATCCTGGACTGAGGCAGGAGGGAAGGAGGCCAGCCTGGGCTACATGGTGGATTGAAGGCTGACTTGGGCTACATGGAGGTATCTGTGGACTGACTACTCCGTCTCAACAAACAAATAGCAGCAAGAATACCAAAAGATTTTTTGTCAACACACACATGTACACGCAAACACTCATACACACACACACACACACACACACACACACACACAAGTATCTTCAGCTCTGCTTTCTTCTGTGTTAGCTTCTCTGTCAGTCTTTTCTCCGTGCAGGGCAGTGCAGATGTTCTCTAGAAACTTCAGCCTCTCAGGCTCCCAGTCCACCAGTCCTAGCAGACTCTCCTTTAGTTCCAGGTCTGGAATTCTGTTGGGCTACCTTGGGGCATGTGAACACACCAGGCTGGGCTCTATCAGTCCTAACATCACATTGAACTGAAAGGTGGAGTGTCTCAAACGGCAGGTGACACCAGAAACGATGGCCAGCAGTCCAAGCAGAGGTCTCTACCAGTTCCACTGGCGGCTGCTGAGGCGCACTGGGGAAAGGCAAATGCAGCCACTGGAAAAGGCTGCATCAGACTTCCTGGGCCTGTGCTTTTAGGAGGGGAATCGAGGTGAACACATGGATTAACCCCAAAGATGTCTGAAGAACACAGTCTCAAAAGTAACCGGCATAATGACTTGTTTTGTTCATTGCTTTTCCTGGATGGCAGAATTTTTTTTTTTTTTTAAGGTTTTTCCAGACAGGGTTTCTCTGTGTAGTCCTGACATACACACTGACATACACGTGACTTCCACATTAAATTCTGCCATCCAAGCCGGGCGTGGTGGCACATGCCTATAATCCCAGCACTTGGAAGGTAGAGTGGAGAGCCAGAGCCATCTTTTTTTATTTTATTTTATTTTTATTTTTTTGGTTTTTCGAGACAGGGTTTCTCTGTGTAGCCCTGGCTGTCCTGGAACTCACTCTGTAGACCAGGCTGGCCTCGAACTCAGAAATCCGCCAGCCTCTGCCTCCCAAGTGATGGGATTAAAGGCATGTGCCACCACCGCCCGGGTCAGTTTTGGTTTTGGTTTTGGTTTTGGTTTTTCAAGACAGGGTTTCTCCATGTAGCTCTGGCTGTCCTGGAACTCACTCTGTAGACCAGGCTGGCCTCGAACTCAGAAATCCGCCAGCCTCTGCCTCCCAAGTGATGGGATTAAAGGCATGTGCCACCACCGCCCGGGTCAGTTTTGGTTTTGGTTTTGGTTTTGGTTTTTCAAGACAGGGTTTCTCCATGTAGCTCTGGCTGTCCTGGAACTCACTCTGTAGACCAGGCTGGCCTCGAACTCAGAAATCCACCTGCCTCTGCCTCCCAAGTGCTGGGATTACAGGCGTGCGCCACCACCGCCCAGGTGAGCCAGAGCCATCTTAACCTCTAAAGCTCTGCTCACAGAGCAAAACCAGGGAAACCAGGTAGAAGGCCTGGCACAGCAGAGCACTGGAGAAGAGGCAGGTGGATATCTGTGGCCATCCTGGACTACATAATGAATTCCAGGCCAGCCAGAGCCACATAGGAAAACCCTGACTTAAAAAAATGAAAAAGAAAAAAAAGTCAGGCATGGTGGTGCGTGCCTTTAAGGCCAGCGCTCCGGAGGCAGAGGCAGATGGATCTCTGTGAGTTCAAGGTCAGCCTGCTCTACAGGGTGAGTTCCTGGACAGCCAAGGCTACACAGAGAAACCCTGTCTTGAAAAAGTTAAAGAAAGGAAGAAAAGACAGACAGGAAAGAAGGAAGGAAGGAAGGAAGGAAGGAAGGAAGGAAGGTAGGAAGGAAAGACATTTTTATGTCTAAGCCAGTTAGTTATTGGGCTGTTCCCATGTAGAGGAATTAGCAGATCAGGTTACCTGTCCTGTTTGATTTTCTCGAATTTTTTGAGATCCTGAGGGGGTCTTCCCCGTCATATCTGATCCATATCACTCTGGAAGGGGTCCAAAGCCTTTTCTCCTTTCCTGTCAACACAAATACGGAGCCTCTCTCTCCAAACAGGATGTCCCTGGTCCAGTAACCGGAAATCCTTAAAGGTATAGCTTGACCTCTCTCCCAGAGGAATTTTAATATAACCTCCAAACTCATAACCACACGCATTTAGATAATTAAGATAATTCAAAGCAATTAAATCAATGTAAACAAATATTAACCATTGAAGCAGTGCTTCTTTACCTGCTTTTTGATCTATAATTTAAGGACCGAAAGCCTCGAGATACACACACACACACACACACACACCTCTGTATTTAACTTTAAATTCCCTTCTACTTACTGTATAAGCCTATTTCCTGGCTCTATTTCTGTCATGCTAGGCTAGGCAATCCCAGAAATCCCATGCAGACCCATTTGAGAATTTGCCCTGGCAAGACTTTTAAATTTCTTTTTAAAGTATATTTAAGATCATTTAAGCAATTACCATTATACACTCTTCTATCCTTAAAAACAATTAAGTCAAATTTATAAATCTTCATCCTTTGGCCTTTTGCTGCCCCGGGCGGGGTCAGGCAGCTTTTACTGTCTGCTTCTCACTGCCTCCCTCCTAGCCCCCTGTCAGGGAACCAGCCAGCCTCTTTGCACAGCAGGGACTCCCAGCATCTCCGAGCTGAGGCTGAGGCTTTCCCTTGCAGCTGTGTTCCTTTGTTCTTGTTTTCTGTGTGTCCCACCTCCGTGACTCAGCTCCACTAGATGAGAAAACAGTTCTCCCCCCCTCCTAGACTTAAATCATTTGCATGTGTGTATTCTATCCCAGAATCCCTAAATTATTTTTTTTCTTTTTCTTTCTTTTCCTTTTTTTTTTTTTGGTTTTTTGAGACAGGGTTTCTCTGTGTTGCCCTGGCTGTCCTTGAACTCACTCTGTAGACCAGGCTGGCCTCGAACTCAGAAATCCGCCTGCCTCTGCCTCCCAAGTGCTGGGATTACAGGCGTGTGCCACCACGCCCGGTTTCCCTAAATTATTTTGAATAGTGGGTTCTTGCCTACCATGATGCACGCCATATGTAAGGCTGTGCTTCCAGCTCCCTCCCCTCCCCCACCCCACACCCCACACCCCCACACACACATCTCCTTTTGCCCAGCCATTAGCCTCTGGCATCTTTATTGATCTATCAAAATTGGAGACAAGGACCATTAGTGTTTGGACACGCAGATTCCGATTGAATCAAAGCATTGAAACCAATCTCCAGCACATAATCCCAGCATTTAGGGGGAGAACACCCACATGGCTCACAGCCTTCTGTAACTCCAGCTCCAGAAGATCTAGTGCCCTCTTCTGGCTTCCACAGGCACAAGGCATGCACACAGTGTAGAGAGATACATGCAAGCAAAACACCCATATGCAGAATAACAATAAAATAAATAAACCTTAAAATGTTTTTTTAATCTATGTATTTATTACATGTAAGTATACCATAGATATCTTCAGACACCTGAAGAGGGCGTCAGATCTCTTTACGGATGGTTGTGAGCCACCATGTGGGTGCTGGGATTTGAACTCATGGTCTTTGGAAGAGCAGTCGGTGCTCTTACCCACTGAGCCATCTCTCCAGCCTCCTCTTAAAATGTTTTTAAGCGACTGGGATTATAGGCATGTACAACCATGCCCTGGTGGGTCTTTATTTGATTTTTACACAGGGTGGGGATCATCCTAGGGGCTTGTGGTGAAAGGATAAGGTTATAAGCTAGGAATCCCCCATGCCTGGGCATGTGGGGGGCACTTGAATCCGCAAGGCTAGTGGGGGAGGGTGGGCGCGCGCGCGCGACACTGCGTGGCGGCCACGTAAGCGGATATGACTTAATTAGTTCTTCCGGCCTCTGTGAGAGGGTGATAGGTTGTCAGAGAGCTCAGGTTCGGATGGTTTGAACTGATTGGCTTAGAAGCTTGTGGTAGGCGGGTTCTGTTATAAGTCTATAAAAGGCCAAGGCAAGCCAGCTTGGGCGGGCTTACATCTTTACCTTGCTGGGGAGACAGTAACCCCCCAGAGCTCTGGATATTAAAACCCTCTTGCGAAATTGCATCAGGTCTGTCTCTCGTGAGTGTTTGGGGTGCCGGTTTCTGAGGCATGGGGGTACAGAAGTACCCCGTTTTTTCTTTCGGATCTTACAGTGGCTTGTAGACAAGTCTGTACCACTGAACCATCTCCACGGCAGCTTCTTTTTCTTTTAACTTTATTCTGATAAAATAATTTAGGGGCCGGAAGTGAAGCTCGAGTGCAGAGCTTGCCTGACATCCATGAATCCACAGTCTCTCTTGAGCCACGCGTGGCGGGTCGTCCACACTTCTAGTCCCAGCATTTAGGAGATAGAGTCAGGAGGATCAGAAATTCCCCATGATCCACAACTACATAAAACATTCTGGTCCAACCTAAGGCACATGATACCCTGTCTTTAAAAAGAAGTGTATTGGTACATGCCTATAATCCCACCACTCAACGGGGCCAAGAAGGAAGATTTTTTTCTAACATTATATAAATTTATATTATGAAAGCAATAGTTTTTTTTTTAATCCTTTTTTTTTTTTTTTTTTTTTTTTTTTTGAGACAGGGTTTCTCTGTGTAGCCCTGGCTGTCCTGGAACTCACTCTGTAGATCAGGCTGGCCTCAAACTCAGAAATTCTCCTCTGCCTCCCAAGTGCTGGGATTAAAGGCATGCGCCACCACTGCCTGGCTTTTTTATTATTTTTTTAATTAAAACTTTTTGTTTTTAAAGATTTATTTATTATCCTGGGCAGTGGTGGCACAAGCCTTTAATCCTAGCACTTGGAAGGCAGTTCCTGTGTTGACCAGGCTGTCTCTTGAATACTGGGCCTAAAGATGTATGTGACCATCCCTTACTAAAAATGTAATTTTAAGAATGGCTAGTGTCTGCCAGGGCCAGACAAAAGAGAAATCTTGTTTTGAAGAAAACAAAATGACCAGCAAAATGGCTCCTTTGTTAAGGACACCTGCCACCAAGCCTGACAACCCAGACTAACATGGCGCAGTCAGAGAACTGACTCCCAGAAGTCCTCTGAGCTCCAGATATGTGCAGTGCCGTACACCCCTCCCCCTACACAAACAACTACAACAAGTGTAATTGTTGGTATTCTGTCCAAGCTCCACCCCACAGTTACCTGGCAATAGCCAGGTATGCCCCACCCCATATGCCTGGCCCACTATAAGAGGGGCTGCCTGCCCCTCCTCGCTCTCTTTTTCCTCTCTCATCCTCTTACCTCTCATCCTCTCACCTCTCTGCCCCCTTAGGCTCCCCTCCCCCCTCTCTCCACGTGGTCATGGCCGGCCTCTACTCCTCTTCTCTCTCTCTCTCTCTCTCTCTCTCTCTCTCTCTCTCTCTCCTCTCTCTCCTCTCTCTCTCTCCTCTCTCTACTATACCATTGACTCATCCTCTTCCCTAAATAAACTATTCTATACCATGTTGGTGTGTGTGTGGTCCTTCAGGGGGAAGGGATGCCTAGGCATGGGCCCACTTAGGTACCCCCCTCCCCCCATGCCGCTGTGCCACACTCACTAATACCCTTTCTCTCTTTTATATCCCATCATATGGTGCTGAAACCCGGGAACAACAACTACATTAATAAACAACACTAAACCATCAGTAATGAATTCTAAAATGTAGTGTGGAGGAGCAGCAGCCTAGCTGGGATGGCTGTGAGCTGGATAACCCTTCAGTGTCTCAAGCCAACTCATGTCAAGAATGTTTCTGAGATCCTGGCTGTCATATTGAACTGTGTGTATTGGATGTAACATCAACTCCAACATGCCCAAATGGTGATCAAGTGGCCTCAGCACGAATACAAATCAAATGTATGAGTCTTGTAGCCATTCCTTGGCCCAGTCTGTATTTTAATCACTCCAGGAGCTGTTACACCAGAAGTTTCCACTCATGGCATCACCTATCACCCATTCATCTACCACCTATTGCTTCCTTGTTACCTAATTCTTTTTTTTTTTTTCCCAAGACAGGGTTTCTCTGTGTAGCCCTGGCTATTGCATCTCACTTTGTACATCAGACTGGCCTCAAACTCAAAGAGATACCCCTGCCTCTGCCTCTGCCTCTGAGTGTTGAGATTAAAGGTATGTACCACCACTTCCTGGCTCTATTTTTAGCTTTTGAGACAGAGTCTCCTGCAACCCACTGACCTCAAACTCACTATGTGGCTGAGGAGGACCTGGGCTTCTGATTTTCCTGCCCAGAACTCCCAAGTGCAAGACTCACAACCGAGTACCATCCTGGCCTGCTGCTGCCTGACCACACACTCAGTCTCACTGCCTCTGCGCAAGTCTTGGCTGTCAAGGATTAGCTATGTGACACTTGGAAGCCAGTCAGCCTCTCTTTGCCTTAGTTTTCTTCACACACCTGTGACGATCCCCAAACTTGGAAGTAGGAGACAGGGTAATGACAAGCTCTAGGACAGCCTGAGCTACAGAGTAAGAACTTTTTTTTTTAATCTTTAAAAAAAAAAAAAAAAAAAAAAAAGCCCAATGTAGTGGCACACACCTTTAATCTCAGTACTCAGGAGGCTGAAGCAGACAGATCTCTGTGAGTTCAAGGCCAGACTAGTCTACAGAGTGAGTTTCAGGACACCCAGAGCTGCAAAGAGAAACCTTGTCTCCAAAATAAATATACACACACACACACACACACACACACACACATATACACATACATACACTTCAGTGGCTGAGATGCAGCTTAGTAGGTGAGTTCTTGCTTAGCATGCATGATACCCCAGGCTTGATCCCCAGCACCTCATAAACCGGGACTGTCAGCACACACCTGCCTATAATTGTAGGACTCGGGAGAAAAAGACAGGAAGGTCAGAAATTTAAGGTCATCCTTCACTTTATTAAGTTTGAAGCCAGCCTGGGCTACATAAGACCTTGTCTCAAAACAACAAAACAAAACAAAGAAAGTACTATGGACCAGGCTCGCCCGACAAATAAGATAATGTCCACAATGGCCACTACAGCTGTGGCTGGCTGAGAACACATGTCCTTTAACCATTCTCTCTAAGGTTGGGCAGTGTTGGCCCACACCTTTGATCCCAACACTCGAGAGCAGAGGCAGATGGATCTCTGTGGGTTCCAGCCCAGCATGGTCTACATAATGAGTTCCAAGCTAGCCAGGGCTATCCAGAGAAACCCCATCTTGTAAAACCAAAAAGGAAAAGGAAAAAAGACGAAAGAAAGTTTGCTCTGCCTCTCAGCGCGATGGTCATTATGCCTACACGGATGACTTGTCCTTCTGCCTGTAAAGGGTTAGATACTAGTGACCTCAGTGACGACAGGTAAGATGACGCCCAGGCTCATAGATGAGCCACGGAGTCCTCTGCAGAGCGTAGGCTGCTCCGCCTCAGATTGCCTGGATGGCTGAAAGTCGCAGCTTGCAGAAAAGATGAGCAGCCGCCGGGCGGGCGGTTCTGGCACACGCCTTTAATCCCAGCACTTGGGAGGCAGAGGCAGGTGGATCTCTGAGTTCAAGGCCAGCCTAGTCTACAGAGTGAGTTCCAGGACAGCCAGGGCTACACAGAGAAACCCTGTCTCGAAAAACAAAACAAAACAAAACAAAAACCTTGGTGAGCCCAGGAACTAGAAATAGTTTCTACGGAATAGGCATGGCTTTCCTGCCATCATTAAGGCAATGAATGGGAACTTGAGGCATCGGAGATCAGACACTATCCATATTGGAACTATAGCTCACAAAGACAATTATCCAACCTTGAAGTGGATTCTCTGTGTGAGACCTAGGTCTGGCTTTAAACTCCTGACCTTCCAGTCTGGGATCCATGAGAGCCTGGATTATAGGCACAAGTCACTACTCCTGGCTTAGTCCATTATGTCTTTGTAGTGTTATTATATTATATGTAATTATATTATAATATATTATATTATAGAGTGTGGGTATATATAAATATATTATAATATATTATATTATAGAGTATGGGTGTTTTGTTGGCTGTATGTGTGTATACCACCTGTGTCTCCGGTAGCCACAGAGTCCAGAATTGGGTGTTGGAGCCTACAGAACTGGAGACAGTTGTAAGCCATCTTGTGGGAGCTGGGATTCAAACCCAGGTCCTCTGGAAAAGCTGCCAGCGCTTTGAACAGCTGAGCCACCTCTCCATTGGTCCATTCATTCCCAAGGAAGTTGAAATAACCTGCTTTCCCCCAGCCTCTTAAGAATGTCAAAGGCTCCCTCTGCTGGACAACCTCTCAAGTGTGGGCTGAGCCCCAGAGTCTGACAAATCTAGGTTCAGTAAAGTAGGTGGATTGCCCTTTAAGAGGCAGTACCTAGCTTCTGGTTGCCATGGAGACTACTAGCCACAGACTGACTAGCCTCAAGAGCTAGCATGTCTTCCAAAGTTTCCCCCACAGGTGGGGAATGGGCTGCTGGTCTGTGGATGGAAGGGGAAGGGGTATTGGTCCCTTACAAAGCCACCAAAGTGTGGTCTTGTAAACTTAACTTTTGGGGATGGGGATCAGAACGGGTGCCCCTGCCTACTCTACCCTTCTCCCTAGGGTCTAACATAGTAGCTTTTCCTTCCTCTTGTAGCTTCCAAAGCCAAGAACTACCCCCTCTTAGGCCAGCAGCAGCCACAGCAGCCACAGCCGCAGCACCAGGAACAGCCACTCCCAGAAGCCAATGCCGAAGCCATCAGCTTCCTCAACTCCATCCGTGAGCCAGAAGGCGGGGGTGAGGGGGTGGGTGGGAGAGGAGAGGTGCAAGGCTGGGGACCAAGGAAGAGAGGAGGCCTGGGCAGCCCCCCCCCCTCCACCTGATCCTCTTGAGATTCAGGAAAGACCTGATACCTATTTGCTAATGTACATGGACAGATGAGCCCATGGCGGGGGTGGGGTGGTGGGGGTGGGTGGGGATCCTCACCAGTTGGCACCCAGTGATGACAAGGAGGAGTGGCAGGGCTGACTAGGAGATGGGAGACGTGACCAGGAGCGAGTGGGGTGGTGTGGGGTCTAGAGGCTGGGCCTGGAGAGAGAGCGTCTCTGCACCACACAGGGCTGGAGGATATGCTTCTGTTCTTCCCGGAGACTCTGGCCATCCTCTCAGACACAGGGGAGCCTCAGGGAGAGCTGACCATCGAGGTGCAGAAGGGGAAGTACAGGGACGACCTGGGGATCCTGACCCACTGCCTGCTGGTCCACGCCTCTAGCAAGGGCTTCCTAGACAAGTCACTGTGTGGAAGCTCCCTCCTAGGTAGAGTTCCAGATGCTGGAGGTCCCTACGAATCTTCCTTCCCTCATTCCAATCCATAGGTCCTTAAAATCAGGACCTGCCCCTTGACTTACCTGGGAGAGGCTAAAGCCTGGGGGTGGGAGGGAGAAGGGGGAAGAGAAGAGGGAGGGGGAGGGGGAGAGGAGGTCGTTCCCAGCCACATACCCAGGACAAGAACAGTGCTGACCACCCTCCCTGTCATTTTCCCATGGCCACATTGCACTAGCCTGGGCCAGTCCCTTCCCTAGGGTCCATCCTGTGACATCAGCACTTGCCTCCCTGTACTCCAGGCTACCTAAACAATAATCTGGAGCTAATGGAGCAGCACAGCCAGGAGTTCATCAAGGTATTTACTCCCAGCCTCCCCCAGCCCCAGCCTTGCCCCTGCTCCAGGGTAAGCAAGAGCATGGTCCCTACGAGGACAGGAGAGACCCCGGTAGAATATCACAACTCCTGTACACCACCGGCCTGAGCCTCCACCACACACAGTGTGATAACCGGTCACCGCCATTACTGCTGCTGCTATTTTCGGAATGCACAGACTGAGCCCAGCCCACTGGAGCCTCCTCCGGCCTAAAAGCCTGGTCCACTTCCCAGGGTCACGTGACCTGGCCTTTCCCAGAGCCTGTCTCTATTTAGCCTCCAAATCTGACTCTGTCCCCTTCACCCAGTCCGATCGGCAACTTCCTCTGTGGGGCCATGACCTGTCTAAACACTCGAGATGACTTGGCCTAACAGCCTTCTCGGAGGCTCCATCCCCAGCTTCCAGCCCGTGTTCCGTTCTGAGGTTTACAGCTGTCTTTCCTATTACACACTACCGGCCTATTTCTGACCTCCACTATAAATGGAAGGTCTCCTTTCCCCCCTCCCCTCTACTCCCCTCGCCTTCCTTCCTTCTTTGAGACAGTCTCCTAGCTGGACTGGCCTCAAACTTGGCATGTAGCTGAGGCTGATTGTGAACCCGATTCCCCTGCCAAGTGCTGGACCACCACACCAGGCTATGAGGCTTTTGTTTTTTGTTTGTTTGTTTGTTTGTTTTTTGGTTTTTTGAGACAGGGTTTCTCTATGTAGCCCTGGCTGTCCTGGAACTCACTCTGTAGACCAGGCTGGCCTCGAACTCAGAAATCTGCCTGCCTCTGCCTCCCAAGTGCTGGGATTAAAGGCGTGTGCCACCACTGGCCTGGCTCTTTATTTTTCAAGACCGTGACTTTTGTCTTATTTTGTTTATAAAAACTAAGACATACTGCATTTGCCTATAATCCCAATGCGTGGGAGGCTGAAACAGGAGAATTGTTGCAAGTACAAGGCTATGCTGGGTTATATAGGGAGTTCCAGGTCATTCTGAACGATTTTGTCTGAGAAAAACAAAATCACAGACAAACAGCATGGAAGAAAGGCTGGGAGCTAGCCTCTCAGGGGCGAGCGCGCCATCCTCCCGTATGCTCTGTTCTCCAGTTTCCCATCCTCCCCATGGAGAGGAAGGTGAGCGTCCTGAAGCAGCATGACCAGTTTGTTGTGACCAGAAGTGTCAAGGAGGGTGAGGTAAGGGTGAAAGGCCAGTGGGAGCCCCTCCCACGTCCTCAGAACCACAGCAGGGACAAGCCGGGCACCTAGACACCCAACACCCTGCTCCAACACCGAGCTCCGAGTCTCTGACTCAGATCTGCCCCAAAACAGGAAACGAAGACGGGAGTCTCTGTTTTCCCGTGTAAAACACTCAAGGGTTTCATCTCCAGTGCGGCCAACGTGGTGCTGCTCAGAGTGATGGCCTGGCGGCAGATGGTGCCCAGCAGCGCTCGCTTCCTAGCCCTGGACACGGAAGGCAAACTCTGCTATTGCACTTATGTGAGTACTGTCTCTGGGCCAAGCAATCGGCCTGGGGAAAACCAGAAGGCTCACGAAGGCCAGTGAGGTGGGGAACACGGATGTGATGTGGGAGGGCGGTAACCAACGCGGGTTGGGTATAGAAATCCTGAGGGTGGGATGAGATACGCTGGCCCAACAGGCAGTTAGACAGACTTGATAGGAGGAAGCTTGAGGGTGGTCCTGCCGGGATCTTCAGGGAACCGGAAGGTGGGAAGCATCGTCCTTTGCACAAAGGTCAGGACACAAGAAAAGTATCACGGAAGCCTGTATGCTCAGAGCTGCAAGATGGGGCAATCTCTCTAGCCGCCTGCCTCTCGTTTATCAACAAAGTATTTTGTTGTTGTTGTTGTTGTTATTGTGGTCCAAACTAGTCTTACCCCAACCCCACCCCGCCCCCTTCTCTGACAGAGTTTCACTGTGTAGCCCTGTCCATCCTGGAACTCACTAAAGACCAGGCTAGCCTCGAACTAACAGAGAACTGGTTGCTTCCTGAGTGCTGGGATTAAAGATGTGTGTCACCTCACCTCCTGGCCATGGCTTTAGGCTCTCAACCCTTGTGCTTAACTCCCCAAATACAATTACATGTGTGCAGCTCCACATGTGGCTGACACCCTGTGTGTGTGTGTGTGTGTGTGTTTGCACATGCACTTGTGCAATGTATGTACAGGTTTGTGCAGGTAGAGAACAGAGGTCAGCCTCAGGTGTTATTTTCTTTTTCTTTCTTTCTTTCTTTTTTTTTTTTTTTTTTTTTTTTGAGACAGGGTTTCTCTGTGTAGCCCTGGCTGTCCTGGAACTCACTCTGTAGACCAGGCTGGCCTCGAACTCAGAAATCCACCTGCCTCTGCCTCCCAAGTGCTGGGATTACAGGCGTGCGCCACCACCGCCCGGCAGAGACAGGGTCTCGTTGTACAGCCCCTCTCTCCCCACACTGAGCCTCCCTGTAACAAAATGCACAACTAGCCACGCTCCTCCATTGAGATGGCTTGAGAAGCGGGTGTCGGGGGCCAGGGGCTGTGAGGAGTTCTAAACATATCCCGAGAACTCAAACTTTGTGGCACGTAAGGAACTCAATAGCTAAGCTTTGGTTGCCAGTGGTGCGCCGAAATGAAGCCCTGAGGAGAAGGGAAAGGCTTGAGGAGAGGGGGGCACGGTGGCGGGCCGGCCGCCTCACCACGTCCTCCACTTCGGTTGCTGTAGAAATCCCTGGGTTTCCAGACAATCCAAGTGGGCAGCCAGCAGGCTGAGATGTTCATCGTGGAGCAGACCATACACTCGGAGGAGGGCATCCCTTTCTCCTGCCAGTTCTATTTGCTCTCTGATGGGTGAGTCGCTTGTGTGTGTGTGTGGGGGGGGGGACCAAGGTGACCGTGTCATGCAGCGGATGGGAGGAAAGATGTTCACGGGGTGGAATGGGGCACGGGAGTCACTCTTATCCCCAGGAAGAGCTGCCAGTGAGCTCTGGGGGTACCTGTGCTCTGCCCATCTCATTTACTTAAAAGAAAAAGATAGCCGGGCGGTGGTGGCACATGCCTTTAATTCCAACACTTGGGAGGCAGAGGCAGGTGGATTTCTGAGATTGAGGCTAGCCTGGTCTACAGAGTGAGATCCAGGACAGCTAGGGGTTACACAGAGAAACCCTGTCTCAAAAAAACAAAACAAAACAAACAAAACAAAACAAAACAAACAAAATAAGAAAGAAAGAGAGAGAGAAAGAAAGGAAGGAAGAAAGAGAAAGAAAAAGAAAGAAAGAGAAAGAAAAAGAAAGAAAGAGAAAGAAAAAGAAAGAAAGAGAAAGAAGAAAGAAAGAGAAAGAAAAAGAAAGAAAGAGAAAAAGATAAGCTCAGGCTAGCCTCAAATTCACCACCCTCCTGCCTTAGTACCCTAGGGGCTGGGATTACAGATGTGCTTTGGGCAAGGCAGGATGCTTGCTCTTATCTGGGACAGGACTCAAGAACTGCAAAGATAAAGAAAGCAGGGTAAACACGGGCCCCAGGCAGCGCTCACCCATGGGGACACCGTAGAGTCTTACCTCAGACGCCATGACAAAATACCTCAAGATGATCTGGGAACGGGGCTCACGCCTGTCTTTCCAGCACTTAGGAGGCCAACAGGAGGATAGCTCCAGGTCTGAGGGCCATCTACAGTAGTAAGATATTCCCTCAAAAAGGTGCAGACAAGTCAAAGGATGGCTCAGCTGGAAGGTGGTGGGGGAACTCACTGCCAAATCTGAAGACCTGAGTTCAGTTACTGGAGTGAACCAGCTCCTACGAGTTGTTCTCTGACCTTCACACGAACGCGCCCGCGTGTACACATGCATGCACACAGGAAAAATTAAGGTTGATGCCAGGCAGTGGTGGCGCACACCTTTAATCCCAGCACTTGGGAGGCAGAGGCAGGTGGATTTCTGAGTTCGAGGCCAGCCTGGTCTACAGAGTGAGTTCCAGGACAGCCAGGGCTACACAGAGAAACCCTGTCTCAAAAAACCAAATCCAAATAAATAAATAAATAAATAAATCACTGGATGTTTTATTTATTTATTTTGGTTTTTTGAGACAGGGTTTCTCTGTATAGCCCTGGCTGTCCTGGAACTCACTCTGTAGACCAGGCTGGCCTCGAACTCAGAAATCCACCTGCCTCTGCCTCCCAAGTGCTGGGATTAAAAGCGTGCCCCACCACTGCCGGGCTAAAAGAATGTTTCAGTTGAGTACCTCCCCCCATCCTCACCCCCCACCCCCCACCCCGTTTTAATCACTGGATGTTTTAAACAGTGTTCAGCAGGATTGGTTTCTGGTGAGCTCTCTGGCTGGCATCAGTGCTCTCTGTCTCTTTTCAGCGTGCCATGGGGAGACAGCTCTGTAGACAGCTTTCTCTGCTTTCTCTTCCTGTTCTAAGGACGCCAATCCTTTCTGATTGAAGCCCCATCACTATGCTGGTCAGTTGACCTTAGAAAGTTCCCAGGTGCTGGGCGGTGGTGGCGCATGCCTTTAATCCCAGCACTTGGGAGGCAGAGGCAGGCGGATTTCTGAGTTCGAGGCCAGCCTGGTCTACAGAGTGAGTTCCAGGACAGCCAGGGCTACACAGAGAAACCCTGTCTCGAAAAACAAAAAAATAAAAATAAAAATAAAAAAGAAAGGAAAGGAAAAGGGAAAGGAAAGGAAAGAAAAAGAAAAAGAAAAAGAAAAAGAAAAAGAAAAAGAAAAAGAAAAAGAAAAAGAAAAAGAAAAAGAAAAAGAAAAGAAAGCTCCCAGGCGGCTTTCATTACACTGGGGTGGGAGCGGGAGTCATGACTCACTGTCCCAGCAACCTCTGTATTGCCCTGCAGGCACCTGGCTAAGAGAGTCCAGGTGGGCTCTCCAGGCTGTTGTATCATCACCAAGATGCCCCTCATAAGGGAGGAGGGTAAGTGGCCCAGGGCAGGGAAGATGGGTGAAGCATGGCCTCTGGTTTGCTTTGGAAAGGAAGCAGCGCGCTAGGGGTTGGACAGGATTCTTGAATCAGGTAGAAAGGCAGCAGGTTTCCAGCCCCTGACTCGGGTTAGGCGGGACCTATAGTCCCTCTCTGCAGCTCTGCCCATACTTGAGAGGTCCTGGGATCTGCCGGGTGTTTGCGGAGGGAGGGCGGGTAAGCAGTTCTCTTGCTCACTCTACTCAGATGTGATTGAGTCTCCGCCCACGTTTGATCAGAAGCCCCTGGTGTGGGAGGAAGACCTGGAGCTTTACTCGAAATTCCTGGACCGGAAGGTGAGAAGTGGCTGTGGCCTGGGGTTCCATCTGCTGTCCTGTGGATCGGGACTGCAGAAAGGCACGAATGGGGGGGGGGGAGATGATTTGGGGGTAGGGGGTGTCCCAGGCGCTCCTAGCCAATCGGAGCTGTGCAGCTCAGTCGGACCGCCCTGTGCCCGACCAGGAGCAGCTACGCCTCAGCCACACCAGCTACCTGCGGCAGCACCCCGAGGCCCAAGCGCTGGTCTCTGACTTCCTGCTGTTCCTGCTGCTCCGCCGGCCGGAGGACGTGGTCACTTTCGCCGCCGAGCACTTCGGGCCCTTTGCAGCGCTGCGCTCGCCTATCCCAGCCCTGCGATCCTCACACCAGCCCAGCCCTTTCCGCTCTCTGGAGTACGAGGAGGAGGAGGAAGAAGAGGAAGAGGAGGAGGAAGAGGAGGAGGAGGAGGTGGAGATAGAGGGGGAGGGGGAGGAAGAAGAGATACAAGAGGGTGAGTACGTGTACATCGAGGGGGCTGAAGACATCGAGGACGAAATCTACTATGAAAATTACTATGAGAACTTCGAAGAAATTGACAATTATGATGATGACAACTACGATATTGATGCTGACGACGACGTTGACAATTACGACGACGATGATGATGACGATGTTGACGACAATGACGACGATGATGTCGACGAAGTCAGAGTCAAAGTCGACAACGTCAATGTTGACAATGACAACGATGATGTCGACAATGACGACGATGTCGACAATGACAACGAGGTTGTCAACAATGACAACAACAACCAGGGTTAGGATCTCGAAAAGGACCAGGTGGGCGGCTGGAAGCGGGAGACTGGGACTGACTGGGACTGCAGCTTCCGCGGGAGATAAGCAGGGTGCTTCCCGGATGCTACTCTGCCAGCAGGGACTGTATTTAGGCCAGCTCCTCTTGTCAAAAAGGGGAAGCTTTAATTTCGTTTACCCAGCGAGTTTCATGTTTTCTTCCTAGAGTCTATTTTCACAGTTATGGCCATTTCAGAGTAAATAAAATTAAGGCTTGTGGCCAGATGTGTTGGCTCAACATCTGTAATCCCAGCCCTCAGGGCCCTGAGCCAGGGGAACTGCTGTAAATTCAAGGCCAGCCAAGGTCACTTAGCAAGACCCTCTCTCAAAAATCAAATTAAGGGCTGGGGAGATGGCTCAGTGGTTAAGAGCACTGACTGCTCTTCTGAAGGTCCTGAGTTCAATTCCCAGCGACCACGTGGTGGCTCACAACCATCTGTAAAGAGATATGATGCCTTCTTCTGGTATGTCTGGAGACAGCTACAGTGTACTTAGATTTTTTTTAAATCAAATTAAAAATTAAGAAAAGAAGGGAAAAGAAGAGGAGGAGAGGAGGGGACCACTAGGCCCATGCCACCCAAAATGCCAGCACTCAGGAAACACAGGCCAGTTCACGGTCATCTTTGGTTCCCTTCGGTGAGCTTGGGTCCTGCCTGGGCTGCATAAATCCTGCAGGTGGGAGATCAGGATTCGAACCTGGAGTTAGAGTGCAGTGGCACCATAAATCTAACATAATCACTGCCACCTAGAAAGGAAGTGCAGGAAGTGCATGAGGGAGACATGGGACACCACTAGCCCCTCAGTTTTGTGCTTCAGGTCCTCCTTGACCATCAATACACACACACACACACACACACACACACACACACGAGACTCAGGTCCTCCTTGACCCATCAATACACACACACACACACACACACAAACACAAACACACAGGAGACTCAGGTCCTCCTTGACCCATCAACACACACACACACACACACACACACACAGGTCCTCCTTGACCCATCAACACACACACACACACACACACACACACACACACAAGACTCAGGTCCTCATTGACTCCATCAATACACACAGACAGACACACACAGGAGACTCCAGTCCTCCTTGACCCATACACACACACACACACACACACACACACACACAGGAGACTCAGGTCCTCCTTGACTCCATCAATACACACACACACACACACACACACACACACACACATGACTCCCCAGACTGCCCCTCGGACCCCCAACCACTCAGTAAGAAGGAAAGACAAGGAGGGGCTCATCACCTCCTCCCATCACCTCCCCTGGGTGCCTGCTCACCAGCAGTTGTGGCCTGTGCCTTGTCTGCCTGATGCTGGCTGTGGTGTGGTAGGCAAGAGCCCCTGAGGGAGCTGGAGCTGGGGTGCAGTGGCCGAGAGCCCTGCAGCTTTGAAATGAGAGACTCCGGAGGGACTCCAAGGTGTAACGAAAAGCCCCGTCTTGGCTACAGAGCTGAGGAATGTAAGAAAGGACAGTGTCTGTCTGTCTGTCTCCCAGAAATCACTTCAGAAGGCTTCAGACAGGGCAGCCACTTGAACCTTGCAAAATTTTTTATGTCACATCCCCACTCCTTAAAAACAAGACATTCACAAGTGGGCTGGAGAGATGGTTAAGGGCACTGACTGCTCTTCCAGAGGTCCTGAGTTCAAATCCCAGCAACCACATGGTGGCTCACAACCATCTGTAATGGGATTGGATGCCCTCTTCTGGTGTGTCTGACGACAGCTATGGTGTACTCCTATATATAAAATAAATCTTTAGAAAAAGAAAAAAAAATTCACAAGTTGGGTGGTAGTGGTACATGTCTTTAATCCCAACTCTCGAGAGGCAGAGGCCAGGCTGGTCTATAGAGAAAGTTCCAGGACAACCAAGACTACACAGAGAGACCTCGTCTCAAAAAACAAACAGCCAGGCAGTAGTGGCGCACGCCTGTAATCCTAGCACTCTGGGAGGCAGAGGCAGGCAGATTTCTGAGTTCGAGGCCAGCCTGGTCTACAGCATGAGTTCCAGGACAGCCAGGGCTATACAGAGAAACCCTGTCTCAAAAAAAAAAAACAAATCCAAACAAACAAACAAAAAACAAAAAACAACCAACCAGACACCCCCCTCAAACCAAAAGAAATTCACAACCAAGAAAAGGGAAATGAAACCAGAACCAACAAAATCATCTTAGTTTCTCTGTCCTAGGGCCTCACACATACTCCACCAGAGGCTTCACCTCAGCCCCATCAAACATTCTTTTTTTTGTTGTTGTTGTTTTTGTTTTTTGTCTTTGTTTTTCAAGACAGGGTTTCTCTGTGTAGCCCTGGCTGTCCTGGAACTCACTCTGTAGACCAGGCTGGCCTCGAACTCAGAAATCTGACTGCCTCTGCCTCCCAAGTGCTGGGATTACAGGCGTGTGCCACCACCGTCGCCTGGCTCACACCCACCTTTAATCCCAGCACTCGGGTGGTTTAATGGTAGGAAGATCTCTGTGAGTTTAAGGCTGGCCTGGTCTATAGAGTGAAGACTCTGTGTAGAACAGGAGATTGGCCTTGAACCCATGACCTTCCTGCTTCTGCCTCCCTCCCAAGTGTAGGATTGAAGGCCTGGACCATCACGCCTGGTTTAGCGACTAACTTTCTTAAGAATATCTTCTGATAGCTGGGCATGGTGGCGCACGCCTGTAATCCCAGCACTTGGGAGGCAGAGACAGGTGGATTTCTGAGTTCGAGGTCAGCCTGGTCTACAGAGTGAGTTCCAGGACAGCCAGGGCTACATGGAGAAACCCTGTCTTGAAAAAAAACAAAAACAAAAACAAAACAAAGAATATCTTCTGATGAATGGAGTTATTGAATTGCTTTGAGGGGTTTTATCATATTGCATGCTACACATGGGTGTCATTGCTTTTGTCGAGGGCACATAGACATTTTAGGAAGAGGAAGTGACGGGCAAAAGCAAATAGGAAAGTGGCTGTATCCAATGCAGGTTTCTACAGAGCCAGGTTAATTAACCCAGGTCCTGTAATTACTTAAAAGTCAGGGAATAGGGCTGGAGAGATGGCTCAACGGGTAAGAGCACTGACTGCTCTTCCAAAGGTCCTGAGATCAAATCCCAGCAACCACATGGTGGCTCACAACCATCCGTAACAAGACCTAATGCCCTCTTCTGGAGTGTCTGAAGACAGCTACAGTGTACTTATATATATAATAAATAAATAAATAAATCTTTTTTTTAAAAAAAAAAAAAGGGAATACTACTGTGCCGATGTCCGTAGCTGGTGCTGCCACCAAAGGCCACTTGGATGTCCAAGGTCTGGGCTGCAGGCCGAAGCCACGTTGATGTCAGTGGACAGTGCTGCTGCTGGGGGGGGGGGCGCGTCGACATGGGGGGGCCTGCACTGCCACCTGGGGCCATACCGATCCCCGGGCCACGGTGCCACTAAGGACCATATCTGGGTCTGTGGTTTTGCTGCAGCCGGATCTGTGCTGGTGTTTGTGGCCCTGGTTGCCACCAAAGGCCCGGCAGATGACTGTGGTCTGTGCTACAGAGCATGAGGGGCTTGTCTGAATGAGAGCCCCTACGGCTCCTGGGAGCCCTGACACCAGAAACCACGTGGAAACAAACCCATGACCCGTGTCCTGTGACCATAAAGAGCACATAAGCTACTTGGTCAGTGATGTCGGATCAGTGCAGACGCACGGTTGAGAATGAGGCACGTGGAAGACGGCTGTGACATCCCCTACCTCTGCCCCACCCCAAATAGCAACAGCCTAACCAGGAAGGTATGGAAGAGAAGCCTTAAAGTCTATGGAAGTGTCCACAACAGAGGGCTTCCAGCAGAGGCTCAGCAGGGCAAAGCCTCAGCTCTATTTAAGATGCAAGCCACTGAGAGTTTGGCCAGCTCCGGTAAATGGAGAGAGAGCAAGGCAAATTGAACTTTTTCCCACTGAGGGTTGGGGGGGGGGGGCAGATCACAGGGGCGGCTGGGGACAGACAGGGAGGGACTGGGTAGCAATGTGATAGGGGTATATGGTGAGAAATCCCCAAAGAACCAATAACAATATTATGTTGAAAAACAGAGAGATTGAGGTGGGGTGATGACAGATGACAAAAACCAAGGACTGCTGGTGCTACAGAGGGAGTTCTGGGTCAGCCTGGGTGACTCAGTTAAGTCTTGTCCCCAAATAAAAGGTGAAAAGGGGGGGGGCATATGCTGGGACGTACCTCAGTGGCAGAGCATAGAGCGAGTACCAGTGAGGAACTAGTTTCAGTCTGAGGGAGTGAAAACCAAAAGTAAGCAAAACGCAGGCTGGTTTTTTTTTTGAGGCGCAGACCAGTCCTCCGTTGGCCCTTCCTTCCTTCCTTCCTTCCTTCATCCTTCGGCTAAATCTCGAGTTTCCTGGAAATCATCACCGAGATGGAACTTCTCCGGCTTAGTCGGGACAGCCCCACTTGAAATCGCTCTACCACACAGAGCCTGTCGTCTGGATATACTTCATGAAAGGGTCTTGCTGACTCAGTGAGTCCATCATGACTGTGAGAAGAAAATACCCCAGTGCTGGAGAGCTGGCTCAGCGGTCAGGAGCGCTGCTCTCCTGAGGGACCCCGTTTGATTCCCTGCACCCACAGGGAGGTTCACCACTTACTAAGGCACCAGGCGTGCGTGCATGAGGCACACAGACATGCACGAAAAGCACTCGATCTAGAAAAAAAAAAAAAAAAAAAAAACGGAAGCCCACTGTGGCAGCACATACCTGTAATACCAATATTTGGGGGGCTGAGGCAGGAGAACCTTCAGTTCAGGTCAGCATGGTGGTGAATGGAAAGCTTCTCGTGTGTGTGTGTGTGTGTGTGTGTGTGTGTGTGTGTGTAAGGAAGAAAAAGAAAAGGAAACAAAAACACCAAGCTAAAAAGGAAGTGACAGGAACAGAAATTTAGCCAGGCATGGTTGGACACACTTGTAAATCTCAAATGATTTGTGTGTGTGTGTGTGTGTGTGTGTGTGTGTGTGTGTACGTGCACGCATAAGTGTGGGCAAAGCCCAAGCATCCAGAAGAGGATGTCAACCCCCCTGAAACTGTGGCCTGCCATGAGTATTGGGACCTGAATTCAGTTCTTCTGCAAAAGCCGTACATGTTCTTAACTGCTGAGTCATTTCTCCAGCCCTGTTCTGCATGCTTATTTGTTTGCTTGCTTGGGTTTGTTTGTTGTTGTTTTTGTTTTTTCAGGAAGGAGAGGTTGATACAGGCACTCAGGAACCTTACCTGTACCCCTTAGATTCCAGGGTGAGCTGCGCACCCTGTTTACGCTGGGGGTGGAACCCACGAGGCCGACACTTCACCAAGTGAGCTCCAGCCCCAGCCGGCCCCTCAGACCTCACCTCTGAGAGAAGAGACCTTGTGCCCTCAAAGCGCCCCCAAGGGCCCCACCTCTTAATACGATCATCACTTTGGCACATAAATGTTGTGAGGTTATAACATGCAAACAATAGCGGTGGGCAAACCTGAAAGCCACTCTGAGCATCATTGCTTGTGACATTAGAGTTCCAAATGGCAGCCACCCCAAATGAAGTCCAGTTTGGTCTTAATTTCACTTTGTAGACCAGGCTGACCCTGAACCTATGGCAAACCTCCTGTCTCTCATTCCCAAGTGCCAGAACTGCGGACAGGCATGGGCTACCATACCCAATCCAGCATGAGGTTTACAGGGGGTTTCTATATTATCTAATGCATCAGAATTCCACGATGTTTTAGTCCGTGGCATGCCTATACTGTATTGTATTCAGCCTTGTGTTGACAGGTATGTGCTGCTTTCCATGCCTCGGCTAACACGAATTATTGCTAGGAAAGGATCTTCCAATGCCTGCTTGCATTTCTACTCTTTTTTGTTTGTTTGTTTTTGTTTTTGTTTTTTGAGACAGGGTTTCTCTGTGTAGTCCTGGCTGTCCTGGAACTCACTCTGTAGACCAGGCTAGCCTCGAACTCAGAAATCCGCCTGCCTCTGCCTCCCAAGTGCTGGGATTACAGGCGTGCGCCACCACGCCCGGCTGCATTTCTACTCTTGCTGTAGTTGGAATACTCACATTGATCCAACGTCATGGGTCATTATGGGATGTCCTCTTTTTCTCTCAGACGCATTATCTGTGGAAGGGTGCGTGGGCACGGGTACGTTAAGTCCTGTACGGTCGGCTCACACGTGGTTTCCTTACCTACCACATCTCACACCACAGGGTTCCTCCGGGTCACTTTTATAACCACATCCATCATTTATCTACCTGACCTAACCTGGGGTAACCACAAATCTGATCTTAGCTTCTAGAATGTTGCCATTGCAAAAGTACTATCTAGGGCTGGAGAGATGACTCAGCGGTTTCTTAAGAGCACTGGCTGCTCTTCCAGAGGTCCTGGGTTCAATTCCCAGCAACCACATGGTGCCTGCCTCATAACCATCTGTAACCAGATCCGACGCCCTTTTCTGCTGTGTCTGAAGACAGCTACAATACAGTGTACCCATATACATAAAACAAATCTTTAAAAACAAATTTATTTAACTGGCACAAGGGCTGGGGAGGTGGCTGGGTGTCAGTGCACTTGCCTTGCAAGCACGAGGAACAGATCCATCTTGTCCTTACACTACCTACGAAAGGCACCACACGCCCACATGCATACCCCACAGAGCCACACCCCCATCACCCCCAAGACCCCAAGACTCACAATGTTCATGCTCACGTGTGCACACACACACACACACACACACACACACAAAAGGCAGGTGTGACACATACCTATAATCTCCACACTCAGGTGCAGAGGCAGGAGTACTGTGAGTCTGAGCCAGCCTGGGCTACATAAAGCCTGTCTTGAAAAACCAAGGACTGAAACTACGGGTCAATGGTAGAGCACTCGCCTGGTGTGTGCGAGACTCACCCGGACACACAATTCTCCTGCCCTAGCCTCTGGAGGACTGGATTTGAGGCATGTGCTACCACACTGAACTAATATGTAAGCTTTCGAAAGTGACTTTTTTTTTTTTTTTTTTTTTCCCGAGACAGGGTTTTTCTGTGTAGCTCTGGCTGTCCTGGAACTCACTTTGTAGACCAGGTTGGCCTGGAACTCAGAGATCCACCTGCCTCTGCCTCCCAAGTGCTGGGATTAAAGGCGTGCGCCACGACCGCCAAGCACACATCATTTTAAAAAACAAGTACACATCATTCTCCCGCTAAACTACTTCCCTACGGCTGGTTTTACTTTGCAACTTGAGCAAAGTTTCACTAAATTGGGACCTTAAAAACTCAGCCTGCAGCCCAGGCAGACGATGAGCTTTTCATTCCTGAAGATTTCTCCGTGGTGTTAGAGGTACCCACTTACCTGCTGATGGCCAGCTTGGATAATTCCAGCTTCTGGTTATTGCAAAAAATATTGCTGTAAACGTCATGTGGAATTTTTTGTTTGGACATATGTTTAATTTCTCTGGGGTCCATGCCCAAGAGTTCATTCTGTGATATGGGCACAGCATTCACCCCTGGGCTGTGAGACCCTCACAGGTACACAGGACAGAGGGCTTTTTACCTCCCTCCCACCGTTCCTGTAGGTCAACCAATGACCCTTGAACTCCAGGCTGAGATGAAAGACCTGACTGTGTGTGTGTGTGTGTGTGTGTGTGTGTGTGTGTGTGTGAAGCTGCCATGAGATAGTAAACATTTTATACCCAAATGGCAGGAAGTGCCTGAAATCAACGGTAATTTTGGAATTAAATTAGGGTATCTGGAATGGAGCCAGAGTTATTAGGGAGCAGAGGGTATCCAGGAGAGGAACGAGGGTCAAAGTTGTGGGTTACCACCCCCTTCCGCCACGACTGGCCACTTCTGCCTTAGGCGAGTGTTTCGAAACGCCTAGTGTGTGAAATTGTGAGCATGCCCTCGGTGATGTGGAGATGAAGTCTGTCGGGATGGGAAGGGCGTGGGCTCCCCACTCTCACTCACTCGGACCAGCACCCCCAGAAGGGGACAGACTGAAGAGCTGTTGGGCTTGGTGGTCACACACAGAGTATCCAGACGCCCGCCTGCGTCCTCATGAATCGTAAGTGGTGGCCTCCAGGGACCTAACGTGATTCAAGTGGGGATGATTAGAGGGGGGAAGGAAGACTTACGGTCTCTGTGGGGGCTCTGCCAGACGCCTGAGGAGTCAGGCACTTCTGTGGATTAAGCCTGATGGAGGAGGCAGAGAGTGAGGTCAAGCAGCTGGGGGAGGGGTGGGGTGGGGGCTCGGTTTACCCTTCTCTGGGCCTCCTGTCTCACAAATCTCCTGACTCAGGGGATTTGGATTGGAGAAGTTCTGTGCTCACTGGGAGGGAAGTGATTCTGGAAACCTCCACTTGACACATAGGTGGACCGGCCAGTCCAGGGGAGTGGCGGTCGTGGGAGGAGGCAGGTAGCTTGAATCCAAGGCTTTTAAAAGAAGTACACACCCACCTAGCATCCTGGGGTCCCTGACAGGTGACAAGAGCCCCCAGAGGCTGAGCAGGCCCAGTTATGGCGCCATTTCCAGCCCGCCTGGCCCAGCACCTCAGCCAGCGCCGCCGCCTTCCCGGGAGACCTACCTGAGTGAGAAGATTCCCATCCCCAGCACAGAACAGGTAGGAACGTTAGGAATGTCCTCCGTGCTTCCTGGGTCTTCCAAGATCTTGCAGGCTGGGTGATGGGATTTAAAAGAGAGAAAGGGTGTTAGTGAGTATGGCACGGCGGCATGGGGGAAGGGGGTACCTAAGCGGGCCCAGGCCTAGGCATCCCCTCCCCTGAAGGACCACACACACACACACACCAACATGGTATAGAATAGAGTTTATTTAGAGAATATTAGAGAATAGGATGAGAGTCAATGGTATAGGAGAGAGAAGAGAGAGAGAGAGAGAGAGAGAGAGAGAGAGAGAGAGAGAATAGAGGCCGGCCATGACCATGTGGAGAGAGGGGGGAGGGGAGCCCAAGAGGGGCAGAGAGGTGAGAGGATGAGAAGAGAGAGGAAGGAGCGGGGAAAGAGAGAGAGGAGGGGGCAGGCAGCCCCTCTTATAGTGGACCAGGCATGTGGGGCGGAGCATACCTGGCTATTGCCAGGTAACTGTGGGGTGGAGCTTGAACAGAATACCAACACTGGGGATGGGGGCATCTTCTGTGACCGTGACAGTGACGGAAGGGGCGCTGCTCTGTGGTTATTTGAATTAAAAAAACAAAACAAAACAATCAAATGGTTCTCAAGGAGACCTTAGCTTTTCCATAGAGGGAAAGACCCTAGAGACCGTTTTGGCATTAAGGGAAGGGATCACCGACACGGGTACATGGTGTGTGTGTGTGTGTGTGTGTGTGTGTGTGTGTGTGTTGGTTAGCATAAGCTCGGTTCTCCGGTGCTGCCGTCCAGCCTTGCCACAATCCTTCTCTTTATAATGTATTACGTTTATTTACTTAGTTATTTGCGAAGATTTGTGTGCGCGTGCGTAGGTGCCTCCGTTAAGTAGCATGCACGTGGAGGTCAGAGGGCAACTTGTGAGTCAGCTCGCTTCTGCTGTGTGGGCTCCGAGTTTGGTGGCTTTCTCCGCTCAGCCCCCTCTCCGTCCCCACTGCCACCAGCTAAGCAGATATCTGGGCGGACGGGCCAAACCCAGAAATAGAGTTGAGTGACTGGGACCTCAGTGGTCCCCTGAAGTAGGAGAAGGGTCTGGGAAGGGACAAGCTGTCACGGGGAGGTCTGACTACAACAAGGTCCCTCTCTTGGGACTCTGGCAAGCCTGAAAGAGGGAGATAGGTCACGTGCCGGCCAGCTGCAGAGGCCGAGGCTGAACAGGACCCATCCAGAAAGCAGAGCCACAGTGACTCAGCAAATCCCACTGGGTCCCTCCCCCCCCAGGGTAGGGGCAGTGGCACGGGGTGGGTGACAAGGACAGGACTGGCCGACCTGACTGAAGATACCCTGCTGAGGTTTTAGCTGAGGTCGAGGGCAGCTGCATCCACCCGGGAGCTAACCTGCCCTCATCTGCTTCCCTCTAGGGTGGGTTCAGCCTGAGGAAGCTGTGGGCGTTCACAGGGCCTGGATTCCTCATGAGCATCGCTTTCCTCGACCCGGGGAACATTGAGTCCGACCTTCAAGCTGGCGCTGTGGCTGGGTTCAAAGTACTGAGTCTGGGCCTGCGTGCTGGCTTTGTGGGGAGGGTAGCGTGGTGTCTTAGCTATGCCAGGGAAGACCCCAGTTCTCCAGAGCAGGCTACATGGGTGGGTTTTTTTTCCCCCTGAGGATAAGTTCATGTCGGGCAGGAAAAGGTCCTTGGGGAAAGCCCCTCAGAAAGGAGGCTGTGGGGGCGAGTCTTCCTCCCCACGCCCTGCCAGAGACGCTGCTCTGGCTGAGGCCTCCTGTTTCCTCACAGCTGCTCTGGGTGCTGCTCTGGGCCACCGTGCTAGGTTTGCTCTGCCAGCGGCTGGCTGCCCGGCTGGGCGTGGTGACAGGCAAGGACTTGGGGGAAGTCTGCCACCTCTACTACCCTAAGGTGAGTTGGGCATTAGCAGAGGGGTCGTGGACAGAAAGCACCTCCGGGTCTCAACCCCGGAGCAGCTGTTGATAGCCTCCAGAATAAAAGAAATACATCATTAGCTCCCGGGTTTCACAAGCCCAGCTGGCAGACAAAAACCACAGGTTCAGTTCGTAGCTCACGGCCAAAGCCCCATAGCCCAGGCTAGCCACTGCTCACTCGACACCACCCAAACTACACCATGGCATATTTCAAAGGGATTTTTTTTTTTAATCTTATGAATTCACTAACTTGTTTTTTTACACGACTGGAGATTCAACCTAGGAGCTCCTGAACGCTGAATGGGCAATCTACCTTGAAACTAATCTCCAGCCCCTTTCAAAGGGATTTAATGCAATTTAACCCTTTCAGGGGTCAGAAGGGCTAGGGGGTTCCAGGGCAAAAGATGTCACAAAAGCTGATAAGCCATGCCCGCACACCACAGGAACCCCAAAGCGGCCGTTTGCTTCTAGAAGCTTGGAGCAACTGCTTAACTAACCATGGGAGGGAGTGGTGCTTAGGGTCCTCACTGACGTCACTGCCCAAAATGCCTGGGAGCCGGAGGCCTGGTTTCTCTCCACATCCATCCGAGTTAGTCTGTGTCTGTTGCTGAAAGAAAGTCCATGCCGGGCGGTGGTGGCGCACGCCTTTAATCCCAGCACTCTGGGAGGCAGAGGCAGGCAGATTTCTGAGTTCGAGGCCAGCCTGGTCTACAGAGTGAGTTCCAGGACAGTCAGGGCTACACAGAGAAACCCTGTCTCGAAAAAAAACAAAAAACAAACAACAACAAAGAAAGTTCACGAAGCTGAGTAGTTTAGCTTATTATCTGTCTGTCTGCCTGTCTGTCTACATATCTGTCTATATTTTTATTTTTTCAAAACAGGGTTTCTCTGTGTAGCCCTGTCCTGAAACTGACTGCTGGGATTAAACTATTACCAAGCCTGGCCCTTTAACTTTTTATAATTAATTAATTAATTATTAATTAATGAAACAAACAAACGGGCTGGAGAGATGGCTCAGTGGTCAAGAGCACTGACTGCTCTTCCAGAGGTCCTGAGTACAATTCCTAGCAACCGCATGGTGGCTCACAACCATCTGTAATGGGATCTGACACCCTCTTCTGGAGTGACTGAAGACAGCAGCAGTGAACACAAATAAACTTTAAACAAACAAATGATTGTGCCAGACATGATGACGCACACCTTTACAGTCAGTACTCTGGAGGCAGAGGCTTGTGGGTCTCTCTGAGTTCCAGGCTGGTCAGGGGTACCCAGTGAAAGTCTGCCTCTAAATAAAGAAAACAGTAAAATAAAATAGTCAGGCAGAAGTGGGGCACTCCTTTAATCCCAGCACTCAGGCGGCAGAGGCAGGCGGATCTCTGAGTTCGGGGTCAGCCTAGTCTACAGAGTGAGGTCTAGGACAACCAGGGCTACTTAAAGAGATCCCGGAGAGAGAGGGAGGGGCGGGCACAAAGCAAAGGAAAGATGAGCTAAGGGTGTAAGGCAATCACAGTGCACATACCGAGCATGTGCAGGTGTAGAGCACTTACCTAGACGCACCAGTACTGCAAAACAAACAAACAAACAAACAAACAAATCAGCTCACATCTCTGCAGGTGCCAGGTGCCAGTTTCTGCTTAGCTTTATTTGGCCTGGGAGGAGGGTTCATGGGTTGACCTGATCCACACCAGGTTAGTGCATCCACTCTCTGTCCTCCGCCTTGTCTTTTGTTTGAGACGGGGCTCTCCCCACGCTGCCCCAGGCTGTCCTTGGACTTGTTCTTCCTTTTGCCTTAGCTTCTGAGCTGTCAGGCCAGCGTCACCAGGTCTGTCCTCTGCTCTAAAGGGCTCAGCCATGTCTCAACATGAGGACCAAGGTTCCAACACACAAATCCTTCAGAGACCCAAAACTGCCAGAGCAAACTCCTTTTTTTTTTTTTTTTTTTTTTTTTTTTCCCTTGAGACAGGGTTTTTCTGTATAGCCCTGGCTGTCCTGGAACTCACTTTGTAGACCAGGCTGGCCTCGAACTCAGAAATCCACCTGCCTCTGCCTCCCAAGGGCTGGGATTAAAGGCATGTGCCACCACAGCCCGGCCAGAGCAAACTCTTTTAAGCGTGTCTTTTTTCTTTTTCGGTTTCAGTTTTAGTTTGGTTTTTTGATTTTCCTTTTATCTCTTCTTCTCCTTCTCCTTCTTCTTCTTTTTTTTTTTTTTTTTTTTTTTTTTTTTTTTGGTTTTTCGAGACAGGGTTTCTCTGTGTGGTCCTGGCTGTCCTGGAACTCACTTTAGACCAGGCTGGCCTCAAACTCAGAAATCCACCTGCCTCTGCCTCCCAAGTGCTGGGATTACAGGCGTGCACCACCACACCTGGCTTTGATTTTTCAAGACAGGGTTTCTCTGTGTAGCCCTGGCTGTCCTGGAACTCACTCTGTAGACCAGGCTAGCCTCGAACTCAGAAATCCGCCAGCCTCTGCCTCCCAAGTGCTGGGATTAAAGGCATGTGCCACCACCGCCCGGGGTCAGTTTTGGTTTTGGTTCTGGTTTTTCAAGACAGGGTTTCTCTGTGTAGCCCTGGCTGTCCTAGAACTCACTCTGTAGACCAGGCTGGCCTGGAACTCACAGAGATCCGTTTGCCTCTGCCTCCCAAGCTCTGGGACTAAAGGCATGTGCGCCCTCACGGTCCCTGCAATCCTGTCTTATAAAACCAGCTGGCCAATGCAAACACTCACAGGCCTCCTGCGGCTCAGCACCGTGCAGAGCTGCAAAGGCAAGAAAAGTGAACTGCCCGCCCGCAGCCAGCCTTCTTCTAAGGAAGTGACATCCCCTGCCCATAGGTGCCCCGCGTCCTCCTCTGGCTGACCATCGAGCTGGCCATCGTGGGCTCAGACATGCAGGAAGTCATCGGGACGGCTATCTCCTTCAATCTGCTCTCCGCTGGACGGTATGGTGTAGGGAGCCCACCTCAGGGCCAGGCTGGAGGGAGCCAGTGTTTCCTTCCCAGGCCAAGGGCCCCTGTGTCTACATCATCACCCCATTTCCAGTAGGCTGGTGGGAGTCTATTTTTTAGAACATAAGGTGACTTGAGTCACACAGCACACAGGCCGGGGCTCCCACCACATCTGGTCCTCTACCCAGTTTTGCCCTTCCTGGGTGACTATGAATGTTCAACACCCCCCCCACACACACACACACCCTCATCCTAAACTAGCCAAGTCACATGGGCTCCTGAGTCCCCACTGAGGGTGGCAACCCCACATCTGGACCAGGCTGGGCTGATCCGGCCTCCTTGGTTTCAGCATCCCCCTGTGGGGCGGCGTACTGATCACAATTGTGGACACCTTCTTCTTCCTCTTCTTGGATAACTATGGTGAGAGAAAGCCCCTCTTCTCAGGGGGTGAGAGTGGGCAGGGAGCCCTGGCTTCTCCCGGGGCTGTGGGTCCCCCCGCCCCCCAGTGGTCTAGCTGGATGGCTTGAGCAACTGACTCTGGTTTCTGTTTTCATTTTCTGGACCACGGGACAGCGTACCCAGGGCTGTGGGGAAGTTTCAATGAGAAAAATAGAGGATAAGTCCTTGGCCCAGTGCCCAGGACAAAGTGCTCAGAACAGCCCACTCTCAAGTATTTATGTGATAGGAATTTGCTTTTGTTTTTTTTTAAATCCTCCTTCGATACGTCCCCAGGTTTGCGCAAGCTGGAAGCGTTCTTTGGGTTCCTCATTACCATAATGGCTTTGACCTTCGGTTACGAGGTGGGATATCAGAGTTACACTTCTTTCCCTCGAGATCACTCCCTTCCCTTCCGCCTGGGTAGCCTATGGGTCGATCCTTACCTGCCTTGGGGGGGGGGGATTGGAGGGGAGGAAGGTCCTAGCGGGCTGACGGAGTTCCTTCCATAGTACGTGGTAGCACGTCCGTCCCAGCGAGCACTCCTTAAGGGCCTGTTCCTGCCCTCCTGCCCGGGCTGTGGGCAGCCTGAGCTGCTGCAGGCAGTGGGCATCGTCGGCGCCATCATCATGCCTCATAACATCTACCTGCACTCAGCCTTGGTCAAGGTGAGCAGAGCCTCTGGAGGGCAGAACACAGGGAGGAGCCCATTTCCGAGCCTGGACTCCTGCCTGCCTCAGATGCCTTCCTTGAGGGTCTTAGTTAAGAATGGATTCACTCCCCCGGTTCAGCCCACCTGTAAGAACAGGTCTGTGGCAAACCAACAAAAATCAGTCAAGGCCTAGAAACATCTGCATCCTCGTGTAGGGGACAAGGACAAAGTAAATAAAGGAGGGAACTGTGGCTGCTGAAACAAACCGAAAAGCCCGAGGGATGGCACAGCAGGCGGCGGGAACAGCACATGCAAAGGTCCTGAGGCAGAAACGAACCAGACACGATGAAGCCTGTTGGATGAAGGGGGAGGGGATATCAGGGCTGAATTAGAGAGGGACCTCAAAGGTCAGGTCTTCCTTCATTCACATAATTGGTCACGAAGATGTGGGTAGGCGGCAGCTGACCAGGACCTGAATCAGACTACCACATAGGGGACTTTCCCGGAACGGTGACTCAGAGAAGACAGAAGTATAGATGTGGGGACAGGGGTCATTGGGCAACTGAGGGACTTTGGTCCTCCCCTTCCCTTCTGACCTTCCTAGTCTAGGGAGGTGGACAGAGCCCGCCGGGCGGACGTTCGAGAAGCCAACATGTACTTCCTGATCGAGGCCACCATTGCCCTCTCCGTGTCCTTCATCATCAACCTCTTCGTCATGGCTGTTTTCGGCCAGGCCTTCTACCAGCAAACCAATGAGGAAGCGGTGAGCCGCGCCGTCCCTGTCCCTGTCCCTGTCCCCAGCTCGTTTGTGTACACCCACACCCCATGTGGCCGCCAGCTTTGTCAGGGATTCCAGGTCCTCACGGGGCCACATCCTCCCTCCGGAATCTCTGCTGGACTCTGAGCTCTCCTCTCCCGATCATCTCAACTCCCACATGACAGGTGTCAATCACTTTGAAGTTCTGCTTGGCTTGAGATGTCGCTTTGGTACCAGGCATCCCCTGAGAGCCCCAGGGTAGAGCAAGCCCTACACCTTAGCTCTTGTATGTAGCAAACACGGGGAAGACATGAAGGGACAGGAAGCCAGTCGTCACACACTCCCCACCCCCCCACACCCCCGTGAGTGCTCAGGGACGGAGATGGAACAGTGGGGGGGGGCACAGCCGCAGTGGGGAGACCTGCAGAATGACAGGCTAGGGCTGGGGTCCCTGAGGGAGCCTGGCTGTTCGTTTCCTCTGGAGACCAGAGCTGATAAGCCGGGGAGGGGGGCACTGGGGGACTGGGAAGTCCTTGCTGAGTGTCCTGAGTGTGTGAAGGTGTGTCCAATCTTGGGTGTCACTCTGCCACTTTGCATGAGGGAGAGGACTCTATGGGGACTTGGGAGCCTGGTTTCTCTTCCTTCCTTTCCTTCCTTTCTTTCCTCTTTCTTTGTTTTTCAAGACAGGGTTTCTTTGTGGGTAACCTGGCTGTCTCAAGCTGGCCTCAGACTCACAGAGATCCACCTGCCTCAGCCTCCCAAGGGCTGGCTTTAAAGGCCTGCAGCACCACCAATAGGTGAAAGTCTATTTTCACATCCGAGTGAGCGCAGGCCCTTGGAGGAAGGGGGCCTGTGGAATGTGGTGCCAGCGCCAGCGAGCCCAGCATGCTGGTCCCAGAGACCGGAAGCCCTGTTCTCACCTGGAGCTGCACTGTACATCCTAACAACACATCCACAGTGAGAGAGATAAAACCAAGCTGGGCGTGGTGGCGCGTGACTTTAATCCCACCCAGCACGTGCTAGGCAAAAGAAGACAGATCTCTGTGAGTTCAAGGCTGGCCTGTCCTGCACAGGGCATTCCAAGACGGACCAGGGCTTCTCTGTATAGCCTGAGCTATCCTGGAACCTGCCCTGTAGACCAGGCTAGCCTCGAATTTAAAGAGATCTGCCTGCCTCTGCCTCCCAAGTGCTAGGTTTCTTTAAAGCATGTGTGACCACCTCCAGCCTGGGCCGAGATTTTTAACTCGGATTGGGGCCTAGCTGGGGGTCCTGATTTTCCAAAAGTGAGTTTGCGTTTCCCACCTCCCTCCTACTGACGCCCCGCCTGGCCTGCAGTTCAACATCTGTGCCAACAGCAGCCTCCAGGACTATGCCAAGATCTTCCCCAGAGACAATAACACAGTGTCAGTGGATATTTATCAAGGAGTAAGTGCAGCCCAGGCTGGATGTTTGGCCACGCCTCGTCGGGGGTGGGGCCTCTATTGGGCGGGGCTTCTGACCGACCACACCTCCTCCCTCTAGGGTGTGATCCTAGGCTGTCTCTTTGGCCCCGCGGCCCTCTACATCTGGGCAGTAGGTCTCCTGGCAGCGGGGCAGAGTTCTACTATGACCGGCACCTATGCAGGACAGTTCGTGATGGAGGTGGGTACCGAGGGCCCAAGGACAGCGCGGCTAGAGGCTTGGACGCTGGGCCTTTCTGAGTCGCAGAGGAGTAAGAGAGAGAGAATTCCCCAAAGCCCTTCCATATTCAGCAACCAGTTATGGGAAAACTCCCTCGCCCACTCGTCCTGTAGCCCACCAAGAGTCAGAGCTGCCCCCATGTCCAAGACAGACAAATGCGTGGGGGTAGGTGGGTGGGGGTTGGGAGCGGGTGTCTGAAGCCACCGAGGCCACTTAGCCCCACCAGAGTGCTTGGCCCCACCCAGGGTTTCCTTAAGCTGCGGTGGTCCCGCTTCGCCCGCGTCCTTCTCACTCGCTCCTGCGCCATCCTGCCCACTGTGCTGGTGGCTGTCTTCCGCGACCTGAGGGACCTGTCCGGCCTCAACGATCTACTCAATGTTCTTCAGAGTCTGTTGGTGAGACCCAGGGTCTAGGGTGCTAAGAAGGGGCACAGCAGCCCCCTCCCCCTCCCCTCCCCCAAAAGTCCTACAGGGTTTGCCCTGAACAACAAGCAGGATTCTACAGCCACCCTAAAAAGCAAGAGCCCCCGCTGTCCCCATTCCACAGATGGAAAAACCAATGCATTGGGTTGATTGACTGGAGGCTGAGCTGGCATTCAAACTCCTGAGAGCCCTGCAACGAGCCATGCTCAGGGCTCTTAGGGCTCTTAGGGACCAGAGGAGAGGCAGAACTCCCCACTCCCTGCTGTACCGAAGCAGGGTGGGTCTCTCAGCCTCAGTCTCCACCACTCCCCACAGCTGCCCTTCGCTGTGCTGCCCATTTTGACTTTTACCAGTATGCCAACTGTCATGCAGGAGTTTGCCAACGGCCGGTGAGTACCCCCTCCCCACCTTCCCGAGAGAAACCAAGGCCCAAGACCTTAAAGAACTCGCCCAGGGTCACACAGCATTTGGTGGAGGCTGTTTCTAGAACCCCGGGCTTACTCTCACCACACTCCTTGCCAAGTCCTGTGAGCCTGAAGAGCCCCCAAGTGGCTAATGGGGGAGGGGGGATCTGTCCGCTCTAGACCACACAGGTCGGAGGAGAAGGTGTCCACTTCCTGACCTCCAGCTCTGAGCTACCAGGAGGGCGGGGGTGTGTGGGGGGGGTGGGGGGTGGTGGTGGTGGGGGTAGGGGGGTGGGAGAGGGCGGGGCGGGGCAGGGGCAGGGCTGCAGCCCGGAGCATCCGTTCCTTCCCCAGGTTGAGCAAAGCCATCACGTCCTGCATCATGGCACTGGTTAGCGCCATCAACCTGTACTTTGTGATCACCTACCTGGGCAGCCTCACGCACCCTGCCTACTTCGGCCTTGTGGCTGTGCTCGGCGTGGGTTACCTGGGCCTCACTGCTTACCTGGTACTGGGGTCAGCCGAGGGGCGGGGAGGGCAGGAGAGGGAGACACGGGGTTGGGGGGGGGGCGCTTCTGCGGAGCTCTGGCCTCTCCCCGACTCATGGTCCTTTCCCAGGTCTGGACCTGTTGCATCGCCCACGGGGCCTCCTTTCTGACCCACAGCTCCCATCGGCACTTCCTATATGGGCTCCCTATGGAGGAGCAGCGAGGCGTGGCTGGGCACAGCCAGGCCACCCGCGGCAGCCCGCAAGCATAGCGGCCACAGGAAGGACACACAGCCAGGGACTGGAGGGCTCCTACCTACCGGCTTTCTGGATTTCCGGTTTCCAGTTTGGACTAGTGCTTTACCTCAGAGTAAAATGACACCCATCTTACCACCACAACCTAAGAGACTTAAAAAACACAGTGCGCCTGTAATCCCAGCACTTGGGAGGCAGAGGCAGGCGGATTTTTGAGTTCGAGGCCAGCCTGGTCTACGAGTGAGTTCCAGGACAGCCAGGGCTACATAGAGAAACCTTGTCTCGAACAAACAAACAACCAACCAAACAAACAACAAACAAACAAACAAAAAACAAAAACCACAGTGCCTAGGGCAAGAGAGATGGCTCAGGTGATGAGAACACTCCGTTCAGAAGACAGGGACTCAATTCCCAGCATCGGCATGGTGGCTTTCAACTGAAATAACTCCAGTCCCAGGGCATTCAGTGCCCCTTCTGGCCTTCTCCACTGGCACTCCCATGCCGTGGTACACACGAACATACAGGCAGAACGCCCATATACATAAAAATCACTTCAGACAAAACAAACAGTGTCTGGTGCTTTGCTCCTAAAAGATATCCAAACACTATTTATTTGGTGCAGTTTTGTAATCCCAGCCCTGAAGTACAGTGCAGGGCTGAGGTCGTAGAAAGTGAGTTCCTGCGGTGGTGGCGCACGCCTGTAATCCCAGCACTTGGGAGGCAGAGGCAGGCAGATTTCTGAGTTCGAGGCCAGCCTGGTCTATAGAGTGAGTTCCAGGACAGCCAGGGCTACACAGAGAAACCCTGTCTCGAAAAAAACAAAAAAAAAAAAAAAAAAAAGAAAAGAAAGAAATGAGTTCCAGGCCAGTATATACCCAGACCACCTCAAACAGAGCCACCACATCCGCCGACACCGGTGTCTCAGTCCAGCATGTGAAGACGCAGGAGTCCTAGAGTTCTAGGTCATCCTCTTGTTAGAAAGTGAGTCCAAGCCGGGCGTGGTGGTGCACGTCTGTAATCCCAGCACTCGGGAGGCAGAGGCAGGCGGATTTCTGAATTCGAGGCCAGCCTGGTCTATAGAGTGAGTTCCAGGACAGCCAGGGATATACAGAGAAATCCTGTTTCCTAAATAAAGTGAGTCCAAGTCCAGCCTGGGCTACCTGAGAGCCTGTCTCAAGAAGGAAGTAAAAAGGAAAATGGAGGAGGAGGAGGAGGAGGAGGAGGAGGAGGAGGAGGAGGAGGAGGAGGAGGAGGAGGACAACTGACAAACTTGGGGGTTGGAAGGGTAGGACTGGAAGAAACTTTATTTTTTATTTTTATTTCTTTCTAGACAGGGTTTCTCTGTGTAGTCCTGGCTGTCCTGGAACTCACTCTGTAGACCAGGCTGGCCTTGACCTCAGAAATCCGCCTGCCTCTGCCTCCCATGGTAGAAACTTTAAAAAATAGAAACTGTCCGATGAGCCAAACCGCAGCTCCCCTCTGTTCCCAAACGCTGAAAATCTGAACGTCCAATCCCTAACCTTCCAAGTGACTGATGATCTCCTACTCTTGTGTACCCGAAACCTGTTTTCCTGGGAGTAAAACCTAGAAATGGTTCCTTCTCGTTCAGGAGCCAGGCCACAAACAACCCCAAAGTCTGTGCCTTCGAGGCCCGCTTCGTGTGCCATCTCCCCAGGGAACCGGGCTGACCGCACTCCCACGCTGCTCTTGGGGCTCCCTGCTCGCCACGCTCAGCTCCCCCTAGGGGCAGGGACGCTCCCGAGCGCCCACGCTCCGGCCGGGGCCCTGTCCTCCTTCAAGGGCAGGCGGAACTCAGGTGAGAGGAGGGTGCTTCCTCCCCGGGCCGCGGAAGCCACCCCCGCGCCGAGGTAGGGAGAGGCGGCGTGGGCGGGGAATCCCCTCCTCCGCGGTGAGTGCCGGGCACCCTTCGCCCGGTGTAGACCTGGAACTTTGCAGACGCTCCCTAGGCAGTTTCTAGGCTCCCCTAAGTCCTCCTCCCGACTCCTCCGGTTCCTTGCACTCTAGCCTAGAACAGTCCAGAGCCGCGCAGAGGAAGGGGCGTCCCGTGAGCCTTTCCCCAGGGTTGAGCCTGAGGGAGGTTTCACTGTCTGAAAGTAGCTCCCGTTACCCGGAACCCAGCTGGGAAGGCTGTGGACCGGCCGCTCAGATTGGGGCGCTTGTTTATGAAAAGAATTTCCTCTTTCTTAAAAGGGCAACGAAAAGAGTGGGGCCCAAAAGGAGCGGCGAAGGTCTGGCGCAACCCGAAGGGCAGTCAGAGGTGCCTGAGCAAGAGTACCTCCCCACGCCTGGGCCCGCTGCTGGAGGAGAGGGGACCCGAGATAGTAAAGGGGTAGGGGGCTGGCAAGGAAAGGTCTCCAGATCCCTTCCAACTCTCCTGCTGTCCCCCAACTTGATGCACATTCTGACAAATTACTTGGCATTAATTGCCTTATTTACTTTTTATTCTCATTCTTATGTTTTGGTGATAGGCCCTAGGTTAGAAGTGGAGGAGAGGTAAAGTCCCGAATTAAAGAGAATGTCAACTGTCCAGGAGTTCTCAGGGGCAGGGGGGTGGGAGGGGGTGGGGAGGGCTAACTAAACTGGCGGGATGAGGCCGGGCACCTGACACAGTAGGTTCAGGGAGGCCCCTGAGCACAGGAAATAGGAAAGCAGCGAGCCTGTCGGAAATTCCTGGTCCGCAGATGCTGTGGTGTGGGGCTGGGGGACCCGGAAGGAGGGAAACGCTGATCATTCGACTAGTTACGTTTAGGACTTAGAATTGTGCACTGAGAAGGTAAGTTTGGCTTACTGCGCCTCCGACTGTTCCTACGACTGAATTTCCCAGCTCCTGGGGCAGGCAATGACACGGGGCAGCAAACAACAGCCTGGAAGGCCAGCTCCAGGGGACAGGTCACTCTTCAAGCCTCCAGAGGCATCCCCAACACTCGCTGCATGCACTACCACATCTACATAAAAATCAATCTTAGCCGAGCACTGCGGCACACTCCTTAATATCAGCGCTCTGGAGGTAGAAGAGGTGGCTCTCCACGCACTGGATGCAAGCCAGCTCCGTCTAAGTAGAGAGTTTCAGTCCAGCAAAGGCTATATAGAGAGACTGGCTCTCAACATTCTTCTTCTTCTTCTTCTTCTTCTTCTTCTTCTTCTTCTTCTTCCTCTTCCTCTTCCTCTTCCTCCTCCTCCTCCTCCTCCTCCTCCTCCTCCTCCTCCTCCCTCATCATCTTCATCTTGCCGGGCGGCGGCGGTGGCGCACACCTTTAATCCCAGCACTTGGGAGGCAGAGGCAGGCGGATTTCTAAGTTCGAGGCCAGCCTGGTCTACAGAGTGAATTCCAGGCCAGCCAGGGCTACACAGAGAAACCCTGTCTCGAAAAACAAACAAAACAAATCAAAACAGACAACAACAACAAAAAGTCTTGGGGTCAGTGAGATGTCTACGTATGTCAAGGATCAGAGTTCCGTCCTTGGGACCCACAAGGGTGGATTCTCTAACTCCACACATGTAATGTGACACATGCTTGCTCACACACACAAAAATAATGATTTAACCTGGCCCATGACACAGGGTTTCTCTGTGTAGCCCTGGCTGTCCTGTTGTCGAAGAGACTGGCCTCGAACCCAGACCTCTGCCTGCCTCTGCCTCCTGAGCGCTGGAAGTCAGCCAACCTGTCTGACTTACCAAGGCCCAAGGTCTCAGCCCAAGGCCAGCCATTTCCAGCCAGAGGCCGCTGCTTAGAGCTCCGGCATCCCCGTGGTAGTTGCCCTAAAGTCCCCAGCCCCAAAACTCCAACTGAATTTAAGGAAAGAGGCCCACCTTAGGGCGTCCCTGGGGGCTCCTCGGCCCTAGGTGGGCATAGTCGGCCTTGTCCCTGCTTCCCAGGAGCCCTGAGGGCTTTCTGCCAGGCCTCCCGTCCAGTCCATCCACAAGTGGGAAGCCGAGGTGCTGGAGGGAAGGGTGCCTGTCTCAGGTGTCCTACAGGATCCTGCTTAGTCCCCGATAGCAGTGGACACCATTGTTTTCCTTGGGGATGAGTATTTAAAATAATCATCGTAGGGGCTGGAGAGATGGCTCAGTGGTTAAGAGCACTGACTGCTCTCCCAAAGGTCCTGAGTTCAATTCCCAGCAACCACATACATGGTGGCTCACGACCATCCGTAATGGGATCTGATGCCCTCTTCTGGTATGTCTGATATACTCATATACATCAAATAATAAATCTCTGGAAAATAATATTTGTAGTAGATTGTGTGGGTAAAGCCCCTTACCAACTGCTGGGGGAGAGGAGACAGCAGCGGAGATGGAGCCATGCTCCCCCGCGAGGAGACAAACACCGGCCCCCACCCTCCGGACTGGCAGTGCAGTCCTCACAGTGGCACGGGAACATGGCGAGGGCTGCCGGCCTTCCGGCAGATGGGACCCCCATAAGGCCTGGAGGGGTGATAGAGCTGTGTTTGCGGTGGCTTCTGAGGGCTGGTGTGAGCTCAGAGGGCTCGACCGACGGGAACGAATCTGAGCCAGCCGCACGGCCCAGCCCCAGTCGCCGACCCCGGCTCATTCAACTTCGGGTCACACATTTCCCTTTGGGAACAGCGCGGGCCCAGCTAACAAAGCTGGGACACCCCCGGTGGGCCTGGCCAGGAAGAGGCGCTGGCTCGGAGAGCGGTGGAAGGGCCCGGGCTGGGAAAGACGACTTTCCCGAGCTGCCCCCTCCCCTGTCAAAGAAGCAAGACGGGGATCTTTCCGAGGAGTCCGCTAGATCCCGAGTGCGATTAAGGGCTCGGGACCCAGGGCACCAGGCCACGGGAGGCGAAGGCCTTGGGGTGTAAGGATGGCGGCCTTGGGGCTCCCTATGGGCAGAAGGAGGGGTCAGGGATCAGCGCCCCAGACTCGCTGCGGGTCGGGGACACCGGGCTGGCGCGCGCGCAGAGCGGCGTCTCGGGGGCCAGGCTCGCAGCCCGCTCTCTGCTGGGAAGTCGCGGGATGCCCACCCCACCCACCCGGCCACAGGGCCCAGGGGAGGAAGTGGGACGTGCGTGTCAAAGGCTTGGCATTCGTGTTTTTTAAATTAAGGCGAATGAAAGGAACTTTGTAAGACAGGAAAAATAAAAAATAAAAATAAACGAACCGCAGCCCCAGAGCGGCGCAACTGGGGTGGTGTGGGGGGCTTCCTGCGAGAAGCTTCTGTATGCAAACGCAGATCCAGGCTCTGGCTGGGGTGTGTCACCACAGATCCGGTGACACGTGTGTTTAAAATCTGAAAGGTTGCAGTCTCAGGCGCCCTGGGGCGGGCGCTGGGCCCTCCCTCCGCGCGCGTCCCCCGGGCACTTGGGAACACAGCCAGCCCTAGAACTGGCCCCTCTAATAATCACAGGGCGGGGCGGGGCGGTGGGGGTGGAGGGCCTCTAAACAAGGTGGTGTTTCTTCCAGTTGGATGGGATTTGGCACTGCCAAGGACGAGGAGGCACGTTCCATGCCGAGGGAACAGCACGTACAAGATACAAGGCCCCGCGCAGCCGAGGCTCGCCTTCGGCCCGGGGAAACGCTCAGGGCTTGGCAGGGGCCGAGGGCTACGTTTGCTACGGACAAACGGTAAAGGTGGGCGCAGAAGTGGGATCGCCACATCCGGTGATGTTCCCGAGACTGCAGGGAGTGCTGATAGTCACCGCTGGATCACGAACTTAATTTAGGACCGGGGAGGTGGCTCCGCAGCTAAGAGAAACCACGTCTCCTGCAGACCACCTGGACGAGCTCAGATGCCGGCGCTCGCACAGGGCGGTGCCAGCGCTCGCACTGGGCGCCTAACGTCTGCCCGGAACGCCTGCCCCAGGGGATGGCGCCCCCTCCTGGCCTCTGAAGGCCCTGGCATACATACACAGAAGTAAAACCGACCTTTCTTCAGTTCCACAATTTGATGAGTTTGTATAACTGGTGCTAGCAAGGAACGCCTTTTTTCTTTTTTTGTTTTGTTTTGTTTTTTGTTTTTTTCAAGACAGGGTTTCTCTGTGTAGCCCTGGCTGTCCTGGAACTCACTCTGTAGACCAGGCTGGCCTCGAACTCAGAAATCCGCCTGCCTCAGCCTCCCAAATGCAGGGATTACAGACGTGCACCACCACTCCTGGCTGCCTTTTTTTTTTTTTTTTTTTTTTTTTTGGTCGGGATATCCACAACGTTAGACAAAAGACCCATTGCGGAGGCGGTGGAAGGCTGAGGGGGTAAAGGTGCTTACTAGCAAGACTGACCACCGGAGTTTGATGCCGCTCCCCAATAGTGGAAGAAGAGAACTTCTGATCTCCACTGGTAGAATATGTATCCTCCTCCACACATAAATATAAGTTTAATTTTTTTTAGGGGCTGGAAAGATGGCTCAGGGGCACGTTACTCTTAAAAACACCTTATTTCCGTTCCTAGGGCCACTTTTTTTGTTTGTTTGTTTTTGATTTTGGAGACACGGTTTCTCTGTGTAGCCCTGGCTGTCCTGGAACTCACTCTGTAGACCAGGCTGGCCTCGAACTCAGAAATCCGCCTGCCTCTGCCTCCCAAGTGCTGGGACTAAAGGCGCGCGCCACCACGCCTGGCCACCTATTAACTCCAGTTCCAAAGGAATCCGACGCCCTCTTCTGGCCTCAGAGTGCACTGCAGATATGTGGTGCACATATATATTCGCAGGCCATACACATGAAATATTTCAAAAAATTTTTTAAAAAATTTAAATTGTTTTACAGAAAGTTAGCGTCATCCCATTTTCCAGAGGTACAAACGGAGGCAGCTCGAGTCAGCACTTTGGAATGCGCGGAGGTGGAGCCCCGTCGTCCTCGGGCACTCCCGGGTCGGGCGCTTGGGGCGGTCCTCAAGCCCCGGGGCTCCGTGGCCCGCAGCGGCGGGTTAGGGCCGTCCGCTCTGCCACGCAGCCGCAGACGCCGGGTCCAGCCAGCGCACCGCAGGAAGAGAGGCGACGCCCCCTGGATCTCCGCAGGAACCCGGCCCGCCTCCCAGCCCGCCGGGCCCCAGAAGTGATGAAAGCTGTGGCCGAGTCCCAGGCGCGCCGAAGCCGTTGCCCTTTTAAGGGGAAGCCTTGAAACGGCGCCCGGGTTCCATGTTTGCATCCGCCTCGCGGGGAGGAAACTCCATGTTGTAACAAAGTTTCCTCCGCGCCCCCTCCCTCCCCCTCCCCCCGAGAACCTGGCTCCCCTCCCCTCCGAAGCTCGCGGGGATCCCTCCCTCCCACCCTCCCCTCCCCCCCGCGCCCCGATTCCGGCCCGAGCCGGGGGGGAGGCCGGGCGCCGGGGCCAGAGTCCGGCCGGAGCGGAGCGCGCCGGGCCCCATGGACAGCTCGGCCGTCATTACTCAGATCAGCAAGGAGGAGGCGCGGGGCCCGCTGCGGGGCAAAGGTACGCCGGCGGCGGGAGGGGAGAACGGGGCCGGGGGCCGTCCCCGCGCCGCAGTGGCTGCCACAGTCCCGGGCGCGCGCCTCGGCCCAGCCCGAGCCCCCGCCGGTGAGGCCAGGGAGAGTTTGAACTCCGCGAGAGTCCGAGGCGCTGGGCGGGGCCTGGCGCCGCTAGCGCGCTCGTATGCTTCTAGTAGGGAAACTGAGGCAGGAGGCGAGCGAGGGGCTAGTGGGCTGCGGATACCCGGGCGTCGCCCCCTCCCCCAGTTTGGCGCCAATGGGACTAGAAGGGGGGGGGGAGGCGGCCGCCTGGCCACCCGCTGAGGCTCCGCCCCCTCCGGGCTGAGGTCTGGAAGGGGTGCCGGGGTGACAGCGGGCTGGGGAGCCTTGCAGGGAACTCCCGCCAACTCACAACAAGGGTTCCCACAAACTCGGGCGTCACGCGTGGAGGTGCGGACCGCGCCGTCGGAGGCAGAGGGCTGGCCCTGCAAGACAGACCTGGGGGCCCTGTGTCCAGCTGGGCACGCAGCACCCCGGCTGGCTGCAGCAGGCCAGGCCGTTGGCGTCGGGCCTGTGCACACTTGCACCCACCCTGTAAGGGGCGCTGCCCGCCTGGGCGGAGCCCCTGGGGCTGGCAACAGTGGGGCTTATCCCCCCCTCCCCTGTGTCAACTTAAAGATTGGGAAGTCACTCGGGGTCTGTCCACTGGCCAGTCCTAGCTCTTTGGGAGGCTGGGGTGGGGGGGAGGCAGAAAGGTTTAGACCAGAGGCTCGGCGGGGGTAGGTCTGTCAGTTAGACAGGCCGCTGCCTCTTGTAAGTCTAAGGTTGGGACGGGGCGGGGTGAAGGAGGTGGGGCCGGCGGGGCTGACAGCCCTGGGACGCTGGCCTCTGGGCCCAGGCACAATGAGGACTTTGGACTCACTGGGTAGACAGAATGGAGGGAGAGTGGGAGTGGACGACGGGGCCCCGAGCCCTGGCGGTCCTGAGCAGGGGCTGCTCAGGTAAGGTCCACCTGCGGGGCAGGTGGTTGAGAAAAGTCGCCCCTCCGGCCGCCTAACGTGGCTGCCTTCATGGCCACGCCAGGTTTCCTGAAGTGGCCGAGTTGCAGGGGCCCCGGAGTGGCCCGTCGCGGGGCCCCTGGAAGGGACTATTTTTTCTGGAGGACAGCCAGCCAGAGCCACCCTGGCGAGTCTCCCGATGGAGGGAGAAAGCTCACCTTTCCCGTGCTCGGGGACCGAGACTCAGTGCATGCAGCCCCTGCAGGCCAGTGTGCCCACATTTCACTTCTTGCTTCAGGTGACCAGAAGTCAGCAGTTTCCCAGAAGCCCCGGAGTCGGGGCATCCTCCACTCCCTCTTCTGCTGTGTCTGCCGGGATGATGGGGAGCCCCTGCCTGCCCACAGTGGGGCTCCCCTGCTGGTGGAGGAAAATGGCGCCATCCCTAAGGTTTGTGGTGATTGGATTGCACCGGGACCTAACCGGAAGTGGACTTGGCCGATAGGGCTATAGGCTGAACTTCACTGCCACACGTGCAGACCCTAAAATGTGCAGAGAGGGAGTGCGTTAGCCCTCTAGGTCCGCCCCTTTCCCAGCCCCCACTGCGGCCTCCTAGCCCACAGTTGGGCTCTCCTTGGTGGGGATTTTATGAGGTGAGGAAGAAGGGCCCATAGAGCGTACCCCTGGCTCACCGTCTGCAGGACCCAAAGCTGGGGGCGGCGGCGGGGTGTGTGTGTGTAGAAGGTCTGGTTGGGACCTCAGAGATCTGGGGAGGGAAGCCCGTGTGGGAGGTGCCCTTCCAGCCCAGCCCCTCCCCACAGCACACCCCAGTGCAGTACCTGCTGCCCGAGGCCAAGGCCCAGGACTCAGACAAGATCTGCGTGGTCATCGACCTGGACGAGACCCTGGTGCACAGCTCCTTCAAGGTGGGCCCTGCCCAGCGCCTCTCAGCCTGCAGTCTCTTGAGGGAGGGGGCCTGCGCTGGCCGGGGAGGGTGGTCTCTGCCGGATGCCCACCCGTGGGGTTCCCTCCCCGCCAGCCCCAGCAACCCTTCTTTCCTTCCAGCCAGTGAACAATGCCGACTTTATCATCCCGGTGGAGATTGACGGAGTGATTCACCAGGTGAGGGCCAGGGGGACGTGGGGGTGGGCCCGCACCACACCCAGCCCACCAGTCTTGAGAGCCCCACAAGGAACATTGATAGATGGGGCGTGTCCAAAGCTCAGAGGGTGAGAACCCAGGGCTCCCCAGTTCTCCAGAGACTCCCAGACCTGCAGACTGGGCTCCTGGTCCTGTCCAGTGGAGCCCTCTTTCCCCTCTCACCCCCACTGCCCGGGACCCAGTTCAAGTAATTCAGGATAGGTTGTGGTGCTGGCCAGCCTGTTCTCCATTACTTGGCTCGGGCGCCGGTGCCCTGCAGCCTTGGGGTGAGAGGGCTAACCTGGACTCCTGCTTTTGGATAAAACAAATGTGGGAAAGGGAGTGACTCCCACTAGGTGATGTGGGACCACCGGAAGTACATGCCGATCCTCATGGGGAAGGGGGGATGGTTGGCCCAGCCTCTCTAGACCTCCTCACCTCCTTCACTGTTCCAGTCCCGTTTGTTGATCACCCCCTAAGGCTGCTGGCCAGCGGCTCTCACTGGCTCCTTCCCCAGGTCTATGTGCTGAAGCGGCCCCACGTGGACGAGTTCCTTCAGCGGATGGGCGAGCTCTTTGAGTGTGTGCTGTTCACTGCCAGCCTTGCCAAGGTGAGCCCTTGCCAGGGGCCTGGGTCAGCGATGCCCCACCCACACCACCCACCCACGTTCAACCAGCAACCGGGAGCGGCCCTGGCTAGGACTCCCTCTGAGGTGACTTCCCTCCCACCCCAGTATGCAGACCCCGTGGCCGATCTGCTGGACAAGTGGGGAGCCTTCCGCGCCAGGCTCTTCCGCGAGTCGTGTGTCTTCCACCGGGGCAACTACGTGAAGGACCTGAGCAGGCTGGGCCGGGACCTGCGGCGCGTGCTCATCCTCGACAACTCGCCCGCCTCCTACGTCTTCCATCCAGACAACGCCGTGAGTGCACGCACCTGTGCGGTGGCCTCCCCAGCCCCTACGTGGGGTGGTAGCGGGGCTGGTAATGTCCTGTTGCCTGTGTCTGCTCACATATCCCGCTTTGCCTGTGTTTGGAGGGCCCTCACCCCTGGGGTCCCCGTCTGATAGCCATGCCAGTTAGTGGGTCAGCATGGATGCAGTGCGGCCCAGTTAGGGGGCAATGAATGAACCCAGTAAGCCTAAGTGTGGTGGTGAGCATTCTGCCTACTGGTGTCTACAGGTGAATCTCCCTGTCAGCTGCCAAAACCAAACCAAAACAAAACCCACAGAAGTATGCGCCGTGTGGGCAGGTGTTGGGCTGGACGGGGGCGGCGCCCCGACACTGGCCCGCCTCACTGTCCTATCTCTCCAGGTGCCAGTGGCCTCGTGGTTTGACAACATGAGTGACACCGAGCTTCACGACCTCTTACCCTTCTTTGAGCAACTCAGCCGCGTGGACGACGTCTACTCGGTGCTCAGACAGCCTAGGCTCGGAAGCTAGTGAGGAGTCTCGGGGCCAGGACCCGCCCCGCGCCAAGGCCCACGCCTCTTCCCAGCAGACTGTGGGCTCCTGCCTGTGCTGTTAAACCCGCGGCCTACGTGACATTCATGGCCCTGGGGAAGGAGGCGTCTTCCCCTGCCGGGTTGCACGGAGGACAGTGAGCCCTCCGCCCCTGTATCAGTGCCTTCAAACTTTCCCCTCATCTCAGGGGACCTGGGGGGCCCTGCCTGCTGCTCCCCACTTCTCTCTTCTCCACGCTGCCATGTTTCTCTGCTGCCAAATTGGGCCTCTGCCCCAGCTCCGCTTTGGGGGAAGGGACAGGGTTTCTGCTGCCCCGCGCCTGGGGTCCCCCCACCCCCCCAGTCTGAGAACAGTGGACACCCAAGTGCCTTGCATAGAACCCGCCTTACTGGTCAGCTTCTCCCACATCTAGGCTGACCTGACAGGAACCATTTTCTCCCCTTGCCCTCCTCCCTCAGGGAGGAGGGCGCCCCACCAGGTTGTTCGTGGGAAGGAGAGGAAGCGTCTCTCATTAGTACACTTGTAAGAGCTGGGGCCTTCCTCAGGTCCGCCAGCTTGTCCGAGGCTGATGGCTGCTCCCTAGGATATCACTTAAGCCCCAGGCTTGGCAGGGTGCCCCCATGGTGTTATATAAATATGTATATGTGTATATAGAGTTTTTTAAGGGAAGGAGAGAGGAAAGGGTGGGATCAGACACTCTTCCTTGACCCTTCCCTGGGCCCAGAAATTGGGGGAGGGAGGGAAAGGATTTTTACATTTTTAAAACTACTATTTTCTGAATGGAACGAGCTGGGCTGAGAGGCCAGGCCGGTCTTTTGTCTGTCCGAGCCCTTTTACTCTTCAGTCAAACATTGAGTACCTTGAGTACCCAGCAGTGAGCTAGGTCCCACCAGCTTAGTGGGAGGGGGGTGTCTGCTTCATTATGGGTGCCTCATCCCTGCGCCCCAGATTTCACGTGCCTTCAGAGTATCAACAGGAGAGGGGGTCCCGGAGGTCTCCGAACCTTACCAAGCTTCTGTGCCAACTCCTCCTTCCGGGCATCCCGGGCCTGCAGCCTCCTCTATGGCCCCCTGCTGGCTGGGGGCAGCTCCCAGGTCTCTGCCAACTCTGCCTTCTGTTTTTAAAGCCCCTCCCCATAGCTGCTGAGTCTGGAGCTCAAGCCCTTAGGCTCTCTCCCCAGATTGTGAGGGTTAAGTGGACCCACAAACAAGTGCCAAGGGCGTTGGTGAAGGGAGAGAAGATATGGTTGGCCGGAATCAGATGACCTTCCCGATTAAGTGCCTTCTCTGTGACCTGAGCACCTCAGTGTGATAACTAAAGAGAAAGCTAGACCCCCCTCCTATTCTGCCTCTGTGGTTTTTGGGGAGGGGATTTGAAGCGCGCGAATGACTCGACCTGTGGCTGCAGTTTTGATTATTTTTTTATAACCCTGCTGGACAGGAGGAAGTTAACTGAGAGGGACTGCCTGGGCACTCGATCTGAGTTCGATTGCTAGAGCCCACGTGATGGAAAGAGAAAACGAACTCCCACAAGTTGTCCTCTGACCTCCTCACATGCACCGCGGCACGAGCTCCCCCCCCCCATACACGCACTCTAAACAAATAAAAAATAAACAAAAGCCACCGTGCCCCCACCTCCGGAATGTGGGGCGGGGCGAGAGACGGAAGGCTGGGCAGGCTCGGGCCGCCCTCACCCCATAGCCTTCCGGGCAGTCGGGCCAGCGAGGAGGAGAGCGGGTGGGGCGGGTACCCCGAGGCCTCTTGCCCGCATTGGCCGTGCCCTGGCCACGCCCTGCGGCCCCTTGCCAGCGTTGGCCACGCCCCTCCAGCCAAATTCATCTTCCGTGAACCCCGCCTGGGCGGGGAGGAAGTGCGGGCCAAGCCGTTGCTTGCCGCTAGGTGCCTCCCTGCCCTTGCGGTCCGACGCTGGGCTGCTTAGCTTGGCGCTCCCGGGTGTGGAGAACGTGGGGTCTGGAAAGTACGCGGAAGCTTGCCTGGTTCACCATTCTCTGAAAGCGTGGAGCTTCAGACCTCCACTCAGTGGAGAAGGGGTGGCGGTCACCTCCCAGATACTGGTCCCTAACCTCTAACTCCACCTCCTCAGGCCATTCCTTCCTTATCACCAAGAATTTAGCCCGAGCCTCCTTTTGCTTCGGGTGTGTTTGTGTGATTGTGTGGCAGGGGGAGCCGCAATAGGTGTGAAACCTCCTCTTTTTCGCATTCTGCTTACCCTACCCGACCCCATCCCAGGGAACTCCCACCTGATAAGCCTACCCTGGAATCAGCTCCGGTCTGAAGCTGCATGGATGGGGAGAGCAAGATGTATACCCTGCTCCTGGTCTGCGCCCGCCCTCAGCCGCGATCAGGCTTGCTTTCCCTGCTCTGTATGCAAACGGTGGTCGCCTCAAATTTGCATCCCGGAGACCCGACAAGCAGAACACCGGCTTTCATCGAGACTCGGTCGAACTCGGCAATCCCGCAACCGCACACCCTCTGCCCACGCGTAATTAAACTCAACCACAAGTGTGGGAACTTCCTTGTCAGCACCAGCCAGTGTCAGGCAGTGCTTCTGCTCTCAAGGAACACTTCTCACCATTACCGCAAGCAACTTTAGTTCCCGGAGCTGGACAGATGGCTCAGCAACTGAGAGCACTGACTGCTCTTTCAGAGGATCCCGGTTCAGTTTCAGGCACCCAAACGGTAGTGCAGAACCACAAGAAACTCTAGTCCCAAAAGATCCTATGCCCCTCTTCTGGCCTCCGGCGGTACTGCAGGTATGTGGTTCCTGTACATGCAGACAAAACACACATTAAAAAGGGGGTAAAGAAGAAAAATGCCATTAATTCCAGAGTGATGAAGCCGGGTGTTGGTGGCACACGCCTTTAATCACAGCACTTGGGAGGCAGAGGCAGGCGGATTTCTGAGTTCGAGGCCAGCCTGGTCTACAGAATGAGTTCCAGGACAGCCAGAACTATACAGGGAAACCCTGTCTCGAAAAACCAAAAAAAAAAAAAAAATAAAATAAAATAAAATAAAATAAAAATAATAATAATAATAATAATAATAATAAACAAAAAACGAAAACAATTCCAGAGTGATGGAGAGATACTTCGTATCTTTAAAGTATGAGTATTCTTTCTCTAGGACCAGCTGCCGCTACCGACCATCGCTAATGCTTCTTTGGTGTTAGTTACTCCAGAGAGGCCTCTGAGCGTTAAGTCCCTCAGGGGCCGTTGGGAATATTTCTGGAATTAAAGCATGATTAATTAATTAAAAGAAAGTCCGAAAAAGAGAAAAAGGAAGTTTGGTCATAGCGCGTGCAGGTGTATGTGCAACCTGAAATTTGGGCAGTCACACCGAGGCCCTTGATCATTGTTAAAATCCCTCTCAGCAGGAGCTAGGATATGACACCCTAGTAGACCACTTACCTAGCACGCCTGAAGCCTGAAAGTTTATCCCCAGTACTAGAAGAAAAAATCTGATGGTAAATCAGAAAGACTCATGACGTATTGTTTCTGTGCTCCATTTCCTCAGCCATGAGGTCATGTGATCCACCCGTTGACTGAAGCCTCTAGACGCTCCAGGCCCCCTTGATGGTTGGTGTTGTTCGTCTGCTTTGTGTTTGCATTCTGGAAATTGAACTAAGGGCCTCCTGGATGCCAGACAGGTGTTTTACCACCGAGGGCTGTATTTCAGCCCCAGCCCAGTCACCAAGACAACAGGGAGTCCCGAGCACTGGGGTCTCAGCACTTAGGGAAGGGATGAAGGGTAGGTGTACTTGGGGAAAGCCGCCTTAGCTGATCGTGCTACAGGGAAGGGAGCAAATGAGGCAGCATCTTGTGAAGTCCATCCTCCTGCCTCACCTTCCAGGGCTGAGGAGGACAAGCTTCTGTCACCAAGGTCAGAAAGGTAGACTTTTTCTTAGCAGAGTGCAGTGCTCTTCAGATCAGCCAAGACTGTAATAATGAGCAAGATAAACTGAGGCCTGGGGGGGGGGGTCAGTGCTTAACAGTGCTTCCTGTTCTGCCTGGACCCACGTTAAGTTCCCCTATCAGCAGCTCACAACCACCTCTAACCCCGGTTCCAGGGAAGCAGACACTCACCCCTCATTAATAAAAACAATAAACTTTACGACGATAAAGATTTACTCGAGGTTGGCAGTGGAGATGCACACACCTGTAATCCCAGCACTTGCGAGGCTGAGGCCGGAGGTCTAGGAATTTATCCTGTTGGCAAATTGGGAGGCCGGGCTGAGCTATGGAGAAAAGTCTCCCCTCAATATAACAACAACAACAACAACAACAACAACAACAACACGGGAAGGATTTAGCCTGGGTTTGCTTTGCCTGCTTGCTTTGTGGGGCCAACAAGGCAGTGTAGTTTCCCAATACCTGGTGGTAATTTAACCTAAAGGATCACGGTTCTCCTGAGAGGACAGACTCCTAGTCAACTGAGGATCACGGCTCCACTGAGAGGACAGACTCCTCGTCAACTGAGAGGCCAAGCGAAGCACAGGTAACCTCAGAATTACTTACTTATTGCAACACACGCAAGGCGGAATACATGAGAACAAGTTTAAGAAACAACCACTCGAGGCCTCATGATGAACAAAACGTCACATGTCCATAGAAGGAACTGTCCAAATGGGCAGGGAGACCACAGGCTCTGGAGCACCACAAAGCCTCGGCCGTGAGGCAGAGACTCGTGAATGGGCAGGGCCAGCTGGGTAAATGCTTACGATCGGAGTCAGGTGACCTGTTCCAAATGACATCTGAAGACACTGGGACTTAGGAATGCTATCCCGGAATATTATCTTAGTTTCCAGATATAAATTTTGGTTTGTTTGTTTGTTTGTTCGAGACAGGGTCTCATGTTATCCAGACGCTGATATAGAGCTAAGGAAAACCCTGAGCGTCTGAGCCTCCTCCGCTCTCTTCCCGAATGCTGGGATTAGAGATATATCCCTCACCCAGCTCTAGAGATCAATTTAGAAGGAAAGTTCTGGTTGCCAACCATCAGATTTGCCACACGACGAGCGATACCTTCGTCCAGCGCCAGGCACTTATGTCAGTCCTGTCTTGCTACAGAAGTGCAAGTTAGTTGGGCTGGCCCTGACTGCTCTTCTGAAGGTCCCGAGTTCAAGTCCCAGCAACCACATGGTGGCTCACAACCATCTGTAATGAAATCTGACGCCCTCTTCTGGTGTGTCTGAAGACAGCTGTAGTGTACTTACATATAATAAATAAATAAATATTTAAAAACAAAAAAACAAAACTTCGTATGTAGTCCAGGCCAGCCTCCCAAGGTCCTTGGGATTACAAGCATGCACCACCGTGTCCACTGAGAGTGCTACTCCACCCCCATTTTAATAGGCATAGGGTACAACCGAGAGACCATAAGCAGGAGACGGGTGTGAAACCACCTGTCAACTGCACACTGGAAACCGAGAGCGGCAGACACCACACCCGTCACCTGGACTTCGGAAACTAAATCAGGAGTACGAAAGCAGAAGACCGTACTGGGAGAACACAGCCCCAGTGCTGGCAATGAGGAAAGGGCCTGGACTGGGGCAATGGCCGAGTGAAGAGAGGCCTGGAGGAGTACTGGGAGGAGATGAAATGAACGGGGCGGGGCAGGAAATGTGGTCAGGGGTGGAGGAGGGGAGCTAGTCTGGATCTAGCTTTAGAGATACAGCCGGTAAAAATTTCTGTAAGAGGTTAGAGGAGCCAACAATATCAGAGGAAGCACGTCGCTTTAGAAATTATTTATTTGGTTTGTACTTTATGGGCATTGATATTTTGCCTCTTTGTCTGTCTGTGTGACGGTGTGCTCCACTGGAACTGGCCTTACAGACAGTTGTGAGCGATCATGTGGGTGCTGGGAATTGAACTCAGGTCCTCTGGAAGAGCACTCACCCACAGAGCACTCTCTCCAGCCCTGGCTTTACACTCCGGCTTCCTCTCATGTGCCGCTCAGTCCAGTTTATATAATTTGATGGGGATTGGATCTAGGACTTTTTGGCTGGTGGCACTTTACTGGCTGGGTGACATCCGCAGCCCCAACTTTGAACTTCTGCTTTTCCGGCCTCCAGCTCACCCACGTGCTAATATTACAGGCACGCTCTACCACAACAGGCTGAAAAGTGGTTTGGTTTGGTTTTTCACCTAGAGGTCAATTTGCCTCTGAACAATCCTACTTGTATTTACCCTGTGGGTGAAATGTATTATATTTGTAACTTGCTGCATGTGAGGGTAATGATTGCATCATTGTTTGTTGTTGTTTTTGTTTTTTGTTTTTTCCAGACAGGGTTTCTCTGTGTAGCCCTGGCTGTCCTGGAACTCACTCTGTAGACCAGGCTGGCCTCGAACTCAGAAATCCACCTGCCTCTGCCTCCCAGTGCTGGGATTAAAGGCGTGCGCCACTACTGCCCAGCCCCACAATTTTTTTTTTAAGATTTATTTATTATCATATGTAAGTACATTGTAGCTGTCTTCAGACACTCCAGAAGAGGGCATCAGATCTCATTAGGGATGGTTGTGAGCCACCTTGTGGTTGCTGGGATTTCAACTCAGGACCTTCAGAAGAACAGTCAGTGCTCTTAACCACTGAGCCATCTCTCCAGCCCCAGCCCCGCAATTTTTAAAAATTAACTACAAAATGGCAATTGCTAAAGAAGTAGAAAGTGAGAAATCAAAGGTGGTGGGTGTTGGTATCAAACTGCCTCAACCCCTGTTGCAGTGGGCCTGTTGTTTCTTTGTTTTGTGAGATGAGGTCTCCCGCAGTGCCCAGGCTTGGCCTAGTGCTCAATTCCCCTGCCTCAGCTATCTGAGTATCTGGGAGCACAGGAGCGCGCTATGAATCCCAGGATGATCCCTAGCTATCAGTGGGAAGCCAGGCAACAGGCTTCACTTCACATGGCGTATGCTGGAATAACTTGACACGGGAGGGCCCTCTGATGCCATCCAGGGCCATCGCTTTCAAGCCTGTGCTGAGCAAATAGACTCATACAGGGACCAGAGGTATCGGTAGCCCCACCCCCTTCCCTGGGGGTAGGGGACTTGTTAGCTATCCCGCACCTCTGGCCCCACCCAGACCTTCTGGATTGGGATCCTAAATGATGGCTTCCTTTGAGAACGCAAGGGCACTAAAGTATTTCTGAAGAAAGTGCTTAACTGGAATCTGCTTTAGGCTTTAAGAAATGGTAGAGGGGGAGGGTTGGTAAGCAGCGGGAGAGGAGATGGGATAGAGGGTTTTCAGAGGGGTAACAAGGAAAGGGGATACCATTTTAAATGTAATAAAGCAAATATCAAATAAAAAATTCTGGTAAAGGGCTGGTGAGATGGCTCAGCGGCTAAGAGCACTGACTGCTCTTCCGAAGGTCCTGAGTTCAAATCCCAGCAACCACATGGTGGCTCACAACCATCTGTATTGAGATCTGATGCCCTTTTCTGGTGTGTCTAAAGACAGCTATAGTGTACTTGCATATAATAATAAATATATCTTTAAAAAGAATTCTGGTAAAAAAACAAAGAAATGGTAAGAGGACAAAATATAATGCCTAAAACTCAATGTTTGCTGCTATTGTTGTAACAGGATCTCATAGCTCAAGCTGGCCTTGAAATCACCACACAGCTGAGGACCGACTTGGATTTCAGATTTTTCTGCTTCCATTTCCCAAGTGCTAAGCATGTACCATCATAGCCAATATAAGGGCATAACATTTATTTATTTATTTATTTATTTATTTATTTATTTATTTATTTATTGGTTTTTCGAGACAGGGTTTCTCTGTGTAGCCCTGGCTGTCCTGGAACTCACTTTGTAGACCAGGCTGGCCTCAAACTCAGAGATCCACCTGCCTATGCCTCCCAAGTGCTGGGATTAAAGGCGTGCGCCACCGCCGCCCGGCCCATTTATTTCTTTAAAGCAAGCCAGCACATGCTTCGTGGCTGACACATGAGGATTGTGAATTTAAAGTCAGCCCTCTACTGAGTGGAATTCTGTCTCTATAATATAATAAATAGGGGACTGGAGAGATGGCTTAGTGGTTAAGAGCACTGACTGCTCTTCCAAAGGTCCTGAGTTCAAATCCCAGCAACCACATGGTGGCTCACAACCATCCGTAATGAGATCTGACGCTCTCTTCTGGGGCCTCTGAAGACAGCTACAGTGTACTTACATATAATACATAAATATTTAAACAGTAATAATAATATAATAAATAAAATTGAATTTCTACCCTGGGAGGAGCATTAGCAGGGCTTGGGGAGGTAGTTCATTTAACAGAGTACTTGTCTAGCGTGCACAGAGCTGAGAGTTCAATGCCAGCACCTTCCAAAAAAAAAAAAAAAATAGGCTTGTGCACCAAGGATACTGCGGTCCCAGCACTGGGGAGTGGAGGCAGGAGGGTCAGAAGTGTAAGATCATCCTTGGTTACAAAGCAAGTTTTCAGCCAGCTTGGGCTACATCTTTGTTGTTTTTTGTTTTGTTTTTTGTTCTTTTTTTTTTTTTTTTTTTGGTGTTTTCGAGACAGGGTTTCTCTGTATAGCCCTGGCTGTCCTGGAACTCACTCTGTAGACCAGGCTGGCCTCGAACTCAGAAATCCACCTGCCTCTGCCTCCCAGAGTGCTGGGATTACAGGTGTGCGCCACCACTGCCCGGCTTGGGTTTTTTTTTTTTTTTTTCCCTTGAGAAAGGGTTTTTCTGTGTAGCCCAGGCTGGCCTCAAACTCAGAAATCCACCTGCCTCTGCCTCCCAAAGTGCTGGGATTAAAGGCGTGCAACACCACCGCCTGGCAGGTTTTTTTTTGTTTTTGTTTTTGGTTTTTTGTTTTGTTTTGTTTTGTTCTGTTTTGTTTTGTTTTTCAAGACAGGGTTTTTCTGTGTAGCCCTGGCTGTCCTGGAACTCACTCTGTAGACCAGGTTGGCCTCAAACTCAGAAATCCGCCTGCCTCTGCCTCTCGAGTGCTGGGATTACAGGCGTGCGCCACCACCGCCCGGCTTTTTTTTTTTTTTTTAAACATGAATAAATAATACCATAAGGAGGTTGGCCATGGTGGCAGGCACCTTTAATTCCAGCATTCAGGAGGCAGAAGCAGGCAGATCTCTGTGAGTTTGTAGCCAGCCAGGTCTACAAAGCTAGTTCCAGGACGGCCAGGGCTATACAGAGAAACCTTGTCTCATACAACCAAAGTAGTAGTAGTAGTTAGTAGTTGGTAGTAGGTGATAACAGTAGCAGTAGTAGTGTAGTAGCAGCAGCAGCAGCAGCAGCAGCAGCAGCAGTAGTAGTAGTAGTAGTAGTAGTAGTAGCAGTAGTAGTAATACCACAGAGAAAATTGGGGTTCATTTGTGATGGAAACATCCTATGAGATGATTTCCCTGACCCAGGTAAGCTAATGTCATGGAGAAAGGGGAAAGGACTTTCCTAGATTAAAAAGTGCTGAGGAGATGCTAATTCTTGATTTGATTCCATATAAAAAGGCTGATAAAGTCCAAGTGGAGATAATCAGTGGAATTGGACTCTGGCCTGAAGACGTGATGGTTTTATAAATTCTGGCACGGACTCTCAGGTATGAAGATCACTTTCGAACCACAGAACAGAAGGTGATCGTCCTCCTTGTCGTGAACACCAGCCACAGACCAGTGACAGTTAATGAAACCACCTTCACAGTATCTTTGCACACATCACATTACACATGGCCAGTGTGCTGACTCCCTAACCACAGACGGCCGCTACCCTTGTCTCCGCTTTCCCAAATGGTTGACATTTATCATAGCTAGAAATTAGAAATGTATGCATTTATTTGTGTGCTGAGGACAGTTTTATATTTACTTATGTTGTGTACACAAGGAAGGAGTGTACACGTGTGTGTATATGAGTCATACATGTGGCTGCTACCCCCAAAATCGGAGGAGGACATCAGGTCCCCAGCAAGTGAAGTCACAGAGAGTTGTGAGTTGTTATGTGGCACTCAGAACCAAGCAGCCAGTGGCCTTAACCATAGGGCCAGCTCTCTAGGCCTACAACACTTTTCAATAATAATAATAATAATAATAATAATAATAATAATATATACATATATATGTGTATATATATGTATATATATATATATACATATATATATATATATATATATATATATATATATATATATATATTCTCAGGCTGGAGAGGTGGCTTAGTGGTTTAGAGCACTGACTACTCTTCCAGAGGTCCTGAGTTCAATTCCCAGCAACCACATGGTGGCTCACAACCATCTGTAATGGGATTTGGTGCCCTCTTCTGGTGTGTCTGAAGACAGCTACAGTGTACTCATACATAAAATAAATAATTCTTTTTTTTTTTTTTTTGGTTTTTCGAGACAGGGTTTCTCTGTGTGGTCCTGGCTGTCCTGGAACTCACTCTGTAGACCAGGTTGGCCTGGAACTCAGAAATCTGCCTGCCTCTGCCTCCCAAGTGCTGGGATTACAGGCGTGCACCACCACGCCTGGCAAAATAAATAATTATATATATATACTTTTTTCTTTGTTGCATCTGATGACACATACCTGTATTTCTAGCACTTGAAAGGCTGAGGTATAGAGATTATACATTTCAGGCCAGCTGGCATGCAGAGCATGACCCTGTTTTTTTTTATCCTTACCTGCTCTAGTGTCTTGCCTGCATGTATGTCTGTGTGTGGGTGTTAGATCCCCTGGAGCTGGAGTTAGACAGTTGTGAGCTGCCATATAAATGCTGGAAATTGAACCCAGGTGCCCATGGGAAAGCAGCCAGGGCTCTTAACTTCAAAGCCACCCCTCCAGCCCCACTTTTAGAAATTCTTAACCTTTTTGTGTAAGATGGGAACTGAACTTAGGGCCTTGCACACACTAAGAGTGTGCTGTGCTGCAGCATCTCTGAGGCCACACCCACACTGAGAATGCACATAGTCTAATGACAAACACTTAGCAACGACGATAGTTGGATAGAATTTGAAGACCCAGTCCTGAGATATTGGTTAGTGTGAACTTTGCTGTCCTTAGCATGTACTGTGAGAAGACAGAACATGAAGATTTGAGTCAGGTCCTGGAACCCACAGTGGCAGGCGAGAACCCACTCCTGGAAGTTGTCCTCTGACCGCCATGTCCAATCATGACAGTTATAATGATAATAATAACTAGTGAATCCTTTTTAGAAGGTATATGTTGGGCTGGAGAGCCAGCTCAGCTGCTAAGAGCACTTGCTGCTCTTACAGATGACCTAGATCCAGTCCCCAGGACCCCTTTGGTGGCTAATACCATTTCAACCCCAGTTCCAGAGGATTCCATACCCTCTTCTGGTCTCCTCGGGCACCACACACACAGTACACAGACATACATACAGGCAACGGACCCATACACACATAAATAAATAAGGAAACTTAAAAGGTGTATGTGTTAAGCCCGGCGGTAGTGGTGCACACCGCCTTTATTCCCAGCACTTGGGAGGCAGAGGCAGGCAGATTTCTGAGTTTGAGGCCAGCCTGGTCTACAGGGTGAGTTCAGGGTAAGCCAGGGCTACACAGAGAGAACCTGTCTTGAAAGACAAAACAAAACAAACAAACAAAAAAAAAAGGTGTATGTGTTGGTAAAAAGTGTACCTACACATGTGATAGAAGACTACACAACACACACACTGGAGAAGGATCCGAGATGCTTCAAATAGACTATGAGCACTGACCCACGGGTAATTATCTGTCATGAAGTTTTTCCTTTCCACTTTGCTTGCAACTGGGTGGACAGAAGACACTCCTTTTCATTCACAAGAAAGGGCGCTACATTATTTCTAAACAAAACAGCACCTGCAGTTTGTTTACTGTCCTCACTGACTATGAGCAAGTGCACACACACACACACACACACACACACACACACACACACCCTTTCAGTCTCCAGAGCTGAACGGAAGGACTGACAATCAGGGGGAGGCTGCCCTCCACGCCCTCTTCATCTTTCCCTCGTAAAGGACCAAGATTCCAAAGTGGCAGAAGTCCTCCAGGGGGCACAGGCAGGGAGGGGAAGCAGGCCATGGTTTCCAGAGACCTACAGTAGAGGGCAGCAAGGCAGATCCCCAGGTCCAGGGCAGGGAGGTGGAGGCCTTGGCCCCCGGGAGAGGAAGGCGGCAGAGCAGGGTTCAAAGGCACGGGTTTATGGCGACTCATAAAAGTGGAGGCTGCGGCTCATTCAGAAAGAAGGAGGACGGCAAAGGTCCTTGTGCCCACTGAGCGAGGGTCACGCTGAGTGGAAGAGATCTGTAGGGGTGCCAGGGGCCCCACCTGTTCCAAGGGAACCCCAAGTGTGAACTCTGGCCTTGGGTGCTGAGTTCCAGCAGCAAGGCTCCAGGAGTCCTGTCCCGTGCCCCTCCCCATCTGCCCCTCCCCCCAGCGTGCCACTTCTCTGGGGCAGGACGGTGGTCTGCTGAGTTCCCCTCTTGGTGGGAAGGAAGAATGGTCCCGGCACCTGTGGCCTGCCCTGGTGGGAGTTGTCTACCTGCAGGGAGAGCCCAGGTCCTAGGCGGAAGTGCATCCCATCCCTGAAACTGCAGAGCCAAGGGCGGGGCTCACGCCAGCTCTGGTTGTCAGGCTGTTGCCGGGCTCTAGGTTCCCAGGGACCTGGGCACCGACTTCCCCACCCCCTCATCCATTCTCTCTGGGGCCCTATCTTCCCTTATATGGTGAAGGAAGTTCCTGGGGGGGGGGGAAGGTGAGGACAAAGGTCGTTCTCCTGCAGCAGCCAGCTTGCCACAACTTCCTAAGAGCTCCCAGGTGGTGGCTGCCTCTTCCAGACAGGTAAGGCAATGGGGTGGGGACACTTAGTGACCGCAGGTGGTTGGAGGGGACAGGGTCCTTGCTTCTCTCTGGCAGCCTGTGCTGTCTGTAGCACCTTGGTGTAAGTTTGGGGGTGAGGTAAGGTATTCTGAAACTCTGAAAAAAGCAAGAAGCCAGCAGGCTGTCTTGGGCCTTCAATGAAGGAAGTTCACAGGCCCCTACCCTATAACTCACCTCTAATTCAGGTTGGGTGTCATCTGTGCAGATTCCCTGGGACTAAGGAGGACTCCTGGGACTCAGAGTTCTACAATTAAAATCAGGACCATCCCGAGAAAGCCGGGATTAGTTGGTGACAATATTTATCTTGTCTCTCTGGCTGGTCATCTCTTTGTCCATGTCTTGCACATCTGAAATGGTTTCTTTCTTTGTGTCACCATTCCCCTGACACTCTTGGAAGGTTGTGGCCTTGGCCCACATATTCTGGGATGTAAGCCACAGCCACCAGGAGAGAGGGGAGAGGCAGGAGCTGGGTCCTAGGCCCTATTAGGCTTGGACATCACCCCTTTCCTAGAAATGGTCTCTCCATTTTCCAGTCACCATGGTCACTGGTGCTGTGACAGAGCTGTCAATGAAAGCCAAGCCTGCCCAGAATTTGGGGACTCACTCTGACCAAGGTCATCTGCCCAGGAATCCCCCTGTCACTTGGAGGTTGGGAGTATCTGCTTTTGGGGCTCCCAGGTCCTGGTTAGCAGGAGGGTATCCTTTGTATAAGGAAGACTGACTTAGCCCGTGGTGTTTCCACATTCCTGTTTTTAAAGCTAGACCTAAAACCCATGGCAGCACCCAGGATCCCCTAAACTTGTACCCCAAGAACAACAGGACAGTAGATGTGAAAGGGTAGGAAGCTGGAGAGAAGAACCTAAATCTCCCTAAGGCCCCTAGGTCCTCCTTCTAGTCCCTAGTTCAGAATGTCAGTATGTGTGCTAGTGGTATGCCTACTGTGGGCTGTGAGCTGGCAGCTACAGGTAGGAGTGATGGTTCATGTGTGTAGCGTGTATAATCTGAGCACTTGGAAGGCTGAAGCAGGAGGATTGCTATATTCTGGAGGCCAGCCTGAGCTATAGAGTGAGACTAAGAAAAAAGGAAGGAAGGAAGGAAGGAAGGAAGGAAGAAAGAAAAAAGGAACAAACCACTACTCTCAAAAAAAAAAAAAAAAAAAAAAAACCAAAACAACCTTCCCCCTCATCTCTCTAGGTTGTGTCTGTGTAAGTAGTGGAGTTTGGGGACTTCAGACTTATAAATAGGCCTTCTCATCACTGTGTGGTCAGGGATGAGAAAGGTTTCAGTCTGGGACACACTGGGACCCTGAGAAAGGACTCCTTGCCAGCCTAAGAATTCTGGGAAGGCTTCCTGGAGGAGGTGTGTCCTGATTGAATCTGGAAGAATATGAAAGAAGTGAGGAAGGCAAGGCAGAAGCAGCCTGGGTGTCAGGGAAGCAGTCAGACTACCGTTCTAGAAGGCAGAGGAGAGGGTTGGAAGAGTGTGCTTGTGGATAGAACATTGGTGGACAGGAGGACGGGAGGGGGAGGTGTCTAAGATCTGGACACATAGGTGACTTTTGGTTCTCTGGGTGACAAGTGTCCTCCTAGGGATAGGGGGGTGAGGGGTGAGCCAATGAGTTCAAGTTGAGGGACACATCCAGTCCAGCGTCCTTGCCAGCAGGTTAAAGAACGAGAACCCTCCAACCCCTCCCCTGAAGTTTAGGGGACACAGGAGAGCTGAGGAGGTCCTTCTAGGGTGAAGGAGAGGTGTCTGCTCTGACCAACATGGGTAGGAGCAGAAACAGTTGAAGGCACCCATGGGGTTGGCCCAGCTACTTCTCAGAATCAGCCTCACTTGGCCCTAAGGATCCTTTCTGTTTAAGGATCTCACTTTTTTGGGCTGGAGAGATGGCTCAGTGGTTAGAAGCACTGACTGCTCTTCCAGAGGTCCTGAGTTCAATTCCCGGCAACCACATGGTGGCTCACAACCTTCCGTAATGGAATCCGATGCCCTCTTCTGGTGTGTCTGAAGACAGCTATAGTGTACTCATATACATGCAATAAATAGATAAATCTTAAAAAAAAAAAAAAAAAGAATCTCATTTTTCTTCAGAGAGAGGCAGCAAGCCTTTGTCCCCTCCCTGGTGGGCAAGCCTTTGTCCCCTCCCTGGTGGGCAAGCCTTTGTCCCCTCCCTGTGGGCAAGCCTTTGCCCCTCCACCCCTGTGTCTAACATTAGTTTGTTTTGCTGTCAGTCTGCTCCAGGACAGTCCATCTGGTAGACCTCTGCTCCTAGCTCACCAAGGTATGGCCCACATTCCTCACCCAGAGAGTGCAGAAGAGAGCCTTAGAGAAAGGGTAACAGTAACAAAGATGGTCAGAATAAAACAGAATATACTATCCTTTGTACCCAAATTTGTTTTTTGCTGAACCAGGAGTGTGTGTGTGTGTGTGTGTGTGTGTCTGTGTGTGTGTGTGTGTGTGTGTGTGTGTGCTGAGGGACCCTTCATGCTAAGGAATATCTGATATTAGTGGAATATCTGATATTAGTGCCCATACCAACAGGGGTATCAGGTAGAGTCAGGCCCATGAGGCTTCTGCAAACACAGCAAGCTGCCCAAGATGGATTGGTGGCCTGAAATCACCAATGGGCAGGATGATCAGAGTGGGCAGAACATCACAAGATAAGCCACCCTGCTGGGCTCCGAAGAGAGAGTTTACAAGAGGTAAAGGCCAAGCCATTTATTATCCAAGACATGACTCAAAACCAAAGTGCAAGGAGAGATTAGCTGGAGAGATGGGGCTGTCAGTGTGGGAGCCCTGACCTTGTACTTGTTAGGCACTGGGTCAAGGAGCAGTCACAGAGATAGACTGACCCTTACTCAGCTTGGGGCAGGCACGTGGAGAATGGGTGGCCTCCATCCTGGCAGAGAGGGTTGAGAGTGACCAGGTACAAGTGTTTCTCACTGTGCCTCATACCAGGATTCCCAGTCAGTTTTCAAAGGACTCAGGTCTCATCTCTGGTGGAAATCAAGTATCCAAGCCCTAAGCCCCATTCTAGTCTAATTAAATCAGAACCCCTAGGGATGCAGGCTCTGAGCAGCAGGAGCTTTTTTTTTTAAGCTCCCAGGCAACTCTGATCAGCAGCTGAACAAACACAGCTACTGGTTCAAACAGAGAGGCAGAGCTGGGGAAAGCTTGGGACCGGGAGGCTTCTTCCAGCCCAGCTGATAGAGGCTGGTAGCCATTGTGGCAGTTCCTCTCTGCCTGTCATCTATCCATCCACCATCTATCCATCTTCCCACTCATCTACCCATCTACCCATCCGCCCACCCACCCATCCTCTCACCCACCTACCCATCCACCTATCCATCCATCCATCCATCCATCCATCCACCTAGCCATCCATCCACCCATCATCTATCCATCCATCCATCCATCCATCCATCCATTGATCTACCCATCCACCCACTCACCTACCCACCCATCCACCCACCCACCTACCCACCCACCCATCCATCCATCCATCCATCCATCCAAATCTTCCTTTTCTCCTTACTCCGTATTTTCTCCTTCACTCATTCATTTATCCAACAGAGAATTGATATTGTACTAAATGTGGGCGATTTAATTAATTTTTAAAAATTACATTGACTGACTGTGCATGTATGTGGGCATGTGCATACCACAGTACACGTGTGGCAATTAGAGAAAAGTTTTGGGTGTTGTTTTCTTTTTCTACCGCGTGGGGTCTGGGGATTGAACTCAAATGATCAGGCTGGTGGCAAGTGTCTTTACCCATTGTGCCATTTTGCTGACGCCTAATTATTATGGGAAAGCATCTTTATGCAGCTCAAGCTGGTCTCAAGCTTGCAATGCAGCCACGGATGACCTTTAACTCCCGCTCTTCCTGCCTCCACCTGAGTGCTAGGATTACAGGTGTTCAACACCACGCCCAATTTTATACTAAGGATTTAGTGCTGAGCAGGCAGAAATGGTCCCTGCCCTGGTAGGAACATCTGGACGACAGCTGGGTGTGGTGGTGCATGCCTTTAAACCCAGCACTCTGGGGGAAGGGGAAGGCAGATCCCTGAGTTGGAGGCTAGTTTGGTCTACAGAGTTCAGGATACCTGGGGCTACACAGGGAAACCCTATCCCAAACAGACAATATTCTGGGCAATAATCACAGAGAATAGAGGATATTGGTGGGGCTGGTGAGGGAGAGGCATGCTTTCTTTTGTATTATGATAAGTAAAGTACTCACAAGATGCATTATCTATCAATCAATCTATCAGTCTATCTATCATCTACCTACCTACCTATCTATCTACATACATACATACCTATCTATCCATCTATCATATAGCCCAGGCTGCTTTGACCCTAAATTCTCCTTGGGTCAGTCCTTCACCCCCCAGTGTTGGGTTTACAGGCATTCATCACCACACCCAGACTTTATTTTATTTTATTTTGGAGCTAAGGGTGGGACTCGAGGTCTCATGCATGCTAAGCAAGCTCTCTGCCCCAGAGCTACAGCCCCAGTCCTCATTTTGTTCTGGTGATTCTGTGGCTCTTGACATATTCACAAGGCTATGTAGCTCTCTCTACCCCCCAGTTCCAGCACTCTCTGGTCATCCCTGTGGGCAAGGGCGACTCTGGGTTCGCCCGGTGCCCTGTTCCCCGTCCCCAGACCTAGTAACCATAGTCTCTGCTCCTACAGATTTGCCTGTCTGAATAATTCATGTAAATGAGATGCTTTCCAGTGTACTCTTTTATGACTGGCCCCTTTATCTTAGCACAGTTTGTGTTGGGGCATGTGTCATTGCTAGACTCCATCTTATCATTTTATGGCTTAATAGTGTTCCTTTGTGTGGATAAACCACTTTCTGTTTCATTTACTGATGGAAATTTGTGGTTTCCCCCTCACACTTTTTTTTGGGGGGGGGAAGACAGGTTATTTCTATGTAGTCTTAACAGTCCTGAGCTTACTGTGTAGACCAGGTTGTGGTTCTACTTTTGACCCTCCTGTGACTAGAGTAGCCATAGACTTCAAAGACAACTTTCTGTTTTTTTTTTTTTTTTTTTTTTTTTTTGGTTTTTTGAGACAGGGTTTCTCTGTGTAGTCCTGGCTGTCCTGGAACTCACTCTGTAGACCAGGCTGGCCTCGAACTCAGAAATCCGCCTGCCTCAGCCTCCCAAGTGCTGGGATTACAGGCGTGTGCCACCACGCCCGGCTAACTTTCTGGGTTTTTTATTTGTGTGTGTGTGTGTGTGTGTGTGTGTGTGTGTGTGTGTGCTTTACCTTGTGGGTTCTAGGGGTTGAACTCAGCTCCTCAGGCTAGTGAGCACATGCCTTCACTCACTGAGTCATCTTACTGCCCCTTGCTGCTACCTCCCCCTTATTTTCCTCAGGCGGCACTACCCACTGGCCTAAGGCTCACCAAGTCCTCTAGGCTGGCTAGCCAGGGAGCCCCAGGAATAAGCTGGTCTCCATCTCCACAGTGCTGGGATTACATGCAGACATCACTGCTTGAGGCATTTTTAACATGACTCCTGAGGCTAGAGAAAGCTCTTTACCAATGGCGGGGTCTTTGTGTTTGGTTTGGTTTCCTCTACATAAGATCAGGCAATCTGAAAATAGTGAACTCAAGGCCAGCCTGGGCTACATGAAATCTTATATCAAAAAGTCCATGCGGGGGTAGGGGGAGATTGAGGCTAAAGAAGAGCCTTAATTCAGCTGTGATAGCACACAGGATAGCCTGGGTTACATAGCAAGACCTTGGTTCAGAAGCATGGAGGGAGGGAGGGAGGGAGGGAGGGCTGTGTTTGAAGGGCTGGACTTTGGATCAGGCACTATGGGAGCCAATATAGGCATTTGAATAAGAGGGGATCTTCATCAAAGCTGGGCGGGCATGGGAGAGGCTGGACTACAACGGTCAAGACCCCTCTGGCAGCCAGTGGGGGCCTCGACCCTGGCTCGACGGCCACCGCTCCCACATGCTTTCTCCTCTAGGCTCATCCACCATGACTAAACTGACGACCCAAGTCAAAAGCTCTCTCAACATCACCACTCCAGGGATACAGATATGGAGGATCGAGGTGAGTTCTGTCTGCAGGGGAGTCCTGGGATTCAGGAAGACAACGGGCAGCCTGGCACTGCCCGCCTCCTCCAGCTCTGCCCTAACACTCTGCAGGGGGCTGCTGCTGCTCCTGCAGCCAGCTCCACCCGTGAGCCATCCATGCTCCTCCCCATGCTCCTCCCTCACTTCTCTTCTCCACTTCGTCCTTAGCCTTCCTCTACATCCTAGTCCTGTCTTTCTCTCCTGTCTCCCCTCTAGCTCCTGCCACCTTCCCTCCCCCTGCCCCTTTCCCTACCTTTCGACTTTTTTGGTATTTTGTGTTGCTGGGGAGGGAACCCAGGGCCACGGCCAGGAAGGACTCTATCTCTAAGTGTGTCGGACTTTGCACCCTTGCCTGCTACCCTGCTACCCAGCCCTAGTCAGCTTCATCACCTGGTGGCCCTGTGACCTCTTTCTGACCTAGATTAGCTCATTCTTCCTTAGGAACCCGGATACTGTCCCGTTCCTGGGAGGCCACTGTACTGATTCCCACAGCGCAGCCTAGTGACCAGCACAGCCCATAGGTGGCTGCCCGAATGGCTAGTCCCAGTCAGTCCTGTGGCTTCCGTCTCCTTGCCATCGTGCCTGCTGTGACCTCTCTCTCTCTCTCTCTCTCCCCTCAGGCTATGGAGATGGTGCCCGTTCCTTCCAGCTCCTTTGGAAGCTTCTTCGATGGTGACTGCTATGTAGTCCTGGCTGTAAGTGGGTCAGGCCAGGATGGGGCTGAACAGAAAGCAAAGCCTGCTGGGTATTAGGGAGGAAACTAGAGGCTGAGGGCAGTGCTGAGAGGTGGTCTGGCTTCAATCAGTGTTTGCAAGAGTGACCGGGTGTCCAGCTGTGGGGCTCCACAGGGCTTAGAAATGATTGTAAAAGTCCTTTCTAGCTCAGGGGCCACAAACTCATTCAGCCTTCGGGGGACGTTCTGAGTTGGTCCATCTTGTATTATTATTATGATGATGATGATGGTGTGTGTGTATGTGTGTGTGTGTGTGTGTGTGTGTGTGTGTGTCTTGCACACACCATGGAGATAGTGTGGAGTACAGAGGACAACTTGGGGGGTAGGGTCTTGTGCATCTCAGGGCTTGAACTCACCACCAGTTGCCACGGCAAGCCCTCTTACCTGCTGAGTCATTTTGCTGGCCCTGCCCCGCCCCTAAAACCCACGATCATCTTCATATCCCTTCCTGATGTTTACCCACCTACACTACTAAAGATATTTGTGCTTTTCTTATGTTGATTTGCTTCTGACTTCTAAATTGTTTCAAATTACACTCGTTCATCTTGTGAATTTGTGCGTGCACATGCGTGTGTGCATGGCTGCACATGTGCCAAGGGGCACATGTTGCCACAGGATAGTTCGCAGGAGTCGGTCCTCTTTTTCGTCTGTATGGGTCCTGTGTGGTTGCAAGTGCCTTTACCCTCTGAGCCAGTCCTCTCGCCTACCCTGCTTCCAAATTTTGAAGATATACACTTGACAATGAACCACATCCTTACTAAAAGTGGAAAGCCAAGCCGTGTCTCTCAGGTTGAAAACAGCTAGGATGCATTTTCACAATAATTGTGTGTGCAGCAGGGGTTTTGTATACAGGATATCTGTGGATGCAATACATCAAAATCAATAACTGCATAAAAATATTTGAAAAAAATTGTGGGGGCTGGAGAGATGGCTCAGCAGGTAAGAGCACTGTCTGCTCTTCCGAAGGTCCTGAGTTCAAATCCCAGCAACCACATGGTGGCTCGCAACCATCCGTAATGAGATCTGATGCTCTCTTTTGGTGTGTCTGAATACAGCAACAGTGTACTTACATATAATAAATAAATAAATCTTTTAAAAAATTGCATCTAGGGGGCTGGAGAGATGGCTCCTTAGTTAAGAGTGTATGCTGGCCGGGCAGTGGTGGTGCACGCCTTTAATCCCAATACTTGGGAGGCAGAGGCAGGCGGATTTCTGAGTTCAAGGCCAGCCTGGTCTACAGAGTGAGTTCTAGGACAGCCAGGGCTACACAGAGAAACCCTGTCTTGAAAAAAACAAAAACAAAAAAGAAAAAGAAAAAGAAATCCAATGTGAAACCATCTTCCATGCCAGAGTGCTCCTGCCCAGTTTGAGTTAGAGGAGGCCCTGTATCAAAAATAACATAACAGTAACAACAAAGAGCTGGGGAGTCATCAGCAAGTCTAAGTGCTGGATAAGCTGGGTCCAAAGCCTGAAGTACAAAAGAAGGAGAGAACCAACTTACAAAAGTTGTCCTATGACCTCCACACACACCCCAGGGTTTGCCTGTAACTGCACTTAATCACGCATAGCATAGTCGTGTGCACACACATGAACATATATACACATAGCTATTTAAGCATAAGGGAGGATTTTTCAAATTGTATACAAACATCACATAAGACACTCGGGCTTGGGAGTCCTATCTCTCACGGACAGTGAAGGACCATAGCAATACATGTTTGCTGATACAGTCACCGAACCAGCCTCTGATAACCCGCACGCATCACTGCGCATGAATTATTTTTAAGATGAGAACGAGGCCCACAGAGGGGAAAGCCACCTACTTTTTTCTCCCTTCCTCCTGTGGTGAGCTGGACCACAATTCAGGGCTTGACCGCAGGTTCGAGGCCTTCATTCCTGCAGGCTCACCAATGGCACAGGGTCCAAGCGTGGGAGATCGTGCAGAACGGGATGGGGGACCACGGGGACCCAGGTCTCACTACACAGATGCCTCTCACCCCCAGATCCACAAGACCAGCAGCAACCTCTCCTATGATATCCACTACTGGATCGGCAAGGACTCGTCCCAGGATGAGCAGGGGGCGGCCGCCATCTACACGACACAGATGGACGACTACCTGAAGGGCCGGGCTGTCCAGCACCGCGAGGTCCAAGGCAATGAGAGCGAGACCTTCCGGAGCTACTTCAAGCAAGGCCTTGTGTAGGCACGGGGACAGCTGGGGCTGGAGAGGAGGCCAAGACCGGTCATCAGAGATGGGGCCTGGGACATGGGGCGCTGGGCTGAAGAGACAGGGACATTAAGGCCCATAAGTGTGAGAGACTCTGGTCACTGGGAGCTGAGCTGGCCAGGAAGGAAGCCTGAAAACGATGGGGGGCTGGGACTCTAGGGAGCTCACATGGCGTTTGCCGATTTTTCTTTCCCATTCCACTCCTCACCCTTATTTCTGCTGTTGCTCTGACCTTGGTCCTGTTCCCCTGAGTCTCCTTTGCCTGGACTTACCCCTTGGGCCCTTCTAAAACCCCGTGACTACGCCTGTGAATTCTGTACCTTAGCTCCTGTCTGCAGGGACTGCTCAGGCCCGAGCCCACGCCCGCTCAGGCTAACTGGCAGGTGGCCGCTCCTCTAATCAGCCAGGCCTTTCACTCACAGTACAGACACCTCTTCCTTTTTCTAGAAAAGTCCGAAGCTGGCTCTCCTCATGGAAACCCCTGCACCTCCACAACACTTTCATTCACCTTGTAGGATGGAAGTTCTCCAACCAGCCAGAGTCCCTACCGCCCCTTTCTGTGCTGTTCTCTTCTGCACGGAACACCGCCCACGGTTTACTTCTCTGGCATCTGGCATCTCTCCCTTCTTCTTCCTCACTGTCCTGTCGCGAGAGCCTGGCATTATGCCCCCTTTTTTCTCTCCAAATCACGATAATCTTGGCAGACCGCTCCGCAGGCCAGGGAGCTAGGACGAGGGACAGGAGGACGTACAATTCAGGGTCCGGTGCAACCATATGCTACCTGCCAGCGGAGCCCTTACAGGACACCGAGGGTGACCGGAAGCGTGATGTTTGAACCCTAAGTACTTCCTTTGCTCACTCAGGCTAACTGGCAGGTAGCTGTCCCCGTTGGGACCCCAGAGGGCCCCAGGCAGCTCAGGACCTCTCCCACCCAATGCCCTTAAGTCAGGTTTCCTTTTGTTCCCAGGATCCGGAAAGGGGGCGTGGCCTCCGGCTTGAAGCACGTCGAAACGAACTCCAGTGATGTCCAGCGACTGTTGCACGTCAAGGGCAAGCGGAATGTGCTGGCTGGAGAGGTGAGCAGGCCCCGCTGGGACACGGGTGGGGACAGAAGGAAGGGAGGGTGGCTGGAGGCGAGGCTGACGGGCAGGCTCTTGGTGGGCTCTGAATTTCCCTGCGCCCTCTAGGTGGAAATGTCCTGGAAGAGTTTCAACAGAGGGGATGTCTTCCTGCTGGACCTCGGGAAGCTTATCATCCAGTGGAACGGGCCAGAGAGTAACCGCATGGAGAGACTTCGGGTAACCCTGACAGGGCACCTCATTTCTGCAAGCTAACCTGCCCCATCCGCTTTAGCAGTCTCAGCACCACATGCCCCACCCCAAACCCCTGCAAACACCCCCACCCCACAGGTTTCTCTCTGGCACTTCTAGGGACGGTAGAGGGTGTGAAAGTAGACCTAAGTCTTCATGTGCATGAAGGGGCCTGCCGCTTGGGTGTCCTTGGGACTAGCCCTTATGGTGGACTATGTCTCCGCAGTGTGGCAGGGCCCAGTCTCAGCCTCGGGTATCCAGGAGTGGGTGAGGTGGGCAGAGCTTTGCCCTGGCTCTACCCAGAAGCTGGCAGTTTGGGCAAAAAAGCCATAAGGGAAAGGAAGAATCAGAGGAATGATTACTGGAGAAGTTTGGTACTGGGCAAACAGGGAGGCTTTGGAGATCAGAAGGAGGCGAGGCAAAGGACCCGGGGCAGGAAGGAGGCTGGTGTTGTTTATCAGCTCAGTAGGAGCATGGCGAGCAGGTAGCAGGTCCCCTAGGCAGGATGTGTGACCAGTGGGTGGTGAAACGGAGTTAGGTCTTCTACTGGGTACGCCAGCTTATGACGCTTGTCTGATTTCTGAGCGGAAATGGGAAAGGGGACCAGGTGGACTCCCGGCTTCACCGTGTGCGATGAGGAGGCAACGCCTTATGCTTGAAAACAGTAGGGAACAGTGGAGGCCCAGTTCCTGAGATGGGGAAGACCTCAGGGGGGCGGGGCGGGGGGGGAACAGAGGGCACTTTTGACTATCTGAAGAGGCTATGCCCTATGATGAGAGCCGAGAGCCAGGCTAGAGGCAGAAGCGCACAGGTGCTGCTGTCCACAGGGGCCCGGGGACTCCAGAGGGCTCACGATGGGAGGGGCTAAAAGAGTGAACCAGAGAGGGCGCGTACACATGAAAGCTGGCGCTCATGGCACCGTGTGTGCAGATACATGCTTGTGTGAGCTTCCGTGGGACCAAACTATGTGTGCGCACGAATATATTTGTGTATAGATATGTTCACGGGAATTCGTGTGTGCACCGTGAGCATGTGTACCTCAGGCAGACTAAGTATAGTACTATGATCTTTGAAGCTCAGTTCTTGTACAAAACCATGAAGGGAAACTATACATTCTCAACAATGTCAAAACTATAGGCCCAGCAAGACCATCGCAAACCCCCACCTATGAGGAGATCTGCGTTCCCACAGCTTCCAACCGCTGCCTCACACCCCTGAAAAGCCTTGTCTCCAGCCCTTGTAGATCTGCAGGATGGGGTGGAGTTTGCCCAGCAGGGTTCAGGGTGGTGAAGACTACTGCCCTGTCCGCCAACCTTCATGGGTCACCTGTGGCCTCTCTGCAGGGCATGACCTTGGCCAAAGAGATCCGCGACCAGGAACGGGGTGGACGGACCTACGTCGGTGTGGTGGATGGGGAGAAGGAAGGGGACTCCCCACAGCTAATGGCAATTATGAACCACGTGCTGGGCCCACGCAGGGAACTGAAGGCTGCGATTCCTGACACGGTGGTGGAGCCGGCCGCTAAGGCTGCACTCAAGCTGTACCAGTGAGCTGGCCTGGGTCCTTCTGGGGTGCTGGGGACTGGCTGGGTTCGGGTGCTTTGCCAGTGGCACCCCCTATCCATACCTTCCTTTGTTCCGCAGTGTGTCTGACTCAGAAGGAAAACTGGTGGTTAGAGAAGTTGCTACCCGGCCTCTCACGCAGGACCTGCTCAGCCATGAGGTGAGAGGGTCTGGAGGACCCCAAGCAGGGGACAATTATAAGATTCCAAAGCAGATTTAGTGTGTGTGTGTGTGTGTGGGGGGAACTGGCACAGTCTAGCCCCACCGCCACCCCAGCACCACAGGTTCATTTTCTTTTTTTCTCTATTGGCTCCAGGACTGTTATATCCTGGACCAGGGAGGCCTGAAGATCTTTGTGTGGAAGGGAAAAAATGCCAACGCCCAGGAGAGGAGTGGAGCCATGAGCCAGGCCTTGGTAAGGAAAGGGTCGAGCATGGCTGTTCTCCACCTTCCTAATGTGCCGACCCTTTCATACAGTTCCTCATGTTGGGGTGACCCCCCAACCATAACATTGTTTTCATTGCTACTTCCTAACTATAATTTTGTTACTGTTATGAATCGTAATATAAATATCTAATATGCGGGATATCTGATATGTGACCCCAATAGGGTTGTGACAGTAAGGTTGAAAACAGCTGATCTATCAGCAGCAGCAGAAAGGGATTCAGACCAGGTCATAGCACCAGGCAGAGTCCAAGGAATATTCTGGGAAGGTCAGGGATAGGGGCTGAGGACCATAGTGTCACCAGCTTCCTGGCTCTCAGCATGTGAGTGAGCTGACCATCAGACAAACCGAGGCCTCCTCGGAATATTGGGCGTCACTTCCCCGTGCGAGAGCTTTGTTTAAGAGAATGGCTAGTCTTCCTCCGAAAAGAAAGCTTCCTCCAAAAAGGCTCGATGCCAGGGTTCAGGTCCGGAGGCAGGGTTGCATTGGAATGGGTATTAGAATAGAGTTGAGGTATAGTTTAGGCAGGGGTCAGAGTTGTTGGGATCAGAGTCAGGATTCAGGGTTGAGGTTAGAGTTGGAGACACTATGAGGTTTGACCTAGATTGAAGAGGGTTAGTATGGTTAAGTTTGGCTTGGGATTGGAGCTGGGCATGTTCAGGATTGAGGCCAGGTGGATCTGTTGGGGTCAGGGCTGGGCTTTGGCTTGCAGGGGGTGTGCAGATCTAGGGACAGGAGGTAGTAATCTCCACTGACTCCCCTTTTCCCCCCAGAACTTCATCAAAGCCAAGCAGTACCCACCGAGCACACAGGTTGAGGTACAGAATGATGGGGCAGAGTCCCCCATCTTCCAACAGCTTTTCCAGAAGTGGACAGTGCCCAACCGGACCTCAGGCCTCGGCAAAACCCACACCGTGGGCTCTGTGGGTGAGAACCCACACCTCCCTCCTTCCTTTCCCGAGTCCCCTCTTTCATACACATCTTACCCTGGCTCTCAGCTCCCTGGTCGGAGAGCCCAGCAGACAAAAAAAGCTCCTGTTATCAAAAAGAAAAGGGGAGCTAAAAATGGTTTGTCTTTCATATGGGATGGGGTTGAACCTCCCTGGGAATGAAAAAAAAGTATATGTATGTGTATGTGTATGATATGTATATTATTTACTGAAGGGAAGAGGTATGCCACACCTTGAAGGAGGAGTTCAAATGAAAGGACATTGTGTCACCATGGGCTTCCTGTCAAGCTAGGAGGCAAGGCCATGCTTGAAGTCTGAATGCTGCAGGGAGTCGGACTAAAGCACTGCTCTTGACCCTCAGTTGGCCTCAGAGGCCTGGGAGCCACTGACTAGGTCTTAGGGGCGCGGTGTGTGATCTTGGATAGACAGCGGAATCCCTCCGGCTTTAGTCTCTTCACCTATCATGTGTGCCTGCGAGTACCAGCCAGCAGGAAGGACTGTAGTGAGGATGTGGGGCACCTCAGCTAGTGACAGTCGGTGTCCTTATCTCCCCAGCCAAGGTGGAACAGGTGAAGTTTGACGCCCTGTCTATGCATGTACGGCCTCAGGTGGCTGCCCAGCAGAAAATGGTGGATGACGGGAGTGGGGAAGTGCAGGTGAGTGAGGAACAGGGGAAGGCGTGCTGCTGGGGAAGGGTGGTGGGGCCCGGTCTGGATCTCATACAGGACTGATTCTGGTCTCAGGTGTGGCGCATCGAGGACTTAGAGCTGGTGCCTGTGGAGTCCAAGTGGCTGGGCCATTTCTACGGTGGCGACTGCTACCTGCTGCTCTACACCTACCTCATAGGCGAGAAGCAACACTACTTGTTGTATATCTGGCAGGTGAGGTCCTTCCCACCCCCCTGCAGCACATCTGCTCAGCTCTCCCCACCCACCTGCAGCACATCTGCTCAGCTCTCCCCACCCACCTGCAGCACATCTGCTCAGCTCTCCCCACCCACCTGCAGCACATCTGCTGTTCTCCACCCCACCTGCAGCACATCTGCTCAGCTCTCCCCACCCCACCTGTAGCACATCTGTTCAGCTCTCCACCCCACCCGCAGCACATCTGCTCAGCTCTCCCCACCCACCTGCAGCACATCTGCTCCGTTCTCCCTACCCACCTGCAGCACATCTGCTCAGCTCTCCCCACCCCAACTGCAGCACATCTGCTCAGCTCTCCCCACCCACCTGCAGCACATCTGCTCAGCTCTCCCCACCCACCTGCAGCATATCTGCTCAGCTCTCCAACCCACCTGCAGCACATCTACTCAGCTCTCCCCACCCACCTGCAGCACATCTACTCAGCTCTCCCCCACCCACCTGCAGCACATCTACTCAGCTCTCCCCACCCACCTGCAGCACATCTGCTCAGCTCTCTCCACCCACCTGCAGCACATCTACTCAGCTCTCCCCACCCACCTGCAGCATATCTGCTTAGCTCTCCAGCCCACCTGCAGCACATCTGTTCAGCTTTTCCCACCTGCAGCACATCTGCTCAGCTCTCCACCCCATCTGCAGCACATCTGCTCAGCTCTCCCCACCCCACCTGCAGCACATCTGTTCAGCTTTTCCCACCCACCTGCAGCACATCTGCTCAGCTCTCCCCACCCACCTGCAGCACATCTGTTCAGCTTTTCCCACCCATCTGCAGCACATCTGCTCAGTTCTCCCCACCCCACCTGCAGCACATCTGCTGAGCTCTTCCCCACTCCTATCATCACCGCTGGAGGTGGAAACTCCCTCCAGCTTCTCCTATCCCTCCAGCTTCTCCCATCTTTCCAGCTTCTCCCATCCCTCCAGCTTCTCCCATCCTGGGTTGGCTTTAGCTTTGAGACCGCTCCCTTTGGACTTCCCCATTCACAGTTTGTTGCTTTTGGTCCCGAGTCTCTTTAATTCTTGTCACCTGCTCTATGTGGGGACTCTATGCCAGACGTGCAGAGAGTGAGTTATATGGTATTTTTCTGAGATTGGAGCAGGAAGAATATAGTATGTTTTGGGTCAGGCCTGCATTCGGGGTGAGTGGGGTGGGGAGTGGGGGTTGGGGGTGGTGGGAGGATTAGAGTCGGAGCTAGGGTCCAAATCACAGTCTATTGGGGTTAGGTTGTGGGTGCGTTCAGCATGGGTTTGAAGGGAAGGGTATATTCTGGGACCAGCCAGGCTAGATTTGGGGGATGTAGCTCGGTTGTGGAGTGCTTGCCTAACATACACAAAGCCCTAGGTTCGGTCCTCAGCCTTGCATCTAAGCTGGTGTGGTAGCAAATACCTAATCCCAGCACTCAGGAGGTGGGGCAAGGGGGATCAGAAGTTCAAGGCCATCCTGGGCCATATAGAACATTCCAGGCCAGCCTAGGATATGTAAGACCCAGTCTAAAAACATGATAATAAATGAGTGAGGCCTAGTGTAGAGCGGCATTTGCTTTTAGTTCAAGCATCGGGAGGCAGAGGCAGGCTGATCTCTGGTGAATTCCATGCTAGACTGTTCTGTGGAGCAGGGGCCAGGCCACGTAGGGATGCACTTACTGACTCCATCTCAAAAGGAAAAACATTTTAGAAAGTGGGTGGGCAGAGAGATGGCTCAGTGGGTAAAAGCACTTGCTGCTAAGTCCGATGTGAGTTCTATCCCCGGAACCCATGCGGTCGGGGAGAACATGGCTGCAAAGTCTTTGACCTCTAAACTTGCACCATGGCTTGTGCGTGTAGTCTCTCTCTGTAGATAGGCTGGCCTCAAACTCACAGAAATATGCCTGCCTTTGTCTCCTGAGTGCTGGGATTGAAGGCATGTGCTACTTCCTGGCTCATGCCCATACATGTAAACACATACATACACATTCTTCTTCTTCTTCTTCTTCTTCTTCTTCTTCTTCTTCTTCTTCTTCTTCTTCTTCTTCTTCTTCTTATCATTATTATTATTATTATTTTCTGAGACAGAGTTTCTCTGTATAGTCCTGGCTGTCCTGGAACTCACTCTGTACACCAGGCTGGCCTCGAACTCAGAAATCTGCCTGCCTCTGCCTCCCAAGTGCTGGGATTAAAGGCGTGTGCCACCACCGCCCAGCATACATACACATTCTTAAACAAGTATAATACATTTAAAATTGGGGCGGAGTATTTTGGAAGCAGAGGGATGGGCTCAAACTCAGGACCTCATTGCTCCTTCTTGCTCGTTCCCAGGGCAGCCAGGCCAGCCAGGATGAGATTACAGCCTCGGCGTACCAAGCTGTCATGCTGGACCAGAAGTACAACGACGAGCCCGTGCAGATCCGGGTCACCATGGGCAAGGAGCCGCCTCACCTCATGTCTATCTTCAAGGGGCGCATGGTGGTTTATCAGGTGCAGCTGCTGACCTGAGAGATGGCATCCGGGAGGGAGATGGGGAAGGGGGTGTATGGCCAAGCCTGTTCCTCATAGGAGAGGTCCCTTGTCACAACAGCCAGCAGCGTGTTTGCTTCAGGGCTATAGGGAAGGGACCTTCAGTGTGTACAGATGTTATTTGCTCTCCGTGATCTCTGCTACATGAAAAAGGAGGGTTTCGAGGGGCTAGCTTTGCTGTACCTTCCCAGTGAAACGAACCAGACATCTCACGCAGGTGTTTAAAGCAATGAGCTCTTTGTGGCAAACCTTTTAAGCACACACAGTCTTTTGCAACGCGGGAAGTGGAGCGAGACTGGACAGGCGATCACTTGTTGGGAAGGGATGGGCACACGACTCTGCCTAAGTGGTGACTTCCTGGCTTGGAGCACTGTGCACTTAATGCCAGCGATGGAAGCTGAGTTCACTGGAAGGCGGGAACGTAGCAAGGGGGAGCAGGCAGAGGACGTGCTGGGAAGCAATTCAGAGGGCCTCTAGAGAGTTGGGGGGAATCTAGCTCCCTGGGGATAAAATGCGGGTGCTTACAGTGCAGGGGCACAGCTGCCCCGTGGGTTTAGAGATAGAAAGAGAGCACAGATAGTCTGTGTCTTCATTTAGAATTTCAGGGGCCTTTAAGGGCCAGCAGAGTACCTCGGTCTTACTTCGAAGCAGTGGAAAGCCACTGAAAACCTCTGAGCCGCAGAGAGCCAAGACCCAAGCTGTCTTTGGACCGGCTTTTCACATCATCGCGTGCCCTTCACGCCTGTCCCTATCTTCCTGCCTTCCCCTTATGCCCGCAGGGAGGTACCTCCCGAAAGAACAACCCGGAGCCCGAGCCCTCTACAAGGCTGTTCCAGGTTCGAGGGACCAGTGCTGATAACACCAAGGCTTTTGAGGTTACAGCCCGGGCCGCCTCCCTCAACTCCAATGATGTCTTCATCCTCAAGACTCCGTCCTGCTGCTACCTGTGGTGTGGGAAGGTGTGCGAGGGGCCACAGGCCTCCCATCTCTAGTGGGTCCTAGGGTCCTCTCAGTCACAGAACAGATCAGGGCGAAGATAGGAGACTTCTGGGTCCCACTCACTCACAGGGCCTTGATGGTAGGCTAAGGATCTCCCTTGCATAGCTCTGGTCTTACTGTACCTCTCTGATTCTCTCAGACCATGTTAGAATCAGCCTGTCCTGTTCCTTTCATATGAGGTATATCCATCAGCAGGTACTCCCCTGTCTCAACTTTCTCCCTGCCTTGTGTCTCTTGTCCCTCTCTTACTCTGAGGGGGCTTATACCCTCATCAACTCTGCTAGTCTTTAGACTGTCGAGGATAGATGACAGTGAGAACTGTCCCTTGTGGTGTGCTTGGAGTCCTGATCCGGAAGAACCCTCTCAAACCTAGGATGTGGCCGAAGGGTGAGGTGACATGTGGCACCAAGGATGCTCTTCCTAGCATGATCGACCTCCCTCGTTTCCCAGGGCTGCAGTGGGGATGAGCGGGAGATGGCCAAGATGGTTGCTGATATCATCTCTCGGACGGAGAAACAAGTGGTGGTAGAGGGGCAGGAGCCAGCCAACTTCTGGATGGCTCTGGGAGGGAAAGCACCCTATGCCAACACCAAGAGGTACCCTCCCGGCATCTCCTTCCCTGCCCCCCACTCCATGTGAGAGACCTTCCGAGTCCTCAGTGATTGTGTTTCTCAACTCTCTGCCCCACACCTCCTGTCCATCTTACAGGCTGCAGGAGGAGAACCAGGTCATCGCTCCCCGGCTCTTCGAGTGCTCCAACCAGACCGGGCGCTTTCTGGCCACAGAGATCTTTGACTTCAGTCAGGACGACCTGGAGGAGGATGATGTGTTTCTATTGGATGTCTGGGATCAGGTAGGACAGGAGGTCTGGGGACTACCCTTCCCCACTTTGAGAGATCCCAGTAACTTTAGAGTGGGGAAATGCCAAGGTCTTGGAGGGGGTGGGGCATGGAGGGGGTCTTCTTTATGAAGGAGAAGGGAGAAACAGAGGGACATCCTGAGACTTATTTCCCACAGAAGCAGGAATGGTGCCTGGCATCTTGGGCTCTGCGGCAGGAGAGTACCACATATTCACAAGCTGTCTAAGGAGCAGCATGTGACCAGCCTCGTTTCCCAGACATAAAGCCAAGGCCAAAACAGGGCTTGCTCAAGGTCATTAGCCGAGGAGAAGTGACAACGGGTCTTCCCAGCCAGGCATCAGGGCTGTGCCCCGGAGGCGTAGGGACTGCCCTGCTGATTACCACGCAGGGAAGGGCTGAGGGACTGTGGGGCTCTCCACAGGTCTTCTTCTGGATAGGGAAACACGCCAACGAGGAAGAGAAGAAGGCTGCTGCTGTAACTGTACAGGAATACCTCAAGACCCACCCTGGAAACCGAGACCTGGATACCCCTATCATTGTGGTGAAGCAGGGACACGAGCCCCCCACCTTCACAGGCTGGTTCCTGGCTTGGGATCCCTTCAAGTGGAGTGTGAGTAGCTGGTCAGAATTCAAGTCTCAGGTCTTTACTGTTCAGTTGTGCGCAGCAGCTGCAGGCTGCCTGTGACAGCACGTGCGTGAGGGCGGCGTGCAGGGACAGTCCTTTCTTAGGAACTTCTTTAAGGCTACCCTGGAGAGTCCTCAGTACCAGCACGCTGCTGCTCTAAAGGACAGATGAACTCTCCCTGGCTCTAGACCCTCAGCGAAGTGGGTCATCCACGTGCTCCTTACTGGGGAAGAGTGCGTCAGGCCTCCAGGGGCACCTGCTTCCCTGCTTCTCTGCCTCCCGTGCCCCGCCCCAGGCTTGTGGCTCTGGATGTTTGAAATTGGCAGGGTTTAGGGCAGAGAGCTTGATTTCCTCAAATCTGCTGTTCCTCCTCCCTTTTCTTTCTTTACTTTTGACTCTTGTTGATAGGCTGTTTCTTCTTCAGGATGGATTAAGCAAGTCTTCCCCCATCTCTCACCCTGCCGTGTGTGTGTGTGTGTGTGTGTGTGTGTGTGTGTGTGTGTGTTAAATGGATCTGTCACATGTGCAGGTGTGTATGCATGCATGTGGAGGCCCAAGGTTCATATCTCCTTTGATCATACTCAATTTTGGCCTCTGATGTAGGGTTTCCCCCCAAACCCAGAGCTCATATCATAGGTCCATGTGGTCTAGCTAGTCAGCCTGCCCTGGGGTGCAGTCCCCTGTTTCCACTTCCTGAGAGGCTAAGAGGCTGTGGTTACACACAGACAAGCTGCTGTACCTCCTCTGCTTTATGCACGAGCTGGGGATCTGGACTCCAGTCCTCCTGCTTGGGAGGCAAGCACCCTTTCTCTACTGAGGCTCACAGTCATTCCAATGCTTAGCAATCCAGATGGGCCTCCCCTTCCCTCAGGTCTCTGCTTCCTTCTCTCCTTCATCCATCCCTTCAGGAAGCATAATTCACGCTTCTGTGTTCTGACGTGTCACTCTGGGTGTTAGGCTCTGGGCCTGGGTATAGAGGAGGCTCCTAAAACTCTCTCTCCCTTCCATGTCCTTTGCTGGGGATCCCCTTAAGTATGGGATCCCCCAAGTTTCCCAGAGTCCATTCACGTAGGCAGTATGTTCAGTAATGCCTGTGGCTGTTGGCCCAGGCCTCACAGGGTCAGGGAAGCACACGCTTGTCTCTACTGCCCTATCCGGCCGAGCGAGGACAGACTGCTCAGCTTGCCCTGGCGTTTTCTGATATGAGCTGCTTTGGCCTTACTCTCCATCTGATCGCCACCATCGCTGAGACCTGCTTACTCTGAGCTGCTCCCTGCCTATCTCCCCACCGGTCCCAGACCAACCTTTTTCTACCTCTTGAAAGAAAACAGCCATTTATCTCCTCTGCTGAGACGGGGTCTGATCTGTTACATATTTTATTTGCAGAACGCCAAATCCTATGATGACCTTAAGGCAGAGCTGGGCAACTCTGGGGACTGGAGCCAGATTGCTGATGTAAGTACGGTGGCATGGCTGGCTCTGAATGGCCTGAAGGTGGTCCTATCCGCAGGAGCTGACAGGTTAGAAGACAGCAGCATCGTATGCCCCACCCCAACCTCCTCCCTTTTCCCAGCTGACTTAGGTTAGACACAGGTCACTCACTAGGCTAGTACCTTAGCTTTTGGGTCTAACCCAGGAAGAGATGTTCATTCCTACTGAGTGTGTGTGTGCGCGCACGCACACACATGCACAAGAGGGTAAGGGGAGAACCAGGAGGGGCCTCCTGAAGATTCTAGATCTCCTAGATCGCAGAAGAGCACAGAAGCACAGGGTGTACAGTGGCCGAAGTAACCTGTGGTTGCCTTCTTTCCTAGGAGATTATGAGCCCCAAAGTAGACGTGTTCACCGCCAATACCAGCTTCAGTTCTGGGCCCCTGCCCATCTTCCCCCTGGAGCAGCTGCTGAACAAGCCTGTGGAGGATCTCCCTGAGGGCGTAGACCCCAGCAGGAAGGAGGTGAGGCGGGCACACCCAGTAGGGCAAGGACCGGGGTCCATGTTAATGGAAAACATAATGACCTCAGTCCCCCTGCAGAGGACTGGGTGCTGGGGATTCCTCGGTGAACAAAACACCTTCATGGGAGTTTTAAAATATCCCTGGGAGCAGGGCATACAAGTCCAATTACACTGCTCATTGTGTGTGGGAGTGTGTGTGTGTGTGTGTGTGTCAGGAGGAGCATTATGAGTCAGAGCTTTCTGAAAGTTTAATGGAACCCCAGTTAGGGGAATAAAGTGAGTTCTTGGAGAAGCAGCAGTAAGCGCGAAGGCACGAGGCACCAGAGCTGGGACAGACACTGGTGAGACAAGCTGGGCGTGCCTTCCAGGACCTATTGTGGCTGAAGCAGTGGAGGCTAGGTATCTGTCTCATAAAACTTTTTTTTGTTGTTGTTTTTTTGTCTTTTTGTTTTTTTTGAAGACAGGGTTTCTCTGTGTAGCTCCGGCTGTCCTGGAACTCACTCTGTAGACCAGGCTGGCCTCGAACTCAGAAATCTGCTTGCTTCTGCCTCCCAGAGTGCTGGGATTACAGGCGTACGCCACCACAGCCCCAGCAATAATAAATAATATTTAAAAATAGATTTAGTAATGTATGTTATAAGCAGAAACCGGGGGATTACTGCAAGTTCAAGGGCAGCTTAGTCTATAACATAGCAAGTTCTAATTCAGCCCGTTCTACAAAGTGAGACCCTATCTATAACAAATAAAATTTTAACTTAAGATTTAAGAAACAAGCCAGGCTGGGCAGTGGTGGCGCACGCCTGTAATCCCAGCACTTGGGAGGCAGAGGCAGGCGGATTTCTGAGTTCGAGGCGCCACCGCCGCCGCCACCACCACCACCACCACCACCACCACCACCACCACCACCACCACCACCACCCGGCCCACTAAATCTATTTTTTTTTTTTTTTTTTTTTTTTTGGTTTTTCCGAGACAGGGTTTCTTTGTGTAGTCCTGGCTGTCCTGGAACTCACTCTGTAGACCAGGCTGGCCTCGAACTCAGAAATCCCCCTGCCTCTGCCTCCCAAGTGCTGGGATTACAGGCATGCGCCACCACGCCCGCTCCACTAAATCTATTTTTAATTTAACTGTATGTACATTGGTGTTTTGCCTGTGTCTGTGTAAGGGTGGCAGATCCCCTGGAAATAGTTACAGACAGTTGTGAGTAGCCACGTGGGTGCTGGGAATCAAACCCAGGTCCTCTGGAAGAGCAGCCAGTGCTCTTAACCATTGAGCCATCTTCCCAGTCCCTTGTTTTTGTTATTTTATTTTTGTTTCTTGAGACAGGGTCTTTCTATGCCCTGGAACTCATTATGAAGATCAGGCTGGCCTTGAAGTAAGAGAGATCTCCCTCTGCCTCTTGAGTGCTGGGATTAAAGGTGTGCACCACCAAGCCTGTTTTTATTTTTTAAGATTTATTTATTTATTATAAGTAAGTACACTGTAGCTGTGTTCACTTTTTCTTCTCACTTTGGCCCCACTTGCTCACTGTAGCTGTCTTCAGACACCCCAGAAGAGGGCATCAGATCTCATTACAGATGGTTGTGAGCCATCATGTGATTGCTGGGATTTGAACTCAAGACCTTTGGAAGAGCAGTTGGTGCTCTTAACCGATGAGCCATCTCTCCAGCCCGTATTTAAGATTTTTATTTTAATTATTTGAATGAGTGTATTGCATGTGTACATATAGGTGCAGGCATCTGTGGAGGCCAGAGGCATTGAATCTACTGGAGGTAGAGTTACAAGGGATTATTAGCTTCCCAGTGTAACTACTGGGGATTGAACACTGGTCCTCTGCAGAAGCAGTATGTGCTCTTAACACTGAGCCATCCCTTCAGCCTCCCCTACCCCCCCTTCTCCCCCCCCCCAGGGTTTCATGTAGCATAGCTCGCCTCAAACTTGGAGGATGGTTTAGACTACTAATCCTCTTGTCGTTTTCCAACCTGAAAGGCTTTTGCTAAAGAGCAGCCGGGAGGGCCGGGCGGTGGTGGCGCACGCCTGTAATCCCAACACTCTGGGAGGCAGAGGCAGGCGGATTTCTGAGTTCCAGGACAGCCTGGTCTACAGAGTGAGTTCCAGGACAGCCAGGGCTATACAGAAAAAAAAAAAAAAAAAAAAAAAAAGAGCAGCCGGGAGACCCATTAGGAGACTTATTGCAGGATGGAGAAGAACGGGGAGCTTAAAGTATTTGGTGGCTTCAGGAGGGGGCTCTGCAAGCTCAGAGCACCATTGGTGACATTCATACATTCCTGGATTAGGACTATGAAGCAGGGAGATTTGTGTCATTCCCAAGATAGAAACCCTGGGCCAAACTGGGCTCTGTGTTTCTCTGTAATTTAAAGCAATGGCTCTCAACCTTCCTAACACTGCCTTTTTTTTTTTTTTTTTTTTTTTTTTGGTTTTTCGAGACAGGGTTTCTCTGTGTGGTCCTGGCTGTCCTGGAACTCACTCTGTAGACCAGGCTGGCCTTGAACTCAGAAATTTGCCTGCCTCTGCCTCCCAAGTGCTGGGATTACAGGCATGCGCCATCACGCCCGGCTAACACTGCCACCCTTTAACACAGTTCCTTATGTTGTGGTGACCCCCAACCATAAAACTATTTGATTGCCACTTCCTTGCCGAGATGAATCATAATGTAAATATCTGATATGCGACCTGTGTGAAAGGGCCTGCTGGTCTGTAGTGAACAGAAGACTGTTTCCAGTAAGGCAGAAGGTTAAGGCCAACACCTGAGGTTGTCTTCTGTCACACACACCTTCACAGGTGTGTGCTTGTGCCTACACACGTTGTCTACATAAAACCGTATTTTGAGCTGGGCATAGTGGCTTACACCTGTAATTCAAGTACTTAGGAGGCAGAGGCAGGAGGATCATCCCAAGTTTGAAGGCGAGCCCTTCCTGCCTTTTGCCTCACAGGGCGCCATCATGCATGGTTCCCTGGCTTCTCCCTGTGGGTCTAGAACGCAAGCGGGCACCTATGCCCTTATTGTAGCTCTGCGATGCTCAGTAGACACAGACGCTTGCTTCATCCCCTGGCGTAGAGAAAAGTTTCTAAAGTTTCAAACACTCAGCTCTTGGGAAGCTGAGGCAGGATCATTTCTAGTTTGAGCCTAGCCTGAGCTACTTAGTGAATTTAAGACTAGCTTGGGCTATATACAGACTCAAATTTGTACCTACCATCCCATTCAACAGTCAAGAAAACCGTTAACTAGGGCTGGGAAGATGGCTCAGTCCCTAAGTGTGCTCTCTTGCTGTGAGCTCTGAGGCCCTGAGCTGCACCTCTAGTACTCATATCAAATGCCATCCATGGGGCTGGAGAGATGACTTAAAGCACCAGAGGAACCAGGCTTGGTGCCCAGCACTCACACAGGGGTTGCCAACTACCTTAATTCCAGTTCTAGGGGATTTGATGCCTCAGAACTTCTGCAGGTACCGGGTGAATGTGCCCATGTATACATGCAGGCTAAACATACACAGATACATCTAAGCAAAAGAAAAACAGCAGGGCGAAGTTGGTGCACACCTTTAATCCCAGCCCTCAGGAAGCAGAAGCAGGTGAATTACTGAGTTGGAGGCCAGCTTGGTCTACAGAATGAGTTCCAGGACAGCCAAGGCTGAGAAATTCTGTCTTTAAAAACAAAACAAAACAAAACAAAACAAAACAAAACAAAACAAAACAAAACAAAACAAAACAAAAAACAAAGGTAGGCATGGTGACTCATGCTTATAACCCTAGCTCTGTGAAATGGACACAGGAGGGGAATCCCTGCAGCTTGCCGGCTTGCTGATTAGGTTACCAATTAGTGAGTTTCCGGCCAGTGAGAGGCTGTCTCCTAAGTTTGTCCTCTGGACTCTACACACACATGCATGCACTCCCGCGCGCGCGCGCACACACACACACACACACACACACACACACACACACACACGAATGCAAAAATATTTCCGTTTCAAACCTAGAAAATCAGGCCCAGAAATGGGAAGTAACTTGCCTGACAGTCAGAATTAGGGTAACAGCAGCAAGCAGGTATGGGGACCAGGTCTTGAGAGCTAGTGCCATGTGATATAAAAGCAGCATTTTGGAAGGGTAGGGCAGCATGTTGTTGAAATGGAGGGCTAATGCTGAAGGAGATAGGATCAATACAGCCCATGGTTCTCAATGTGGTTTAAGAAAACTCAAGAGTTATTTAAAATGAGTTGTCAGTATCTGATCTCTCTCTCTCTCTCTCCTTTCTTTAATAAACTGGGGTCTCATTATATAGCCTAGGCCAGCCTCAAACTCTTAGAGATCCACCTGCTTCTGCCTCCCAAGTGCTGGGATAAATTTCTTTCTGTTTTAAGATTTTTTAATTGAATATATCCATTTACATTTAAAATGTTATTTTTCAAATCTTTTTTAAAAAGATTTATCTTAGCCGGGCGGTGGTGGCACATGCCTGTAATCCCAGCACTTGGGAGGCAGAGGCAGGCGAATTTCTGAGTTCGAGACCAACCAGGTCTACAGAGTGAGTTCCAGGACAGCCAGGGCTACATAGAGAAAACCTGTCTCGAAAAACAAAAAAACAAAAAAAAAAGATTTATCTTATGTGTATATTTTTGGCCACATGTTTATGTACCACATCCATGTTATCTACAGAGGTTGGAAAAAGGCACCAAATCCCCTGTAATAAGTTACAGATGGTTCTGAGCCATCATGTAGGTGCTGGGAACTGAACTTGTGGCCCCTGCAAGAGCAGCAAGTGCTCTTAACCTCTGAGCCATCCACCCAGCCCTTTTTATTTTTTTTAAATCATGGATATGGGGAGCAAGATTTTCAGACATTGTTGGGTTGTCAAACTCTGGAGGTGAGCTACTAGTAACAAGAGCAGAATGGCAGGTCTTGATGGTGTTGATGAGTCAACCTCTGCGAGGCAGATATGTATGGGCGAGGTTGGTAATCAGCGGGCAGGCCTGTGAAAGATACAGGCTCACTGGGATGGGCAGGCTCTACCCATGGGGTCAGAGTCCAGCAGTCTGGACACAGTTGAGCTCAGCCTTACTGGGCCCAGGGGCTGGCAGTGGGGGTGAGGACAGGAAAGGGTACCATGGGTCCAGGCACAGAGCTTAGTCTGTCATAGCAGCTGTAATTGGGACAATCTAGGGTTCCAGTAACAGACTTGGTACCCAGTCCCTGCCCACTGATATCCTTATTTACACCATTCCTAAAGTGCTCTCCCAAGAGACTTGAGGAGAAAAAGCCCAGGCCTGGGAGGCCAAGTCTAATGGCAGGATAGGGAACTGGAATGTCATATCCACCTGAGCTGCAACCCATCTAACAGTTAAGAAGGTGCTCAATGTGGCGGCGGCTCTAGGGCAACTCTACTTCAGAACAGCCTAAGACTTAAACTGGGCTTTGCACATAGTAGGCAGGTAGGTGCTGGAGCACTGAGCTCTCCTACCTATAGCTTCCAAGTTCTGAGTTACAGGAGTGCGCCACCATGCCATTTCCTCCAGCCTTTTAAATCTTATTTGTTTTTAAATTTTTGTACGTGTATGGGTGTTGTTGGGTTTTTGTTGTTGTTGTTGTTTTGTTTTTTGTTTTTTCAAAACAGGGTTTCTCTGTATAGCCCTGGCTGTCCTGGAACTCACTCTATAGACCAGGCTGGCCTTGAACTCAGAAATCTGCCTGCCTCTACCTCCCAAGTGTTGGGATTAAAGGTGTGCACCACCACCGCCCGGCCTGTGTATGGGTGTTTTGCTTGAATGTATGTGTACCATGCACATGTAGTACTCCTGGAAGCCAGAAAAATCAAAAAATAAAACCAAACCAACCAACCAACTAACCAACCAACCAAAACCCCCAACAGACAAAAATCAACAAACAAACAAACAAAAAAACTGTGTGGTGGTGTACACCCTTAATCTCAAGTACTCAGAAGGCAGAAGCAAATTCATCTCTAAGAGTAAAAGGCCAGCATGGTCTACAAAATGAGTTCTGGGCAAGCCAAGGCTACACATTGATATCCTATCTCAAAGAAATAGCTCCCGTTTTGGACTAAGAGTATAGCCTGGGTTTGTACTGTGCAGCATAAAAACTGTGCTTGGCAGAACATGCCTGTGACCTTAGCAACTGGGCAGGAGTAACAGGAGGTCCCGGGGCCACCTAAACTCCTGCTTCAGAGAGTAGGAGCCTGGAGAGAACAGAGGTTCCTTAAACAAGCCAAGACCTGAAGTCTGACTTCAAGCCTAACATGGCAGAAGCCTGACTGCCTACAGGGACATTTACTCCTGACACACTTCCTCCTCCCCTGGCTCCTCACAGTGTTAGCTTTTGTCCCTCATTTGTTTGATCATATGCCACATCTGTATGATTCATCTTGAGCAAACCCAGGGGAAGACTGTGACCTTTGCCCTCTGGTTCTCTCCTAGGAGCACCTGTCCACTGAAGATTTCACTATGGTCTTTGGGATGACTCCAGCTGCCTTCTCTGCCCTGCCTCGATGGAAGCAACAAAACCTCAAGAAAGAAAAAGGACTGTTCTGAGAATCGAGGCTCTGGCTGTCCAGCAGCCCCTGCCCCGCCTTTGAGGGCTTTGTTCCACCATTACTGGTTTTAGTCCTGTGCCAGATAAAAATGTCCAATTGTATCTGTGAGCCACAGTGTGACAATTCCTTCTGTTTATAATAGTAATCTGACCATTCCATCAGAAATATGCCACAGCCCCACAGTCTTGTTCTAGAGGTCTCTTTCCTTAGAGGAACAGCCATGCGCTCCAGCAGACATTAGCATCACTCAGTCAGTTGTTATCTCCTCGGCCTCCACACTCAAAGAAAAGGGAAAGTGAAGGCCAAAGCTGGCCTTATAAGCTATAACCCAGAAGCCTTTGCAAACTTTCCAACTCCTCAAATGACAACACCAAGAATATGGGTTTGCTATGTGAAGTCCAATCAGAAGCCAATAGAAGGTGATTTTTCTCTTAAAACTAGTTACCCAGTGTCCCCAGGCACATGTCCCTTTAATGAAGTAAGTCAAACTAATATGAGGTTAATACAGGCTTTAATGTCTCTCTCACACATACAAAAACAAAACAAACCAAAACAAAAAAACCAAACCAAACCAACCAACAAAAAAAACCCAAAATGTATAATTTAAAAAGAAAACTAGGGAAAACCCTTAAAGGAACAGTTCTGCTAAAACACAGATAAAGCGCCGTTCCACACAAACACCAATAATCAGAACCGAAGTCACTCTGAACACAAAGGAAAAAAGCCACCTCACAAACAAAGTGGCCAAAGCTGCCAGCACACCTGGAGCGGCTCAATCAGCAAAGTGCAGGAACCTCACTTGTTCCCCTCCCCCAGGCATAAGAACCCCAACCAAGAGGCCAGGGAGGGGGGGGGGACTGAGAAAAGGAAAGGAAGCAAGGGGCCAGCCTTTCACGCTACAATGGTCTCCCTTTTGCCCACTCTTATTCCAATGACTAGCTCAGACCTGCCCTTTGTTCCTGATCTGGCTTGATATACCTGAATCTTGACTGACCCTCATTCAGCTTCCTCTCAGGCCTGAGGACTATCTCCTATCTGTAACTTTTAAATCAACTGTCACTAAATTGTTTATTCATATGCAAACACCTATAATTAAAACCTCCAGACCTTAGATACTCTCTGCACTCATGGAAAGGATACAGTTTACTAATCGTGTACAAATAAGAGACAGTTCAGATCTAGTAACTAAAGCAAGAGCCAAGGAGTCCACTGTGGCGACATATACAGAGTACCTGTTACAAAACTCCCATGGCCAAGAAACTATAGTTTTTCAATAAAATAGTTCTCTAGATGGTAAGAGAATATAGACAGAGTTTTAAGTAATGCATTACAAGGAGGTTAGCGGGCAGAACCCTGTCTTCATACATATCTGCAGGCAAGAGAGTAGACACTTTTTGCAACTTTCATGTGCTGGCCTGACAGGTCACATGGACTTAGCTCTATTAAGAGATCTGCGCACGGGTCTCTGCCATCCCACAGCAACTGTGGTGTGGAGGGAAAGACTCAGGCACTATGCCGAGGGTTGACCTATTAGGAGTTTCCCCCTAAGTTTTATACTTCATCTAGAAGAAAGATAAAAAAATCTGAAGTTCAATATTTGCACCCAGAGTTAACCGATTTGTAAGTACTACATCTTAAAATATACATACATCTACATTTGCTATGTCTGCTACTACTGAGCTGTTTAGGTTAAACCTGACCATAGAAAGTAAGAAACCAATTTGGAATCAGAAACAATTCATGGGTTTACTTATTCTTCTTGTTGGGACAAAGCTTGAGTGCGTGTATACACATCTCTCCCTATGAAACAAGAGTACTAGCCTCCCCACAGACCTAAATGAGAGTCTTGGCTACTAAAATAAACAATATTCACATGCAGCAGCTTTTAACTCTGCACAACATGAGGGGTGGGTGGGAATGGAAAACCAACTTTTTAGTTTACTTTCTCTTCCAGTTTTGGCCGTGAAGATTGCATAGAGTACTAACTGCTTTAAAATTCCAGTTCAGTCATTTAAAGTAACATAACCATACATTTGGCATTTTACATAGGAAGGTTATTATGCTGACTGAAGGAAACAGATACCCTCTGTTCCTATCTAATAATTTGTCCCTTCTTAGCCCATCATGTTAATTGTTCTATCCCCCAATTCTCTGATCACAGTATTTAAAAAAAAGAATATATTATTTATTCATAATTTTAAAACAGACACAGCCACCTTAGAACAACTAGTACCCCATCACTACAGTCTAGGTGAGACTGCCATTGGGAGTCAAGCAGTCACGTTAAAGGAGAGAAGGAAGCAGGGAGGATGACAGATCATATGGACTGGACATAAAATTCAAGTCCTAAATTTGCAAGGAGTAACCTGTTTTTAACTAACAAGTCTTGCCCAAGACATGAGACACAAAATGAGTCAGGCTCTGTGCCGAGCGGCCTTCTAAGTCAACCGGGACATAAGCAGCTGTGAGCGCGGCCCGGATGCCCGGAGGCGGCCCAGCCTTAGGCAGATGGCACTGTCCTCCACAGCACCATGCAGAGCCTTTTTTTTTTCCCCCAAATAAACTTCGTCATTTCAACAGCTCAAAGTTCTCCAGTGCAGAGACGAGAGAGAACTTGCTAAAGCACACGATCACCCCACTCGAGATAACCAGTCACTTTCAAGCAAAACAAGACAAAATAAAGCTCCTGCTAGAAGTGAAACAACACAATGTAAAGTTAGTTTTAAAAACAAATATTTTTCTCTGTTGTAAACTGCTGCGTACCCTACCCGTGCCACTTTGGAACATTCACTATAATAATGTGTGCTGGTAGATGGTAGGAGTCAGTTTGTCAGTAGTCAAAGCACCAAGGCACATGTCAGCGATTCAGAGCTTTAGAAGAGGTGATTATATGAGAACAACCCATGTTCCAAGAGTCAGGCTGGAGCTCTCTGAATACACTTTTCCAGAAGAGATACTGCATCATCAGCGATGGGTTTTAACATCTCCTGAAAATCTAATATAGTTTCATACATAACTCAGAACTCACAGCAACCCTCTCATTAATAATAAAAGTAAGAAAACACAGGGGAAAAAAATGAATGCAGGCTTCATTTTGCTAAGGTCTGTGTAATCATAATGATACTTGAGCTGACAATTTTCCCAGGCTCATTCTATGGTTTCATTAGCTGCTTACTCAGGCAGGTCTTGTGGGCAGTGACGTATGCAGTACTTGCTATTGCACTGACACTTGGTCTCACTCAGAGCACTAACAGGTAAGAGATGTACTAGGTGCCTTTGACTGATAGCTCCTGAAAGCCCCTCCCACTGCTTATTTTTACCCTTGCAACACAGTGTTTAGCTTTTAGCTTTAGTGGCCAGGGTCTACACTGTAAAAAGTGGCATGCTCCTTGTTCTCTCTGCCTGCAGGACAGAGATTAGTGTCCTTCCCTGCCCTAAGCATCCTTGTCAAAGAGTCCCAGTTGAAGCTGTCTGTGAACCTTTTATAACTAAGGTTGTAATCCATCGGGGTCATGCCTGTTCCATGGGAAACCGATACAGAAGAAAACATAAGCTTCTAGCTTTACCATCAGCACAGCATGGAAGAGTACGACAAACACAATGGGTGGGGACATCTGAGAGAAAATGCCAAGGGCATCAGAAACAGAAATGTGGAACTGTAATACTCTGAAGCACCAACAATCCACTTTTTGGAAAGTGCATGTAAACAGCATGAAATAAAATCAAAAGAAAAATAAAACTCAAATCAGGTTACAGAAATGCCTCTTGCAAGGAAAATAAACTGGTTTTAGTGTAACTAGCTTCCCAGTGAGCTTTACTTACAAGCATAAAAGGTTGGGCTTGAGTGAAGCCACTCAAAAAGAAAAACCACAACAACAACAACAAAAAACAAAAACAAAAAACCCCAAAGTTAAAAGCCAAATGCTCTGCACATCATCAGACCTCCTCAGATGAATGTTCTTGGACACTCTGATTTCTCAGCCAGCAGCTGCAGCATTCATTGTGAGCAGGAGTTCTACTTCTAGTGGCTCATCCTAGCTCTTTAAGGCTCCATTCATTCATTCAATATATGTGTGTGGGTATGTACATATATATTTACAATATGTATTCATTCCTAAGACAAAAGGAAGCGGCACTCTTGTAGGAGAAAAGAGGATAATCAGCTATAGACGAGACCAAGGTTCCCATAAGACAGCATGGAGCGTTGCACGTGACTGAAGTTTCTTTTGGTTTGGCCCTGAGCTGCTGTTGCTCCTGCATCAAGTAGAGTTCCCAATTCTCTTCGGGCAGAGGACGGTGAGGAGGGTGGCAGTGACAGACTTGCAGCTCGTGCCGCAGCCCACGGGGCTCTCCTCACGAGGCCTGACGGGCAGCTCTCCCCATCTCCATGCTAAGCGCCTGAGAGGTTTTTTCTGTCTCCAGTAACTCATCAAAGATCTCCCTTAAAAAACAAACCACAAAAATCAGAATTCAATGAGAGGAGGGAAACAGGTGAGGGAAAAACCAAACCAAAGCAAACCAGGACATGGACACTGATAAAACTCGACGATCCTGCGTGGCCTCACACTCCGTTAAGTCAGCACTTCACCTGCCTGAGCATCCTAACCCTGGAAGCTGATTTCTGAGAATGAGGAAGTGCCAGCAGTTAGCTGTAGTAAGAACTCCGTGCAGTTCCTAGCACATGATCAGACCTCACTGACACAACTGAAGACCAGCTTATAATAAGCTATGTCCTACCACAGAACAACCACTGTAATTCCCAGATATTCTTATGAGATGATAATGTGAACAGAGAAAATATTCGGGAGTTATGAGGAACTATCAGGAGATAAACCCTAAGCAAAGACAGGACACTCTAAAGCCCCTGGCTGTAGAGTGCAGGTAGAAGAGTCTTGGTGGCTCCAGCCTGTTCCTGCTGTCTGCTAGGGTTCTTACTTGTGCATATAGAAGAAGATATAGCCGCTGCGATCTCGATCACTCTGCACGGCAGCCTCTTGGATTTTAGAGACCTCCAGGTCATTGTAAGTGAACCATGCCTGTTTTTTAATGTCATACACATCACTAATGTAATGACCTGAAACACATAAAATCAGAAAATTAAAGTGTTTCAAAATAAACATTTTCCTCAGTTATCAGAAACTTGAGAAAGAAAAACAAGTCATGGCCTCATTATTATCAGCTTCAGCAATATTTCTTTTTAAAAAACACATACAGAGAATTAAAAGTGATAGGTGTTGTATATATACTCTGCAACAGTTACTTTTCTGCTCTTGGCCACTGAGGCAGGTGTCTTTAGGAAGCTTGGTTGACCTTGCACTCACATATGTGGTGCACAAGGCCTTGAGGGCTTTTGTTTGTGTTTTTTAAACTATGCTGCTTCTCAAGTGCTCAGTGCATTATAGAAATGTTCCAAACCCAGAGAGACAGCTTCTTACTTTATTTTTTGCATGCATGCATACATGTGTCTTCCTCAGTCACTTCTCTCTTTATTTACTGGGGCCCGGTGTCTTATAAACCCAGAGCTGGCTAGTTTCACTACGTCGCTAGCCAGCCAGATGCCCCTGCGGAACCCCTTCTGTCTGCCTCATGTGAGGCCAGGATTCCACACAGGTCACTGGATTTTTATGTGGATGCTGAAATCCAAATTCTAGTCCTCATGCTTGGAAAGCAAATACTTTACCCACTGAATCATTTCCCCAGGTTGATAACTTTCTAATAAATTTACTCAGGAGAATATTTATCATCATTTATGAATAGAAAAACCAAAATAGTCACACCAACATGCATAATCCACAGTGTTTAATTAAGAGAATATTTTAACGTTTTTCTTGTCTGAAACTTCGTCTATAAAAAGATTAGGCCCTGAACTCCTGACCTTTCTGCCTTCACTCTATGAGTTCTGGTATCACAGATGTGTATCTCACTAATTTATATGGTGGTGGAGTCGAAACCTAGGGCTTCCTGCACGCTAGTGGGCAAACACTTTACCAATTACATCCTTAGCCTCTTAAGTTTTCTTTAAAGTAGTCAACCCACACCTAACAAAGACATGCAAATAATGACACATGAGGCAAATGGCGGCTGCTTTGTTAATAAATGCAGAAGTCATGGTGTCTATTTACCTGAGGAAGATGTGCTCCCAATGTGACTGACAACACTGATGAGCCGATAGGAATGAGGAAGATTTCCTGTCTGAAAACAGAAGTGGATATAACTCTTCATTTGAATAAAAGCAAAATACTGACTTTAAATTAATCAAAGGCGATACAGATAATCTTGAGTGCCTACTGTAGTGAAAGTCAGTAAACACATTAGTGGTCACACTGTTTATAAACCTCAGCATGACGCCTATCTCCAGGAATTATCCTAAGAATAAATTTAAAAGGAATATACTTAGAACTGGAGAACTGGCTCAGTAGTCAAGAGCATCCGTACTTACACAACACCGGAGTTCAGTTCCCAGCACCCACACAGACACTACAGCTGCCTATAAAACTCTGGCTCCAGGGAGCTGAGGCCCTCTTCTGGCCTTGACAGAGTGCACGCATGCATGCACGCACACACAAAATCTTCAGAAAAGGTATACTTTATGCATATTAAATTACTTACTGCAACATAATGATAATGAAGTTAGCATATAGCCAATAAGATGACTTATTAGTGGTAGATCAATTATGTTATTTAACTTTATAGAAAAATTATTCCCATTAGCAAATTATTAACTTATTTTTCAAATCCACATGAATGTATATTATAACTATAACCCTACAGAAAGTTATGTTCAGTTATGTACTTACTGAACAGCAAAATGAAAAGGAAAGTTGCTGTGTTATTGCAATAATTACAGATAGATTTCCTTATTTTAAATACTGTATTAAAATAGTCAATAAAATAAAAAATTAAAGTGAAATTCACACGTTGTAGGATATACAATAAAGTCAAACCGGAAGAAGGAATACAGATATTGGGAAATAAAAAACTATTAGTGCCTGGCAGTGGTAGCACAAGCCTTTAATGCTAGCACTCAGGACAGAGGCAGGCACCGTTCAAGGCTAGCCTGCTTGGTCTACAGAGCAAGCTCCAGGACAGGCAGAACTATACAGAGAAACCTTGTCTTAAAAAAAAAAAAAAAAAAAAAAAAGACAAAAAACATTAGCAATTCATAACTTCTGATGAGTTATTTTACTTTGGGAGGTTTATCTTAAGTAGGAAATTCTACATGTGGAGAATACTATACTCACACAGCTGCTGAATACATGCCATTCACTATAATCAAAACCGGAAGTTGTGTGGGGAAGCATGTTTGTAAGTAATCCCAGTACTCAGCAGAAGGATCTTAATTCTAGTCCACCTTGGACTATATTATATAGCAAAACCTTTCTCAAAAAACAAAAAGAAAACCACCACCAACAACAAAACTAATTTAACTGTTCAGTGTTAGTTAAAAATTACCCAACTAGTATGTTCATTTAAAGGACTATAGATATTAGAATACAGTACTCAAGCTGGAGATGAGGCTTGGTTAGTAGACTATACATGAAGCCCTGGGTTCAGCAAGGCACTCCATAGACAGAGCACGGTGACACAGTCTACAGTGCCGATTCTCAGGAGGTACAGGTGTTAGGGTCAGAAGGTCACCCTTGGCACATAGCTGGTTCTTCGCTGGTCTGCACTACAGGAGACTTCATTAAATAAAAAAGGGCTGGAGAGATGGCTCAGTGGTTAAGAGCACTGGCTGCTCTTCTAGAGGTACCAGGTTTGATTCCTAGCAACCATATAGCAGCTTACAACCATCTGTAATGGAATCTGATGCCCTCTTCTGGTAAATAGGCTCCACATACAGATAGAGCACTTATACATACAACAAGTAAAAAAAAACAAACAAACAAACAAAAAAAAATTCAACCCAAATAAAAACATAAAATTTTAAAAAGGAACAAAAGAACTTGCAAATAATCTTATTTTCCCCCTTAGACACAGGATCTTATTACTATTACACAAGTCCATGCTGGCCTTGAACTCTTCTTGGTGGATCTTCTTGCTTTAGTCTCCCAAGTGCTGAGATTATGGGCATGAGCCACTAAGTCAACTGAATAGTATTTAACAAGCAGAATAAAAACATTGCTTAGGTTATAACATTTTTAAGCACATATGAAGGTGGAAATGACAAAATAATATATTAATAGTTGCTAATAGTTGTGTGCTAGAAGAGTGGAATCACAAGTAATCAGTATTTTTGGGGAAAATTATTTGGGGAAAATATAATTATTTGCAAAAAGAGAAGAATGCTGGACATGGTAGTATATACCGTTAATCCCAGCACTTGGGAGGCAAAGCCAGGTAGATCTCTGTGAGTTTGAGGCTGAGTTCCAGGATAGTCAGGGCTGCAAAGAGACCCTGTCTCAAAAAACCAAACTAACAGGCTGGAAAGATGGCTCAGCGGTTAAGAGCTCTAACTGCTCTTCTGGAGGTCCTGAGTTCAAATCCCAGCAACGACATGGTGGCTCACAACCATCTGTAATGAGGTCTGATGCCCTCTTCTGTTATGTCTGAAGATAGCTACGGTATACTTAGATATAATAAATAAACAAATCTTAAAAAAAAAAAAACCCAAATAAACAAAAAAAAAATGTAGGAGGGTATACCAATGTTTATTATTACAGAATTAACTCAATGATCAGTTTTCACTAAATATAAAGATACATTAGTAGTTACTTGGAAAAACTAAAGGTGATATAATATATTTATGTCTTCATTTATATGGATGTTCTAAGAAGAACATCAAACAGTCAGGATGTATTTCTGTTTGTCTGAAAGAAACCAAGAGCAAAAGAGAAGAGAAGATGGGGATGCGTTGACAGCAGCTGAGGGGCAGAAGCTGTGCTATACTGAAGGAAGGAGCAGAAGGGACAGCGGCAGTGTCTCCAACCATACCTCAGCATTTCTTTTCAGCTCCTCGGCTTCAGCTTCTGTGTACTCCATATCAAAAACATCCTCATTTCCAGAGTCCTCATCTGAGCCCAGGGAATCCAGAAAAGAGTTGTTAAACTCTGAAGAACAGAAAGATGGGTCTGGTAAAAGGTCTTAGAACAGACATAAGATGACTGGGAAGATTACACAGCTCGAGACAGGCTAGACTTGAGGGTGTCCACCTGCAATCCTAACAGCAGGCAGAAGGAAGGCTAAAGACGGCGAGTCTGAGGGTACTCTGGACTATAAAACAAGACCATGTCTCAAACAAAACAAAAGAAACCAAAAAACAAAACAAAATCCCAAACCAAACCAAACAACCAACCAAACGAAAACAAAAGAAACCAAAAAACCTAGCTTCAAATATTTCTCTCATCATTCTAAGAAAACATAAAATATTCTATTAGCAGGGTTCCAATTCACTCAGGCACCCTAGGAAGAAACTGCAGACACAGGGATCTATGAAAGAAGTGCCCCTTTTCTTGGCCAGAAATGGATGATAAATCTCCTTGAATTAGTTACACATGATAGTGAATTGCCATGAAGGTGCTGGTAGTTGAACCTGGGTCCTCTAGAAAAGCAGCCAGAGTGTTCTTAAGCACTGAGCCAGCTCTCCAACCCCTCTACCTGGACTTTTAAAGAGAAGGTCTCTCACTAGGATGGGTTCTGGTGAGACTGTCCTCACCTCCCTGGCACTGTGATTTCAAGTATGCCTTCACCTGACTTACCAGAAGAAGCTGGGGGGAAGAGTCATCAACAGTTTTGCCCAGATGTGAACCCATATGAGCTCCAGTTACAACTGGCATGGCAAGATTGCCCATGGGTGTTAACAGTGGAACAAATGCCATGGTTGTATATAACTTCTTTTTAACTGGTTTTAAGGCTTACTTCATAGGAGGAAACTCACTAGGTACTATAAATCTCACTAAGAAACAATGGCCAGGAAGCTTATAGACCCAAGGGATAAATCTACTGGTATTTTGCTAAATGGACAAGTATTAAATTGCCCTCTGAATCTGTGCACCCACTGACTAGTGCAGCTATCAACACTCATTAGAGAAGTTTCTATGTGCAGTAGACAGTGGTTAACACAGACACTCACAATCAAAGGGCAGAGTCTATGGAGAGTTCAGCCACGAAAAGGACATCTATACTACACCACCTGCTCCTGAGGCTCAGGGAACACCACACAAGAGGGGATGGAAAGACCAAGAACCAGAGGTCAGGAGGACTAGAGTCAGACAGTACCTCTGGACATGTCGGGCTGGTCTTCTTATGAATTCACAGAGGCTATGATTGCTTGCCCAAGGTCAACCAGTCAACACTACAGCATGGAGTGGTGTGGTGGTTTGAACAAGCGCATGGCAACCATAGGCCCATATGTTTAAATACTTGGTCTCTAGTTGTTGGAACTACTACTTTGGGAAGGATTAGGGGGTGTGGCCTTGCTGGAAGAGGTAAGTTTTAGAGGGGCCATTTGAAGTGTGTTGCTTGCTCTCTGCCTCAGTTGTGGATTAAGATGAGAGCTCTCAATTCTTCTTGCTGCCGTGCCTTTGCTCCACCATTATGGATTCTAACACTCTGAAACCGTAAGTCAAATAATTGTTTTCTTTTATAAGTTTCCTTGGTGATGGTATTTTATCATAAGCACAGAAAAGCAAGGGTCAGGGGCTCATGTGGCAGCACCACTAACTGAGGGTCTGTGACTAGTGTGACTTGTTAGGGAGGGAGTCAGCTTTTTGGGGGGGGGGGACACACAGGGTTTCTCTGTGTCCTGGAACTCACTCTGTAGACCAGGCTGGCCTCGAACTCAGAAATCCACCTGCCTCTGCCTCCCAGAGTGCTGGGATTACAGGAGTGCGCCACCACCGCCCAGCTTCAGCTTTCTTTAAGAGTATGGCCTCAGGTATGTTTATCACATTCTAGCGATGACCTCACACCCAGGAATAGATGGTTGGTAAAATCAGGACTTGATTGGCTATATAGAAAAACATGTAATTGGTGGGGGGCTGTGGAGACATGGGGGTAGATCTGGGAGGAGTAAGGAGAGAGGTGGAACATGAATATGGTTGAAACATTATATGCATGTGTAAAATTCTCAAGAGTTACTAAGAATATTACAGTAAATAAGACAAGTATATACGACCACGCCTGTTTTTTCAGGTGGGTGCTGGGAATTAAACTCATGTCCTCATGGTTCTATAGCAAGCCATCTTGGACTTTGAAATACATTGACATGATAAAGGTATCTTGGGGCTGGAGAGATGGTTCAGTTGTTAAGACCACTTGTATTAGCAAAGGACCCAGGTTCAGTTCCTATGATCCACATGGCAATTCACAATAGTCAATAACTCTAGTTCTTTTCATTTCCACAGGCACACACATGGTATAATACACATATACAGGCAAAACATACATACTTAAAAAAAGGTAGATGGATGGTGCAGCCTTTAACCCCTGCATTTTTTGAGGCAGAGGCAAACAGATATCTGTGAGTTTGAGGTTAGCCTGGTCTACAGAGTAAGTTCTAAGACAGCTAATGACACACAGATTAACCCTGTCTTCAAAAACCAAAACCCAGCCAACCCCTCAAAAGAGTAGTATCTAATCATAAGAAATAAATAAACTGAAAAAGAATACATAATTATACAGATAATCCAAGTTTACTTCCTGCAGCTCTCATCCCCTGCAAAAAGGCCAAATCAGACAAGCTTCTAACCCTAGCACTCAAGAGGCAAAGGCAGACAATTCTGTGAGTTCAAGGCCAACCCAATCTACAGAGAATTCCAGGATAGTCAGGGCTACATTGTGAAACTCTCTCAAGAACAAAACAAAACAAAACAAAATAAAACAAAACAAGGCCACAGAAAAGCTAATAATTTTCATAGTTTTTTTTTTAAATATGAAACTAGTTCTTGAAGTATAACATAAAGATGGAAATTCAACTTTAGCTCTTAAATTTCATCCAAAACATACAAATTCCATATATAAGCCATTTTTATTAATGGTTCTACATAAAGAATTTGTAAATAAATAGTTCTTTGTTTATAACAAAGAAAAAAAAAAGAATCACAGCAGAGGGACATTTAAAAGGCATGAACACCAAAGAATAGAAAAGCAAACATACCATTTTCCTAACTCTTTAATGCTAATTAAAGAGTTCTGCTCTTTGACGAGGTTAAACAGTCTCTAGTTTAAGGGATGTGAAGCACAGATGAACTCATGATGGATGTATACTAAATGAAGATAGTGGCTCACATCCCAGCTTTGTTATTTTAGTTGGCTCTTAGAACACTCTAGAGCAAAGGTAAGAGAGTGAATAGCCCAGGCACCTGAACAGTCACAAGAGCTGCAAGAACAGTGGCTCACAGTTCGTCATTCCAGCACTTGGGATGCTGACTGCTGTGAGCTCAAGGCCAGCTTGGGTTAGAGTAAGACTTAAAACTTGATCTGTTCCTGTGCTTACAGGCTACAATGATCTCTTTAGCTCCGTCATCTTAATGATAAACTAACAATAAGGATTATTGGATACATGAATAAGCTTTTAATCAGGGTCTACATACCAGCTAGAGCAAGCTAAAGGAAACAATCTACTCAGGGAAGAGAAAACACCAAGCCAACTCTTTACGGCCATAAATAAATCATAGTTCAGATACTACCCCAGTGAAATAAATAATAAGGCATAAAAGAACAGCCATAAAAAAAATCTCTGACAATTAAACAGATGGTAGAGATAGAAACTCAGAAGTCTGCAGTTAGAGAAGGCTGAAGAAGTTTCCCAGAATGCACACCAAAACGACAAAAACACTCATTAGAAGATGTGAAGAAATCACAAGAGCTAGCCTAACTCCTGGATAACAGAAGTTTCAAAGAGAGAAAAGAAAGCAAGACATCGGACTATATGCATGGATTCCAGTATTTGGGAGGGGAGGCAGAAGCAGCAGGAATTTAAGGCCAATTGTGATATATGACACCTTCTTGCAGAAAAGAAAGGAAACTAGAAGGGACAATTAAAATTTCTAGGAATTGAAGGACACACATTCTTAACTTATGATTAAGTGTATAAAAGCTATGAGTGACGCACCTGGAGGCAAGACAGAAAAGAGTGGAGCTACAGGCTTCAAGGGACAAAGCCAAAGGAAGGCTTTTACACTTGAGCTAGCAACCTTGAAAATAACACACTTCATTACCCACTGAGATGAAGTTAGGGAGAGAAGTATTTTTATGACTGCAAAACAGGAATCCTATATTCAGTCAAAATATTAAGAATGAATGAAACTTGCAAGGACTCCAAAATATTTATGCTTTCTTAAGAAAGTTACTGGGGGGTGTTGGGGAGTGGGAGGACAGATGGGGATGTTCTCCATCAATACAGAACTGGAACCAGGCATGGTGGCACATTCCTTTAATCCTATACTCAAGAGGCAGAGGCAGGTGGATCTCTGTGAGATGGAGGACAATTGGTCTGTATAGTGAGTTCTCGGGCCAGCCATAGCTCTAGAGTGAGACCGTCTTAAAAATAACAAAACAAAACAAAACAACAAAAGTGGAACCAGGTGTTGTGCTATAGGGTCCCATTCCTAGCACTTGGGAGGTAGATGTAGGAGGTGTAGCTCAAGATCATCGTTTGGTGGACACCCACATCCAGGTTGCCCTGAAGATAGAGTGCCTGAGAAGCCTAGCTGTGTACCTGTGACTCTGTCCTACCTACAGTGCTGGCAGTGCTCTCCTCTGCACTCTGCTTTCCAGACCAGTCAGGATCACTCATTTTACACTACCCAAGTGTGTTCTATCTCCATTTGTTTCTGAGAACTGGAGAAAAACCAAAGGCAGTTTAGAAACAGAAATGAAGAGCCATCAAGAGCTCTATATATCTCCAGAACTTGGTGCAAATATTCTGCCAAATAACACGACCATGTCTGAGTTTCTAAAAATTTATATGTATTTTAAGCGTGTCTGTGTATTCCACTCTATTGTTCTCTGCCTGCTTCCTGTGAAAGAAGGTCTCTTTTTCTGAACCTAGAGGTAGGCTAGCAGCCAGCTCCAGTTATCCTCTCACTTTCATAGCTCTTCACCACCACACGGTACTGGGATTATAAGCACTTCTAGGCGGGCCTGCTTTCATTCTTTCATTTCTTCTTTCTTCTTTCCTTCCCCCCTTTTTTTTAACAGAGCTGAGGCCCGAACCCAGGCAAGAGCTCTACTACTGAGCTAAATCCCCAACCCCTCCTTCCTTCCTTTTTTATAGGTACAGGGATCCAAACCCAAGTCCTCACGCTTGCACAGCAAGCCCTCTTACCCACTGCATTCTCTCCACCCCTGGGTGTGAATCTTATGTTACCAAATCCTACTCTTGGCTCTCAACTGACTTCCTGAGTGAACTGTTGGAAGAATCAATTGGATTAAAACTATATATTGTAGAAATGTGCATGCCTGGTACCCATGGACATCACAAGGGGGTAGTGTTTTCTGTAGAACCAGAGTTGTGTATATATATATGACATTATATGGGTGCTGGAAGTCAAACTGGGACCTCTGGATGAGGAACCAGGTCACTTAACCACTGAACCACCTCACCAGCCCCAGTTAAAAGAAATTGCATGCTAACAGGAATATTACAACAGTGATTTTCTCTGAGAAACAGACATACATACCTATGTATGTATGAACTTCTAAGGTATGTATGTAAGGACATCTAAGGTTCTTCCTCTGTACCTGGGAGGTGTTCAAAATTGTTATTACATTAAAAAACAAAACACACACACACACAAACAGAAACAAAACCACAAGAGAAAGAAGCAAGTACTAGGGCCCGAGCCCAGCTGGCAGAGTGTGCACTTAACACAGACAGGCCCTGCGTATGAGTTCCACACTGCAGCTTTGCATACTTGTGATCTTAGCACTCAAGAGGATCAGTTTAAGGCCATCCTTGGCTACAGAGAGTTCCACACACCTTAGGCTAAATGAGACTGTCTTAAAAAAGTAAGTTTAAAATTTTTTTTTTTTTTTTTTGGTTTTTCGAGACAGGGTTTCTCGAAAAGAAAGTAGAAGTCCTGGCTGTCCTGGAACTCACTCTGTAGACCAGGCTGGCATCGAACTCAGAAATCTGCCTGCCTCTGCCTCCCAAGTGCTGGGATTACAGGCGTGCGCCACCAAGCCCGGCTAAAATGTTCTTTTATGTATTAATATTCTTTTTCATTTAAAAATATAATTGAAATCCTCCCCTTACCTTGAAGACTTAACTCTGTAGCCCTTTTGAGGTCATCATCTTCTTTCTGTTCCCAAGCCTCCTATAGAGAGAAGAACAGGAACAAGTGTTTAAAGAGGTACTCCTTAGACAAGCCGATGCTCACCATGCCTTCTCTAGCTTTACAGGTATTCAGACTATGACCTACGTGGACGATGGGATGGAAGCTTGGTTTTCAACACTGTCCTCTTTAAATATAACATGGAGTTTTTATTTCCTCTTGTCAATAACACTGTCAAATCATTCAGTGTGACTATATGGCATAATTTTTTAAAAATATATAAAATGCCAGGTATAGTGCTGCAGAGATGGCTCAGCAGTTAAGAGCACTGACTGCTCTTCCAGAGGTCCCGAGTTCAATTCTTAACACCCACATGGTAGCTCATAACCATCTGAAATGGGATCTGATGCCCTCTTCTTGTGTGTCTGAAGACAGCGACAGTGTAACCATTCACACCATAATTCACACCTAGCAAACTACTTACTCTCTTTTCCCTGGACTTAGCATTTATCACTCTTTATGATACAGATGTAAACACTGCTACACTTCAGATTTCAAACAACCTACAATGAATACACTTATTCTTTTTCTTTTCTTTTTTTTTCTTTTTTTCTTTTGGTTTTTTGAGACAGGGTTTCTCTGTGTAGTCCTGGCTGTCCTGGAACTCACTCTGTAGACCAGGCTGGCCTCGAACTCAGAAATCTGCCTGCCTCTGCTTCCCAAGTGCTGGGATTACAGGCATGCGCCACCACGCCCGGCTTTTATTCTTTTTCAATAACTAACTGTAAGTAGTGTAGAACACACTGGATCTCCTGAGCGGGTGATGAACACTTCCATCCAGGAGATACTCATGCCTAGTGTGTGATAGCAGAAGGAACAATATCTCCATAAGCTACCGAGTCATCTATTTCTACTTTATCCTAACTAAAGAAACCAGATCCACAAGATATGTTTGGTAGCAATACTAAATGAAGACCCTTGACTCATTTTTCTGAAATAGTAAAGGTATTCTTAGGAAATAATATAAATAGTCTGAGCAATGGTAGCACACAGCTTTACTCCCAAGCAGTTGGGAGGCAGAGGCAAGCAAATATCTTGGTTCAAGGTCAACAGAGTAAGTTCTAGGACAGATAGGGCTACACAGAGAAACCCTGTCTCAGAAAACAAAACAAAACAAAACAAAATTTAGATTAAGGGCTGGTGAGATGGCTTAGTGGTTAAGAGCACTGACTGCTGTTCTGAAGGTCCCGAGTTCAAATCTCAGCAACCACATGGTGGCTCACAACTATCCATAAAGAGATCTAACACCCTCTTCTAGAGTGTCTGAAGACAGCTACAGTATACTTACATATAATAAATAAATAAATCTTTAAAAAAAATCTAGATTAAAAGAAAGAGAAATCCAGATGCTCAGTCCATATCCAAGGTTTATCCTTTAAAAATTTATCATTGTTAGAACAATTCAGGCATCAGTACTTTTGGAGCACCTCAGGTAACTTTAAAATAATTAACTGAGAACCACTGGTCAGCAGGTGGTTGGAGTGCTCCCCTTTACTTCCAGCACTTGGGAGGCAGAGACAGGCAAATCTCTCTGAGTTCAAAGGCAGCCTGGTCCACTACAGAGCTAGTTCCAGGACAGCTTACACAAAGAAACTTTTTCTTGAAAAACAAAACAACAAAAAAAGCAAAACAAACAAAATTCTGATCTAATGATTTTCTGCAAGTATTTGTTCTAGGGAGTCTTACTAACTTCTGCTTGTTTTCAGTCCTAGGGAGTGGATCCAGGACCCTGCATAACACCAGGCAAGGGTTCCACCAGTGACCTACTGCTCCATCCCATGAATTTTTCACTAGTATGATTCTGACTATCTTAGATCAAACCACAACAAAATAGCACCTATAAGTTAAGTATCTTAGATGATGCAACAGGTCAATCAACTGGCATGAAGGAGTAAACACTGGGGGCTCAGAGAGACGGCTTAGTAGTCAGGGGCACTGACTGCTGTCACAGAGAGCACAGCTTCAATGCCCAGCACCCATGTGGGCTCACAACTACTTGTAATTCCAGTCCCAAAGGACCTGATGCCTTATGGCCAATGTGGGCCCAGTCACATGGTCCTCATAGATACATACAGACAAAACATACATACTTATAAATCTTTAAAGTAAAAATTGAGAGCCAGGCCTCCAGTCTCAAGTAGGCAGTTGCAATGCCTATGTCTGACTCCAGTATTAAAACAAACACCCGTGTACGGACTTGTTATATAAAGAACTGATAGAATCACCAGGATTTACAAATTATTAGATTTTAGATAGTTTTGGTCAAGTAATTTATAGTATATGAAATACTATAAGAAAATAACCAGGGCTGAAGAGATGGTTCACAACACAATCAGGAAATAACCAAACAATAATCTATCACTCACAAAGTCACAGTGAGGTACTTGTTGATAGCTTGCAGAATAAAGCTAATGGAATAATCTTTAACATCGCTATTGCATATAACATGACCAACATTTTATTCAATTTTAATAATAAAAATCCTATTAATTTAACAACTGTTCCATTCTAAAACAAACCCAAATAATTTTTTCCAAGAACTATATGTAAATAACTAGGACAATGACTGACACACAGTAAATGTCTGATACATCATCAGTCACTGGGGCTCCCTTCCGAGGAAGCGGCAACAGAAAGCCTTACCTGCTCTTGAAGGCTCTGAGCCAGTGCTTGCTGCAGCTCCTGCTCTTCTCTTTCCCGCTCTACGTCATACTGCTGGAGCCAATCAACCTCTCCCCGAGAGCCTTCTGGAGTTTTGTTTTCTTTATTCTCATCACAGTCTTTTGTCATCTCAGTAAAACTAGCAGGACCTGAAGAAGCAGAACATTATTTTGGAGAAAACCTGAAATTTGTGGACTCTAGCGACACCTACTGTTGAGAAAGAGTTCTTTACCTTGCCCTCATTAACACTATAGGTTAGGGTCTAATGTAGTTCAGGCAGGCCTAGAACTTGCTAAGTATCTGAGGACTGCCTAGACTTTGACCTCCCAGCTACACCTCCTTGCCGGGCTTTGTGCATGGTAGGCACATTGCTACTAAGCAAGCTACCAAGCTACTACACTCCCAGCTTTACTCAGAAGTTTTTGCGGCCAACAATTTATCTTACCACATCTATATCAGCGTTTCTCAGCCTCAGTATCATTAATAATTTGCATGAGGTGCCAATGAGGCCTTTTGGGGAGTGGTAGATGGAGAAGTGTGCATGCTGTAAATTTTAGCAGGATCCCCAGACTCTCAGGGATAGGAGAGCTTTACTGAGTCATCTGACAGCAATTAAAGATCCCTTTAATCGATGGAAATGAAATGCTCGTGCCAGAAGCAGTCCATTTCTTTCTACCTGTGACAACTAAAAATGAAGACACTGTCAACTATTTCAGACAGCAGAGAGTCCCCTTGATTTAGAAGCACTGACCTGCAGAATGGTTCTGAGAACAACTGACTATGACCAGGTGACACTTATCACACAGTGACTAACAAGAGCAGGGCACACACAGCATTAAGAGGAAAGAAATACCTCAAAAGAACACCATCAGCTTTTTTGTTAAGCTGAGGATACTATTATTTTACTTGCATATAAAGTAATTTGAAATTAAGATGAACTGATTTCACAAAATATAGAAAATAATTTTGTGATATTGCTCTATGACTGCCATTTCTAAATGTGAAGGCTTGGATTATTTAGAAGCCGCATGTTAGTAAGGCTCTGAAACAACATGTTTTGTGTAAGATGCTTATCTCGATGAACCTTACCTGGATCAGTGATTGTTTTGGGCTTCTCAATTTCCATAGCATCTGGATTTTCAGGCATTTCTGGAATATCATCCTCTGCAAACCCAGTGTCCGGACTGCTGGTTGGCTTATCATCATCTTCAGGGCTGAGCAGCGGTGAAGCTTCTCTCCGGCTTATTTCTAACACAGCTGCCAGCACTTCTTCCTCACTCATCCTGTCAAATCCTGAGTTCCCCAGATCAGACTTCCCAGGCTCTAATCTGCACAATTTCAAATCCTGAAGAAGAGAATTACTTTTTTTTGGTTTTTGCTTTTTTGAGACAGGGTCTCTCTGTGTAGCCCTGGCTGACCTGAAACTCACTCTGTAGACCAGGCTGGCCTCGAACTCAGAAATTCGCCTGCCTCTGCCTCCCAAGTGCTGGGATTAAAGGTACCACCGCCCGGCTGAGAATTACTTTTACAAGAAGGCAAGTGTCCATTAACATACCCAATGTCTACCAATATGAATATCAATCAATATAGCTAATGTTCAATACTATATCTAATATACTCTAGAGTTTAAAGTGGGAATTGGGAAGCTGGAAAGATGGCTCAGCAGTCAGGAGTTCATACTGCTCTTGCATAGGATCAAGTTTATTTCTCAGTTCCCAAGTCTGACCCTCTTCTGGCTTGTGTGTGTGTGTGTGCGTGCGCGCGTACACACACACACACACACACACACACACACACGTTAAAAAAATAAGAATGTGGAACTTAATATGTGTCATGTCTGGCTGCTGTGGTGCTGCTGCTCACACCCAGAGCTTCATGTGCTAGGCAAGCACTTTACCAACTGAGCTACAACTCCAAACCCGACAGTTTTACTTGATTGTGACAGGTACAAAGTATACCCTTTATAGATATGTGGACGGTAAACACTGCTAAAATAAAGTTATTCAAAACAGTAAGTTAACTGGGCATGGTAGTGCATGTCTGTAATCATAGCACTAAGGAGGCAGAGGCAGGAAAACTGCTGTAAGTTCTAGGTCAGCCTAGGTTATAACATGAAATCCTGTCTCAAAAAAACCCAAAACCAAATATACATGGATTATGCTGTAAGCAGTCTGCCTATTTCCCTGAATATTCTATTTTAAATGCTAGCTGGCCTCTTTTTTTTTTTTTTTAAATTAAGGCAGAGTCAGATTATATAGCTCTGACTGGGCTAGAACCAGACTGGGCTAGAACCAGACTCACAGATATCCACCTGCTTCTGTCTCCTACATACTGGGACTAATGGCATACATAACCTAGCAATATTGTCTAGTCTTAAATGAGAAAAATGAAAGCTACACAAGATTATATAAATCATAAAAATATTTGGAGTAACTTTTATTCTAGGAGAATTCCTAGCATTCTTTCATATTCCAGGGAAGCAATTACAACCCTTTAGCTCTGTTATAAGATAGGACAACTCAGAACACAAGTAACTTTTGTAGTTCTATAGAATGATACAAACACCTGGAAAAGCTTACTTTTTTGAAGTATTAATTGTTAAAAATTGCAACACAATGCAGCTATGTTTTCATGATTCTGATTTAAAGATTACATTTCCCAGCTGGGCAGTGGTGGCGCACGCCTTTAATCCCAGCACTTGGGAGGCAGAGGCAGGCGCATTTCTGAGTTCGAGGCCAGCCTGGTCTACAGAGTGAGTTCCAGGACAGCCAGAGCTACACAGAGAAACCCTGTCTCTTTTTTGATTTTTTTTCTTTTCGAGAACAGGGTTTCTCTGTGTAGCCCTGGCTGTCCTGGAACTCACTCTGTAGACCAAGCTGGCCTCGAACTCAGAAATCCGCCTGCCTCTGCCTCCCAAGTGCTGGGATTAAAGGCGTGCACTACCACCGCCGCCCGGCTGAAACCCTGTCTCAAAAAACAAACAAAACAACAACAACAACAAAAAAGATTACATTTCCTAGTTTTCTTTTCATATAAAACACTTGTGATTTTCTCCTAAAAGCAACAGCTATCAAAATAAGCAAAGAGATGGACCATTGAATGTGGACGCCCTTTGTGGGAAACTGGAACTTGAACCCAGAACCCCACACATGCTAGCCAAGTACTAGCTGGCCACTCCAACCCTGGCAAAATCCCTAGGGACATTAATTTCTTTAAAGTAGACTACTATTTTTGGAGACAGTGTCCTGTAATGCAGATCAGGCTGGCCTTGAACCTGGAACTCGCGTAATTCTTCTTTGGGATAAGTTGTCAATTTCTTTAATTTGCTGAGGCATTTGTTTGGATAGCTAAACTAAATAGAACACTTTCAAGAGGTTTTGACAAATCATTACTTACTTTTTCCACATTTTCCTGGCACTGTTCATTGCCCGGCAAATCACAGAGTCTCTGGCTGAAGGCCACAGAGCGCTTAAGTTCATCCTCACTGTCCGAATCAAGGCATGATGTCAAGGAGCTCTTGGATTTGAAGGTGAATTTCCTATAATTATAGAAAAAAAAGGTCTGATAAACACCTGCCTTTTTTTTTTTTTTTTTTTTTTGCTTGCTTGTTTCTGATGTATAAACACCAAAGCAAAAAGCTTTTTCCATTATAAAAAACTATTTAACAGAGAAAAATGACTAATCAAAAAAAGTACATTTAAGTATTACCTTTGACACCCTAAAGAGCCATAATTTGAACATGCTTAGGCTACTGTGTATCACCAGGAAACTTTGTGTCTTTTTCTTTTAATGATCAATCCCAAATGTAGTTTGTTACTGTCTTTATAAAGCAAGTATTCTATTGAGTCCATTAAGTTACAGCAATTAATAAATTTTTTTTGTTTGTTTGTTTTGTTTTGTTTTTCTGAGACAGGGTTTCTCTGTGTAGTCCTGGCTGTCCTGGCACTCACTCTGTAGACCAGGCTGGCCTCGAACTCAGAAATCTGCCTGCCTCTGCCTCCCGAGTGCTGGGATTAAAGGCGTGCGCTACCACGCCCGGCAGTAAATTTTTTTAGAGTCATTCTACATAGCCTTGGCTTAGACCAGGCTGGCCTCAAACTCAGAGATCCACCTGCCTAAGCCTCTCAAGTGCTGTGATTAAAGGCATGCACCACCATACCCTACTATAAAGCAGTATTTTTTTTTTTTTTTTTTTGAGAGACAGGGTTTCTCTGTGTAGCCCTGGCTGTCCTGGAACTCACTCTGTAGACCAGGCTGGCCTCGAACTCAGAAATCCACCTGCCTCTGCCTCCCATGTGCTGGGATTACAGGTGCGCGCCACCACCGCCCCGGCTATAAACCAGTATTTTTGACAAAAGCACACGAGAGCTATTTTTTGATCTTTTATATTATGTTCTATGCACTTTTAGAATGACAATCCACTTACTTTATTATTTTGACAACCTGTCCACCTTCCAGAACAGACATTCCAACTTGAGAACACAACAAGAACAGACTCCTGAGAAGAGTAGGTCTAATTTCTATGTATTAGGACGTGATGCATTTCCAGTACTGTAGTGATTTCATAGACAATGATAATGAAATGAGGGAGGATAATTACAAAGAAAGGTCACGGGGAGAAAGAACTAAAAGTTGTTTAATGTAAAGGCAAATAGTACTGTCTTGGAAAACAGTGAAACTGGGCATTGTAGAGAGCTTTTGTTTTGGCAGCACCAGGGGAGGCTGAGACAAAAAAACTGCAGATTTGAGACCAGTATGGGTTATATAGCAGATTTTATCTGAAAATAAAACACAAAACCCAGTGTAGCATTGATACTTACTTAGAATGTGGATTCAGTTTTCCTTTGTAAAATATGCATGTATGCCCCTATGTCAGTCTGGGCCCGCTACATTTGTGGAAGCACCAGAGGCCTCTGGAAGGGCCTGAGATCCCCTGAAGCTAGGCTGTAATCTATCTGACATGGGTGCTAGGATCTGAACTTCAATGCTCTGGGAAGAGCAGCAAATACTTTTAACTACGGAGTCATCCTTCCAGCCCCACAATACAAATTCTAAATCATTTGAGAAATCTCTAAAGATGCGTAGAGTAGCCTAACATGCCAGATGTGGTGGCGCACCCTTAACAGCAGCGCTCAGGAGGCAGATGTGAAGCTCCGAGTACCAAGCCAGCCTGGTCTACAGGACAGTTAGGGCCACACTGAGAAACTGACTGGAGAGAGAGAGAGAGAGAGAGAGAGAGAGAGAGAGAGAGAGAGAGAGAGAGAGAGAGAATAACATTAACATATTAAAAAATTCTTCCAATATGGTTAATATTTTAAGAGATAAGTGGTTAAAAAGGTAAGTGTCAGTCTCATTTATGCGAGACAGTATTTTCCAGTGATATCTGATAAGATGCTACAGCATCAAAGGAGGAAATGGCAAAAACCAAAGAACAAAAACTTTCTTTGATGGAAGTTAAACTAATATTCTATAGTAAAAAAATGAAAATCTGAAAACTACAATTAATTTAAATGTGCAAACTGTAAATAAATAGACATGACACTAAGAAAAAAGGAGAGTGCAATGAAAATCCCGAGCACAGCATAGGAATGTAGACCAGGAAAAGCGGCCAGTGGCCGGCATCAAGACGGAAGACTCTAGAGAGGTTTCCTCCCAGGGACAGGTTTTCAGTAAAACTTAAGAATTTATCAAGTTAGGCTCCACCCATGGTTTTGGTAGAGTCTCATACAGCCGAGGCTGTCTTCAAACTTGCTATCTGTTTGAGGATGGTCTTAAATTCCTGAGCTTTCTCCCTTTACCTCCCAGGTGCTGGGATTATAGATGTACGCTACTATATAGTCAGCTTTAATTGGCTTTCTTAATTTTTTAATTTTTGACTCATGCTCATCAAGCGAACCTCGATGTACTTTTTATCAAATACTTTGTTAAAGGGAGGGTGATACCTAAGATGTTTTTATCATGGCTGAATCTGACAAAGAACATTACAAAAGAACTGATGCATTAGAACTCAGCTTTCTTTAAAATTTGATTTGCACGATGGGTCTTATAGATCCTATTCACCTTTTATTAACCAACTTTCAAATTCTCATCCCAGTAGAACAGATGGCCATGCCAAGGGACAATATGCCCAATGAAACCATCTGTTTCTTGAAACCACTGTGACCTGATACGTAAAATACAGTCCATTAGTGATGACAATGTTTACAGAAGGCAACTTGCCTGTGATAGTGAAAAATGTTTGTCCTGTAAATGCATCACTTGCTTACTTTAAAAAAAAAGTTTTTCTTTTCAAGTTTGTTTTTATTTTTGTGCCTCGGTATTTGCCTGTATATGTCTGTATGAGGGTGTTGAAGTCCCCAGAACTGCAGTTTCAGGCAGGTATGAGCTGCCATGTTGGTGCTGGGAATCGAACCCTGGCCCTGAAGAGCAGCCAGTGCTCTCACCAGCCTCCACTTGCTTAGTTTCTAATCAGAAAATGGTATTATTGTTCACTGTATCTGGAGAGCAGGTAAGAGTATTCATAATGGTACCAGTTCAGATTTTTACTCATGTTAATCATCTGGTTTTATTGTACTGAAAAATGATTACAGGAGGAAAAATGTCTTAAAAAACTTTGGGATATGAAATTTTTAGGGGAAAAAAGGTTTAATCAAGAATTTCTGGTGACTTCTTAAAGGAAGTACAATTTGATCCTTTTTTTTTTTTTTTTCCCGAGACAGGGTTTCTCTGTGTAGTCCTGGCTGTCCTGGAACTCACTCTGTAGACCAGGCTGGCTTTGAACTCAGAAATCTGCCTGCCTCTGCCTCCCAAGTGCTGGGATTACAGGTGTGCACCACCACGCCCGGCTGTACAATTTGATCTTTAAAAAATATAAAACACCTGTACAATAGTCACATTCTAGAGCCTATTTCCTGTTCCTGTTCAGAATTTTTCCTGTCAGTGTCAAAAAGATGAGCTAGCAACAGGTGAGGTTTTGCCTGTGTCTACCTGTGAGGCAGGGTGGGATGGGGTTCTGCCTATGTCTATATCTGTGAGGAAGGGTGCTTTACACAGGAATTATTCTATCCTTTTAAATCGTAGAGTAAGTTCTTCAGAGTTTTAGAATGAAAACATCATTTATTAACAAAGATATTTTAAGATATTTGAAACAAAATCGTGGAATGTTTTTTGAGTGCTAAAATTTGTGCCCAGGTTTTATCTAAGCCAGACTCAAGGACACCCCCAAGCATGAGCAACTGGCATGCAAAAGAAATGAAGAAAAGGGGTGGGCCGTCTTAGAAAGTTGGGTGACCCAAATCCTTAGAAAGACAAAATTTGCATCCATAAGAAAAAGAACTCACGTTGAAGGTGCAGAAGGGCTGGTGATGCAGGAATTCACCATTTGACAGGCTCTCAATGGTCTATAACTATCAGAAAATTGGAGAATATATAATGTATACAATTGCAACATTAAAGGTAGATATTTAACTGGTAAAGTTAATTATTCTACACTAAAAGTGTCTTCTTATCCCCTTCTGAAAAGCAAACAATATTTTAAACTAATACTAACCATACCATCTCTGGTGCTCCTTGCTCTAATTATTGAAATAAACAGCTTTGCAAATGAAGTCAAATCTAACACATGAGAAGAACTTAGAGGTAAACCATCTCATCTTATTTATTTTTGAGCATTAAAATAATGTACTACTGCCCTTAATGGTCACAGCAGATTTTTCCCACAGATAAACCGAACTTTCCAAGGTCTTAAAAGCACTAAAAATGCATTAAAATATAGTCAGTTTCTTTTCAGATCACTGATTCCAAGATATATAATACAGTCAGAGGGACTAACAGCTCTAACAGCAGAGGGTAGTCTGCACTAAGTAAAAACACTCTTCCAATAAAAACAGAAAGAAAACCAATTACAAACACTAAAGACTCTCTAGGCATATACTTTGCTAGTAGAATCTTTAGTGTGTAAACTTACATGATGTAATTTATAAATCCAAGAGAAATATGTCTTATGAAACTGCATCAATACATTTTGGGAATTGCTCCATTTATTTTCTGTAATGTCTAACTCTAGCCAAGAAACTGTCCTTCTTTGTTCTTTTTGGAAACAGAGTATTATATAGCTCAGGGTGACCTCAAAGTTTCTACATAGCCTAAACTGGTCTTGAAGCATCACCTCTGCTTTAGGCTGAAATTACAGGCATATGCTACAATACCCAGCAAGGCTTGGCCTTTTTAATTACTAGCCTCAGTGATATTAAGGACTTGGACAAAATTCTCAAAAATTATTTTCACTCTTATAGCTCTAGGACTTTATGATTCTACCAAATGATTGTTCAAGTATGAAAACTATCTACAGCATGGGGTTCCAAGTAGAGCAAGCATGCAGGAAAGCACCACATTCCAAAGTCCTCAGGTCCCAACTTTCATGATGACAAAGACAAATCTAAAGCAGGGGGGTCTTTTTCTCTGAAAGACTTCTAGGAGTCTCTGTGAAGCTATTCATATTGGGCATAATTTACAATAATTTTTTTTGTTTTTTGTTTTGTTTTGTGGAGACAGCGTTTCTCTGTATAGCCCTGGCTGTCCTGGAACTCACTCTGTAAACCAGACTGGCCTCGAACTCAGAAATCTGCCTGCCTCTGCCTCTGCCTCCTAGAGTGCTGGGATTCAGGTGTGCGCCACCATCACCCACCTGGCTTACAATCAAATTTTTTAGGGGGAGGAAGCTATAGTATAACATTTGATTTTCCAAATTAGCATGTTCCAAAGAGATAAGGCATTTATTAAGAACATTGATTTCCAAACCCTATTTAGGTCTACTGAACCTGTAGAGAAGAACACAGAAATAAATTACATTTCACTACCAAATGGCCATGGGGGTGGGGTGGGGTGTAGCAACACTCCATCAAAAAAGTATCATATTATGAGAGGAACTGATTAAATCTGGAAGACTTTGTAAGCATTTTTCCCAAATTACTTCTATCAGATAGCATTTTAATATTAAAGCTCCAAAATAATAAAGAATGAAAATATTTTGGATTTGATTTATTTTCCTCAGAGCTGTCATCTAGTTTGGTCAATCTCTGAAATATTTCAACCTCTGAAATACTATTATTTCGAAAGTAATGGTAAAAAGCATGATCTCTTACATTGCCATGTGTGCACTCCACCCAAGAGTAAAAGGTGGTTTTGTATTTTCAGTGCAGTGAGATGACAGGGTCAGGTATCGTGGAATGATGACTTGTTGTCCTATCTTGTTGTTAAGCGAGAGCGCCACATTGAAGCTGTATCGTTTCAAATGAAGAATGAGGATCCTAAAAAAGAGACGAGAATGACTCTGCCATTTCACGTGGAACACTGATAACTGTCTTATAGTAATCACTCTAATCATGCCAGACAATTTTCACTCACAAAATGCATTTGTTCACATAGGGTGATGATGGCCAAGCTTTTATTCCTACCATTTGGGAGGCAGAGGGGGGTGGGCCTCTATAAACGCAAGGCCAACCTGGTATACATACAGCATTAAAGATCAGCCAGCACTACATAACCCAAACACACACACACACACACACACACACACACACACACACACACCCCTTGGCTAAACTGAACATATTTTAAGGAGTATTTACTAAATATTTGTCATGCAGGAAGGTGTTATGATAGGTACAAATAAAAATCTTGGATCCAGCCGGGCAGTGGTGGTGGTGCACGCCTGTAATCCCAGCACTTGGGAGGCAGAGGCAGGTGGATTTCTGAGTTCAAGGCCAGCCTAGTCTACAAAGTGAGTTCCAGGACAGCCAGGGCTACACAGAGAAACCCGGTCTTAAAAAACAAAACAAAACAAAAAACCAAATCAAACCAAACAAACAAAAATCTTGGATCAAGTGATTAACGAAGTTTAGGTCAAGTATGTATGAAGGTCCTAGAAAAATCTTCCACCAATAAACACCATACAGTAGTCAAAAGAATTAAAATTTTAAATGTTTGTTAATCTTTGGTTAACCTTAAATTATTTACTTATACATTTAAAATAGGTTATATATGATCATATGGTAAAATGTCTGTTAGACTAAGTATTACATAGTAACATTTATACATAATGGTAACCAACATTATTTCAAGAAAATTTTTTTGATAGGATCTTAACATATAGCTCTGGTTTGTCCAGGACTTTCGATGCAAACCAGGCTGGTTTTAAACTGTGGTAATACTTCTGTTTCTGCTTCCTGGATGCTGAGATTATAGGTCCATAGCATCACATCCAGGTTTTGTTGTTGACAGACTTACTTCACTTTGTATTCCAGCCAGGCCTTGAATTTATTATATAGCCTTGGCTGGCTTTAAACTCATGGTAATTCTCCTGCCCTAGATATCCACATGCTATGATTAAGACTTCAGCCAACTCCCTGGTATTTCAAGATTAATTATTTTTATATATTCTGAACATGAGGTCTTATGTGGCCCAGGCTGGCTTCAAACTTGTTATGTAGCAAAGGGTGATCCTGAACTTTCAGTCCTCCCATCTCTACCTTCCAAAGGTGCATTTCACTGTAGGGTTTTATGCAGTGCCTAGGATTGAATTTAAGGTTTCTTGACATGCTAGGTAAGCATTCTCTCAACTGAGCTAATTTTCTGGCCCTCAAGATTATTCTCTTATTTCATTATACTTACTTTGCTTTTATAGCTATATGTGGGCCGTGGTGTCCATGTAGAAAACAGGATTGTCTGTTGAGTCAGTTCTTTCCTTCTACCAAATGGGTCCTGAGGAACTGAACTCAAGTCATCTAACCTGGCGCAAGCACCTTTATCCTTTGAACCACTTTGCTGGCCCTACTTCTCTTATTTCAGAAGCGCTTTCTCTAGAGAAAACTAAGAGGAAAAATAGAAAAATTTCCCCACTAACAAAAGCATTATATAAAGCATTTGCATGGTTATCTAGCCTGAGTCTAAAAAGGCTTTAGCTCTTTTGGTTTTTTGTTGTTTCCCCCTGCCCCCGCCCCCCCCCAAGTCAGGGTTTCTCTACGAGGTGATGACTATCTAGAACTTACCCTGTAGGCTGGTCTTGAATGCAGAGATCTGCCTGCCTCTGCCTCCAATTGCTAGGATTAAAGGCATCACTGCTCGACAAACTTCACACTTTGAAACTCAAAAATCTTATTTTTAGAGCCGGGCATGGTGGCACACACCTGTAATCCCAGCACTTGGGAGGCAGAGGCAGGTGGATTTCTGAGTTCGAGGCCAGCCTGGTCTACAGAGTGAGTTCCAGGACAGCCGGAGCTACACAGAGAAACCCTGTCTCAAAAAACCAAAAGAAAAAAAAAATTCTTATTTTTAAACTCCAGTTTGGGTAAAAAACTGTCTCCCTTTAGAAAACTATATCTATTCTTTCTGTACGGGCTTCTATCATAGAAGCCACAAACTAATCAATTTGCAAGTTGAAGTTATTGATTATATTTTTCTTTTTTTCGAGGCAGGGTTTCTCTATGTAGCCCTGGCTGTCCTGGAACTCACTCTGTAGACCAGGCTGGCCTCGAAATCAGAAATCTGCCTGCCTCTGCCTCCCAAGTGCTAGGATTAAAGGCGTACGCCACCACCGCCGCCCGGCCTTACTTTTTTTTTTTTTTTTTTTTTTTGATTTTTTAGCTTTTTTGAGACAGGGTTTCTCTGTATAGCCCTGGCTATCCTGGAACTCACTCTGTAGACCAGGCTGGCCTCGATCTCAGAAATCCGTCTGCCTCTGCCTCCCAAAGTGCTGAGATTACAGGCGTGCACCACCACTGTTGGCTGATTATATTTTTCTTTATGTGGGATAGGGCTCAGAAGGCTGAAGCAGAACTGTGAGTTCAAGACCAATCTTAATGACTTACTGAGATCCTACCTCAAGACAAAAACTTAAAAAGACTGGTATAAGCCAGGTGGCAGTCTATGGCGGTATAAGCCAGGCAGTCTATGAAGACCAATCATATAAAAGTGCATTAGGCCTTTCAATGACAGCAGAGGGCTGTGATGTAGCACAAGGCAGAATGTGTGGCCAATGAGAAGCCCTGGTTTTGATTCCAGCAGCAGATAGAACAGATAACTAGACCTAGTTGTGCATCCCTGCAATTCCAGCACTGGGAAACAGACAGGAGTGCTGCAAAATGAAGGCCAGCCTGGGCAGTAGAGCAAGCCTGTCTGTCTTTAAAAACCAAACCAAGAGCCGGGCAGTGGTGGCACACGCCTGTAATCCCAGCACTTGGGAGGCAGAGGCAGGCGGATTTCTGAGTTCGAGGCCAGCCTGGTCTACAGATTGAGTTCCAGGACAGCCAAGGCTACACAGAAAAACCCTGTCTCAAAAAAAAACAAAAACAAAAAAACAAAACAAAACAAAAAAACCAAACCAAGGCCTAGATGCAGACCACTCCCCCTGCCCCCCCCCCAAATAAAAAACACATAAAATAAAAGCAGATAGTGGTTTGGAAGGCTGATAATTAGTATTTAAGATTCAGAGGCATCTATTTCATATAACAAGTTCAGCACAAATTAACACGATACAAGTATACTATTGGGGGAAAAAAGATCTCTTCTTAGTTGTTGTTTTTTTTCCTTCCCCCAAGACTGGGTTTCACTGTGTAGCCCTGGCTGTCCTGGAACTTGATCTATAAATGAGGTTGGCCTCAAACTCACAGAGAGTCGCCTGCCCCTGCCCCTGCCTCCAGAGCACTGGGATTAGAGGTGAGCACTACCACTGCTTGGCAATTTGAAATGTTTTTTGGATGTTTTTCCTGCATGTTATATCTGTGCATCACCTGTGTTCCTGGTGCTGGAGGAGTCAGAAAAGGTAAGCAGATTCCCTGAGAATGGAGCTATGGGCAGTTTTAAGCCACCATGTCGGCTGGGTATGGTGGCCATCCCAGCACTTAGAGGCAGTTGGATCTCTTGTTAGAGCCCAGCCTGGTCTACACAGTGAGTTTCAGGACAGGAAGAGGAACAAAGAGAGAGCCTATATAAAAAAAACGCTAAATCCGAGCCGGGCGTGGTGGCGCACGCCTGTAATCCCAGCACTTGGGAGGCAGAGGCAGGCAGATTTCTGAATTCGAGACCAGCCTGGTCTACAGAGTGAGTTCCAGGACAGACAGGGCTACACAGAGAAACCCTGTCTCAAAACAACAACAACAACAACAACAACAATAAAAAAAAAAAACCCAAAAAACCAAACCAAACCAAAAAACAAACAAACAAACAAACAAACCACCAAAACGATAAATCCATGTGGGTGCTGGGAATTGAACTCAGATGGTCTGGAAGACCAGCAACACTCTTTTAACTGTTGAGCCATCTCTCTAGAACCACCTCAGTATTTCCAACTGCATACAGTTAGTGACAGTAGTAACCAATGTTTTGTCTTCAAATTTCTTCTTTCCTCCTTACTGCCTCATAACATTCATAGTCTCTTAAATTAGGGAAAAAAAAAAACAACAAATAATACTGCTACAACTTACACATTAATTTCTCTGAAAACTTACTTTTGAGAAAGGAATACATTATAGAATGTGAAAGAACTCCCCTGAGGCTCAGAGTTCCAGAAACTACATTTACAGAAAACTGAAGATAATAAAAGGAGGCAGAGCTTTCTGGTGCGGACGAGCACCACATAAATATTTAATGTTAATAACTATCTTGTTTGTAGCAGAGAGATCTAATTTTGGAAAGCTGTAAAAGCTATCTTATAACCACATCATAATTTCTAGAACTAGCTTCATCTTATGATAATATACTATTAACATAATGTAAATTAATTTCATCCAAGGCAGAAAATTAATCTTATGATTATAGAAAATCTACTAACTTATAAAATCCTTTGAAAAAGAAATAGGAAAAATGAAGTTAGCTGCTCCTGCTATGTATACACTGTGTCTGCAGCAGATCTTACCCAACTTGAGAGGAGGGAGACGAAAGCAAACAAAACAAATGACATCTCTAACCTAAAAATTCAAAATCACGCATGCTCCAAATCTGAAACTTTTATTGGAGAACTTACATAATACTACGGTGGAAAATTCCATAATTACTTTATGTGACAAGATATAGGTAAAAAAACAGGGATATTAAAAATAGTATATAAATTATCTTTAGACTATGAATAATGCACATATGAAATGTAAATGAACTTTAGTACTTAGACCTGTACCCATCCATCCCCACCCTGAGATTTCATTCCATACATGCAAATATTACAAAATATAAGACACTCCTGGCTCAAGCATTTCAGAAGGGGTACTCAAATTATGTAACTTGCAATATTACTGAAAAAAAATTCTAGAGCCAGTGTTACTAACTGCATTCTCTTTTTGTCATCTTCTTGAGCCTCAAAGACCACTTTTTTCATAGTATTCCAAATTTTCTTTTAAATTTTAATTTTTCTATGCCTGGGTATTTTGCCTGCATGTATGTCTAGGTTTTTGATCCCTTGGAACTGAAGTTACAGATGGCTAAGACTACAAAATGGGTACTAGGAAACAAACCCAGGCCCTTTGCAAGAGTAGCTGATGCATCTAACCATTGAGCTGTTTGTCCTAGCCCCTCCTCTTTGTCTAGGTAAGCTTTCCTGATATTTAATTCATAATGTTAAACATCACCAAAATATGCTTTCTTGCTTACTGGGTTTAGGGATCAAATCTAAATTGTACAGATTAGGCAAACGCTGTATCTCCACCAGTTTAGGAACATACACCTTTTAAAAGGCAATCAAGCCGGGCGTGGTGGCGCATGCCTGTAATCCCAGCACTTGGGAGGCAGAGGCAGGTGGATTTCTGAGTTCGAGGCCAGCCTGGTCTACAGAGTGAGTTCCAGGACAGCCAGGATTACACAGAGAAACCCTGTCTCCAAAAACCAAACAACAACAACAAAAAAGGCAATCAAATTTACCTGGGCAGCCTATTAAATTTGTGCCTGACAAGAGCACACTTTCCACCACACTTTTCACAGGAGTATTCAAGTTCTTCTGCCTATAAAAAGATAAAAGAGAAAAATAAGGATGAAGTTGAATTGGCATTAACCCACTAAATGCAAATAATCTTTAGTCTTACTAGTTCAGTGGAATGACAGCTCTTGACCAGTTTAAATGCTGTGTCTTGAGCAACAGAATTACTAAATTAATACCTAATGTTTCAAAGTTATTTATGATATCATGCTTTCTATTTTCAGAATTCCTAATTCCTTCTTTACCAAGGAAACTAAATTTATGCCAGTTACTAGACTCTAACAAAGCAGACCTCAGTTTTTTCCCATGGATACACAAGAACTGCTGCCAAGAGTACATCCAGATTTTAACTGTTGGTTACAGCAGAGATAAGATCACCTTCAGGTTAGGCAGAGTTCCTTCCTGGTCTGTTAGGTGTTAACTCTATCGCTTTCTTACAATAAACCTCAATCTTCTGGGGACAGCCCACTAAGAACAACTGCTCTAGAAGGATCAAAGTTTGGGGTGGATATCATTATCTAAAGAAAACCGAAACAAGAATCCTTAAAGAGGGGGATACAGATACATAGGAAAATCTTCAGTAGGAATAGTAGAGAGAATGTGTAAAACAACAGAGACAGAGTAGCTATCTTTTGATGATGCTGAACAGTCATCTCTTAAAGAACAGAATTTTTACAAAGCTATAGGAAAACCCTGCCAATTTGCTATAACAAAACAGAGACCATCAATATAGATAAAACAAATGTCTACCAGTTCTAAGCTGTCACACAATAAGCCTGACTACACCCCAGAAACAATCTCTCTCTCTCTCTCTCTCTCTCTCTCACACACACACACACACACACACACACACACACACACACACACACCTATAGCTCTGAATAAACCCAATTCTTTCTTCTTGTTCTTGTTAGGTCATACAAACTAAGAAAAAAGTATCTTTTCATTCCTTAGCTCTCAACAACTCATATAGTATCTCCAAGTTTAATTTATGTTGCCAAGTTTTAGCAAAGGCCATTCAGCTGCTTTGTATTTTTACTTATTTACAAATAAGAAGCAGCTTCTAAGGTTGTCTAAACAATAACCACCCAAATAGACATGCAAGATATTCAAGAGCTTAAGAGCTTTAATCAAGTCTATCAAAATTTATATATAAATAGCATTTATAAACAGTTTCTTTCATTAGTTTTTCCTGCAAATAGTTTAGTCAAAACTGCCTTGACAAAACCTCAACTTCAAAAACAATTATCTATAAAACTGAATTATAGGAATATATCAAAGATATTACCCTAAAGAAAAGATCAAGAGAATCTTGAATTGAACGAGGAGGGAGTGGCTTTTTCCTCCGAGGAAGGTCAATGGAGAGATCATTAAACTGTTCTCTTTTGGGAATAGTTTCTCCACATCTGTAAGGATGAAAGAAGATTTAGTGTAGAATTGTGAATATAAAAATATGGGCCAACATATGCAAGTAGAATAATACAATCTTTATAACTTTCTTTCATACAGAAGCATATCTATCTGATTTCTACTAAGATATCTTCTGCTTCTATCTCTAGACCCAGATTTAAAGGGCTTGTACAATTTGCCCATATACATACTATCTCCTGTAAAAAAAAAAATAATTCAAGGGTAAGACTGGTAGTCTTGATTATATCAGCAAAATTTCTGTAGTCAGATTAAGTCTTATGATCCAGAAAGTAACAGCTCATACTCAAAGGACATGCAAAGGCAGAGATTCCCTTAGGACCCTGCTTATGAGAGGCACTCAGTAATGAAAACATATTCTTATGACTCTGGTCTTTAATTGTGACAGAAAGTTACTATGGCTAAAAGTTGAATTGTAGTAACAGTATCAAAAAGCAAATGAAGAGCACCGAGTTAAAATTATCTTTAAAAAACTTGGTAGTATACTCCTTTAGTCCCAGAACTCAGGAGGCTGAGGCAGGCAGATTTCTGTGAATTTGAGGTCAGCCTGGTCTCAAACTGAATTCCAGGACAGCCAGGGTATACAGAGAAATCCTGCCTTGATGAACAGCAACAGCAACAGCAGCAGCAGCAGCAGCAGCAACAACAACAACAACAACAACAACAACACAAAGCCACAAAAAACAAGAAACAAAATTTTCTTCCAAGGGTTAAAGAGTGGGCCTAGTTCTCAGGTTTCATTATCAGCACTCATATAGTAGCTTACAATCAATATGACACCCTCTTTTGATGTCTGCCTATATACACATCTGAGGTAAAACACTCAGTTATATAAAAAGAAAACACTTAATTTAAAAACAAAACAAAAGGACAAAAAAACTGTTCCAGCCAAGTACAGTGGCTCACCCCTGTAACTCCAGCACTTAAGAGGCGGAGTCAGGTTCTTAAATTTGAGTCAGGCTCTGAACAGTGAGGCTAACCTGAGCAACACAGCAACATCCTGCCTTGAAAAAAGAAAAGGAAAGAAAAAGAAAAAAAAAAAAATCAGTCAGGTGTGGTGGTGCACACTTTAATCCCAGCACTCAGGAGGCAGAGGCAGACAGATCTGTGAGTTTGTGGCCAGCCTGGTCTACTTAAGACACTTAAGGTTTCACACAAAAAACCCTGTCTCAACCTCTGCACCCCCTCCCCGATAACCCAAAAGAGAAGAAAACGATGATGATGATGATGATGATGATGAGGAGGAGGAGGAGGAGGAGGAGGAGGAGGAGGAGGAGGAGGAGGAGGAAGAGAAAAGACAATTCCAGGCCAGCCAGACCAACAGAGAGATTGTCTCAAAACAAAGAAATAAATAAAAAGCAATCCACCAATCAATTAACCACTATTATGGAAACAGAGGCAGGCAGATGTTGAGTTTAAGGCTAGCCTGATCTACATGATGAGACACTATCTCTCTCTTAGGACAACAAAAACAAAAGTGTTTCAAAAACTATTTTAATTATCTTTGGCTCTTACCTCATCAAGAATTGTTACAGACAGACCAAGGAACTGGGAAGATGGGTCAATGGGTAAAAGAGCTTGCTGCACAAAAGGCTAATAACATGGCAGAAGAGATGGCTCAGCCAGAAGAAGACTGGCTCCTGCTCTTCCAGAGGACCTCGGTTCAATTTCCAACACCCAAATGACAACTCACAAGTATCTGTAACTCCAGTTCCAGGGGATCTGGCATCCTCAGACAGACATAGATTCAGGCAAAACACCAATGCACATAAAATAAAAATAAATAGAATATTAAAAAAAAACCCTATTGGGTGTGGTAAAATCTGAGTTATAGGCCAATCTGAAAGGTGTGATAAATCACAGCACGTGGAGGCTGAGACAGGAAGACGCCAAGTTCTCGACCAAGTTGGGCTATACAGCTAAGACTTTTGTTTCAAAATCCAAATCCAAAAGAATGAAAGGCTGGAAAAACAAAGTTTTGGTAGAATTTACGGGTCTGTATTTTCCCCTTGGGAAAGAAAGGAAAATAAGTTTTGGTATGTGGTAAGGAAATTTTAGTCACTTGCCCTAAAGGACTAAGGAGGGGGAAAGTTTCTTAGAGAATACGTACGCTTTACAGATAATGGAATGCTGAACCTCAAATTCCAAGTTTGTAGTAACAGGGCAAGTGAACACCCTGGTAGCTGATGTGTCTGGTGAATTTTCTTCTCCAAGGACAGGTTCTGTCTTCCAAGTTTTATTCAGTTTTTCCATATCCTCCTTCAGCTGATCTAAGCACTGACTTAAAAATTCATGGGCATCCTAAGAAAATGACAATATCTGCCATTAGAGCAAAGCATTTTTTGTCACAATAGCTTATTAAACTGTGATTTATAAAACACCCAGAAGTTGAAAGGTATCTGAACAAGGCCAGTCTTATTCTTTTTTTTTTTTTTTTTTTTTTTTAAAGATTTATTTATATATGTAAGTACACTGTAGCTGTCTTCAGACACACCGGAAGAGGGCATTGGATCTCATCACGGATGGTTGTGAGCCACCATGTGGTTGCTGGGATTTGAACTCAGGACCTCCGGAAGAGCAGTCAGTACTCTTACCAGCTGAGCCACCTCTCCAGCCCATTTTTTTGTTTTTTTTGTTTGTTTTTTTCGAGACAGGGTTTCTCTGTGTAGCCCTGGCTGTCCTGGAACTCACTCTGTAGACCAGGCTGGCCTCGAACTCAGAAATCCACCTGCCTCTGCCTCCCAAGTGCTGGGATTACAGGCGTGCGCCACCACGCCCGGCTGTCGCCAGTCTTATTCTTATAAGGATTTGGAATACTTATATCTTTTGAATAAACATAAATGCCGGGCGTGGTGGCGCACACCTGTAATCCCAGCACTTGGGAGGCAGAAGCAGGTGTATTTCTGAGTTCAAGACCAGCCTGGTCTACAGAGTGAGTTCCAGGACAGCCAGAGCTATACAGAGAAACCCTGTATCGAAAAAACAAAACAAAACAAACAAAACAAAACAAACAAACAAACAAACATAAATGAAGGGAGTTAGAGACTTAGCAGAGTAGAAGAGCAGTTGCCCAGCATGCTTATCTCCTAGGGTTCAAACCCCAGCACCAACTCTCCCAACAGCTGGGAGGTGGAGGCAGGAGGACCAGCATTTCAGTTATTCTTGGCTATAAATATATACATGCTTAAAACTGGCCTGGGTTACATGAGTTACTGTTTCAAAAACCAACCACACCAACCAACCACCAACTGAGAATAAAATGCATAGAAGAATCATATTGAAAATTACTATAACTCCTTAGGTTTACCATCCAAAGTGACCACATTACACAAATAATAATTTAAAAACTAAGTCAAAAGTTAATTTCCATTTTGTATATGTAAACCATTTAAAATTAACTACTCACGTTTTGTACATAGCCAGAGAATCTCTCTGCAGTAGCTGAAATAGCATTTTTAACCTTCTTAAGTAGTTCTTTTTTGGTCTCTGAATTAGAAATATCTTTTTTAATAAGCAGGTTTGCAAAGCGTCTGATAAATGAGACAAGAGTAGCATATTTTAAAAACATTCAGCGGTATACTATTATCAACAGCACATAAACATGTAACTGCCCCAAATCCTATTAATAAAAAAGTCAATGAAGTTATTCAGTAAATATATAACATTACCTGATAAGTGCATTGAGGGGAATTTTCTTCCATGGGATACTTTGTTTAAGCAAATCGTTTGCAAACGACTGGAGTGAAAACAGAGACTGTAAGATAGCATTCATATAGCATGTATTTCCCAAATTGGAGAATCTGGAAAGAAAAGAAGTATTTGAAGTATGTTCAGTGTGCAAAAGCGTTTCTCCATTTCCAATCAGAACTACCTGTAGGGCTTGTTAAACTACGTACAACTGGACTGTTTCTGGCTTAGTATGGAAAATGTGGGGTGCAGGGAAACATGCATTTCTAGCAAGTCGTCAGTTGCTGCTGCTGCTGCTATGGAGAAACTGCTTTAACAACTGTATTATAATATAATCTTACAACACAAACTTAAAATGAGGCATTTTCTTCTATTTTATGTTATTACTGCCTTCCCCTTCAATTTATATTTTTTGTATAAAAAAAATCATCCATTTATTTATATGCAGCAAGATTTTTTTCCCAATATGTCAATGGCCTTTTTTTGTGCCTGTCTATGCAAAATTTAATAATACACAAATTTATCAACCTTTTGTTGAATATTGATTCTGAACCAAATTTACACAGATTTTGTCTACATGTAAGTTATAGAAAAATTTCTGGTACCTGAGAGAGTTTAAAGATCTTGAATTTTATATTTAATCACATATATGTGTGTGTCTGTGTTTGGGTATGTGTACTTGAGGACTGCAGGTACCCTTTGGAGGCCACTGGATTCTCTGAAGCTGGAGTTATAGGTAGCTGTAAGAGAGCTGATGAGAGTGCTGGGAACTGAACTCAGGTTCTCTCAAAGAGCAGAAAGTGCTCATAATGGTTGAGCCATCTTTTTAGCCTAGCCTTGAAAATTTTCCAATGAGTTCCTCTGATTCTATTAGAATTTATGCTTATATACATTTAAAAATGAATGTATCTTTTAAATTGCTATTTAAAAAATTATTTTAAAAGTGCTTCTTTATTCCAACAATTAGGACTTTTTCTTGTATCTACTGATCTGCCTACTATATACATAGCAATAGTTTATGAGATATGGTTTTTGATTTTTACTATAATTTAAATCCTTGACTCATTGCACCTTTTGTAATATTTCTAAGGGACAGTGGTGGTTCATGCCTTTGATCACAGCACTTGGGAGGGAAAGGGAGGCGGATCTTTGAGTTTAAGGCCAGCCTGGTCTACAGAGTGAGTTCCAGGACAGGCAAGGCTACATAGAGAAACCCTGTCTCAAAAAACAAAACAAAACAAAAAAAACCCAACACTCAAAACAAACACCCCCCCCAACACCCATCCAAAGACTTATTTGAGAATGCTTAATTTTAGTTCAAGTTTACTGACAATAAACCGCTAGTTCACTTAAGTTCATGGATGCTTTTGAATCTTCATCAGCTGACATATTTAAATATTTCTCACTTTTCCATTTAGATTAATTAATTTTTAGATGTATAACTGCATCTGATACCTTTACAGATGGCCATGAGGTTGTCAGGAATTGAACTCAGGACCTTTGGGAGAACAGCCAGTTCTCAACCCTTGAGCCGTCTCTCCAGTTCCATTTCCTGTTCTGTAGGGAAGTGGCCTTCTGTCTTATATTCCAATTTTGTTTGTGAACAGGATTCTAAACCCTCTTTGGTTAATTTCGTAAGGTGAAGTCTTAAATGTAGGATCACAGAGGTGGTGACAGTGGCAGGGAGGGAGGGAGAGGAGCAAGCATGTCTTGTTTTCTCCTTCCACTTTAGCACACGCTAAACCTTAGACTTTCTGGAAGTGATTTTTCCTCTTTCTAGTGTTTCATCCCTCACACATTAGTTTTCATATAATTTCTTAAGCCTTTTGTCCCAACTCTGAGCATCCAGAGGTTTCAGCAATGGAAACCAGGAGAACTGTAGGAAATGGGTTTGCTTGTACACTTAAGATAGGTATTAACTATTTGTCTCCCAGCAGATGAAGAAGAGGCTTCTTTCATTTACTTCTCTGCACTTTGTGTGTGCATGCGTGCGTGCGCATGTGTATATGTTTTGAATGATTTGTGAAATAGAATTAGGTAGCCTCTATTATCCTCTAGCTTTCAAAAATTGTTTGTTTTTTTGTTTTTTCAGTTTCTTTTCCATTAGGAGTCTTGGGATAGTACCTAAAACGCTGCAATTCTTAAGAGTTCTGAAAAGAGGAAGATTTATTTCTAGAGATAGGTATAGACATTATGCAAGAATGAAAGAAACACTGAAGGAGCCTGGTAACTCCTGAGGCTGTCAACAGGGTAGCACAGACCAGAACTATAAAGTCCATAAGAGGAGGTGACAGGAAAAGGAAATAAAGATCAAGAGAGAGAGAGAGAGAGAGAGAGAGAGATCTAAAAAGGTCTTTAATTGGACAGGTAAACCAATTAAAAGAATGCTGCTTAAACAGGTGGTGGTGGGTGACAGCAGCACATAGCTTTAATCCCAGCACCTGGGAGGCAGAGGTCAGCAGATCTGTGAGTTTGAGGCTAGCCTGGTCTACTGAGCAAGTTCCAAGACAACCAGGGCTGCACAGAGAAACCCTGTCTGGGAAAACAACAAAAACAAACCAAGACAGAATGTTGTCTGGGTTTGGAGAGATGCCTCAGTGCTTAAGCACACTGATCTAGTTCCCAGCCTTAGTTTTAATAATTCTGCCAAGAATGCATCCTAAAAGGAACCCATTAAGCATTACAGGAACACAGGTGTCATGCTGCACACCTACAACCCCAGCGGCTTTTGGGAAGTGCCTGGTTTGATTGAGTGCCCACTGTTAGTGATTACTACCACTATGACCTCAGTTTTGAGTTGAGAGATAGATGAGGGAAGTAGCTCAGCAGTAAGCTAAAGTGTGCAGCGTGGGAGAAGTCACTGTTCCCTTTAAGATACTAGAGAGATGACAGACAGATAAAAACACATTTCAAGGTCTGAAAACTGGAGACTACATAATGGACTTAATGTTTATAACCGTGACAAATCTTTGATAAGTGACCTAATTTCTAAATATTTTACAACCATAATATGAATCCTTGTATTGATATCCACAACGAATGGAGAATAACTCATTTGAATCACTTTACAAGAAGGAAAGTTCACCAACCCCTGGAGCTGCTGTTGATGGGAGGAAAGGGGCACTCTAGGTTTGTTCCAGCCCGCGTAATCCTGGTTACACCTCAGTTTTTTAACAGACAGAGGAGTTGGCTGAGGAAGAAACCCCAGGCTTCTTTTGGCAGAAGGAGTCTGGCTTGAAACATTACACCTAAAAAAAAAAAAAAAAAAAAAAAAAGGAAAGTAAAAATTTTCATACTACCTTTCCCCTCCCCTCTAGCAGAGTCAGAGAGATAAATGTCTACGGGAGCAGTCTCAAACTTAAGGGAAGTATTAGTAACAGTGGGCACTTATGAGAAAAATTCTAAGTGAGTTCATACAGAAAACTGAAGTCAAGAGCCTGTGCACATGCCTTATATTCACTCAGTAACTGTCAATAAAGACAAACAAAAACAAAACAGAAAGCTGAGATGTTTCTGTATTTGCCCTATAAAAGACATGAATGGCTTAAGGAAAACTAGTTTCCCTTTTCAGTTCTCTTCCAAGCACTAGTTTTGGACAAATTCAGGCAGTGTATCTTCTTCACTACTTCAAATCACAACAGAGAAGATATTTAATTTTTTAAAAGAAAGATGTTAGAAGTTTATGCTTGGAGGTGGAAATATTAGGGGTATTTAAAATTCTCCTGTATATGTTGATTGTTTTCCAAAAAAGTTAAAGCAATTTTTATTTCCTTGAATGGTAAATTTCTGTCTCCTCACATTTCTATTATTATTACAAGTATTAGTCTTTACCAGTAGGCAGCATGTGGCTTTGTTGCTATTTAACTTGCATTCCTAATTACACTTGAAGCTGAACACCTTTTTTATAATTATATATTTCTCTAAATGGTCTATATTATTAAACCCCCCTCCCCCCACCCCAGGTCTCACTATGCATCCCTGCCTGGCCTTTTTATGTAGACCAGGCTGGCCTTGAACTCACTGAAATTAGTCTACCTCTGTATACAGGGCACTCCAGATTGCAAATGTGTACTATAATGCTGGACAAATATAACATTCTTTGTTTATATCCCTGAATTATAATTTACTCTATTACTAACATCTAACTCTATTTCTCTTGCTGTAATGTCAATCTGCTTTCTTTTTTAAAGTACTATTTTTTTTCACGTGGGAACCTTTCGTTTGGTTTTGTTGTTTTTTGGGTTAGGGTTTCTTTGTGTAGTCTAGTTGTCCTGAAACAGGATGACTTGGAACTCAGAGCCCCACGTGCCTCTGCCTCCTGAGTGCTGGGAATTTAAGGTGTTTGGCATCACACCTGGCTCCTATGTGGATCTTTAAAATAGTATTTGTTGTTTGGCATTTGTTGAGGCTTTTCAACATGAGGAGTTTCAGCATTTTCATTTGAGATTACTTCTCTGACAATTTCCTTGACTTTATTCTTTTTTCCCAGTGTACTACTGTGACATAGAGAATTCCCAAACAAAGTCTCTTAGTTGCACTTACATTTACTGTTCTGTACTCTATGACACTGTCTTCTTGCCAAATGGTTACTATTCTTCCCCCAGCCCTTTATTTTTGCAGAGAACTTTATATTACAGTTCCTAATTCATTTTTAAAAACAACACATATTAAAGTTCTTAATTCATTAAAAAAATAATAATATTTATCTCTGTGTATGGGTGCATGTACATGTATATAGCACTAGTTTGTGGGTCAAAAGACAATCTGCAGGAGTCAGTTCTCTTTCACCAGGTAGGTCCCGAGGCTAAAACTAAGGTTTTAGTGATTGGGATAAAGTATCCTTACCCATCTTACTAGCCCTCATAATTCTTTATACAACTCAAGTAACCAGATACCACTGTAAGGCCTGGTTTGTATCCTTGCTCTCTATTCAAGGAATACCAGGAAGAGAACATTAATCATTTCAACTCCAGGAAACGTTACAAAGATGTTCTGCCCTAGCTTAAATTTGGCTCTTCTAGAAACCCTGTTCTGGGATCATCCAACCCCCCACCCCCACCCCGTGTACATGCTTTGGAAGAGGGTGTTAGTTTTTCTGAAACTGAAGTTGTAGATGGCTGTGGGCCACCATGTGGGTACTGGGAATTGAACTTGGGCCTTCTGCAAGAGTAGTACATGTTCTTCATCTTTTTTTTTTTTTTTTTTTTTTTTTGGTTTTTGGTGACAGGGTTTCTCTGTGTAGCCCTGGCTGTCCTGGAACTCACTCTGTAGACCAGGCTGGCCTCGAACTCAGAAATCTACCTGCTGGGATTACAGGTGTGCACTACCACACCCGGCATAGTACATGTTCTTGACCACTAAGGAATCTGCAGACCCCATAACCACACTTTTGAGTCTTGCTATGTAGCCCTAACTGGCCTGTAACTCATTTTGTAGACCAGATCAGCCTTCAATTTGTGGTAATTGTACTTCCTCTCTGTTTCCTGGGGTTACAGGCATGTACTATCATGCTGGCTGAAAATTAAATTTTTGAAAAATGTTTCTGAAAAAAGAAACGTATGAAGCTTTAGCTTTTTAAAAGAAAAAATGTATTAATTTTTGGAAGTAAACTTAATTACTGCATAGGAGACAAAGGCAGTTCAAAATGCCCCCAAGAGGCTTTAACAAGGCCATGCCTGAGAAGACGGAAAATGCAGTGGTCAAAAGACTCTTATAATGTCAGTCAACATGAGCAGCACCAGTATAAATCTTTCCAGATCTCAATTTATCATTGTTGGACACATTTCAAAAGAGATAAAACTAAAATATTTCTTGAGTATTTTCCATCTAAAGTATCACGTTATCAAAATTGACTCTGCTGTGCTTAAAACTAGGGCGTTAACTGAGAGTACATAGAACAGCCCATTTCATCACTCAAGATTCTGAAGAGGGAGAGCCCTTCAGCATCTACGCTCAACACTGTGTAACTAATGCATACCTGTCCAGGTTAGTGCCACCAGAAGAGTAGTCCTTTGACCCAGCTCTGCTCCCATAGAACGAGGATGACTGCAGAGGTAAAAGCCCTGCACAACACATGAAAGAACATTTAATGCCTAATTTAACCACCCAAGGGCATCTAGTAAGATTACACAACTTATATTTAACTCTACTCATAATACATGACCATCCAAAAGATCAATACTATGAAGAAAGTTACAAGAGCAAAGCAGCGTTCCTCTGTCTGAAAGCTGTCCAAGGTCCTCTTCTACCTTCTAATCACTTCCCCTTTTCCTTGAATTTCATACGTGCATATAATGAAGTCATCTGACTCCCACTTCCTCGCTCTCACTCTCTCACCATTCCTGCCAACACTCCTCGTTCCCAAGAGGTAACCCCTGCTCTGTGTCTTCTGTGTGTGGCCCACTGATTGGTTTCCACAGCTTAGCTTTTAGTGTCTTATATAGAAGTTCTTTGTTTTGGTTTTTTCCAGATAGGGTTTCTCTGTGTAGTCCTGGCTGTCCTAGAACTCAGAGAAATCTGCCTGTCTCTGCCCCATGACTGCTGGGATTAAATGACTGCACCAGCACTGGCCAGCCAGTCAGAAGCTTTTTGTTGTTGTTGTTGTTTTTTGTTTTTCGAGACAGGGTTTTTCTCTGTAGCTCTGGCTGTCCTGGAACTCACTCGGTAGACCAGGCTGGCCCCGAACTCAGAAATCCGCCTGCCTCTGCCTCCCAAGTGCTGGGATTAAAGGTGTGCGCCACCACCGCCCGGCTCAGTCAGAAGTTCTTAAGACTTTCTCATTTGCTTCAGCAATTCCTTGGGACTATACGTAAATAACTCAATTACTCACAGTAAGTTATAAGTAAGTTTATTTTAACAACAACTCTTTTACATACAATTTTACCATTTATTAAAAATAACAGCAATATGTATACTAATGAGATGGCTTATGTATTTACTATTTATGTTTGCTAATTGCTGATTGGTTATAATCGCTTAAAACAAACAAGAGCTATTAATATGGTCTAAGTATTAGCATTTCAGAAATAAGGCTTTAATCGGTCATACTTCTTCCTGTAGGAATCCCAATGATTAGGAGCAACACTGATTAATTTAACTGTAATTTAGTCTATGGCCCTGGCACTTTAACACTAAAATTCTACATACCCAAATAGAGGAAAAAGAAAGTAAACTCTGGATTTTGAGGGGAGGGGAACGGTGCTGAATTAAAGGTATGAGTTACCATGCCACTTACTGCTGTTTTTTTGACAGACAGTGTCAAACTCACTTTGTAGCTGAGGCTAGCCTGTGAACTCCTGGTTCCCTTGCTTTTACCTTCTGAGTGCTGAGATTATAGGGGTCTAACATTATGACTGGATAACAGTCCTTAATTTATTTATATTTAGTGTATATATGTGTGTTTGTAAGCATGTGACACAGCACACGTGGAAGTCAGAGGATAACTTTCCAAAGTCAGTTTTCTTCTTCCACTGCGTGGGTCACTGAGATCAAATTCAGGTCTTCAGGCTTGGTGGAAAGTATTCTAGCCCACTGAGCCATCCTGTCAGCTTAATACTCTTATCAATTATTGGTATACATTAGAGACTAATGACTAACACTATTTCTGAACAATGTACACGACATGTGCTAGTTTAATATAGTCTACCATAGAAACAAAAAAAGAGACCATAATTAAACACCAAAACTTACCTGATGTTCGATTTTCTTCTGCCTGTTTCAAACTCAGCTGCTTTTCTCTACTGCTTGTTAAATATTTTCTTGAAGGGTCTGTCATAGCTTTGTTGTTCCTACAGTTAACAATTTTAAATAAAAATAGGGACTGTATAAGGTTTTCTTAATTCTCAGTGAATTTAGAACTACGAAGATAGCCTTTCATTAAGTCAAGAACCGATATAAACCATGACTCTCACAAATTAAGCAAAAATATAGTAATATTTTAAAATAATTAAAGACAGCAAGATGATACAGTTTTTTCTTGGCTAAAAGCAAGACCAGGGGTTGGCCAGACAGCTCACTAAATAAAAGACTCGCCACAAAAGCTAATAATCCAAGTATGATCCCAGGATCCCACAGTGAAGGTAGAGAACCAACTCCTGCAAGTTGTTCTGTGATCTCTACACATAAGACAGGGTATGTGCATATGCACACACAAAGTAATAAAATTTAAAACTATCTGAGACAAGAACAAGAAAGATGTCAATTATCCAATATTGATGCTTTGTGGTTTTAAAAAAATAAAACTCCAAAATGTTCTTATGTCACATATAATTTGAAATGCTATTTAGAAAATATAAACATTTCAACTTGTAGTTGCATGTAAGTGCATGAATACAAAGTTAATACTTTTTTCTTTGAGATAGAGCCTCTATGTAGCCCTGGCTGTCCCAGAACTAGTTCTATAGACCAGGATGTCCTTAAACTCATAGATCTACCTGCCTTTGCCTCCCAAGTACTGGGATTAAAGGCATAAACCACCATACCTGGCTTATTATGATGGGTGTCTTTAATTCCAGCCAGCAGGAGGCAGAGGCAGAGGGAAGTGGATCTCTGTGAATTCGAGGCCAACCTGGTATACAAAGCAAGTTCCAGGAGAGCTATAGCTACACATAGAGAAACCCGGTCTTGGAAAACAAAACAAAACAAAACAAAACAAAACAAAACAAAACAAAACAAAACAAAACAAAGGCATGCACCATCACCCCAGGCACAAAGTTAGGAATGTTAAACTCCGATTCCTCCCTATCACCTCCAAGTACCTGAAAAGCAGAGTGTCTATATAAATAAAATCTCCAAGTTTTGATGGAAATTTCTAACTTAGGAAAATCATCATAAACTAAGCTTGTAGCAGACCATGTTGCTGCTCTGCCCATAATCCCTCTGACTCCATTTTTGTGATCTCTTGTTTCATATCTTCACTCTACAGCCTGTCATTAAAAAATATAGCTAATCCTCGCACTCAGGAGGTGGAGGCAAGAAGATTAGGAGTTCAAAGACAGCCTGGGCTACATAAGAACCCTGTTTTTCTTCTCCATCCTTTAATGAGCTTGGCCCTGTAATTTCCTTTTCCTGAAAGAACAAGACAGAAGTGTTCGAATTCTGATCCTAAGCCCAAAAGTGTCTTTCAGATTTCCAATTCCTTAGATTCCTGCTACTGCTATATGAATAATTATAGGCTTTCTTTCTAAATGGTGGAAGACACATGGTTCAATTACTTCAATTGATAGCAACTCCAGGGTCAGCCATGAGTAAGGCTATTCAAAAGCTTCCCAATCCACTTACTGACCACAGATCCATGGGAAATATCAAAGGGGCTACATGAAACTGGCTAAGCCAAGTTCGAATAAGCTGAAGTGACCATAATTTATAAGCAACGATGTTGTTGTTGGTTGATTTGTTTTTTTTAAAACAGTCTCTCTCCACAGAGCCCCGCTGTCCCACAACTCACTATGTAGACTAGGCTGGCCTTGAACACATTCTAGCTTACTGCCTCTTGGATGAGTGGATTAACAGTGTGCACCACCATGCCTGGGCAACAATATTTTTTACGCTATAATTTAAAGACACTATATGGAACAACATATACAGTAATAGGTAACTGCTACAAGGGATATGAAGTAAAATGTAGCCATATAGACTACAACATTGACTTTGCTGCTACTTTGAGTATTGATCTGTTCAAGAGAGAAGATGGCAGGCTCAGCTAAGACCATTGTGAGGAGTCATTGGCCCAGAGGAATGAAGCAGGTACCTTGAGATTTTAGAGCAACACCATCCTGTCTGCAACAAAAATTCTAAATTATCTGTGAGGTAATGTATGTATGCTACTCTTCTCAGACTACTAGCCCCTCCCCCCCCCAAGACAATGAGCATGTGGTTACTAGTCATTAAGGGACTATGTTATAAGCAGCATCAAGAACAGGTACTATCACACTACAAAAAGTTCTAAGATCAAAGGGGCACAGCAGCAACCGACCATACCTGCAATTAAACATATTAAGACTGGGCCAATGACTTCCTATGACCAAGGGAAAGAGTGATAATAAACCTAGACTTAATCTGGACACTAGTACAAAATGAAGATCAATTACAACAGGAGGAAAGAACTATGTTGAAAGACAAAGAAAGGTGAGAAGATGAGATCTAAGGACATTATCTCACCACAGGCTGTATGGACAGAAGGAGGCACAAACTACCTACTAGCTGGCAGCAAAGGATTTAGATGGATAATTAGGTGCTAAAAGATTAGGAAGAAATGATATACAGAGGAAATATATTGAGAAGTGTGTATAAAAAAGATACTGTTTTATATGCTAATTTTTTTTTTACCAGGGAACTGCCTGAAATGACCCTACAAACAGCAGGGTAACTTGCCTGGCAAGATCTAATTAAAACAGCTACAGTGACAGAGATAAAATCTATAGTATGGATTTCCCCTCATCAAATTCAGCAATTGCTACTGCTCTTGTATTCTAACTGGATAAGAGCAGAAATTGCTACTGAATTTGACTGAGCCCACTTTTATGAAAACAATTTGTCACTTAGTTGCAAATGATTTTACCAAAATCCTTCCACCCTAGAAAAGACTATAAGGGCTGGAGAGATGGCTCAGTGGTTAAGAACACTGACTGCTCTTCCAGAGGTCCTGAGTTCAAATCTCAGCAACCACATGGTGGCTCACAGCCATCCATAATGAGATCTGCCACCCTCTTCTGGTGTGTCTGAAGACAGCTACAGTGTACTCACATAAAATAAATAAATCTTTTTTAAAAAGAAAGAAAAGACTATAAATGAGCCAGAGATGTCTCAGTAGATAAAGGCCCTTAACACCAAGCTGGATGACCTTGACTCTGAAGGAATAAATGTTGTTTGCTTTTAGGCCAAGTTTACAGTGATTTTTAGGGCAGTCCCAGGGATCTAACATTGCCTCTGAAAAATACACCAAAAGAAAATCTAACAGTCTATACTGGCCTGCCTGGACTGTCATAACAAAACATCACAGCCTGGCTACAAAACAAATAGATTTTCTCAGTGTGTAAGCTCCGAGGTATAGGGTCATGGAGTCAGCAGACTCAGTTTCTGGTGACCCTTTCCATGGCTGGTGGATGGCTGCCTTTTCACTATGCCATCATATGGCCAGTGTGCATAGAAAGAAATCTGGTCATCTATCCCTCGTCTCCATCCTTTTGAATCAGAGCTACACCTTCAAGACCTCATTTAATCTCATCTAACTCTATATTAAGTCCTAGCTCCAAAAACCAACGTTGGGATGAGGGCTTCAACAAATGAATTTGGAGATAGGGAATAGCTTCTTGATATCTTTCACTCACCAGAAAAAAAGGGAGGTGTTGTGATACCTCTGAAAGCTTTACGTTAACAGAAGACCAAAAATACAACCCTGACAAGATCATCCTTAGGGATACAGAGATGCAGACACTTACTTGTTCTGACGTGATCCTACCTCAGACTGCACCAGTACTACTACTTCTAAAGACTTTCTGCCAGAACTTCAAATTAGCCAGCTCTTTAGGTCCAGCCTCACACACTGATCCAATCAGGACTTCACTTAAGCCTCAACTTTCTCAGCATACAGGAACTGGATAACAAATGTTACAATTGGCTTTCTCAAGATTTAACTGTTTTCCCTTTTTTCTTGGGCCCCAAAAGAAAACTATGCCCCAAATCAGCAGGAAGCAATTTTAAGAAATCCTTTCAAAGAGATGGAGTGGAAGAATTTTGGTCATTCATTGGATGTTCAATATGTGTCATTTAAAGGGAAAGTTACAAATAGTCTTGGACAAGGAGGAAATGAAATAGGGGGATTAGATTTAGGGATTTCTTTTTCTCTTTCCTTTTCTCAATCCTTCTTTCTTATGTAAGGAGAAGGGGGTTGAGAAGAAATATGAGGAGGATATAGGAAGAAGGAAGAGGAGGAGGAGGAGGAAGGGAGGAAGGAAGAGAGGGAGGAAGAAGGCAGATTACTGAATCTACTCTTAAATCAAAAAAGAAGTTTTATAGCCACAATCTTACATTGTTTTAGATCTTTGTATTTTGATGTGAAATTGAGATTATATTTTGTTATATTGAGAGAATTGTGTATGTTGATACAAATTTAAAGGTTACATTGGTTTAATTATTATGTATCAATACAAAAATTTAAGGTTTTTTTAGATACATATAACACATGTATGCTTTTAATTTTTACATGAGATATTGTTTCTACATAATCCTTAAAGTTACAATGTAAAACATCAGTCCTTTTAAGTAGCTGCAATCACAAACTTTTAGGAATGATTTAAGAAATACAAGTTAGAGGGTTGAAGAGATGGCTCAGAGGTTAAGAGCATTGGGGGCTCTTCCAAAGGTTCTGAGTTAAATTCCTAGCAACCACATGGTGGCTCGTAATCATCTATAATGTGCTCTGGTGCCCTCTTTAGGCCTGTAGGCATACATGAAGGCAGAACACTGAATACATAATAAATACATAAATCTAACAAACTATTAATACAAGTTAATAGTCAAACTCACAGTCATGTCAGACACTAGTTTCGATGATCACAGAAATACACATCCTGGGTTGAACTGGTAATGGGAGCTGAAGAAAGGCAGCGCTTGCTCTTTCATATATACTAAGAAAGCCATAGAGACTTACAGAACATGGCATTTAAAGATGCTTTTATGTAAGCTCCTGACAGCAACCCATCCAACTTGAAAGAAGATGGCGAACATTGAAGGACCTCCATTTGGAGAGGGCTTCATTTGTGGCACACTAGCCACTGGGCAGAGAAAATGCCCTAACTTCATCTGTAGACAGAAGGCGGTCCAGAAAGGACAAACAGATGCAGGAAAGTCAACAGATGAGGCAGAATAAGCAAGTCCTTCATAATTCCTGCTTCACAAACGGTCTGTCAGATATTCTGGGCCAGAAGGCTGAAGATGATGCTCCAATATTTTAGAGAATATTGGGGACTGTCTAGGCAGTCAGTTGTCTGTCATTTCTATAATTTTTAGAATTATAGAAATAACTGTGTCCTCGTGCTTCCTGCATACTTCTCAGGTCTCTGATGGGGTTGAAGACTAGACAGTCAAAGTTTTACCATAAGCTTAAGTTGTTTAGGATTTAAGATGTTCTAGGTCTAAGAAGATGTTTTTAGGCTAGTAATACAGGTTAGGATAGAAACTGGTTTAGATACAGAATGCTGAATTCACAAACATAGGATAAATGATAGAATACTTTAAGTTGCCAAATATAAATGTATTAGACATTATGAGTTAGACTATCACCTAATAGTTTTCATAACTGTTCTCATAATTGTTCCTACTGTATGTTGTTTATTATTATAAAAAAGAGCCTTTTTATTTAGGCAAAAAGGGAAAATGTAATGGGTTGGTTTGATGCTGCATAATGCTAGATGCTGGTTTTCAAGATGTGGTTGCTTCTGACATCAATTAGATCATCACATATACCAAGTGATGCTATGTAAACCTTGTTCCCCAATTGAAATGGTCAATAAAAGGCTACAGCCTGTAATTGGACAGTAGAGGGAGAGAGGTGGAACTTGAGGATAGAGTGAGAGCATTGCAGGTAGAGGGAGGAGAAGAGAAGACATGGAGAAAGAGGCTGCTATGAGAGATGGACCATGAGCACATGGCCAGGAAAAACAGCAAGAAACAAGAGACATTATGGCTGGGGAATAAGTTTAAATAGCTCCAAACTTGCCCAGTCTAGGTTTACAGCTTGTAAACAAAATACCTGGATTGTGTGTCTTTTTATATGGGCTACTTAGAATTATAAATTCATTTTACAGGGAGGAAGGCTAACACTAAAACAGTGGCCCAACAAAAAACATTTGTTGAGCCAGACATAGTGACGTACACTTGTAATCTCAGCACACAGGGGCTGATGAGCTCAAGGCCAGTACATACTTATCAAGACCTTGTCTCAAAAACAAAAATAAACGAGAAACCCAAAGAACAAAAGAAATATTTATTTCAAGTTCTTCAGTTCTGTTCTTTCTCTCAGTGCAACAAAAGGCAACCAGAGTCGTGCAATAGAATGACAAGAGCTAGAGCCCCTAATGAAGTCTCTGTTCTAGTATCACCAAGACACTTTATAATAGGAATGATCACAAATTGTACACTACTGCTGCAAATTATGCCTAGGAGTATTAACAACTGATGTAAGAAGCACTGGTCAAGTTTCACAAAGGCTCTTAAAACAACTTACGATGATGAATCATTTTCCTTAGGATAATCTTCAGTCAGCTCTGAACCAGACAACATTCTTTTCCTCTTTTCAGTGCTATAGAAAACAGGTTTTAAAAAGACTACTTTTACAATGTCGTAATTCATACCATCAAAAACAATAAACCAGGGCTGGGAAGAAAATATGACTTAGTAAAGCACTTAACATGCAAGCACAAGACCCATATGAAAGCTGAATTTGAGGGTGTGTGATCGTGACCCCAGTACTGAGACAGTTCCCTGGGCTTGCTAATAAGCTCCAAGCCAGTGAGAACCCATAACTCAAAACAAGGGGTTGAGAGCATCTGAGGAATGACCCCCCCAAAAAGTTGTCTCATGGCTTTCACACACATGTACAAATGTGCACATGTATCTATACATGCACATCCACCCACATCCAGAAAAAAAGGTTAAAAACATGTTCAAAGATAGAAAATAGCCTGATTCTTTACAATCTACTTAATATGGTATTTGTCTGCATGCTCAGTGCATGTCACTGACATAAAGTGATGGCAAACACTTGGAATTACACATGAAAAGTGTGTTCTATACTTGTTGCTTTCTTCTCCTGAGTTCCTCAAAATCTCAAAGACATTTATAAACAGGTTCTAAAGGAATAATAAGTCTTTCCTACCGGTTTTCTAATAATCCCGATCTAAGAGGTGTTGATGTCAGCGTCAAAGAAGGAATAGTCCGGGTAACAGTCGTTCCACTTCCGGTTACAGTCTTAATTGGTCCTCTACCAGGACTGCCAAGAACTTTTCGAAATGGAATTTCATCTTTAGTTTCTAAACTTCCTCTTTTTGAAGAGGCCTGTAAGAATAAAATATTACACAGTTAAATCTTTGACTTACATGAAAACATATTTGAGACAGGATCACATATAAGCTTCAGGACAACTTCAAACCTGGCGAGTTTAGCAGAGAATGGCCTATCTAGAACTGGTCCTCCAGCTACTACGTCCTAAGCACAAAGATTATAGACATGTATCACTCATCTGGCTTATGTGATTCCTAGGGGCAAATCCAGGGTTTCATACATGCTAAACAAGTCTTCTAGAAACTGGGCTGCATCACCAGTGCAATTTTAATTTTTTTAGAGCAACAATTTTTATGGAAAGTTAAAAAAAAAACCAGGTATTTATTTCTAGTCCAATGTCTTTTGGTATAAGACTCACTGTGTGGAAGAATGCCTCTGTGTGTGTGACACCCAGCACCACCACTGAGCTTCAAGCTCAGCACTTATGAATGTATTTATAAAAGATCTCCAGGAGATCTATGATACAGTCAAGCATGAGAAACTGAGTTTGACATCCATTTTCTTGTAGTTTGTTTATGATTTTTGAGAAAGAATCTTGCTCTGTAGTCCCAGATAGCCTAGAACTCACCACTTCCTTGTCTTGGCCTGCCTCCCCAAGCACATCTAATTCTCCCATAGTATTCTTTTAAACTTAAAACTCTTGGGGCCAGCTGATGAGATGACTCAGGGGTTAAAAGCACTTGCCATGTTAGCCTAGTGATCTGAATTTGATCCCCAGAAGCATGTAAAATATAAGGAGAGAACCAACTCCACAAAATTGTCCTGACTTATATACATGCTATATGGCATGCATGCAGCTGAATGCACACATGCTAAAAGCCAAGGTAGACCTGGATACAGAAGGCAAGAACCCATTTTTAATTACTAACAATGACCAAAGTCAAGAATGATAGCTGATGCATGCTATCTGGACCTGGGAGGTCTTGAGGATCCTTAGAAGCTCAAAAGCAGCGTGGACATACTGATTTCAGACCAGTCTAGACTACAAAGTGAGACTAAGTCTCAAAAGGTCCCTGAATAAATCTGAAAAACCAAAAAAAGCCGGGTGGTGGCACATGCCTGTAATCCCAGGATTTCTGAGTTTGAGGCCAGCCTGGTCTACAGAGTGAGTTCCTGGACAGCCAGGGCTATACAGAGAAACCCTGTCTTACAGAGAAACCCTGTCTCAAAAAAAAAAAAAAAAAAAAAAAAAAAAAAAAAACCAAATCCAAAAAACAAAAAAAAAAAAAAAAAGTCCCTGAATAACAGATAAAACTAAAGAAAGACATGTTCTAGCGATCAGTATGCAAAGTGATCTTTGTGGAAAGAACAAATCCTGCTTATGATATGAAATGAAGACAAAATCTGGGGATGTAGCTCAGTGTTACATGTTTAACATGCCCAAAGCCTTGGAACCATGAAAGAAAAATAAAAAAGACAAGAAAAAAAGGATGGAGGTGATGTCACAGTAATATAATATCTGATTGATACAACTAAATATCAAATGAGGTATATTAAATAAAAACCACATGATTCTTTTTTTTTTTTTTTTTTTTTTTTGGTGTTTTACGAGACAGGGTTTCTCTGTGTCGCCCTGGCTGTCCTGGAACTCACTCTATAGACCAGGCTGGCCTTGCACTCAGAAATCCGCCTGCCTCTGCCTCCCAGAGTGCTGGGATTACAGGCGTGCGCCACCATTGCCTGGCCAAAGCCACATGATTCTTGAGGGAGTCAATTTGAGAAATAAAGCAAACATATAACAATGGGGAGAAAGAAGATAACCTAGAGTCTACTGTCAAATGATTAAGGGTATATTCAAGGATGGTCTGAGCAGCAATGTGAACATATTTGAGAAGTAGCATTTGAGATAAATGTTCAGCCAATGGTGTTTTATATGTTGATATTAAGAATTACTTAATTCTGAGACCAAAGAGATAGCTCAGTGGTTAAGAGCACTTAATGCTCTTGCAGAGGACCCAGGGTTGAATTCCCACACCCATATGGTGGCTCAGAACCATCCATAACTCCAGTTCCATGTGACCTGATGCCCTCTTCTGATCTCCAAGGGCACCAAGCATGCATATGGAGAATAGACAAAATACTCACATATAATAAAATTAATACACTGAGAAAAAAAAGTGAGGGGGGTGGAGAGATGGCTCAGTGATTAAGAATGCTGACTGCTCTTTCAGAGGATCCCAGTTCAATTCCAGCACCCACGTGGCAGCTCAAAACTGTAACTCCAAGACTCTTACACAGATATGCATGTAGGCAAAACACCAATGTACATTTAAAAAAAAAAGCTGAGGAAAAATTATATGATTCCTCTATGGAACATACATCCAAATTACTTTCCTTTTATAGAATTATAACCTCAGGATAGGAACTAAACCTCAGGATGAATGTCTGTAAAGCTAAATTCAAATGGGTGGTGTATTTTCAAGGCTTATCGGTGTGGCTCAGCAGCAGAGCACTTACAAGTTTGCACAAGGCTTTAAGTTCAAGCCCAAGCACCACTAAATATATATTTCTCAGGCTTATAAATCAAAATAACATTAAAAAACATAGTTTAATGAGTTAATAGAGATGACACAAAAGTTAGAGCACTGGCTGCTCTTTCTGAGGGCCCAGGTTCAAGTTCTAGCACTCATATGGCAGAAAACACCATCTGAAACTCCAGTTCCAAGAGATACGATGCCATTTTCTGGCCTCCAAAGGCACCAAAATATACACACGGCACACAGACATACAGGTAGGTAAAATGACCATACACATATAATAAAATTTTTAAAAATTTAAACCAAAAGGCACTGCCACTAAAATATTTTATAAAGATTCAGAGGACCATCAGTATTATCCTACTCCTACCCAGTGAATGGTGCATGCAGTAATGTGAACACACTTGTGAAGGAGCATTTGAGATGAACGTCCAGCCAGTGGTGTTGATATTTATATGGTGACGTTAAGAACTATGTGATTCTGGGACCGATTTCCACTACCTGCTGCTCTTCCCTTACTTCTCTATTCTATTCAATTGTATACTTGGGAATATACTAGCTATATACTGTTTGGCCATTTTTGTTATTGAAAAAATTTTAATTAGCTTATTTACTTAACTTATTCATTTGTTTTATTTTTTGCCTACATGTATGTCTGTGAATCACATGTGTGCCTGCTGCCCACAGAGGTCAGAAGAGGACATCAGATCACCTAAGACTGAAGTTACAGATGGTTGTGAGTCATAGGTGGGTTACAGAAATTGGGTGAACCCCATGTGGGTTCTGAGAATGATACACAGGTCTCTGGCAAGAGCAACACATGCTCTTAACTGCTAGCTCAACTCTCCAGCCCTTTACTGATTGAAATTTTGATCATAAAAGTATTTTACATCCAAACCTACAATGGAGTGCTGAAGATATGGCCCAAGGGTTAAGAGGGCATAATGCTCTTACAAATAGAGTTTGGTTCCTAGTACCCACATCAGGCAGCTCACAACCACCTGTAACTCTAGCTAAAGGGAAGAATGAATGACAATGTAGAAAACTGTGTAAAATTAATATTATAGATGTTTATAGATATTTAAACATTTATTGCTGGGTGGTGATGGTGCACAGCTTTAACCCTTGCAATTAGGGAGACAGAGGCATGCAGGTTTCTGTTGCATTTGAGGCCAGACTGGTCTACAGAGTGAGTTTTAAGAAAGCTAGCCAGGCGTGGTGGCGCATGCCTGTAATCCCAGCACTTGGGAGGCAGAGGCAGGCAGATTTCTGAGTTCAAGGCCAGCCTGGTCTACAGAGTGAGTTCCAGGACAGCCAGGACTACACAGAGAAACCCTGTCGTGAAAAAACCAAAACCAAACCAAACCAAACCAAACCAAACCAAAAACGAAAAACAAAACAAAGAAAGCTAAGGCTTCACAGAGAAACCCTGCCTCAAAAACAAAAACAAAACACAACCAAACAAAACCCAAAAACATTTATATCTGCTACACATTTTAATAGTCCAGCATTTACATTTCTAACTATAAATTTGTTCATCTCAAAATAAATTTCAAAGAGGCCAGATTCCTCCCCTACTTCCCCCAAAATACGCTGGCTCTATGTATATAAAATTCCAAAAATTACAACATATACTAACAGGAAACACTAGTGCTTCCCTACACATACTCTCATGATTATACTCATCTTCGTCTTCATGCAGGTAGAGTGGCCAATACCATTAATCCCAGTGCTGGGAGGCAAAGGAGAAAGGAGGAGATCTCTGTGAATCCGAGGCACACCTGGTCTAAAAAGCAAGTTCTAGGACAGCTAGAACTAGAGAGAGAGAGAACTTGTCTCAAAAAACAAGTAAATCTCTGGGTGAGATTAGATGAATGCCTTAGTGGGTAAATGCACCTACTATGAAGCTTGATAACCCAAATTCAGACACCAGAATGCATGTGGTATAAAAAGAAAATTAACTCTTATAAGCTGTCCTCTGATTACCATATGTATGCAAGTGGCACAAACGCATACACACAGATATAAAAAAATTAACTCTAAAAACAAAACCATGAAAAGAACCTAATAGTCATTTAACTCGTTATTACTATTCAACCCAGCAAGTATTATCTAAGTGATCATCTCTGTACAAATATATTTACAGAAGAACTTTGAAATTTGTGATTTTATACCTGGCCTTCCTTTGCAAACCAATGAAAAGAAACACAATGATTGCTAAACTGCTGTAAGAATATTTACTGGTGCACACCAAGTCTCACAGCTTGCTGAATATTATAAACAAAAGCTTTTTTCAAATCAAAGGGACAATGTCAATAAAAAGTGTAGTGTCATATAGTGTAAAGGCAAGGTTCATGATATATGACAGACCCAAAGGTATCAAAGAAATAGCAGCAAACACTCCAAGGCAATCTCTAGTAGTAGAGTACACAGCTAGCCCTTTTTATATGTGCTGTCTCAGAACTTCTAAGATGTTGGTGCTCTCTCCATTTTACAGATAGATATTGAGGCTCAGGAAACTTGAGCTTAACCAATGGCACATGTCTATAAATGGCAGTGCTAAGTATTAGCACTTTTATAATAAGAAATCCTTAGCCGGGTAGTGGTGGCACACGCCTGTAATCCCAGCACTCGGGAGGCAGAAGCAGGCGGATTTCTGAATTCAAGGCCAGCCTGGTGTACAGAGTGAGTTCCAGGTCAATCAGGGCTACACAGAGAAACCCTGTCTCGAAAAAACAAAACAAAACAAACAAAAAAAAAACCCAAAACAACAACAACAACAACAACAACAACAACAACAACAAAATCCTCGATTGTAAAAAATGACATTGTAGGGCTGGAGGGATGGCTCTGTCATTAAGAGCACTTACTGCTCTTCCGAAGGTCCCGAGTTCAAATCCCAGCAACCACATGGTGGCTCAAATCCATCCATAATGAGATCTGATGATCTCTTCTGGGGTGTCTGAAGACAGCTACAGTGTACTTACATAATAAATAAATACTTTTAAAAAAATGACATTGTAGTCTATTCTGATGACTGTGGGACATCAAACAATTGTTAAGTAAAACTATGTAATGTATTTAGAAAAACTATGTAAGAAGGTCAAATTAAATTGTAAGACAGGCATTAGTGGTGTCACTAATCTAAGCACTTAGAAGGCAAAGGCAGGTAGATCTCTTGTGTTTGAAGCCAGTTTCGTCTACAGAACTAGTTCCAAGATACTCAGGAAGAGAAACCTTGTCTCAAAACAATCAACCAAACAAAACAACAGAAAGGTAAAATTGGGGTAAAATTTAAGAAATTGTTTTAAAAAACAAAGTGATAAGAGGTCAGGTATGTCAAAGTACCACTGTGACCAGTGTACACTAGAGGTCACCTAAAGTCCATACTATACAGCTACTTAGTATGTATGTGCTAATCAATTATTTAAAAAGCTAGGACAATTTAAATGAACATACCTGATTGTCTGAATAAGAAAGCTGTCTGTTAGTTTCCTTCTGAGAGGTCCTGCTGCCCAGAATAGTTCCAAAACTACCAGAACCTTGAGAAGGTTTCATAGCTGGTGGACAAAAATGAATAAACCATGTAACTTAGCAAAAATATTCATCATTATTATTGCTATATAATAATATAGAAATGGAAGTAATAAGGAAAAAAAGACAACATCCAATTTTCTGATAGAATGTACAAACGAGATACATAGCCACATTTAGGAATAAAAGATCCAGTAAAAGAATAAATAACACAAAAAGGCGGGACCATTTAACAGAATAAAAATTTACAAAACAAAAAGAAAATGCTAGAAAATCTTTTTTTTTTTTTTTGGTTTTTTGAGGCCAGCCTGGTCTATAGAGTGGGTTCCAGGACAGCCAGGGCTACACAGAGAAACCCTGTCTTAAAAAAAACCAAACCAAACCAAACAAAACAAAAAAAACATGCAGAATAATTTCTTCTCAAAAACAAAAAACAAAAACAAAAACAAAAACAAAAACCCACACTTGTTTACAAAAGCTCAAGGTACTCTACAAATATGGACATTTTATCCTGCTTTCCTCACACAGCTACCAAAATCACAGTGTTTGAGAACAAATGGCTCAGGAGTGGGTAAGAGCACTTCCTGCTCTTGCGGAGGACCTGAGTTTGATTCCCAGCACAAAAACTGTGGTTTAGAACCCTCAGTCACTCCTGTTTCAGGGGATCCAGTGCTCTCACGTAACCTCCACAGGCACCAAGCATACATGTTGTACTTACACATGAGGGCAAAACACACATAAAATGAATAAATATAAAAATGAAATTGAGTTTGACTATGAATTTGAGCATTTTTTGTCATGCTTAAGGTTCATCTACATCCTGAATTCATTTTTTGCAGTTTTTCCCAATTCACTCGTGAATTTTCTTTTTCTTATTAGTTTATTATTACTATCTAATTTATTTCACAATATTAACATTATGTCATGTAGGAGAACAAGTGTGAGGAGAACCAAGACCCTACTTGAAGATGTTAATGATATTAACATATTCTTATGTGACTCAGCAGTTTAGTGCTTGCCCAGCATCTGTGAGGCTCTGGGTTCAAGTCCTAGAACCTCAAAATTACTCTGTAACATCACTCTAATATTTTTCCTTTACCATGGAGATCATCTAAATGTTATATACAGTCTAAGTTATCAATTATCTTTTCCGTCCAGAGATTGTTAAAATTCACTCTTCTCTTTAAATTACAATTCTATCATTTAATTTTGTTTTGTTTTGTTTTGTTTTTTGAGACAGGGTTTCTCTTTGTAGCCCTGGCTGTCTTGGAACTCACTCTGTAGACCAGGCTGGCCTCGAACTCAGAGATCCGCCTGCCTCTGCCTCCCAAATGCTGGGATTAAAGGAATGCGCCACCACCGCCCGGCATCATTTAATTTTTTTAAAACTTAAAACTATGATTCAAACTTTACTTAGATGAAAGAAAAGTATCTAGTGTTACTTAAGTACTTAGCAATTTATCTTGTATACAGATAATGTTACCAATGTTAATTCTTTTCTGCTCCAGTACATATTTTATAACTTCTTTCTATTTTTATCTCCTGTACTATTATTGTGGAAAGGGAGTATTGCTCAACAGTTCAGGTGCTCAGCACTTATATCTCATCTGTAGTTTGGCCTGGTCTTTAACTTGCAATGCTCCTGTCCCCACTTCCACAGTGAAGAAATGTTCAGCTGGATTTTTCAAGGTATTTGTATAAATACTATCTAACAATATCAAAGACTAGTCCTTGTAATGTGTGTTGTATACTGAACCTAAAAAATCAAAATGATTTGGCCAAAATCAAAGAGTATGTTAAGAGTTAAGCTCACAGCAAACGAATAACAGCACTGATTTAAGTCTCTAACATGAATTCATTGGGACTTGTTCTTTAGAAAGTCTGGGTGTGCCGGTACGTGCCTATAATCCAAGCTATGTGGGAGGCTCAGGTAAGAAAGTTCAAAGCCAGTAGAGGCACCTTAGCTCGACCCTATTTCAAAATAAAAATAAATTGAGCAAGAAATGTACTTTAGTGATAAGTGTATTTGCCTAGCATGAGAAAGACTCTTCTGCCGGGCGGTGGTGGTACACGCCTTTAATCCAGCACCTGGGAGGCAGAGGCAGGTGGATTTCTGAGTTCGAAGTCAGCTTGGTTTACAGCCTGGCGAAGGTCAAAGCCAGGACAGCCAGGGCTATACAGAGAAACCCTGTCTTGAAAAACAAAAACAAAAACAGAAAGAGAGAGAGAGAAGGAGAGAGAGAAAGATAGAGAGAGAGAGAGAGAGAGATTGAGATTGATTGAGATTCTTGGGTCTCCAGTAAGTATAAAATGCTTGTCTCTTAATGCATTTAAAGACATGGTTTGCTACACATACTTTTAAAAACACACTATCATTAACATCATCATCTGAGACAGAGTCTCTCTGTGTAGCCCTAGCTGTCCTGGCTTTGACCTTCGCCCATCTCCAACTGAGATCAAAGGCACTTAAGACCACCCAGCTCACACGTTACTTCTTAGGACTGTGATTCAATTAATACGATGGGCATGGAAGACAAAAGCAAAATAGAAATATAAACTCAGTTCCCAATGTCTAAGATCTTAAATAGTGCTATATTCAAATGCTTTTTTGAGACCAGATTATGCTATGTAGCCTAAGCTGGCTTCAAACTCACACTCCTACTGCCTCTTAAGTAATAGTTACAAGTATATTGTACACCTCCCTCCCGTTCTTTCTCTCCTGTCCTTTCCTCAACAGTTAACACACCATTTTAAACAAGGACTCCTAGCCTTAGCTTCCTGGGTGCCAGGACAGCAGGCATCTGCCATCTTACCCTGCTTGAATTCAGAACTGTTAATACGGATGTCATCATAGTTCAAGATTGGTGGCATGAACAAATGAGTACTAAACAGGACCTACAAAAACCTTATCTTACAAGAGTACTAATATATCAGCTAAAGAAGAGAAAACTCATACTACTACATCTTATCTTCATTCTCTGTAGAGGGGGCGGGAGTACAGGGCCTTGTACATGCTCCGTGCCTGAAAGCTACAACTCTATTCTGTTCATGTGTTACATTTAACTTAAAGCCAGGCGTGGTGGCACACGCCTGTAATCCCAGCACTTGGGAGGCAGAGGCAGGTGGATTTCTGAGTTCGAGGCCAGTCTGGTCTACAGAGTAAAATCCAGGACAGCCAGGACCACATAGAGAAAACCTGTCTCAAAAAACCAAAAAAAAAAAAAATAATAAAATAAAAAAAAATAAAAAAAATCCAGATAAAGTTGATCAGTGATATTTACTTCCTCCTTTTCAATTTGAACACCCCTTTATTTCTTCATTGCCCAGTTGCTCTGGCAAGATTTCAAGCGCTTATATTGGATAGAAGTGGCAAGAACAGACATCCTTATATTGTTTTTGATTTTAAAGAAAAGGCTTTTAGATTTTTTCTTAAATGTGTTAGCTGTGGACTTAACATGCAAATCTTTTATCACATTGAAATAGTTTTTTCTACCCATAGTCTATTTAGAGTATTTCTTGTCAAAAAATATTAAATTTTGTTAACTTTTTAACATCAATTGAGATGAGTATATGTTTTGTACTTCCTTCTGTTAATGTGGTACATTATATAGACTGATTTTCTAGCTGCACTATTCTAACATTCCAGGAATAAATTTAACACAATTCTTGTATTGTGCCACTTAACTCAGTCCAATAGTACTTAGTTGAGGATTTTTCCATCAGGAATACTGGTGTGCAGTCACCGTATTCTTTGACTCATATAGCACAGGCTGGCCTGAACTCACATAATCTCATATAGTTCACGTTGCGAAGGATGATCTTAAACTTTGATCCTCTTGCCTACTCGTGTTTGGATACCATGCATGCCCCCCATTCTTGGTTTCTACGTACTGAGCTGTTAGGGATCAACCCCAGAGCCTTGGACATGCTAGGCAAACACTCTGCCAAGTGGTCCCAAACCCAGTCCTTAGTCATCATATTCCTTTAGAACTGTTAATGTCAGTCTCATGAGATGACTGGTGCTTACCTGCATGCAGTCTGTTTTGATGGACTGCATCTAGGAACAACCTCATTTCCTCTGCATCCTTACTTGGTACTTTGTCAATAGACAAGAAGCTGTTATCTTGTAAAGTCAACATTAGGCGACTTTGCTTTGTTCCACTGGGTCGTAGTACCACATTTTTAATGTTATGACTTAGCTAAAAAAAAAAAAAAAAAAAAAAAAAGAGAGAGAGAGAAAGAAAAATTATCTTTTCATCTAAAATATTCAACAAATTACAATAACCTTATTATAAGGTTGTCTAAAAGCTGCTAACCTTCATAAGTTTCAATTTACCTTTCTCCCTTCCTCCAAAAGGAGTTCTTCTTGATAAATTTAACTCAAATATATAACTTTTGTAAAAAGATTTATTCTACGTTTAATCTTAAGGATGCACGTGTGTCTGAATATGGGCATGTACTAGCATCTAGGGAGCCAGAAGCATTCCCTGAGGCTAGAATTCCAGTCAATCAGGAACTGTTCCACAAGACTGCTGGGGAGTGAACTGGGTCTGCAGCAAGAGCAATTTACTTCAAAGAAATAAAAAGGGAATCAACTCAGATCATCTTGATGGGTGTGTGTGATGCTAGTAATCAAATCCAAGGTTCTGAGCACACTAGGCAAGTGCAACCACTGAGCTCATATTTAGCTCTAAAGTTTTCCTAGACAGGTTCTCATGGCCCTATCACTTTGTGATATGTACACAATCTCATCTGAGTCAAGTTCTGCCTCCATAGCCCAGGCTGGCCTTGCATTATAAGTACTACTGGCTCAGCCTCCAAAGTGCTGAGGTCATAAGAGTGTCCCATCAAAGCTGGCCTAATAGGGTTTTGTTTATTGTTATTACTGTTGTTTTCTTGGGGGAGGGGCGGTTAGCTTACAGTTCTATGCCATGTTATTTTTTTGAGACAGGGTTTCATATAATCCAGGCTAGCCTCAAACTTGATATGTGGCCCAAGAGAACATTGAACTGCTGATCTTCCTGCCTCTACCTCTTAAGTGTGCATATGTATGTATGTATGTATGTATGTATGTATATATATATACACACACACACACACACACACACACACACATATGCATCACTGTTCATGGCTACTATATAGTTTTGAATAGCTAAATATTTGGTACCTCTCCTAATTCTTTCCCACTAGTTTTTATTGCAACAATGGTTACTATTTTTTACTCTTTATTAAACCCAACAACACTACTGAGTAATTTATAAAATAGGTTCCTAAGTTTGTTCTGGAGTTCTGGAAGCAGGAAGCCTTGCAGAGTCCCTTTACTGTAACTATGACACAGGGAGGCTACTTACTGAAAGATTTCACTAAGGAACCAGTCCAAATCAAAATCTGTTATACCTGAAATACTCTTGGAATTCCTCCAGTGTTGTAGTGAACTACCAGGCTGACTTTATTGTCTTTTTCCACAATTTCAAAGGATCCTTCTTTCCACTTTGTAATCCCAGTCTGCATACTTCGAATTCTGATAGGACCATATATCTTCAGAGGAGACATATTTTCTTTAAAAATAAATTGCTTTTAACCAAACTAAAAAGCAAAAAATATATGTTCACCTGACGAATTCTAAAGAAGAAAAACAAAAAATTACAAGTGATTAATATGTAATGAATCATCTTATATAATTTTGCATTTCAAAAAAAAACCTTTTATCTCTGCATCCTCATACTCATGGTCCTGATCAGTTGATGACCAGTGATAATACAGACAGCTAAGGCAGGTGGAATTTAATCTTTCATTTCTTCTGTACATGCTTCTTTGTATCTATTAGTGACTGTATTTTGTATCCTATACCATTCATAAATAAACTGATATGGCAATTAGAAATCAATTAGAAATAAAGATCCCATTCATAATTTAGGTTACTTTGCCATTAAGTACTCATTCTTTTCTTTTTACATAATAGAGTTTGAATTTCAATTTTAAATTAAAAATCAACTGGAGTGACCCCATTTCTTAGAATATAGTTTCACCCCAACATAACTTAGTCAGCAATAAGTATATTCACATGTATACTGTATATCAAATGAATTTTTAAAATTAGGAATAAACAAACTAGTTCAACATCCAGAATTACATTAGGAAAAAAAAAAATCTTACTCCTTCCTAACCCAATATTAAGCATTACCACTCCTATCAAGCAATTTAACTTTACACAAACATTCAAGTTTCCAGAATGAATTATTTTCTTCTCTTTCATGTAAGTATGATGTGTTTGCTTGAGTAGAGGCACACTGTACAGCAGCTGTCTGAGACAAGGTCCCTTTTGGCACTGCTGCATCCCACAGGCTAGGGAACCCATAGTCCTATGATTCTGTCTTTGCCTCCTAACTTCTCTAGGAGTATGCTGGGATTACAGACATGTATGAACTCTTTCTAGTTTTTGAGGGGATTCTGGGAATTCAAACTCAGGTCATCAGACTTAGTCATTGAGTACTTTACCTACTGAGTCATCTTCCCAACCCCTTGAATGAACTAATAATCCTAATATTTGTAAGTGATTTATAGCAATCATTAATAGGATATCTAATACTCCTCAATTAGCTTTGCAAAAGTCAGCAAGTAAAATCATAGTAATATATGTTACCAAATAGTACTGCACATATAAATGTGTAAATATCTAACACTGTTAAATCAAAATTTTTATGTATTTTCAAATTCTAAAACAGCATCTCTAAAGTGGATTTTTTACTTAAAGTTTATAAATTAAACATAATTTGAACAATACTACTGCCTAGATAGCTCAACTGGAAAATGTAGAAAAGATACTATAAAAGACATACTATGGCCAGGCGGTGATGGCACACGCCTTTAATCCCAGCACTTGGGAGGCAGAGGCAGGTGGATTTCTGAGTTCAAGGCCAGCCTGGTCTACAGAGTGAGTTCCAGGACAGCCAGAGCTACACAGAGAAACCCTGTCTCAAAAAAAAAAAAAAAAAAAAAAAAAAAAGACATACTAGGTCTGGAAATTAGGAGCCAATTCTGTCACTAATTGTAATTTCCTTCTCTGATATTAGTGCTGTCAGCCATAAAGTGCAACGGCAAACAAATATAATGTTGGGGGATGAAATAGTACTTATACTCAGCTGATAGTACTATTAATATGGATGAGTTAGCTTCCAAGCTGAATTATTCCTTCTCTATAGTATCTCTTTTTCTAAAGACCTCAATAAATGACATGTTGACACAAGTTGCAAATCAATTGTTTGTAGCAGCTAGCTAGGTAAGAGAAAACATGTACAAGTGCTATCAAATTTGCCAGATCACCTAAATTTTCTTCTTCATGGAAATGAACTTTATATAAAAATACTCATTTTATATTGTAAGCAATAAATTTTAATTTACTTTCTACAAATCAAACAAAACTCAGCTGCAGGCAGGAGACGACTATTCTGGGGTCCTCTAATTCAAAGCTATTACTAGTTACTGCACGAAAAGTAACTAGGAATTAAAGGACATTTAAAAACATTTTGAGAGGTCAACACTCTTTATTCACATCCTCAAAATTTTCTGAGGGCCAACTTTGGCCACATTTAAATATTAGCAATTACCTAAATATATAAATTCAAAGTAATAACATTTATTATTATTATAGACCTATTCATGTGTCATTTTGCTCAAACTAACAACCTTGCAGAAGAAAGCTAAACAAGCAACCTACACTTGTAATACATTTTAGCAATTATTTGTGGCTCTATTGTTTGTCCAAGTCCTTGAGTTTTTTTCCACTTTGCCTATCAGGATTAGAAAGGATACATTTTTCCTCTCCTACACCAGCTTCCCAAGCCAGAATCACTAGCTCTGACCTTCCTGTATGATATTTTAGTATTGGACTAGAAATGGGAGATCAGAATTCTATGAATTCTAACTCCACATGCCTTTTCAGGTAACTTTTTAAAAAAATATTTTATTTATTTTATGAATGCGAGTATACTGTCAATCTCCTCAGACACACCAGAAGAGGGCATCAGATCCCATTACAGATGGTTATGAGCCACCATGTGGTTGCTGGGAATTGAACTCAGGACCTCTGGAAGAACAGTCAGTGCCCTTAATCACTGAGTCATCTCTCCAGTCCTCAGGCAACTTTCTAAGTAAATTATAAATCAAATAAAATCACTCTCCATCTAGTATTATTGAATGACCTTTCACTCTCCTCAAAATAAAATACAAGTTTATTAACATGACATCAAAGTCTCATGAACTAGGCTCTGATTATCTATTCCCAGTAAGTATCCCCTCATTCCAGCCTTCTCAACTAAAAAATTTTCCCAAAGCTATGTATTCTCATGCTCTGGATTTTTACATACTGTGGTCATATCTGTAAGTTTTCATGTAATCTCCTTCCCCAACCTGCCTTAACTCCTTCTCTCAGTTCTGAAATCAAGGCTCAGCTTAGATGTTACTCTCAGGAAGCTTCCTGACTGCTCTTCACTGGCTCTCGTCCTCAGAACCACTCTGAGGCTATGTATTCAAATCCTTGTCCATATTCCTGTTGTAATTTGTGTTTGTGGAGACACTTTTGACAGGGTTTCTCTGTATAGCCCTGGCTGTCCTGGAGCTCACTCTGGCCTCAAAAATCTGCCTGCCTCTGCCTCCCAAGGGCTGGGATTAAAGGCGTGCGCCACCACCGCCCAGCTTGACACTGTATTATAAATGTTGTTTATACCTTTGTTTCTATCTACACTATTTGAAGACAGGGAATAAGTTCTTTAATCTCACGAAGTATCATGGCTCAAAAATGATGAACAAGCTGGGCATGGTGGCACTTACCTGTAGCCTAACTATACACATACCAGATCAAAGATACATAAGTCAATTTTAAAACAAGTTTTATATGCTATAAAATTTTTTCATCTTTCCTTATACTTCTCTCTTCAAAAAGTTTTATCTTATCAAATTCTTTCATTTTTCTTTATATCTCATTATTGATTAGGGCACGGAAGCGGAATATAAATTATTTTGGTATTTACCTCATTAAAAAATCATTATTAAATAAAACTTAGAGATAAAATTTCATGTTTATTAAAATATGCAAGAAATTTTAAAAAATCCTATTTTTGTCTAATTCTAAATGCAAATTTTGGTTATGAGTATAAAATTTTTACTTCCTAACTTTATGTGTTGAACATTTTCTTAATCACTTTGACTAACAACTTTGTTTTCTTCTAATGAAAAAACTAAAGATAGAGAACATAAAACTAGAGAGTAAGTACAACTTTAACATGCACAGCACCTTCTTCTGTACCAAACGGATGAGCGGTAACCACTTCTCAATACCCGTCAAGCTATCAGAGCTTGCCCTGATTGCTTAACAGAGTTTTTCAAGAGGCAGGCGGATCTCTGAGTTCGAGGCCAGCCTGGTCTACAGAGTGAGTTCCTAGAACAGCTAGGGTTACACAGAGAAACCCTGTCTTGAACAACCCCCCAACCCCCACGCCCCCACAGAGAGAGAGAGAGAGAGAGAGAGAGAGAGAGAGAGAGAGATTCAGTCTGAAAACCACTTTGAGATAGAGACAGGGCCTTACAATGTAGGACTCAGGTCCAGAACTCAGTGTATAGTGCAGGCTGGCTTCAACCTTAGAAATTCTCTTCTTAGGCCCCTGCCTACTGGAATTGCAAAAGTGAACCATTGTGCCTAGCAACAATTAAACTTTCTGTCAACAAGAATCAAAGATTCCTTGAACTCTAACATTAATTGTCTTATCAAATACAGAAAAGAAAATTAAAATGAATTCTAAGTATGTTAAAAGATATTCTTTTTTCTAAATTATTTTACAATTCAATACCATCCAAATTTGAGTGTTCCATGCAAGCTCATATTGCAAACTGTGTATATATTGTGCTCAGTTACTTAACTGCACACATATTGGAGGCATTCTGTGGTAAAGAAAACATATTGAAACATAAAAGTATAATTACACAGTGAATATAAAACTGCCAATTCTTGCCTATTTGCATAATACTGGAAACACAGAACCAAAACAAAAGCAACTTACTTTACAGTGATTTTTACTGAAAAATTCCACGTGATAATAATTCACAGTTATTCTGCTTCTTGTGCCAAAAGCAATGTACTTTTCTTGAGAAACTATTCATATTCTTCAGCTCTACCCGTGGTCCCTCCAGCAGTCATCAACTCAGCTAAAGAAAACATAAGTGTGCTTTAAAAAGTCTCAACATATGAAATTAAAACTTAAGAAAACAAACCATGTATGTAAAAAAGACTCATTTAAAAACCACTTACTGAAAATATGTAAAATATAGTGCAAGTCTCCACCACTCACAAAATAGTGATATGCCTGCAATAGAGAATGAGGAATTGTAGGAAGAGCCTGCAAGTCCATCACCCTGTGTCTTGCTTTTACTTATTGCTACTAGATTTTGAAACTAAGACAGTGATAAAGTACATCCTTTGTTGACTTTAGAAACATTGTTACATCATAACTGTCTTAAAGGCTGCTTCTAAGGTGTTGAGCAGTAATTTTTAAAGGTGGGAAAAGGGTATCTTCACTTACTTTTTGGAAAGCTCTCAAAAATAAAATTTCTTTAAGAAAGAAATAAAAATTTCTTTCTTAATTTTAGGTCCCTCTAAGCCTAATTTTCTCTGAAATTCCACCACAAACTTTAATACAAGATTATCAACTTTTAACTCATCTGTTCATTTGGACAAAAATCTGATAGACCCCAGGTAGAAGACAGGAGCAGGAGAAACAAATGTGAATGACATAGTGCATGGCCAGCTACTGTTCCTCCATTTCCCTATGTTTTTTTGGTTTAGGTTGGTTGGTTGGTTTGTTCGTTTTGTAAGACAGGGCTTCTCAGTGTGCCTGAGCCCTGGCTGTCCTGGACTTACTTTTTAGACCAGGCTGGCTTCAAACTCAAGAGGTCCACCTGCCTCTGCCTCCAGAGTGCTGGGACTAAGGTGTGCTACCATGCTTGGCCTGATTTCCTTATGTTTATCCTTTCCCTCATCCTCCAGGCAAGTCTTAACCACTAAGCTTCAAGCTCATTTTCACCTATTCAGGATCTTTTAAACCCCAACTTTTAAAATGTACTTCCCAAATTTAGAAGTTCATCACTTTGGGACAAGGATGTGGCTCAGTTGGTAGTATACTTGCAGGAAACCCTAGATTTGATCCTCAGCACCAAGTTAACTGGCCCGCCTCTAATCCCAGGACTTGTGAGATAGAAGCAGTTCAAAGTTCATCTTCGGACACACAATGAGTTTCAAGGCCAGCCTGGACTACATGAGAACCAGTCTCAAAATAAATAAGTTGATTAAGTAATTAAAATTCTCACTTTTTTTTTGCCATCACCCCAGCCAGTAAGTGTCATGCATTAACTAAGCATAGTGCCGAGTATAGTACCAAGCACTTTCATTTAATACTAATCTTAGTGGATAGGGTTTATAACTGTATTTTACAGAAAAAGGAAACTCAGGCTTTCAGAGATTAAGAAATTAGCAAGCCGGGCGTGGTGGCGCACGCCTGTAATCCCAGCACTTGGGAGGCAGAGGCAGGCGGATTTCTGAGTTCGAGGCCAGCCTGGTCTACAGAGTGAGTTCCAGGACAGCCAGGACTACACAGAGAAACCCTGTCTCGAAAAACCAAAAAAAAAAAAAAAAAAAGAAATTAGCTAGGTGATAGGTAGTGGCTCAAGCCTTTCATCCCAGCACTCAGGAGGCAGAGGCAGAAGCTGGTTGATCTCTGAGTTCAAGGCCAGCCTGGTCTACAGGGTGGATAGTCCTAGGACAGCTGGAGCTGCACAGACAAACCTCAAACCCCACCACCACCAAAAAAAAGAAAAAACAAAACAAAACAAACAAAAACAAAAAAGAAAAGGAAAAGAAATTTATGCAGGATGTTAAGAGAAATGGTTCAGTAGTCAAGACTACTTGTTGTCTTGCAAAGGACCTAGGTTTCTTTCCTTTATTTTTGGTTTTTCGAGACAGGGTTTCTCTGTGTAGCCCTCGCTGTCCCGATGTGGTATATATACATACGTGCAAGAAAACAGACAGAAGTAAACAAATCTAGAAAAGGGGAGGGAGGAGGAAAGGAAAGGAAAGGAAAGGAGAAGGGAGGAGAGGAAATGCTGCTGCTTCTTCTTTTGTTTGTCTGTTTTGTTTTGTGTTTTGGTTTTTGAAACAGGGTCTCATGTAACGTACGTAGGCTTGCTTTATGTATGTGGAGGCTGACTACTGTTGCTCCTACTTCCACTCTTCAAGGGCTAGTCACATACCACTACACTTGGCTGGAACCCCAAATTTTAACCACTAGCACAGTTCATCCTCATCAATGAATTCCAAGTCACTTTCCAGACACTATTCCCAAAGGATTTTTTTCATCAATGAATCCTTTTCTACAAAGTCTTTCTAAAGAGCCATTTGTTTTATTTCTCAGGAACTACAGTCCAAGCTAGTTGTTTTTATCACCTTCTCCCTAATCAGGGAAGCACATTATACATAACCACAAGAATTTAGGCACACCTCTAGTATATTCCAACAAAATAAACAATTAAGTGCTAGTACCTGTTACTAATACTGTTAAATCCATTGTAAACATTTTTACTTGCTCATTACAAAAGAGAAAATAAAACCAACTGCTTTTTGTGACATCTATAACACTTTAATGTTTTATTGTTTTCAGTATAAATTCTTAAAGCCCTAAAACATATTAAACTTTAATATACTTTCCTTATCTACCAAGAACTGTTTTATCTATTTGTAAAAACCTCATCTTGCAAGCAACTAAATACCACCATAAATGAACACATCCTGAACTGGGAGCCTAAAGTGGCTTATGACCCAGTTTAAGGCAGACATGATGGCACACGACTTTTATCCTAGCACTATGGGGCAGAAGCAGACAGATCTCTATAAGTTTGAGGCCAGCCTAGTCTACAGAGAGAGTTCCAGGACAACCAGGGCTACACACAGAAACTCTCAAAAAACAAAACCCCCTCTTCTTTACTAGTCTCAATTTAATCGGTTGCTAAAAAATATAAACTACTTTTACGGATTTTCAAGAACTTTCTTTCCTAACAAAAAAACCCATAAAACAGAACCTGTAAAGAATTGCCCAACCAGAAAAGGCACTCGCTGTCCAAGCTTGACATGAGTTTGTTCCCTGGTCTAACAGTGAAGACTGAACTGACTCCTGAAAGACAGCTTCTGACCACATCAACATACATGCCATGGTACACATGCACCCAACCCACGTTTGCATGAACACGTACACAGACACACCAATAATATAATTTTTTAAATTAAATACTGTAAGTATACAAAGGAGATAAAGTTCTTGTCATAGTTGAAAGAATAAAAAATTGATCTAAGTAAGATTTATCTCTAATTTACAAAAGAAAAGATTTACTGCCATTAGACCGTCTGAAATCATAATAATTTCACACAATCCTGTTCCTGATTCACACAGGAATAGGTTAAAAAAAATCCTTAACTGGAGCCCCTTGGTTGTTCTTTGCCCCCTGCTCATTTTCAAATAGAATCCAGGCTTCCAGTATACTAACCAAATACCAGCTGAGCCATATTCCTACTTGTTTTCCTTTGATGTGTCCTTTGCAGTATAATTAATCTGATAAGAGTATCTGAAAACTGATGCTTTGAAAACACATGATGGTTCTTACAGCATCTTACACTTTACATCATTACAAGCTTATGCAATTTCCAATTTGATTCATCTAACCAATTCTTGAGAAATGAATGTGAAAGTGAGTCGCTTTAGTTTTTTTTTTTTTTTTTACATAGTGATGTGTGTGTGTGTGTGTGTGTGTGTGTGTGTGTGAGGTCAGTTGTATCTGCAGGACAGGGTTCTGCCTAAGGTAGCTTTTATCCAACTTGGGGGTTGAGAGTAGAGAAAAAAAAAAAAATCAACAAGGCTTCTCTGAGAAAGTATTACTTCAACTGAAAATTAAGGCATAAGTTGACTGAAGGATGGTAGCACTAGTGCTGGAACAATCCAGATAAACAGAGTAGTGTATATGCAAAAGCCCTAAACCAGAAATATTGTGTCTACATAAATTAAATCAGTGTGGCTGGAGGTTAATTAAAAGAAAGGAAGACATCAGAAGGTGAAGCTAAAGAAGTGGGCAAGAACCAGGTTATATAGAATCTTGTGATTCTTAAATGTTTTCCTTTGAGAAAGGGGGGGGGGCGGGGAGGGAGAGAGAGCGCGAGAGAGCGAGAGCAAGCGCTGGTCTTGTAGCCTAGGCTGGTGTAGCTGAGAAGGACCTGAATTTCTGATCCTATCTCTGTGGGCTTTATGTGGTGCTGAAGCACAAACCTAGGGATTTGTGCACGCTAGGCAAGCACTCCAGCAACTGACCTGTATCCCAGAACATTATTTTAAATTTTATCTTAAAGTAATAAGCACCTTGGCAATGGGAAAGCCACTGAAGGGTTTCAAACAAACAAACAAACAAACAAACAAAAAAGTTATTTGAATGATTGGATAGAGTGGTGAGTTTGGGAAGAAAAGAAGAAAAACAAAACCAAACCCAGGGAGATCAGATAGGAAAGTAGTGTTTTTAACTCATAATTACAATAATAATTCTTACTAGCCAGTTTCTATGTGTCAATGCAGAATAATAATCATTTTTTTTTGTTTTTTTTTTTAAGAGACAGTTTTTCTGCCCCCCCCCCCCCCACCGGTCCTGGAACTCACTCTGTAGTCCAAACTGGTATTGAACTCAGAGATCCATTTGCCCCTGCCTCCCCCTACCCAGGTAAGCTAAGAACTTTTTTTTCTTTTCTTTTCTTTTTTTTTTCCGAGACAGGGTTTCTCTGTATAGCCCTGGCCGTCCTGGAACTCACTCTGTAGACCAGGCTGGCCTCGAACTCAGAAATCTGCCTGCCTCTGCCTCCCAAGTGCTGGGATTAAAGGCGTGTGCCACCACGCCCAGCTTCTTTTTGGTTTTGTTTGTTTGTTTGTTTGTTTGTTTTCCTTTTTGGTTTTTTGAAACAGGGTTTCTCTGTATAGCCTTGACTGTCTTGGAACTCACTCTGTAGACCAGGCTAGCCTCTAAATCAGAAATCCTCCTGCCTCTGTCTCCCAAGTGCTGGGACTAAAGGTGTGCGCCACCACTGCCCGGCTAAGAACTCTTATTCTTATTATACAGGTGAGAATAGGAGCAAGGGAGATGAGTCCATATGGAAAAGAAGTGTGGATTGAATTAGAAAAGTCGCCCAGGCGGTGGTGGCGCACGCCTTTAATCCCAGCACTTGGGAGGCAGAGGCAGGTGGATTTCTGAGTTCGAGGCCAGCCTGGTCTACACAGAGAAACCCTGTCTCGGAAAAAAAAAAAAAAAAGAAAAGAAAAAAGAAAAAAAGAAAAGTCAAAATGAAGATGGTCAGAAATAGATGCAAAACATATATTGGAAGTAAAAGAGAACTTGGAAAGGATATGAACACATAGGAGGAAGAAATCAAGACTGCCTCTCAAGCTTCTATCCAGTGTAACTGAACCAATGGATATGTGGCATCAAAATGGACATGCCGCTTGTGGTGGTAGTGGACACTGGAAAGGAAAGAATTTGAGTACAGAGAGAAAGATCAAGGCTCTAGTTTTTAAAGGTGTCATATTTGAAATTCCTAAGGGGGAAAAAAATCAAGTTGAGATGTAAAGCATACAGTTGGCTACTTAAACATGAAGCTGAAGACAAAAACTCTCAAGTTACCAACATATATTAGAATTTAAAGGTGAGGAATGGAAGGGCAACAGAAGAGAACCCCAGTCCTAAGCCAAATCATTTTACCCTACCAAAATTACCAAGACAACTGATTACATCTGTCCTTGGGTTTTTCAGTCCCTTGTTTACCTTTTGCCAGTATGCAACACTATTCATCCAAACATTAACATGACAAATGACAAACGTATCATACAAACACACTAGTGTCGGTCTAGCTCCGAAGCCTCCTCTAATACCTAACCCAATAAACCCAAATGCCCCCTTAACAATCTCTCTTAGATAAGCTCTTTCAGCTATAGACTCATTAGGTACTGCAACTCGCCAAAAGAATATCTGAAAAACACTACAGTACAACTCCCCAAAGACCCGGAACTTTATTATCAATTACCTTTTTATTTTTCGCCAGATTTTGATCTAAAATTGGTAAACTGGGCATCGTCAATATCATGGCTAGATACGGGTAGCAACCAAACGCACAACAAAAATTACACTCCCTTTTAGCGCGTAATGTCTAAGAGGAGTAGGGAAGTAAAGAATGGTCAAGAGGGCGAGTGAGTATCGCATCCAAGGTCTTGATGAGTATGTGGCAACAAAGTCACCTGTAAAGACAGCAGGCCTTGCAAGGAGGCAAGCTGAGACCACCTGAACCATGGTGAAGAGAGGGTAGATTTAGGATGCAGACAAGTGACAATACGGACGAGTTAAAGGAGAAGGAAAGTCAAGAAGAAACCCTCGAATAGGACACCTGGAAGGCATAGGGAGAGTCCAAGGACCCGGGGCGAGCTGAGAGGCAGCCCGGCGAACTCTGGAGTGGACGCCGAGTGGGCGGACCGCACAGGATGGGGGGGGGGTGCCAGAGAAAACGGCTCAATTCAGAAGCTGTCCCAGCTCGACTTACCCGTGCCAGAGGGTCCCAGCTCCGGACAAGCCTGCCGGAAGCACAAAGTTCTCGCGGAGGGGGTGGAGCCGAAAGGCTCGGAAGAAAGAGGTTCCCCTAGCCCCAGACAGCAAGGCCGGTCTCTCCCCTAACACACCTAAACCCGCTGATGGCGGGAACTGTGACTACACGCAAACACGTACGGACGCACGCACTCTCGACGCAACCAGTCCAGGCGCGTGCGCGAAAGCGCGGAAGCCCTGCCCCTCAATCATTCGCTCCGCCTCTCACCGAGCCCAGCCCCTAACCCGGGCGGCCCCGCCCCTGCCGTGTACACATGCGCACTCTCTACCAACTTTGAACCTCCCACCATTTTCCTCTCGCTCAACCTGCTTGAGCATGCGCAATTCGCGTCCTTCCTAGCCTGCTGGCCTTTTCCCGCCCTTCTCTGGCCTTGGAAGGAAAGTTAGAGTTCAAGTTTCTCAGGAGACATACCTGCGATACTGGGGGGATACGAGGACCAGTAGTTTGCAGACGTCATCTAGATCCTGAATTGAAAGGTTCAAAGAACATACTTTGGGATTATTTGCTGGGCCGAGGTCCAGGAGGCGGGAAAGGGCTGTGTGGGCGGAGGGTCGGAGGTGAGAGGTCAAAGGGCTGCGAAGGGGGCGGAGCGAGCCGGAGGCGGATGGCGGCTCTTCATCTTCGGCTGCAGAGCCGCTGAAGCTGGGACGCGGGTCCGGTGCGTCCGGCGGAAGGAGGAGAGCGGCGGAGGCTCCAAACATGCACAGCCTGGCAACGGCAGCGGTGAGTGGTTGCGCCCGGATGTCCGTCTCACCCTGTTTTCTAGTTCCCAGATCCGGGCCCCGAGTTCAGTTGCTTCTGCCCCTAGTCGCAAGGTCTGGGAGTCTCCACACGCTGACCGTGGCGGAGCCGGACCCCGGCTCTCCCCTCCCGACTCCTCTCCTGGCCTAGCGCGCGGCCTCTCGCGGTCTTTTCCGGCGCCGAGGCCTGGTCCCGTGCCCCGCGCTGTCCCAGCAGGCCATTCATTGATTCCTTTGCGCTCGGCGTCAGTTTCTGGACGCCGGTTGTGTGTGTGCTGGGCGTCGGCGGGGATGAGGATAATTCCACGGCCATTAGCTCTGGTCCCGTGATCCTTGAACAACTTGCCTAGGCACATCTCAGTGGTTAGGAAGTGGGCTTCTAGCTCAAGCCATTTGCTTTGCATGAGGAAAGCCAAAGAATATCTGACTTGAGGTTCTCTGTTTTATTAACAAGAAAAGCGAATCATGTATTACACCTCCCTAAATTAGTACTATGGCTTTCGGTTAAATTTAGAGAAAGTAGACTCCTTGGCCTCCAAGCCCTGTACGATGTGGTCCTTAGTCACGTTTATGGGCTCGGTTTTTGTCACTTGCTCTCTCTCTAAGCTCCATCCAAAAAGTATATGAACTTTTCTGTTGCGTATTCTCTACCAGGAATGTCTTTCTTAGGACTGTGCTTCCATACATACAAAAGTCTACCTCAGAGTGACTTTTTCCCACCATATTCATAGTAGCTTGTAACCCCAACATTTTCTCTTCTAGAGCACCTGATCCCAGTGTTTGTTTACTGGATTTTTTTTGTTGTTGTTGTTTTTTCGAGACAGGGTTTCTCTGTGTAGTCCTGGCTGTCTTGGAACTCACTCTGTAGACCAGGCTGGCCTTGAACTCAGAAATCCCCCTGCCTCTGCCTCCCAAGTGCTGGGATTACAGGCGTGTGTCACCATGCCTGGCTAATTACTGGATTTTTTATTTTTTTACTTGTGGGTTGTCTGTCGGGGGCAGGTATTTGGTGAGTCCTGTTTGTTTTCCCCACCACTGGGACAGTTCCTACTACAAGGTTAGAATAATGCTGACTGAATTGCTACGCTCACAACCATATTGGAAGCAGCGTAGTTTAAGGACACTTCCAGCCTGGCAGTGGTGGGAAATGACTGAATATGACTGAATAAAACATGAAAAACTACCTTAACATCAAGTATAAAATGAAATATTTAGGACAGTCATGTTTGGGAGATAGAGGCAAGTAGATTTCTGTGAATTTTGAGGCCAGCCTGGTCTGTATGGAGAGTTCCAGGCCAGCATGATAGCAGAGTGATATCCTGACCAAAAAGAAAAGAAAAACTTTCTCCAGAGCATGGTAGCAGCACATCTGTAATATCAGCTTGAACATGAAATCAACAAGTTCAAGACCAGCCTGGCAATTTAATAAGACTATCTCAGAAAACATTTTTTAAAAGATGGTTAGAGATAGTAATTATAGCAGAATATTTGATCTAGCATATGTAACACCCTTGGTTCAATCTCCAGAGACTCCTCCCAAAGTGAACAATCTGATTGGCACGATAACATGCTTTTAATCCCAGCACACAGGGAAGCAAAGGCAGGCAAATCTCTGCATTCAAGGGCAGCCTGGACTAGCTAGTGAGCATTAGGCCAGCCAGAATTACACAGTAAGACCCACTTTCAAAAGGGTAAGCAGTCCAGCTAAGAGTAACTGAGGCCTCTACAGGTACACATTGCTTTAGGAACCAGTGAGACGCTCAGTGGGTAAAGGCACTTGTTGCCAAGCCTGATGACTTGATTAAATCCCCAGAACTCAAAACACACACAAACTAATAAATGAAAAAAATTTAAAGAACATACCACTTCATGAAGTTGATTTCTTCTTTTCAGAGCAAGTAATATTTTATATCCTGTTTCTGTTTATAATTGTTAAGGTTATTAATTAGGCGACTATAGTTTCCTTAGGGGTGTGTGTGTGTGTGTGTGTGTGTGTCTGTGTATGTTTATTTAAGCACAAATAAAGTACATATGTAAGCCACATACTCATTTTGTTCATGGCACAGCCTGATTGGTACCTGATGGCCAGCTGTGCTGGGTTTTTCCTGTAGTGATCTTGCAGGTCTTAGAGGAAACACTGAGCAATCTCAGCACAGTAAGATTTGTCACAGAGGAACTCTTCAAGCTTTGTAATGCCGTGGACCAGGCGTTTCCAGAAGCCACTGGGCAGCATGTGCTTTGTTTTTTTGTTTCTGTGATTGTGTTAGTCATGAGAATCTACTCTTTTATTCTTCTCCATACCTTTTGTCAATACCTCCGGGTTTCTTGTCAATACCTCCGGGTTTCTTGTTACCCTTAGTTTTGACATTGGTCTGATTGGTGCCCAAATGAAATTCCTAGTTCTCTGATGATCTCACTTCACCAAGGTCTGGAGCAGCCATGAGGGAGGCAGGAGATGGCAGGCAACAAGTGGAAAGAAGCCCCTAGCTTATTTTGTTCCTTCTTCCAGAGTTGTACAGATTATTTAAGTTTATCAAGTTGAAAGATGGCAGTGGTGGTGAGGGAGTTCAAGGTTAGATGATGGATCTCAGCATCCAAGCATGCTTCAATACCAATCTCCTCCCTCTCCTCTGCTCAGATTCTCATTTTCCTTTTTTTTTCCTCTTTCTCCCTAATGCATTATTTAAGTAGCTGTTAGAACCGTCACACATTAAGCCAACCATAGTGGTACATGCCTTTGGTCCCAAACTTGGTGAGCGGAATCAGGCAGATCTCTTCAAGTTCAAGGACAGTAAGGGCTACATAGACCCTGTCTCAAAAAGCAAAACAAAACCCTGTGGTACACTACTTATAAAAAGTTCTCAATGAATAGTTCTGTGAACTACATTTACAGTGCCATACATAAATTTAAAAACATTGGTTATGCTGCTTGACCCACATGGCAGCTCTTAACAATTTTTTTGTACCAGACATTCATTAGGATAATTGATAAGGGACAAGACTGAAGGATGCAAATTGGAGCCAGTTTCTTCATTATCTGCTAAGTCCACAGTCCAAACTATTATGTTATTTTGATCTGAGCAGAAAAAAAATACAATTTACTAGGAATTGAGAAGGAATATTACATGCAGCAAGAAGGAATATTACATGCAGCAACTCTGACAATAACCTAAGTCTTTTGAGAAGATGTTTGGTTTTTGCTTAATAATGAAAACGGCTGTGTATGTGTTTATATGTATGGATGTACATGTCTAGAGACCAAAGGTCAACTTTGAGAGTTGTTCCTCTGGAGTGGTACTTGAAATGGGGTCTTTGACCTGGATCTTGCAGGTTTGACTAAGTTGGCTGGCCAGTACACCTCAGTGATCTGTCTGCTTCTACAGCATTGGGAATGCATGGGCAACCAGAGCCAGCTTTTTAGTGGGTTCCAGAAATTGAACTCAGATCCCATACTTTAAAGCACATTACTGACTGAACAATTTCCCCAGCCCTAAAGTTATTTATTTTTTCCTTTGTGTGTGTGTGTGTGTGTGTTGCTGTGAATTGAGTTTGGGGCCCCATAACGTACTAGACAAGTGATCTACTATTGAGCTATTCCCAGATCTCTGTCTTTGCACACGCGCACATAGACACACACTGGATAAATGTAAAATAAATAAATAGAATTGTTGAATAGAAGCTCCTGGAAAGAACACAGGAATTTGAATAGATCCAAGAGGCAGCAGACAAGGCTTTGGCACAGGAACTGTTCATCTGCTTTGGTAATTCATATGTCTGCAAAGATCCTGGCCCTTCCCCCACTGACACCATACCTTTAGCAAGGAAATTGAAAGTACTATTAAAGGACAATGAATGTAGGTTGTTAGTATGGTCTTACCATTATGAAATATATCCTAATATCACTATTATCATCAAAACAAAATTTGTTTTTTTCTATTTTACACAAACAGAAAACAAGTTTTATATGCAGAATTAATAAAGGGGACAAGGGGAGATAGCTAACCAGGTAAGAGCACTTGCTGTTCAAATCATAAGAACCTAAGTTCAAGTCCCCAGTACATAAAAAGCCAGCTATAACTGCATGTCTGTAATCCCAGAGCTCCAAGGTTACAGACAGAAGAATCACTAGGGTTTGCTAACTACCAGCCTAGCACCAGGTTCAGTGAGAAACCTTGTCTCTGTGTATACTTTAGCCCCACATATGTATATACCACACCTGCACTCATACTATGTAAATAAGTAGCATGATAATGAAAGGTGGATTGAGTTACAAGGGACTATACCATATGCACTGGAGTAGAGCCCTATCTTAATCTTGGTCTGAGTATTGAGGATGGTAATTAATAGTCTAAATTAAATTTCATAGATGATTTTGTAACTAGGTATGTTAATAGTTGAACTCACTAAGTAATTCCAACTGTTAATAAACTATAGTTTAACAATAGTAAAGTTTTGTTATGGTCATAAGAAATAGTTTCTTCAAGTTGAAGAGAGAGGATATTTGGTTTCAATCACATAGGCCAGATGGGGATACTGAAAAGTGGTTTTAGATAAATTGAATTCTGCCAGACATCCACTGTGTGACCTCGAGCATGTTAATCCTTTATTAACCTGTTTCTTAGGATAAAGTGAATGAACCATACCTCCTACCAGTAATTGCTAGAAAGCACAGGCCTCATCTGTAGCAGCAGAAAGTATTTGTGGTTGATGTAAATTATACTTACATGAAGTTGATGTTTCTTTCTTACAACAGAACTAAATAATTTCTAAGATTTTTTTTTTAACTGCCTGAACCTGGTAGTTACTTAATATAGTAGCTCCACTTTAACCATGACAGAATTGAATGATTACTATAGGCCACGAAACTCTATAGAGAGCTAAACTGGATTGGGGGTGGGGGGAATGGCAAGTTGGGTTTGGAGGGGTGTTCAGTTTATTTACTTATTCCAGTTTTGGGGTTCAGGATCTCTCTATGTAGCCCTGTCCTGGAGCTTGCTATGTAGGCTAAGCTGGCCTTGAATTTGAAAGAGATCCACCTGCCTCTTCCTCCTAAGTGATGGGGTTAAAGGCTTACGCCTGGTTTAAATGGGGTCCTAAGCCACTTCAGGCTCCCAGTTCAGGATGCTTTCATTTACAGTGATATTTAGATACTTGCAAGTTAAGATCTTTTTTGTTTTTGTTTTTGTTTTTTTTTTTAATTTTTTTTAATGAATTTATTTTTATTTTATTAACTTGGTGTTTTGAATTCATGTATGTCTGTGTGAAGGTGTTGGATCCCCTGGAATAGGAGTTACAGTTATGAGCTGCCATGTGGGTGCTGGGAATTGAACCTGTCCTCTGGAAGAGCTCTTAACAGCTCTAAAGTCAGTGAGTGCTCTTAACAGCTAACCCATCTTTCCAGCCCATGTTTTTACTTTTTAATTTTATTTATTTTGTTTGTGTGTATGTGTGTCACTAATTTAATGTCCTGAGTTATATTGTCATGTAATGAATTATGTAGAAATGTTTTACAGACTTTTCATGTGAAAATTTATATTAAATGCTTTGTAATCTTATTTATAACTAGAGAATTTCTAACATCAATGACATTCTTGATACTAGGTTTTCTTTTAGAATCTGTTGAACTATAAACATAATAGTTTGAAACTTTTTTTTTTTTTTTCCGAGACAGGGTTTCTCTGTATAGCCCTGGCTGTCCTGGAACTCACTCTGTAGACCAGGCTGGCCTCGAACTCAGAAATCCGCCTGCCTCTGCCTCCCAGAGTGCTAGGATTACAGGCGTGCGCCACCACCGCCCGGCACGCATCCTTTCTTTTTGTAGAAATAGGTTTAGTATGGTCTATATCAAGCAATGACTTCATAAGAGGCTACATAATATTCTGTTATAAAGATATGCCACGCCAGGCGGTGGTGGTGGCGCACGCCTTTAATCCCAGCACTTGGGAAGCAGAGGCAGGCGGATTTCTGAGTTCGAGGCCAGCCTGGTCTACAGAGTGAGTTCCAGGACAGCCAGGACTACATAGAAACCCTGTCTCCAAAAACAAACAAACAAAAAAAAAAAAAAAAAAGTGCCACACTATAGTTACACCATCTCTTATTGATAGCTGTTTGTTAGTTTTTTGACTTAAAGAATCATAATAGTAAGCGTCCTAGTATATTTTTCAGTACAGCCTAAATACACCTATAACATAGCCTCCTAAATATGGACTCATTAACTTTCAAGCAGGTTGAGTTACTTTGCATCAAATATATGTAACAGTGCTCCTATAATTTACAAATATACATGTTTATAAAGCACTACTGCAGGATAAGACTTGGTTTAGTTGTACTAAGTTGACATTTGTTTTCTTGTTTTCCCCTAAAGCCTGTGCCTACTGCACTGGCCCAAGTGGACAGAGAGAAGATCTATCAGTGGATCAATGAACTGTCCAGTCCTGAGACAAGAGAAAATGCTTTGCTGGAGCTGAGCAAGAAGCGAGAGTCTGTGCCTGACCTTGCACCCATGCTGTGGCATTCATTTGGTACTATTGCAGCACTTTTACAGGTGGGTCTGCATCCACAAGTAGGAATTTAGTCATGTTTGTCACACTTGTGTTTTTCTCTTCCTGTGCTCAAGACTTGAGAATGATTGTTTAAATATTAATATTCTAAGACTTTTTTTTTTTTTTTTTTTTTTTTTTTTTTTTTTGGTTTTTCGAGACAGGGTTTCTCTGTATAGCCCTGGCTGTCCTGGAACTCTCTCTGTAGACCAGGCTGGCCTCAACTCAGAAATCCGCCTGCCTCTGCCTCCCAAGTGCTGGGATTACAGGCGTGCGCCACCACCACCCGGCCTAAGACTCCATTTTTAAGATGTCAGAGGTACCCGGGTGGTGGTGGTGCAAGCCTTTAATCCCAGCATTTGGGAGGCAGAGGCAGGTGGATTTTTGAGTTCGAGGACAGCCAGGGCTATACAGAGAAACCCTGTCTCGAAACCAAAAGAAAAGAAAAGGAAAAAAAAGAAGTCAGAGGTATCTGTTAAATGCATATTTAGGGGTTCTACCGAGGAGATAGAATTTAGTTGAGGCAGACCTTAAAATCTCTGTTTAACAGGTGAATCTAAGAGCAATGTTGAGAAACAGCTTTTAGAAACAGTGGGGTAGATCTGTTATAGCTAGGAAGAATATAGAAATATAGAAATATAAAAATAAAAATAGAATATACAAATAGAATGAGGACCATAGACCTGGTCTAAGGGACAAAATGTTGAGATTAAGGTGTAGCAGCTGTAGGATTAAAAGTATGTTTCTGGGGGCTGGAGAAATGGCTCAGCAGTTAAGAGCACTGACTGCTCTTTTGAAGGTTCTGAGTTCAATTCCCAGCAACCACATGGTGGTTCACAACCATCTGTAATGGGAGTGTCTGAAGACAGCTACAGTGTACTCACATATAATAAATAAATAAATTTTTTAAAGTCTTTCTGTGTGCATTAAAGAATAAGTAAATACATCTGATAAGGTGGTTCATTGGATAAAGGCACTTGCTGCCAAGCCTGACAACTTGAGTTTAAACTGGTTACAAGGAGAGGTCTGAATCCTGCAGGTTGTCCTCTGATCTCTACACGTGTGCTGTGGTGTATACACACACCACAAAAACAAATTAATAAAACCAAGAATAATTAACTAAAATTCGGGTTAGGCCAGCGTAGTGATACATGGAAAATAAGTTACTATGAAACAATCCTAGATCCCAAGATATTAGAATAAATGATGATTATCATTTATAACTTAAAGTTTCTCCCCAAATTACTAATAATCTTAATCTGTTTGATAAATTCATATGCTGTTTCTAACACATGCAGTCAAGAATCTGTTAGTGTTATGAAAGGATTTGCAGCTAAAATAAACAACTATATTCAACATGGGTCTCATAAAGTAGAACACAACTTCTTAAAGTTATAAAAATAAGGGTCCCTCAATTAGCTACAGGGTCTGAAGAGATGGGTCAGTGCAATGGTAAAGAAGACCAGCTACTCTTCCAGAAGTCCTGGATTTGATTCCCAGTGCCTACATTGTAGCTTACAACCACCTATAACTAGTTCTTAGGAATCTGACACCCTCTTTCTGGTCTCTGGGCACTGCATATATGTGATATACAGACACACATGCAGGCAAAACACCAACACACATAAAATACAGTAAAATAAAGACTAGCTGCAAAATGTAGGGGGAAATGTAGGAGAGCCAGCATGCCTACAGACACAGGAAAAGGTCTTGCCTACTTAGTTTAGTACACTTGTAAGGAAGGGATAATTCAGTTTCTGCAGGAAAGTGCTCTGACACTGGTAATTTGTGGTTAATTGCTGTCTGGGATTCTTTGCATTTTTCAGGAAATTGTAAATATTTATCCATCTATCAACCCTCCAACCTTGACAGCACACCAGTCTAACAGAGTTTGCAACGCTTTAGCATTGCTACAGTGTGTGGCCTCACACCCGGAGACCAGGTAAATGTTTTTTGAGTGTTAGCAAATTAATGGGGGTGGGTGAGTATTTTATAGGAACTTATATATCTTTTGCTGAGTGATCAGAGAGAGGAGAAGACCATGTAGTGTATGGATGAGTCTTCAGAACTCTATTTTTTGCTCATTCATGGCAGTGACTTTTTTCTTACAGTTTTTAGTGTGTTGAATATTAATATACTTTCTGTATGTCTCTTGGCTTTTTTGTGTGTGTAATGTTTTATCTATTGGTTTTGGAGTTGGTAGTTATTTGAGGGGAAAGTTACTTCATTTCTTTTGTTTTGAGACAAAATATTTTTGTTTTCATAGCTGACAATGTCTCCAGGCTAGCCCCAGACTCAGGATCATGGTTCTCCTGCTTTAGGAAGGCCCCTGAGTGTTAGATTTCTGTGTAGGTATACAGCAAAACATTGCCTTTAGCATTTGTGGCTTGATTTTTTGTTTTGGAGGGTGTGTTTTGTTTGTTTTGAGTTATCAGTTTTTAAGGCATTTAGTGTAGAATAAAAGTAACTTGTGTTGTTTAATCATCCTAGCCTGGGTTGCTGTTCCACATTGACGCCTTGTGCTGAGTCTTTATGCTGTGTCAGTGAGGGCAAGAAGGTACCCTTCTCGGCACTGTAGACTTGTCTGGCTTCTGTGGCTGGATGCTAACATCTCTCACTTCTGACAAATACATCTCCAAATATTAATACATGTCTCCTGGGGAACAAAATTATACATTAAGAATATTGGTCAACAAAAAGCCAGTAAAATTCTTTCCTAAAGATTCCTCCCCCTGGCAGTCTCACTCTGTCTCAGACTCAGACGTGGGCTCTGGGTTCTGACTGGTTGTCTTTTCTTTCAGGTCAGCTTTTCTGGCAGCACACATCCCGCTCTTTTTGTACCCCTTTTTGCACACAGTCAGCAAAACTCGTCCCTTTGAATATCTTCGGCTCACCAGCCTTGGAGTTATTGGTAAGTTATTTTTTTGTTTTTTCTTGAGACATGGTCTTATTTAGCCCAGGTTGGCCTCAGGCTTACTATGTAGCTGAGGATACCCTTGAATTTTTTCAGTTTTTTTTATCCTTTTAACCTTTACCTCCAAAGTGCTGGGATTATAAGCATGCTTCATCATACTTTATATGGAGCTGGGGGTTGAACCCAGGGTTTATGCATTGTAGGCAAGCACGATACCAACTGAATGGCATTGATATCCTCGGTCAGTTATCAGGGACAGGTCATAAGCCTGAGATTCTTACTGATAATAGTGGTCTGAATTGTGTGTGGTTCGCTTCTCACAGCTTGTTCATTTTTTGTCTTTGACATTATCTGTCTACTAGTAAGTGCTCACAAGCTTAGCAGACACCATTCTCAATATCGTTAATAAAGCTGTGAGTCAGAAATCAAGGTCTGACTGTAGCTTCAAATTACAGAGAGTACTGTGTCTGGCAAGAACTTAATTCAATAAATCTTTTTTCTGTTTTAAGGTTTTTTTTTTTCATGCGTAATGTGCCTACATGAATTTCTGTCTCCCTCTCCCTCTCCTTCCCCCAACTCTCCTGCTCTGTCTCGTAATTCCTTGTAGCCCAGGTTAGCCCTGAGTTCAACACTACATTTTTGCCTTAGCCTTCCCAATGCCAGGATTACACTCATGACTCACTACATCTGACTTTTCTGCTTTTTGTTTAAATGGATATGAAATGGATTCCCTGACACAGAAACTACAATCTGTTTGTTATATTACTTGCTTTTGATGAACAATACAGGGTAAATATAATTTGAAAGCCTTTCTTTAAAATAACTTTGCTTGTCCATATTTTCTTTAGGGGCCTTGGTTAAAACAGATGAGCAAGAAGTAATCAACTTTTTATTGACAACAGAAATCATTCCTTTGTGTTTGCGCATCATGGAATCTGGAAGTGAACTTTCTAAAACGGTACGGGCTTTAAGTGAGATTCACCAATTTTTTTTAAAAGATTTATTTAATATATATGAGCACAATGTAGCTGTGTTCAGACACAGCAGAACAGAGTTGGATCCCATTGCACGTGGTCATGAGCCACCATGTAATGTGGCTGTTGGGAAATGAACTCAGAACCTCTGGCAAGCCAGTGCTCTTGACCTCTGAACTGTCTCTCCAGTCCGGGATTCACTGTCGTTTTGGCTCTGAAGCTGCTCCTTTCCTGGCTTTAGAACCATTTTCTGCCGCTTCAGATTTTTCAGCTTCAAAATGTTTTATTTGTATGTGTATTTATTTGTATGGGTGTGACTGTGCCTTGTGCTCCTGTGAAGATAAAGACAACTTTGGAGAGTTGGCTCTCACATTCTGCCTTGTCTCTGTGGTTTCTACTGCTGTGAGCTGGTCCACAGGCTTCTGAGCATTTGTGTCTCTGCTTCCCATTTCACTATAGGAGTGCTGGGATTCCAGGGTCAAATAAGGTACTGGCTTATACAGTCAGTTAAGGTTATCTTAGTTAAGGTTTCTATTGCTGTGATAATATACAATGATTAAAAGTAACTTGGGGTCGAAAGGGTTTATTTCTTTTACAGCTTGTAGTCCAAGGAAGTCAGAGCAGAAAGTCAGGGCAAGAACTGATGCAGAGGCCACACAGGAGTGCTACTACTGGCTTGCTCAGCTTTCTTAAAGCGCCCAAGACCACCAGCCCCCCCTGCACACATATAGTGCACATAAACTCGTTCTCTCTCAAATTTGGAATAATATTTCGACTCCTTAGGACTGGGATTATAGACTTGTACCACAGTACCAGGCTTGTATTTAATTTTTTGGGCAACAGTTAAAACACTTTCCCATAGTAGGTACATGTTGAAATAAAGGTCCTCAGGCAAGGCTGTTATGATGTAATAACCTGGGAAATATTTTTAAAATACAGGTGTGGAGCTGGAGAGATGGTTCAGTGGTTAACTACTATTTTTTCACAGGACCCAAGTTCAATCCCATCACCCGTTTTGGTGGCTCACAACCACCTAAAACACCCCCTTCTTTTCTCCATAGCATTGCATGCATATAGTGTACAGACATAGATGAAGGCAAATTGCCCATTCACATAAAAATAAAATATGGGTCTGGAAAAATGTCTTACTAGGTAAGAACAGTTGCTCCATAATCATGGAAACTGGAGATCAAATTTCAGTGCCTGTGTACCAAACATAGCAAACTGCATCCTGTGCACACCTATACCCCAACTCTGAGCAGGTAGAGATAGAAGAATGCTAGGGTTTGCTGGCCTCCAGTCTACAGGAAAACACAAATCCCAGGTTCAGGTAGAGACCCTGCCTGGAAGTAATAGGCAAAAAGTGATAGAGAAGAGCATCTGACACCCTCTAGCTTCTGCACAGACCCGCAACATTATATGCACACATACTCATACAGACAAGTACGTACATACATACGTACATGCATGCATGCATACATACATACATACATCTTTAATAAGTGTAGATGTCTAGTCCTAGACCTACTATGAATGCTTTTCCGGGGTGATAAACTTTAGTTGGATTGGTGGGTTAGTTGATTAGTTGGTTGTGTATGTTTTTATTTGTATGTGCACGTGTCACAGCACACATATGAAGGGCAGGGGACAGTCTATGGGAGTTGGTTCTCTCCTTACAGAATGTGGGCCTTGGTTACTGAACTGGGCTTTTCAAGGGCAAGTGTCCTTACCCTCGGGGCCATCTCACTAAGGTTTGTCGGTTTAAACCCTGCTAAGTAAATATAAAATGTAACTATTTTCGGAACCAGGCATTATCCACTAAACTAGACAAAAGTATGACTCCACTGTTTCACACCAGATATATTCTCAAGAGAAATGAGCACTTATGTATGTCAAAATATGTACTAGAACATTTATGACATTTCTATTTCTAAAGATTGAAAAGTGGTGTGGTCATAAATAACCACATTAAAAACTGTGATCTGATATGTAATACCAATGGTTCTAATTGTGTTAAAGAAAGCAGCACATGAATTTTTACTGTGACACCACCTAGGTGAAATTCAAAAACAAGGAAAAGGGCTAGAGAAATGGACCGACAGTAAGGCCAGTGTTTCCTCCAGAAGACCTGGGTTCACTTTTCATCATCCACTAACAGCCTACAGCAATCTAACTCCAGCCCCAGGGGATCCACAGAGCTCTCTCTCTGGCTATCATGGGCACGAGGCATGCACATGGCACACACACATGCAGACAAAACACTCATCCCCGTTTCACAAAAAGCCAAGCTAGCTATTGGTGGGGCCTTAGGTTTTTAATTATTGATGGTTACCTGTAAAGGATCTGTATTAACTGGGAAAAGCTAAAGGCTAAGCTGTTACATTTAAGCTGTTGTGGTGTACAGATATGGTATTCAGACTAAAAGCTCACCAAGTAATACTCTTATTAGTGAGTTTGTTCTTTGCTATGGTTTGTATTAGTTGCCTGTTGCTATCACGACAAATTAGCAGAATTAAGTGATGGCTTAATTTATAAATTTATTCTCAGTTCTAGAAGCCACAAGTCAGTTTCAATAAGCTAAAATCAAGCCAGGTAGAATAGGGTCAGGGTTCCTCTAGAGGCAATAGAGGGGAGTCTTTATATGCCATTTCGCTTCTAGGATTAAGTTACTTGGGTTCCGTTACATGTGGTTCCCTTCTGCAAGCAGTCAAGCATGTTCTCATCTCATTCTCTTGTATTCCCTTCTTTGTGGTTAAATTTCCATCTCTCTGTTAGAATGTTTATTGATTCTTGGGACCTGTGTGGGTAATCTCTCTAGCTCAAGAACCCTAATCATATCTGCAAAGACACTTTTGTACATATGAGACAGCACTCTCAGGATTTGACAATTTAAGCTTTAGCTACCTTTGAAGTATATTATTTGTCCTGTTATACCTCATATATACAGTGAGGTATATGCAGTGTTATACCTCAGTGGAACAATAACAACATCTGTTCTGATGGCACCAAAGAAAATCATCCTAATTGTCTGCAGTTGTGACTCCTGCCTGTACCTCTAACACTTAGGAGGCTGAGGCAAGGACATGCATTGCTGTGAGTTTGGGGCTAGCTAGCTAAGGTTACAGAGTATCTCAAACCTCTTCCCAAAATAATGATTGTCTGATTTAAAACAGGTGGAGTGAGGGATTGTTTGCAGCGCTGGAGAGATGGCTCAGTGGTTAAGAACACTGACTGTTCTTCTGAAGGTCCTGAGTTCAAATCCCAACAACCACATGGTGGCTCACAACCATCTGATGCCCTTTTGGTGTGTCTGAAGACAGTTACAGTGTACTTACATATAATAATAAATAAATCTTGGGGCTAGATCAAGCGGGGCTGGAGCAAGGAGAGGTCCTGAGTTCAATTCCCAGCAAACCACAGGCTCACAACCATCTGTACAGCTATAGTGTACTCATGCATAAAATAATAAATCTTAAAAAAAAAAAATAGGAGCTTGGGGAGGGAGGGGGGTTGATCCCCTGTTCCAAGCTGGTTTGGTATTCACCGTGTAGTAATTGTTCAGCACAATAATATTTGTTCTGATCATGTGGTGCTTGATAAAGTTATGTAACATGTACAGGGGACTCCGCTTGTGGTATAGTTTGAGTGCTGATCATGCCTGGATGTGAGTCGTCGTCACGTGAATGACAAGTCTGAGTGAGCGGCTCTTTGGGCTTCTGTGTTGTACTGCAGGTTGCCACCTTCATCCTCCAGAAGATCCTCTTAGATGACACTGGCTTGGCTTATATATGTCAGACATATGAGCGCTTTTCTCATGTTGCCATGATCTTGGTGAGTTCTTTCCTTTACTCTCTGTAGTTTTACTTCGATCACAAAGCTTAGTCCCTTTGTAACTGGCCCAAAACGTAGTCTTCTAACTAGAAATAACTGTTCTGGTCAAGTACAGTGGTGCCTGTCCTCTGCCTTACAGTGCCTGTCATCCCAGTATCTGTAAGGCAGAGGGAGGCGAGAGGATGCCTGTGGTCTTGGAGCAGCAGCATGGGTTTCTCACCAGGCAAATGAGGAAGTAGTATCCTATCCCAAAAATACTAGCTGGAATGGTAGTATGTGTCTTTAATCCCAGAACTCTGGAGTCAGAGGCAGGCAGATCTCTGTGAGTTTTGAGTCCAGCCTGATCTATATAGCAAGTGCTTGGCTCCTCAAGACCACATATAATAAAGAGCTTGAACCAAAAGGGGGGGGGGATCTCGGAGACTTCATAATGATTCTTAGATGATCTGATCTCTGGTGTCAGTTCACATTATTTTGTGACTTTTTCTCCCATCCTTTGTTTTGGATAAAACAGGGTAAAATGGTCCTGCAGCTATCCAAAGAACCATCTGCCCGTCTGCTGAAGCATGTAGTAAGATGTTACCTTCGACTCTCAGATAATCCCAGGTAAAGATTTAACAGGACTAAGAAGATTTTACTGAAATAGTTTCATGAATGGATTCCACTGTTATGGCTTAGATCCTCTGTCTTGAGAATTTGAATGCATATAACTTTAGTTTATCTAAGACAAACTTAAGTTCCTGTTAAAATCTAAAATTCTGATTTTAAAATGTACCAGTTAGATCTTCCTGTTGTAACTGTTCTACCCTGAAATTCCCGAACGCCCAAGCTTCGGTCTGGGCTTTCTATGGCTACTCCAAGTAATCAGGGTGAACTTTAAAGGTCCCTTGCAAAGGCCTGTAGCCTAGAGGTTTTTTTAGCTTGCAGTTCTCTGTTTCCTGTAAGCTGTTGAGCTTATTACTTTTTCTTGGTAGGTTCAAGAACTCTGCCAGAATCATGCACTCTGTAGATGTAATGCACTTCAGAAATGTTTGACCTTTTCTCCTACTAATCCATAATTTATGATGAAAGCTACATGTTCAGGTCCAATAAGCCACATAATGGAGCACTTTCTGAGCTCCTGAGAATCCGTGGCTTGACTAATGTGAGCTGCTCTCAAGCCACTGGCCTGATGTGAGCCCTCGCTATTCTTTGATCATTTTCTCCATTTTTCAGTACTCCCAAGTTTGCAGTATACTTACTAGAAATTACACCTGTTTGAGTATGAGTTGTAACTGTTCAGAACAGCTCTGTATGGAGTTGGTATTTGCTTATTTTAAATTTCTAGATTAAAAACTGCTACCATAGTTTTTACTATTCATTTTTTATGAAGGTTTTCAAATATAAAGTTGAAACATTTCTGTAAAGCCATAACTAGTGTTGGTGTAGAATTAAAATTGGTTTATCGTACAAATGAGGTCACATCTGCTGTTAGTATACAATTTTTTAAATAATTTCCTTTCTCATAAGCTTTGTCTAATGGTATTTTGACAATATTTATCATAATAAATCAGAACAAAGTTTGGCGTGAACTATTGCATCATATTATTCCATTTTGCTTTTGTATGAAATTCTGCATTAGGCTGTGGTGAAAATATTTGTGGACTACATAGCACCTGCTTTAAGGAATTCTAATAGTTTCTTGGTGTAACTTGATAGCCATAGATTCATAGGAAGTTGTATATTTATTTATACCTAAGAAAGGGGGTCTTCCCAGCCCCCAAATGTGGGCTTATTTGTTGTCTTTCTGGTTGGTTTGTTTGTTTCTGATGTAGGGCACGTGAAGCACTCAGACAGTGCCTCCCTGACCAGCTGAAGGACACAACCTTTGCCCAGGTGCTAAAAGACGACACCACCACGAAACGCTGGCTTGCACAGCTGGTGAAGAACCTGCAGGAGGGCCAGGTCACCGATCCCCGGGGGATCCCCCTACCCCCTCAGTGATCCTCGATGTTCCCTCTCACTGCTACCCTACATTGGGGAGTGAGGGTGGAACCTATGAAGAAAACAGCTCAGGTTTTATTGCCGACTGGGAATAGACAACCTCAGTGCTGAACTGTACTGAAGAAAAGGGGCAAGGTACCCCGCTGAGGTGTGGGGGCTGACTGGAGGTCCTGGATCCCGCTGCTGCTCCCAGGAATTGGGCTCCTGACAGCAGTCTGCTACCACAGCCCCAGGAGGGTGTCAACACCAGCAAATGCTGTATTTCAGCATGCCCAAGATGACCCTGCTCCTCAGCTTCTACCTAGCCACTGGTAGAGAGAGGAGACGTGGTAAGAGCAGCAGCACTCTGGGCATGGAAAGCACCTGGGACCAAGCCATGTGGCTTTTTTTTTTTTTTTTTTTTTTTTTAAACTTTGCCTTCCTGGACAACTCAAGGTGTGTCTTTTAATTCTCTCTCACACAGTATTTGTTTACTTTGGATTTTTGTTTTTAATCTCAAAAGAGAGATGTGTTTAATGGACACAAGCTGTAGTTTTCAGCAAAATTTTGTCAATTGGCACTGTTTACAAGTCTGTTAGCCGCATAAGCTCAATAAAAAGTTGGTCGGGGCATTGCACCCCCCATGGCGGACCGATAGCTGCTGTTGGGTGGAATGGGAGGCAGGGGAAGAGGAAAGCCAGAGGCCAAGCAGGAACTCTGTGCCTGGTCTCTGCCCCTGTTCTTTCCCTCCCACACCTGGCTGCTGTGAGGACATTCGCCTTGGTTCTGGCTTCAGTGCTAGCCTACCCACATCTCAGTGCTTTCCCCTTTTTTGCCACTTAGACTTAAAGCAGGCGTCTTAATTACTCAACCTACCCTAAAAGAGAATTGTACTGGGGCAGAAGGGATGCCAGTTCTTCAGATTGAGGTCTTCAAAGATAATTTCCGGGTGTCTTCTCAATCAGAGCAAGAGCCTGGATCTAAATGGTAGACTACATGACCCCGTTCTCTAGCATGAGTTTCAGTAGCACCATCTCTCCTTGTGATTGTACTTGAAGCAGTATTAGCTGAATGAGTTTCTTCAGATTTAAAATGAATAGCAGGACTCTGCTGGCTCAGTCTCCTCTTCCTTCTAACACACTTTCTTTAGTCTATGGAAACTACAGGGTTGCCACTGAAATGTTTTTTACTTGTTAATAGTGTCAGAGTTCCCCTTGCATCTCCATTGGCTTGACTCTCAACCTGTTACTGCAAACTGTGATCCTTCCCACCATCGGCCTTTGTTTTCTCATTCTCATCTCCAAAGATGGGATTCTTATTCCAACTCTAGAGAGAGCCCAAATCTTCAGCCCGTGTCTCATACACTTAAAGATGTCTGTATTAAGTTTGAAGAGGCTATAAAGGGACAGATGCTCATAGGAACCTTTGCAGAGGCAGTTGTGCCAACCAAAGGGCTCTTTAAGCTGACTTTCACAAGGGGAGCCGGACTTGTTCGTTGGCTTCTGTCTTTAGAGCCAAGAAAGTAGTAATTAAGTAGCCTAGATTTAGGGAGGGTAGAATAAGCATTTATTCCCCTGCCTTCCAAATTGAAGAGGAAAACCTGGCCTCAAGCCTGAAGAAGAAAAGTCTCAGCAAAGAACAGCGTCACCTTGATAAATGTCTTGACTCACTCAGCAGCTTGTGATCTGGAAAGTTCACTAGGGTACCCTGATTTTTGAAATCCGCCTTCCTGAAATTCCACTTCACTGGGGGAACAGCTGAGGCTTGGGGCCTTGCTCCCTGGGACATTCTCTCCATCTTTTGGTGCATTGGCCATGTTACTGTGCCAATAGTGTCTTAAATTCTTGTCCCATCTATCCTCAGCTGGCCTTGGACCTACATAGGAGTTGAATGGGGAGGGGTGCGGTGGGTCTCCCGTGGTCAGTCCTGATGGTGTATGTACTATATAAAGAGACTCTGCCCCTTATTTTATGTTTTCCATCCCTCACCCTCAACAGGATTAAAATAAAAAGTGCTCTGGTTTTTTAAAAATCTTTCTTTTAATTGGAGAGTTTATTTCATCAGCATAGAAATATCTAGGTACTTTAATTGGTGATCATTGTTAGACCTGCCTCTACCCTGACTGCTTACACAGAGACTGTTCTGCTAAGAGGGCAAAGGTGGTTCCTTTGTGGATAGATTTTTAGGCGCTAAAAGGCAATAGCTGATCATGAAAGCTCTTTGGGTGTCTAGGACAGTGGCCCTTACCTGATTAAGTGTCTCTTGCACAGGCAGAACCTTACTCCTGGCTTCTGTGCCTGTGAGTAGGAGAGATTTCTGTGAGTAAAGAGGTCGTGCTTTATTTATTATGAGCTGTAACTGTTAGAGGACATTTTGCAGAGTTGATCTCATGCCTGGCTTTCTAGAACACAGTGAGCCCATTTCCAGCTTCTTTAAGGACTTTAGAGAGCATGTATTGCTCTGCTGGTGGGATAGGGCAAGGAGAGGCGTTTGCAGGTTTCAGAGAGGGCTTTTCTGTCTATGTAGGATCTCCTTGCTTGCTATTGCTGCTGCTCAAAAGTTAGGAAAAGAAGGGCCATGAAAGGGCTGGGGATGTGTCTCACTGGGCATGTAGGCGTGTGGAGACCTTGAGTTCAGATTCTCTATTACCCACACAGACAAAAGCTAGGTATTCCAGCACACCCTTAGTCCAGCACAGGGGGCACAGAGACCAGAAAGACTAGAGGCTTGTGGCCAGTCGATCTAGCCAAAGAAACAGTCTTTGGTTCAGTGAGACCCTGTCTCAAAAATATGATAGAAGGCAAGTATGGTTAGAGCATTCGGAGGGCAGAGCCAGGTGAATCTCACTGAGTTTAAGGCCAGTTAGTATACATAGTTCTATGCTAGCCACAGTGCATAGCCACCCTATCTTTAAGAAAAAAAGATTTCCAATACTGCTAGGGGATTGGGAGTAGCACACATCTTTAATCTCAGCACCCAAGAGGAAGAAGCAGGCAGATCTCTGTGAGTTGGAGGCCAGCCTGGTCTACATAGTGAGTTCTGAGACAGCTAGAGCTACAAAGTGAGACAGTCTCTGGGAGGAAAAAACAAAAACAAATAAAACTCCATTGGGCAAAGGCACTTGCCACTAAGCCAGGTGACTTCAGTCCGTAAGACCCACATAATACAAGGAGAGCAAGTAATCCAATGAACTCCACTGGGGTACTGTGGTCTGTGCCAACCTGCACATACTGACAGACAAATAATGTAATGGAATAAATATATTACTTCTAGTTCATACCTCACAGCTGAAAACCACTAACATTACAGAAAACAGAAAACTTAACATGAATAAAAACAAAAGTTAGTTAAAATGGGAGGGGGAGCCCTATATATTAAAAATGACTTTGAAAATATCAGTAAACTTAAACCCTAACAGACTAATCAAAACTTAAATGCTGGGGTGAGGGTTTGCACTGGAGGCTTGGGAGATGACTCAATAGTAGATCAAGCACTTGCTTTGTATCTCAGATTTGTTTGCAGTATGATAAAATCATGACCAAAAAGTAATTTGGGGAGATTTATTTCCCTTACAGATTTCAGTCCATCAAGGGAAGGACCCTGAAGACAGGAACTGAAGCAGACAGAGGCTGTGGAGGAACACTCACTGGGTTGCCTGGCTTGGTTGGTTGGTTGGTTGGTTGGTTGGTTGGTTGGTTGGTTGGTTGGTTGAATACCGCTCAGGACCATCTACTCATCCAACACACTATGTAAATCTAGTCTTCTGAACCTAAGTACACAGAAAAGCCATTGGCATTGTGCATGTACAATCAAGGCACTAAGGGGTCAGAGACAGGTAGATTCTGGAGACCTTTCTAAGTCATCTAATTTAGCCAAAATATTGAGCTCCAGGTGCAGTGACAAGCTTTCTCATACAGTGGTAACTGGTGAGATGGCCTGAGTTAGGTCCCTAGAATCCATATAAAGATAGAAGAAAGGAACTCCACACATTTGTCCTCTGGGCTTCACACATGGACTATGGCATAGGACCCATATAACCAGACAGTATTTTTTTTAAAAGAGGAAGTCACCCGGTGCCAGCCTACACATGCACAGGGGCAAGTGCAGGTGTACACATGTTCAGTACCACATACACAATGAGGTTCTTATTCTAGATCACCAGTGGGTTAATTTTATGAGCAGGACAAAGGAATGGCGAAGTAGCGGCACCTAGGTACTAAAACCTGTCAGGAACATCCTACAAAACTAGGGACCAACTTCTGCCATGAATGGAGACATAGAGCCAAAGGGTCACATTTATCACAGTCTAGTCCTCAATTCATGATTCAACTTTTCCAGGTTCCCAGATGTTAGTTTTTTAGGCATGTGCTGCTACTGTACCCAGTAATGAGGACCAGTCTCTTAGAATGAAAATAGGAAACTGGGTACAGTGTCTCATACCTATAATGGCAATTGGGAGCTGAGACAAGGAATGCTGTGAGGTCAAGGCCAGCCATCTCTTCATAGGTTGTAGATTACTGGCTATAGAATAAAACCCTGTTTCAAAAACTGATCAGTGCCGGGCGTGGTGGCGCACGCCTGTAATCCCAGCACTTGGGAGGCAGAGGCAGGTGGATTTCTGAGTTCGAGGACAGCCTGGTCTACAGAGTGAGTTCCAGGACAGCCAGGGGTACACAGAGAAACCCTGTCTCAAAACAAAAACACAACAACAACAACAACAACAAAAAAAACTGATCAGTAAGGCTGGAGAGATGACTCTTTGGTTAAAAACATTGGCTCAGCTTCAAGAGGACTTGAATATGATTCCCAGCACCCAAGTGTGTGTAGCTCTGTTTCCAGTGTGGTCTGACACCCATTTCTGGCCTCTGCAGATACACATAGAAGCAAATCACTCATATACATAAATACAATTTTAAAAATAAAAGAGCAAGGGGTACATCTCACTGATGGAGCACATATTTCAGGCCTTAGCACCACAGGAAAGAAATTTGCAGAAAAAATAATCAAATCTAGCAATGAGTAAAAATATAGACGGGCTTGGTGTCACACGCCTTCAACACCAGCATTTGGGAGAATGCCCTTTGTGTCCAAGACCAGCCTGGTCAACAAAGTGAGCTCCAAGACAGCCAGGTCTGTTATACAGAAGAATCCTATCTAAGAAAAAAACAAAAAATAAGTTTTAAGCCAGGTGGTGGTGGCACACGCCTGTAATCCCAGCACTCTGGGAGGCAGAGGCAGGTGGATTTCTGAGTTCGAGGCCAGCCTGGTCTACAGAGTGAGTTCCAGGACAGCCAGGGCTATACAGAGAAACCCTGTCTGGAAAAAACCAAGTCCAAAAAACCTAAATAAATAAATAAAAATTTCTAATGTGTCAGATAAACCAGTTCATTGCAAAAATACTAGTTTGATTCTATATGTGGAAGCCAGTCAGTGTGGTTCACAGCAGAAGCGAAACAATCATCTAGATGAGGAACAACACACGACACCTATCAGTGATTGTTTTTAAGTTAAATGGTAGCTCATGCATTTATTCTCAGCACTTGGGAGGCAGAAGTAGGCAGATCTCTGGGTTCGAAGCTAGCCTGGGCTACATAATGAGACCCTATCAAAAATAGTACTATAATAATGCTGGAGTTACACACAGCTATAAATTCAGCATTCAGGAAATGCTGGCTGGAGGTTCAGAAGTTCAGCGACATCCTCGGTACCGACAAAGGCCAATCTTCATAAAAAAGCATCAACAAAAACCCTACAGCAGGAGCTGGAGAGATGGCTTAGCACTTACTGCTCTTCCAGAGGTCCTGAGTTCAATTCCCAGCAACCACATGGTGGCTCACAACCATCTGTAATGGGATCCGATGCCCTCTTCTGGAGTGTCTGAAGACAGCTACAGTGGACTCATAAATGAAATAAATAAATCTAGAGCAAAACAAAACAAAACCCTACAGCAAATCTCTCAAGACGATGCTGAAATCATTTTCCATAAGCCAAACACATGCCCGTGATTCCCAAAACTAAGGAGGTAGGGCCAGGAGCTCACAGGTCCATCTCTGTTACATGAGTCCCTGACTCAAAAGAAAAAAGTTATTCTTCCTGAGGGGAGAGATGAGGGAAGAAACTAGAATGTCCAGTCTAATGCCTCCATTATCAGTCCCCCAACTAGTGTGGATTAAAAAAAAAAAAAAAAAAAAGAGGCCACCTCCTAGAACACATGAGCATGGTATACATACATAATACATACATACATACATACATACATACATGACACCACTGTCAGAATACTGTACTGTTCCATGACCAAGAAAACAAGCAATAATCTGAGGCACTGGCAGTTGGTAATACATACATATATAACATTCACATGCATGACAAAACTTTAGAAAAGTTCTGGCTATAAAAATTATACATACGGCCGGGTGTGGTGGCGCACACCTGTAATCCCAGCACTTGGGAGGCAGAGGCAGGTGGATTTTTGAGTTCGAGGCCAGTCTGGTCTACAGAGTGAGTTCCAGGACAGCCAGGACCACACAGAAAAACCCTGTCTCAAAAAAAAAAAAAAAAAAGAGGGTTTTGTTTCTTCTGTGCACACCAGGAGAGCTGGCCCATGAATTTCTGTTTCTGGGGATTCTCCTCTCTCCACCCCCCTCTCACCATTGGGCACTAGAATTAAATACTCACTACCCTACCAAGTTATACAGGAGCTCTGGGGATTCAAACTCAGGTCAACAGGCTTTTGTGACAAATGTTTACACTTGGGCCATCTCCGAGATCCCACCTTCTTTTTTGGACAGGTTCCCTCATTGATCAGAGCTCACTGATTTGGATAGACTCACTGGCTAGAAAACCCCAGAGATCATTCTGTCCCCACCTCCACAACTGTTCCTTAGTACCTGACCTTTTTTGTGGATTCTGTGGATCCAAGCTCAGGTCCTCATGTTTGCCTCACTGACTGAGCCATCTCCCCAGCCCTGCAATCTAATGTCTTGAGTTATCTTTTAAGGACAAAAATATGCTTTATTTTGGGCCAGGCGGTGGTGGCGCACACCTGTAATCCCAGCACTCTGGGAGGCAGAGGCAGGCAGATTTCTGAGTTCGAGGCCAGCCTGGTCTACAGAGTGAGTTCCAGGACAGCCAGGGCTACACAGAGAAACCCTGTCTTGGGAAAAAAAAAAGTTTTATTTTGCCAAGCGGTGGTGGTGCATGCCTGTAATCCCAGCACTCTGGGAGGCAGAGGCAGGCAGATTTCTGAGTTCAAGGCCAGCCTGGTGAGTTCACTTTAGAAATCTGAGTTCAGTTAAGTAGACTGTGGAAGGGAACTCAAATTCCCCAACCTAAATGTCCTGAGCAGCCGAAGAGTTTGTGCCAAGAAGCACATCTGGGAAAACATGACTAGGAAGACACAGTACCAGGTTTGGGTCTCCCCATGGCACCTGCTACTTTATTTCAATTTAGGGCTTCTAGGCCTTTTCTGGGCATGGTTCCCAGAGAGTCCCTCTGCTGCTGCTGCCCTGATCATGTTTCTGGATCTGTTAATAATAGAAAACAGTGGGGGAAGGGCCAGGATCTTTGCAGACATATGAATTACCAAAGCAGATGAACAGTTCCTGTGCCAAAGCCTTGTCTGCTGCCTCTTGGATCTATTCAAATTCCTGTGTTCTTTCCAGGAGCTTCTATTCAACAATTCTATTTATTTATTTTACATTTATCCAGTGTGTGTCTATGTGTGTGTGTGTCTATGTGTGTGTGTGTCTGTGTGTGTGTGTGTCTGTGTGTGTGTGTGTGTGTGTGTGTGTGTGCACTTGAGCATGTGGAAGTTAGAAGTCAACTTTACAAGTTAGTTCTCTCCTCTCATGGTGTGGATCTTGGGTATCAAACTCAAGTGGTCGGAACTGGGAGCACATCCCTGCCTTTCCTCACTGAGCCATCTCTCCAAGCCCCTTCCCAAGCGTTTTTTTGGGAGCAAAAGTAATCTTGTGAAATCTCTCTCAGACTCTACACCCAAATCAGAACATAAGCTGAGGAGTAGTGGTGGATTGGTAAGAATGCAGAGACAAGTATTTGAGACCTGCTCTCTCCCAGAAAATCTGAAGTTAATGAGTTAATGAGAAAGAGGAAAAAGGTGTCTAGTCCTGAGTAAGAAGAAGAATTAGGTGGAGGAGGCAGATTGAAAAAGGAGATTATGTTGTCAGGCAAGTGGGTATAGGACCTCTGGGAAGTCAAATCTGAAATTGGTGGCTTATAATTTGATGTCCCTATTCTTCCTGCTCCTCAGAAATGGCTTCCCTTTTAATACCTACCTTCCCTTTGGACTATGCTTTCTGCCACCAAAGTCTGCTCTAAGAAGAAGGAAAGTGGTGCATGCCTATAATCCCATCCAGAAGGTTCTGGAATTCAAAGTCATCCATATTAAGTTCAAGAGCAACCTTGACTATATTATCATTGGTTCTATCTTTAAAAAAAAAAAAAGACAACAAATCTGTTCTCAAACAAACAAACAAACAAACATAGTCAACCTACTCTCTCTGGGTTAATTAAGTAAAACTACTAAGACTTCAGGGCTTGTAAGCATGGTAGTTCACATGTACATAGTCCTAGCTTCTTTTGGAGGCTAAGATGGCGAGCTGGGGGATCTATCTACTGGAGCCACAAATTCAAGACCAGCCTGAGCAACGTAAGGACACTCCCATCTCACAAAAAAAAATTAATTGCAGAGGTTTAAATCCCTTTCATTGTAAAATATAAGCCATATAGACCTACAGAAAATGTATGACAGAAAATTAGTTTTTAATGAAGGACACCCCGCCGCATTAGTACTCAAGACTAAAAATAGATCAAGTCCGGCAATGCATTCATTCTACCACAATGCCTTCCTGAAGTAATCTCCATCCTGGCTCTTGTAGTCATCACTTAGAGGATTCTATTTTAATGGAACTTAAGATTTAGCTATCAATAACCTCTAATGGCAGACTATTAGGCAGTCGAGAGATATTTGAGGGAACTCTAAGAGGCAGCCAGAACTCAACACACTCAAAGTCATGTCCATCTCACAAAGCTAGTTCCCTCTGGGCTTGTGACTAAAATACATCACTGGAGAAGAACCTCCCAGGAGTTCCATCGCCATGCCCTGTGCCCATAACTGCCTTAACTGCCGTCCACTGGGTCAGGAAAGCCACGCTTCACAGTCGTCCCAAAGCAAAGCAAAAGCCGAGCCCAGTTTGGTGCTTGGGAGTGGACAAGGGCGGGCTGTCTTTACTGCCAGAACACAGACTAGAGTACCGTAGAAACTTCTAGTACCTTGGTTTTTTTTTTGTTTGTTTGTTTGTTTTTGTTTTGTTTTGTTTTGTTTTGCGAAGTATGGGGTCACAACAGCACCCCCTTTCCTCTCCTAATCTGATTCCCTTTCCTCCATCTTGGTTTCTGTGTCAGCTTCCAGTTCATCTCCATTGGAAGGCACCCGTTCCTTTATGACTATCCTCTCTCTCCACTTTGCTCTGTTGTTGTTGTTGTTGTTGTTGTTGTTACAAAGTTGGAATTTTTTAAAGATTGATTTATTTTATGTATGAGTACACTATTGCTTTCTTCAGACATACCAGAAGAGGGCATCAGATCCCATTACGGATGGTTGTGAGCCACCATGTGGTTGCTGGGAATTGAACTCAGGACCTCTGCAAGATCAGTCAGTGCCATCTCTCTAGCCCAAAGCTGGGCTTTTTAAAAAGATGTTTTTAACATTGATTTTTAAGTATAAAACAGAAAGGTACTTGGGAAGAAAGATACAACAGGAGCATGGGTGTGGCCTTCCCTAATCTGATCTGAATATTGTGAGCTTGCTTCATCTCTACCCAATACCTTTATTATGTGTGGCCAGAATGAAGAGGGAGAGGGGTTTTGAGTTCAAGGCCAGCTGGGCTACATAGCAAGACTTCAACCTCAAAAATAAATATCCTGGCACTGAACAAATGATTACAAGAGGAAAGAGGACATTATGGTGGGGGTAGAGGGGGGGAAGTGGCAGCAGGGGCTGAGGATGTGGTTCGGTTGGCAAAGTGCTTGACCACACAGATCTGGGTCTCATCCTCATCACCATTTAAACTGGGCACAGTGGTACACACCTGAGTCTCAGCGCTCAAGAGGTGGAGGCAGGAGGATCTGTAATGTCATCCCCAGCTACAAATCAAGTTTAAGAACATATCAAATTCAAGGTTAGTCTGGGCCACAAGAAATTCTGTCCCAAAAAAACAAACAAAAGCACCCACCATATATACACGGGCTGTTTTACATGTGTGAACATGTTTGTCCCTTCAAACTGCTATTTCTTCCCTTCTCCCTGTCTTGCTCAGCTCCTGTATTTTTAAAGATTCAGAGAGTGATTGCCCTTTCGAGGCAAGATGCAAAAACACAGGAGCAAGCTGCTGGAAAGCGACACCATGGAGAGCAGCCAGATGAAATGAGGGCAAAAACAGCGGTATTCCACACAGCCTCTGACCAGAATGAAAAGCAGTGATTCACAAAGCACTGCAATAGGCAGACAGGCTTGGCTTTCACTTTGAGAACAATTGTGGGATTGGGGTCAGTCAGGGGTCCAGGTGGGGAGGCATCAAGATAAGAGGCAGCCAGGCTCCTTCTCCCTGGAGATGTGTTGCTATCAACCTCAATCCATTCCCTTAAGCCTTTTCTGCCACCCCACCCCCACAACTCCTCCGGTTGACCAGTGCCCTGGGCCTTTAAGAAGATAGGCTGGACCTAGGAAAGCGCTCACACCTCTCTCCACCCCACTCCTCCTCTCTGGCTGTAACTCTGCCAGTTACAGCAGCAAACTGCAGTCAAGGGTGGAAGCAGTCAAGTGCAAAGGAGAAAAAGAGTCTTCTCATTCTCAGCGGAAAGCATTGCGGAGCTCGGGAGGCGACGCTCACAGACACAGGATACTATCCTACCCACGGTAAGGGCCCCAAGCTCTAACCAACCTCTGGCAAAGCTAAGACCTGCCTGAGTCCTCACTCAGCCCTACAGATGCATACCTGTATTAGGTTAAACTAGGCTCCCTTTTCTACCCCAAGGCTCCACAGAGCTCCCTCCCTCTTGCTGGTTCTCTCCAGTTTGTCCTCTCTGACTCTTAAAAACCATCTTCTTTCCGGCTGTGTCAATCATCCTTTTATAGCGAAACCTCTTATCTGTATGGGGGCCATGTGTGCTGACCCTAGCCACCTCTCAGAGGTGGATCCACCCAGTAAGACAGGAAGCAGAATGAGAATAGATTCTCATCAATGAAGAGGCGTTAACAGACTGTTGAGGGTTACCACATGAGAGTTGTCCAAAACTCATGAGACATCTGAACTCCTGGTACTAAAGAGATAATTTTAAGACAACCTTGGAAAGAGAGTCAGGGTTTGAGTTTATTCTGTGCTCTGTTTTTGTTTTTGTTTTTGTTTTTGTTTTTGTTTTTTTTTGCCTGCTTAACAAGCCGAGGCAAGTTCTTGGTACACTAGCAGGTTGTTTATCATGGGACTTTAAGGCCACAGACAACTGTTTGATCTGTAATAGGATTTAGGGCTCCCCAGGGTTGCTTTTGTGCTAGGACTGCTTATTAGGGTGCCCACTAAATATGCTCTCCTCATCCTTGGAAATTGTAATCTGGCAAATTCTAAAACACTCTCCCAGAGATAATTGATCTGGGCTTAAGTCTCTGAACTTGAGAGAGCCTTCAAGTTCTAACATTCTAAGAACTCTGACCTGTGAGCAAAGCTTTCCTATCCACTTTATATGAAACAGGTTAGCCATAACCCTTTTCAGGAGTAAGAAAGTAGACAAAGTAGCTCTCTCCCTTCCTGCCTCCCAGAAAGAAATTTGAGATGCCCTGACTTCCTACTATAATGTCATTGGCACATGGTGTTGACACTTCCAAACTCTGAGGGCCATATAAAGCTACTTGGAAGTACAAGATCCCAAATATATGTATATGTGCTAGTCTCCCCCCACCCCAAACCCAGGCCACCCTCAAACTTCTTATATAACCAAGGATGATTGTTGACCGCCTGATCCTTCCGTTTGCACCTCCCATGTGTTAAGATTACCACCATGCCCGACTGACCCAATCTCTCTTACTTTTAGAATTTTATCCTTTGCGTCCTTGCTGGTGCCCCCTCTCCCACACCCTCTGCTGCTTCTCGCCCCACTGCACCTGCATCCGTTGTAACCATCCTTCCTCTCAGACACCAGTGGGCATACCAGGCCCTGGAACGCTTGGGTGCCAACACATTCTTTGGGCACTTTGTTTAGTCGGTCTCCTAGGATACAGGGGGAAATGAGGCTGAAAGGAGAGGCATGTGACTGAGTGTCCACCTGAACGTGCCCCCTCTCTCCTGGACTGTAGACTCAACATCCTTAACAGGGCCGAGAGCCAGGGCTATTGGAAATTAGTGGAGATAAAGGAGAGGAATGGCAGGGAAGGGTGATGGAGAAGGAGGAGGAGGAGAAGGTTAAGAAGAAGAGAACACAAAAAAGCTTGACTTGAGGGAGCAGAGAGGCTGGTGAGAGAGAAAGGAGTGAGCTAGGAAGAAAGGAAAGGAAAGAGTCAGGTATGGGATGGGAAAGGCAAGACAACAGACAGAAAAGAAAGTTGTTTGGCGGGATGTAGGGGACCCGGAAGATGAGGGAAAGGAGAGAAAGATCGTCGGTATCCCTCACTGATCCCAGGCCTTCTTTCAACATGCCTTCTGGAGAAGGGCCTTTCTGAGGGAAGAGTTGGTGACCGCTGCAGCGGTTGTAGAGACCTGCAATCTCCTGCAGTTGTGTCACAGAAGGATCCTGTCAGGACAGCCAGTCTTTCTGGTCTTCACTCTCCTCCATGAAGCTCAGGTCTCGAACGCTGTGGCTTCCCCGAGGTGCTGCTGACACTCTTGACCATACCTCACATAGATACACATTAAAACACTGCTCTTGAGAGGGGAGAGGTTAGACAGGGGAAAAGAAAAAAGAGGTAAAGCAGGTTTTTTTGTTTGTTTTTTGTTTTGTTTTGTTTTGTTTTTTGTTTTTTTCGAGACAGGGTTTCTCTGTTTAGCCCTGGCTGTCCTGGAACTCACTCTGTAGACCAGGCTGGCCTCAAACTCAGAAATCCGCCTGCCTCTGCCTCCCAAGTGCTGGGATTAAAGGTGTGCACCACCACCGCCCGGCAGTAAAGCAGTTTTTTAAGGCTGGCTTGGGAACCTGTTTTTGGAGCCTGGGCTCTGTTCTGAGGTTTCCCATGTTCCAGGACATGTTAAGGTTCCTGGAAACAGGAACAGGGAAGGTAAATTCTGTCTTCTTCCAATCCCCAAACCAACTACAGAGTCCTGTGCCTACAAGGTGGAAGCTGCGATCTCAGGTCACCCTCAGCCCACTATGGTCTGAGCAGCCAAGGAATCTAAGAGTGATCCATTACTTTGTCCTATGGTCTTCATACAGCAGTTTTAAGCCATATAAAGATTCCAAATAGTGTATCCACACCTGGAAGAAGAGATGCTTTCTGTCCCTGAAGGAATTCTTTGGGACCCTTTTTCCACCCAGAGAGCTCTTAGCTAGGGCTAAAACTATCATAGCTGTTTCTCTCCTTTGCCCCTCACTCCTCTATCCCTTTAGGGCGCTCTCTCTAGGCCTTCAAACCAGGGAAGGTACATTCTCGGTGACTCTCATACCCTTTACTTTCCTTGGGCTTACTGCCAGGTGTGGTGCTGTACAACCTCAGCACTTGGGAGGCAGAGGCAGGCAGATCTCTAAGTTCAAGGCCATCCTGGTCTACAGAGCAAGTTCTAGGACAGCCAGGGCTATATAGGAACTTTGTCTCAAAAGGAGTTACTCTTAAGTAGGTGACTTTATAGGTCTTCCTATTAAAGATGGACAGAAGAACAGGGCAGAGTAGCATATACCTCTAACCCCAGCAACTGAGAGGCAGAGGAAGGGGGAATCTCTGTGAGTTTGAGGCCAGCCTGGTCTACAGAGCAAATTCCAGGAGAGCCGGGGCTACAAGGAGAGACCCTGTCTCAAAAGAAAGAAAAAGAAAAAAAAAAAAGAAAAAAGAAAAAAAGAAAGAAAAGAAAAGAAAAGAAGGTTCTAATATGCTGTGTGACTGACTACACAGATCATATCACATCTTAGATTATTCTCTTACTTATTCATCTGTAAAAATTTAGGAGTTAGCCGGACAGTGGTGGCACACGCCTGTAATCCCAGCACTTGGGAGGCAGAGGCAGGCAGATTTCTGAGTTTGAGGCCAGCCTGGTCTACAGAGTGAGTTCCAGGACAGCCAGGGCTATACAGAGAAACCCTGTCTCGAAAAAGAACCAAAACCAAAAAAAACAAAAAACAAAAAACAAAAAAAAAAACAAAAACAAAAAAACCAACAACAACAAAACAAAAATTAGGAGTTAGACTCAATGATACTTTAAAATTTATTGGTTTTATGTATATGGGTATTTTTCCCTGAATGCATGACTGTGTATCACTGAAGCCAGAAGAAGATGTCGGATCTTTTGGAATTGGAGTTACAGATCGTGTGAGCCACTGTATCAGTCAGTGTTGGGAATTGAACCTGGATTCTCTGAAGAGCATCCAGGGCTCTCAGATGCTGAGCCATCTCTCTAGCCTAAAGCCGCATGATGTCTTAATGGAATGCTGACTGAAGGGTCATGTTATAGATTTGGAGGATTTTTTTTTTCTTTTTTTGTGAGACAGGTCTCATATAACCCAGGTTGACCTAGAACTCATTAAGTGACTGAGGCTAGCCTTGAGCTCCTAATGTTGAGGTAACAGGCATGTTTCACCAGAGCCAGCTACTTCCCAGAATTTTGAGGCTTTCTTTTACATGTTTATCACTGTCAAAATTATAAACTTTAAGTGAATAATTAGAGCACACTTCTGTTTCAGCACAGGTCTTTCACTTGGGCTTTATGCTTTGAGATCGATCAGTTTCAGCACAAGCTGATGAAGCGCTGAACCTGATGCTGGGCACGTGGCTCACATCTGTGATCCCAACACGAGAGGTGGGAGCAGGAGAACCAGGGTTCAAGACCAGCCTTGGCTACATGAGACTGCCTCAAAGAAAGAAAGAAAAATATTCTGCCCTAGCTCTTTAGCAATTTGGAACAATGTACATGAGAGTGTAGGCAGGGTTCCAGGAAGAAAAAAATAGAAAAATCCTACCTGGAGGAGAGACAGCTAGGGTGAGGACAGATTCTAGGTTCTCATAAAGGTTGGCAGCAAGATGGCAGACCCAAGCGAGGTGTGGAGCAGTGGTGCCCAATAAGTGTAGGTAGCAAGAGAGTGTTTGGAACATGCCCTGCTTTGGCCCTTCCTGGAGATAGCCATGGGAACTAGACAGGTCTGTGTGTCTTATTTTAAATTCCAGTCTGTGTGTGGATTGAGACAGATTTCTTAGCCTAGCTAAGCCTCAGAGTCAGCTAACTCAGAAATGCAAATAGCTCCAGATGAGATGAAGTGCCGGATACATGCCACTAAGGAGACCCTGGATTTCTTTCTCTTGTTCTCTTCAACTCCAGGATTCACCCAGAGCCCTTTGCTCCTCCTTGCTCCTTTAGGTGACTCTGGCACCAGCTGGTGGAGCAGTGGGTGATGACATCTCAGATTCAAGACCGTAAGTATCCCTCCATGGGAAGAGGTTTTGGAGGAAGGCCCAGGGGCTGGGAGGAGACTAGACTCTAGTTCCAGAGCTCCCCTGGGCCCCCTAGCCTTCCCACTGGGTAAATAAGTCCCTGCTTTTCCTGGCTCAGTCCTGGCCACTGACCAAGACCTGGTGCTGATGCAAGAAGGCACAGCGATGCGCAAAGTGAGGACCAAAAGCTGGAAGAAACTGAGATACTTCCGACTCCAGAGTGACGGCATGACAGTCTGGCACGGACGGCAGCCGGACAGCATATCCAAGCCCACCTGTGAGTGACCGTGATCGCTGTGGGTGGGTCTGTGGGTGGACAGTTTCTTAGGAATCCAGAAGTTTGAAGGCAGAGGAGGGACCAGGATCTTGTGATTGTGCAGGTCCCCTTGTGTGGCTCTACACAACATGACAAATGTCTCTTGTCTCTGTACAAGTGTAAATAGGATTAAATTAGTTATTGCATAGAGGGGACATAGAAGAGCCCTGGCACATGATAAATCTCCATAAATAACAGTGTGTGTGTGTGTGTGTGTGTGTGTGTGTGTGTGTGTGTGATTATTATGCCTGTGATATGACATCAGCCCATCTGGATTAAAACCCTGGTTATGCTACTTTCTGGTTGAGTTAGTTTGGACAAATGAACTAAAATTTCTCATCTACAAAATGGGGGTTGAGCCGGGCGTGGTGGCGCACGCCTGTAATCCCAGCACTTGGGAGGCAGAGGCAGGTGGATTTCTGAGTTCAAGGCCAGCCTGGTCTACAGAGCGAGTTCCAGGACAGCCAGGACTACACAGAGAAACCCTGTCTCGATAAAAAAAAAAAAAAAAAAAATGGGGGTTAACCTCCACCTACCTGTAAACTAAAGTACTCGCTAAGCTAATATGTGAAACATCTAGCGGGAAACCTGGATGGCTTTCATAAACATTAGTCATTACAATATTTCAAAATACAAAATGCAGCCCAATATTGCTCCAGCCCTGTTGGCCAAGCTCATTATGGTACCTTTAAACTCTTGACCACAAGGCATAATTAATACTCACGAACCACACTACCTCCAGCTGAGGTAGAGACTGGGAGAATTCCTCTAACTCCCCTCTCAGCCCCTGGAAAGAGGAAAGCTTCAGACCTGAAACACAGGCATGCGCTGTACTCTTCGGGCGGACCTATGTTTTTGTTTTGCTTTGTTTTGTTTTTTTTTTGTGATTTTTCGAGACAGGGTTTCTCTGTGTAGCCCTGGCTGTCCTGGAACTCACTCTGTAGACCAGGCTGGCCTCGAACTCAGAAATCCGCCTGCCTCTGCCTCCCGAGTGCTGGGATTAAAGGCGCACTACCACCGCCCGGCCGGGTGGACCTATGATACAGATGTGATTGTCAGCCTCACTAGCTCTACTGTGAGAGCCATTGCAACCTGCCAGGAACAGGGCCATCCATTCTTTAGCATATGGACACTGACCGGTTAAGTTTGGATCTTCACTCTGCCAGCTGGTGGCTGGGAGTCAGGGCTCGCCAGGTCTAGCTGGATCTCCTTGCTGTGCTGCCTAAGAAAACGTGGATTCCCATGAACTCCTGAATCCCCTTGTCTGAGTGTCCTCTGGGATCCAGCCTTTAGACGCTCGGGTTCCTCCAGCCCATGGAGAAGGGAGTTCTGGTCACCATGCCTTTCCCCTGCTGTGTGTCAGACTCCTCTCCTCAATGCTCCCACCTGCTTCTTTTCTGGCAGTTTCGATCTCTGACGTGGAGAGGATACGGAAGGGCCAGGATTCTGAGTTGTTGCGCTATCTGATGGATGAGTTCCCCTTGGAGCAAGGCTTCACCATTGTCTTTCATGGGCGCCGCCCCAACCTGGACCTAGTGGCCAACAGTGTTGAAGAGGCCCAGACCTGGATGCGAGGACTCCAGCTGTTGGTGGATCTTGTCGCCAGCATGGACCACCAGGAGCAACTGGAGCAGTATCAACCTGATGGGGCTAGGGTGTGGGCAGGGCTTCCCGAGGGAGTCAGATGCTGCAGAACCAAGGGAATATGGAAAGGGTGCAGAGCTGGATCCAAGTGGTGGGCGGAGAGACAGGGGCCGAGTATGGAGCGGGTGATTCTGAAGGAGAAATGGATGCTTGCCAGTCAGAGCCGGGGAATGAGACTGAGAACCCAGGCTAGGAGGAAGGGCCGGGAGGGGAAGATGGGCAAGCAAAGTGCCGCTCCTGTGACGTAAACAGACATCCCAGCAGCAAGCATTCACGACCACAGGCGCGGGAAGGAGCTCCTAGAGGGTGCCGTGGTGTAGACTCACTTCAAGATTCCTAGATGAAGTCAGAGAGATATTTCAGTGAGAGAAGGGGCTTGCCACCAAGCCTGGCCACCTGAGCTCAATCTGTGGAGCCCGCATGGTGGGAGAACTGACTCCTGTACCTTGTCCTCTGATACCCCCCCACACACACAGTGGCTCGCAGACCCTCCAGTGCATGTGAAAGAGGTTTCTAGGTTGCACTTTACTCCATGCATGCATGCTTTCATCCAGCGCCCACTAGCTAGATTGTATCCACCACTGTGCCTAGTTTTAGGGACATCAAGATCAATGAGACCATATTTATTACTTTAGTTGATAGAAAAAAATCAATTTGTGTAAATAATTTAAGTATTAAATTAGAGGAAAACATGATTTTTTACCTAAGAGTGTTCTGAGAAAGTGCCAGGGAAGAAATAGCATGGGATTTTGGACCAGAGATGTAGCTCTGTTGGTGGAGTGCTTGAAGGCCTGCGTTTGACCCCAGCACTGTATCTAGTTGTCATGGTAATGTGTGCCTGTAATCCTAGTACCCAGGAGGCAGAAGGACATGGATCAGAAGGTCAAAGTCTTCCTTGGCTACCTGGGACCCTGTTAGAGAAAGAAAGGAAAGTAGTTCAATTTAAACCTGAAGAAGGGGTGTGGGAAGGCTCTCCCGGCTGAAAGGATAGCATGAATGAAGGGTCCGGGAAAAGGAGACTGGGGAAGCAGGTCGGTGATGTTCAGAGGAAGGAGCTCCTGAGTCTGGCAAAATAACAAAGAAAGATCCAGTGAGAAGGCTGGGCTGGGCCAGATCACAGGGGTAGGGGGATCTTAACTTCTGTATTAGAATGTATGTTTCTTTCTGTAGACAACAGGGAGGTAGGTCCCTGCAGGCACCTGGGGCCATCCAGTGTCAAGATAGATTTATATTCAGGAGAGATTATTCGAGAGGCTATGTAGAGAATGAATGGGCTTGGGAGAGGAACTGGCAACAAAGACAGGAGGAGGGGTTCGCTGGATGAGCACACATGCACTGCACACACACACTGCACACACACACACACATACACACTGTACACACACACTGCACGCACACACTGCACACACACACTGTACACACACACTGTGCACACACACACTGCACACACACACAGTGCACACACACTGCACACACACACCGTGCACACACACTGCACACACACACTGCACACACACACTGCACACACACACTGCACACACACTGCACACACACACTGTACACACACACTGCACACACACACTGCACACACACACTGTACACACACACTGCGCACACACACACTGCACACACACACCGTGCACACACACTGCACACACACACTGCACACACACACTGCACACACACATTGTGCACACACTGAGTTTTTGCCTTGACTCAGAGCTGGAATGTTGAATGAGTGGTTCCAACAAGCAGACAGAAACCAGGATGGCCGGATGAGTTTCGGCGAAGCTCAGCGTCTGCTGCTCCTGATGAATGTGGAGATGGATGAAGACTACGCCTTCAGTCTTTTTCAGGTGCGTTTGCTGGGGAGGGTTTGCAGGAGCCAACAGGATCATGTCTTCACTTGGCCAGCAGGTCCCTGACCCCACCTAGTAGCGTTCATTTCTTGACTCCTGTGTACGCCATTACCGTAAGAAGCTCAGTGAAGCCTGGGTAGGGAACGAGGCTCAGGCCGCTTAGTCTTGTTGAGAGGATGAGTCACAATCTCTAGAAAAGAAAAATCACATTGAGACCTGGGCGTGGTGGCACATGCCTGTAGTCTCAGCACTTGGGAGGCAGAGGCAAGCAGATCTTTGAGTTCGGGGCCAGCCTGGTCTACAGAGCAAGTTTTAGGACAGCCAGGGCTACAGAGAGGAATCCTGTCGAAACAAAACAAAACAAAACAAAAAACCCAAAACCAAGCAAACTAAAAATTCCATCTCACATTACATGATAGGGATAAAACTTTGTCTTTTGTTGTTGTTGTTGTTATTTTTCAAGACAGGGTTATTCTGTATAGCCCTGGCTGTCCTGGAATTCACTCTGTAGACCAGGCTGGCCTCGAACTCAGAAATCCACCTACCTCTGCCTCCCAGAGTGCTGGGATTACAGGCATGTGACACCACTGCCTGGCTAAAACTTTGTCTTTTATTTACTAGAATGACTTGTAACCATGTGAAATATCAGGAACTCTAAGAGTTTTATAAACACAGGCTAAGATGACCCTTGTAGGACCTGGGAAGATGACTCTGTTGTTAAAATGCTTGCCATGTAAGGATAGGACTCAAGTTCTACTCCAGCATTTGTGTAAGAACCCAGGCATAGCCCAGCGTGGTGGCGCACGCCTGTAATCCCAGCACTTAGGAGGCAGAGGCAGGCGGATTTCTGAATTTGAGGCCAGCCTGGTCTACAGAGTGAGTTCCAGGACAGCCAGGGCTACACAGAGAAACCCTGTCTCAAAAAACCAAAAAACCACCGGGCGGTGGTGGTGGCGCACGCCTTTAATCCCAGTACTGGGGAGGCAGAGGCAGGTGGATTTCTGAGTTCGAGGCCAGCCTGGTCTACAGAGTGAGTTCCAGGACAGCCAGGGCTACACAGAGAAACCCTGTCTCAAAAACCAAAAAAAAAAAAAAAAAAAAAAGAAAGAAAAGAAAAGAAAACCAAAAAAACCCACAACAACAACAACAACAACAACAAAAAACCCCAAAAAACAAAAAAACCCAGGCATGATTTTGTGTGTGTGTGTGTGTGTGTGTGTGTGTGTGTGTGTATTAGGGGCTACTCCCAGTGCAAAGAGAGACAGCAACAGACAGACAGACACACACACACACACATATACATACATACACATACACACACATGCGGGGGGGGGGGGGGAGGGAGAGAGGCAGACAGACCAACAGACAGACAGACAGATTCCTGAAACTTGTTAGCCATACAACCCTACAGGACAAATGAAGATCCACCCATTTCTCAGAGTTTATCCATGCCCTGCTAAATCTCTTGCAGGAAGCAGATGTTACCCAGTCTGACGCTCTGGGATCAGAAGAATTTGTACAGTTCTATAAGGCCCTGACTAAGCGCACTGAGATTGAAGAACTATTTGAGAACTTTTCGTCTGACAAACAGAAGCTGACCTTGCTGGAATTTGTGGATTTCCTTAGAGAGGAACAGAAAGAAAATGATCATGCCCCTGACCTTGCTCTGGAACTCATTGACCGCTATGAACCTTCTGAGAATGGTAAGGACTAAGTGTGTAGATGCTAGACACAGGGATTGGGGAACAGGGGCTAAACAAAGACCCAGACCCAGAGTCTTCTCCTGTAAGGAAGGCCGAGTCCACCCCTCTCCTGGCCTCCTCCCCAATTGTCTCACTGAACCACATCACCTAAAGTAGCCCTTCCCTATCAGTTAAGACAGAGGTAGATCCTCACCCCTTAGGAGGAAGAGCGTGAGGCCCCTTCCCTAGACTCACATTCCACGTCACATCACCCTATCAGTGTCCTCAGTGGAAGAAGAAAGCGCTTGACCCCTCCCTCCCGCCTCCTCCCTACACAACAATTCTTTTGCCCTGTGTTTCGTGGATGTTGTTCCTTTAAATGTTAGCTTCCTGGAGGTTCTTTAAGTTTGTCTTGAGTCCTTAAGCACCTGAATCAGGACTCTGGTCAACTTAGGCCTGGGGCAGTCATGAGGCTAGTGCCTGGCGTTTGATAAGTACAGCTAAAATATGACTCTCCTCTTAGTAGACTCCCTCCCACCCCTCCATTCTCTTCAGAGCATGCAAAGGTTAGATCCATAGTAAGTGATTTACAAAACACTTCCACATTCTTCACTTAATTCAGTCTTCACAGCATCTGTGAAAAATAAAAAGCCATCAATACTTTGGGATCACTGAATATCCTCCAATGTGCTGACATCTCTAGGTTCTTGTCTTGTTGTAGCCTTCCTGATAAGATGGGCTCTGTTCTTAAGTTTTATTATATATAACAGAGACTTAGAAAGATCAAGTGTGGGACCCAAGCTGGAGAGATGGTTCAAAAGACTGCTTGCAGTGCAAGCAGGGCAGCCTGAGTTCAGATCCTAATGTCCATGTAAAAAACCAGGCCTGGGGCCGGAGAGATGGCTCAGTGGTTAAGAGCACTGGCTGTTCTTCCAGAGGACCTGAGTTCAATTCCCAGAGACCACACAGTTGCTCACAACCATCTGTAATGGGATCTGATGCCCTCTTCTGGCCTGCGGATCAGAGCACTCATACATTAAATAAATACAATTAAAGAAAGAAAGAAAGAAGGAAGGAAGGAAGGAAGGAAGGAAGGAAGGAAGGAAGGAAGGAAAGAAAGAAGGAAGGAAAGAAGGAAGGAAGGAAAGAAAGAAAGAAAGAAAGAAAGGAAGGAAGGAAGGAAGAAAGAAAGAAAGAAAGAAAGGAAAAAGAGGGGCTGGAGAGATATCAGCAGTCAAGAGCACTGACTGTTCTGAAAGTCGTGAGTTCAAATCCCAGTAACCACATGGTGGCTCACAACCATTGTAATGGGATCTGACGCCCTCTTCTTCTGGGGTGTCTGAAGACAGCTACAGTGTACTTATAATAAATAAGTAAATCTTTAATTAAAAAAAAGAAAGAAAAAAGAGAAAGAATGAATGAATGAAGGAAGGAAGGAAGGAAGGAAAGAGGGAAGGAAGGAATTTCTTTTTCTTTTTCTTTTTCTTTTTCTTTTTGTTTTCTCAAGACAGGGTCTCTCTGTGTAGCCCTGGCTGTCCTGGAACTCACTCTGTAGACCAGGCTGGCCTCGAACTCAGAAATCTACCTGCCTCTGCCTCCCAAGTGCTGGGATTAAAGGCATGCACCACCACAGCCCGGCCAGAGCAAACTCTTTTAAGCGTGTCTTTTTTCTTTTTCGGTTTTGATTTTAGTTTGGTTTGGTTTTTTGATTTTTCGAGACAGGGTTTCTCTGTGTAGCCCTGGCTGTCCTGGAACTCACTCTGTAGACCAGGCTGGCATTGAACTCAGAAATCTGCCTGCCTCTGCTTCCCAAGTGCTGAGATTTAATGGTTTTCTTTAAGCCTATGAGAAGGAACTAATTATTTTTCATTTACATCCCAAATGCTGCCTTCCCTCCTAGTCCCCCTCGCAGAGCCCTGCCCTCCCCACCCCCTCTCTCCTTTGCAGAGTCCGAGCCACCAACCAAAGAAGGAACATTTTACATGGCAGATACAACAAGTGGCCCATCTGGGATCTGCTGACTAGAAATAGGCATCCAAGGGGCAGGAGCCCACAGGAGGGGGCTGGTGAACAGGCTTGTGGGTGTGTCAGACCTCTCACTCCCATGGTTCCCACTGCACACCCTAGGCAGACTGCTGCACATCCTGAGTAAGGATGGCTTCCTCAGCTACCTGTGCTCGGAGGATGGAAACATCTTCAACCCTGCCTGCCTCCCCGTCTACCAGGATATGACTCAGCCTCTGAGCCACTACTACATTAACTCCTCTCACAACACCTACCTAGTGGGGGACCAGCTGTGTGGCCAGAGCAGCGTTGAAGGGTACATACGGTACGTGGTGGTGTGAGGCGGACCTGCTCATGAGATGGGCTGCGCGTGGGAACTAAGGGTTAGACAACAGAGGTTGGGAGGGAGCGAGAGAGAGCTTAGGGCCTTAGCATCCCTGGATACTGAGGCATTTGGAGACCATCTTAGACATTAGCAGAATGCTAATGAAATCCTAGGGATAAATGGGGTCCTTCTCTTTGTCACAGGCTAGGAACCTCTGAGAATTCAGGAGCCCTGGTGGTTTTTTTTTTTTTTGAGCTAGTATGTGGGGTGCTTTAAAGGAGTGGTTCTCAATCTTCCTGATGCTTCGAGATCTTTTTGTTTGTTATTTTGTCTTTTTTTTCCCCAGAGCTGAGGACTGAACCCAGGGCCCTGTGCTTGCTTAGGCGAGTGCTCTACCACCGAGCTAAAGCCCCAACTCCTTTTTTTGGTTTTCTGAGACAGGGTTTCTCTGTGTAGCCCTGGCTGTCCTGGAACTCGCTCTGTAGACCAGGCTGGCCTCGAACTCAGAAATCTGCCTGCCTCTGCCTCCCAAGTGCTGGGATTAAAGGCATGCGCCACCGCTGCCTGGCCATGCTTTGGTCTTTTAATCCAGCTCCTCATGCTGTAGTTGCTCCCAACCATAAAAATTATTTTTGTTGCTATTTCATAGCTGTAATTTTGCTACTGTTATGAATCATAATGTAAATTTTTTGGAGATAGTTTGCCAAAGGGGTCACAATCCACTGGTTGAGAACCATCACTTTAAAGGAAAGACAGTGGGGTCTAGAGTTAATCCACTCTGGAGTCAACCCACTTTAGGTCGAATTTTAGCTCTTTTGGTGTCCTGGGGGCTAATTCACCTCTGTATGATTCTCTGAGAAAGACAGATGATTAAGGTGCCCGTTCTGTCAGGGTTCTTGTGAGGCACAAGCTATCAGTTGGAAGCTGGTAAGTGATGGTTGCCATTGTTGTGATTAATCGTGATGAGACTGAATAGTTAGCATTGTAGCACTGGCAACTGAGCAGCTTGACAGGTGCCCATTGTAAGGCACTTATGGCATCCTGGGTTCAGTCCTATTGGAGAGAGAGGGGCATGCGCCTGCAGAGTCCACATATTGGAAAGGTAGTGAGGTGGTGTGGAATGGCTTGCTAGGGAGGACTATGAACTGGGGCTAGGTCGAGAGAGATGTGAGCTGCAGCCATGGCCCAGTGGACTGAGATGCCTCCGTGGAAACAGCACTTGAAGTGGTCCGGGTAGGTAAGTGCTAGTGAGCCGTGTTCCTTCCAGAGAAGGGAGAGGCGGCTCTTTAGGTAGAAGATCACACCTTGACCTCTCCTGCCTCTGGGGGTTTGGGCTTCTTGCAGGGCCTTGAAACGGGGGTGCCGCTGTGTGGAGGTGGATACCTGGGATGGACCTGACGGAGAGCCCATAGTTTATCACGGACATACCCTGACCTCTCGCATCCTGTTCAAAGATGTTTTGGCAACACTAGCACAATATGCCTTCCAGGTAGTAGCCCCAGGTTGGGAATAGCACTAAAAAGGACAAGAAGGTCTGAGGGAAATGGAACTGGTGAGGGTTGGAAGGGCCGGTAGACAGTGCAAACAGTTTGATATAGACAAAAGAAGGGTTTTTTCGTTATTTTATTATATATATTATATATAATATATATAGTTTCTCTCTCTCTCTCTCTCTCTCTCTCTCTCTCTCTCTCTCTCTCTCTCTCACATCTCTCTTGGTTTTTCGAGACAGGGTTTCACTGTGTAGCCATGGCTGTCCTGGAACTCACTATGTAGACCAGGCTGTCCTTGAACTCAGAGACCCACCTGCCTCTGCCTCCCAAGTGCTGGGATTAAAGGTGTGCGCCACCACTGCCCAACTGATAAAAGAAGTTTTTAACTCTAAAGCATCAGACAAATATTAAAGGATTACTATGATTAAGTGTTGTACTTGTTACTGGTAATTAGTATTCATACTAGCAACAGCCACTAGTTTCTAGTAGCTACTTCTTTTTTTGTTTGTTTGTTTGTTTTTTTTTGTTTTTGTTTTTTTGTTTTGGTTTTTTGGGACAGGGTTTCTCTGTGTAGTTCCGGCTGTCCTGGAACTCACTCTGTAGACCAGGCTGGTCTCGAACTCAGAGACCCACCTGCCTCTGCCTCCCAAGTGCTGGGATTACAGGCGTTGCGCCACCACCGCCCAGCACTAGTAGCTACTTCTAAAGCTGTCTTTGTTACCGCCCTATGGAGGGGAAGATGGGGATAGGAACAGAGGCATGGGTGAGTGGGGCTGGAGGACATTAGGAAGCTAGAGATGATAGCGCACTGTGAGCTCATAACTAGAGGAATAATCCAACATCCACACTGAGACTGGAAACTCAAAAGGCCTCAGAATGACTTGGATCAGATTTGACATAGGTTTAAGACAGCGTCTCAGCAGTGCCCCTTAGATAGGACCATGTCCCAAGGAATAGACCTAAGACCTCTCCAGTTCTCACAGAGCCCTAAGATGGGGTGGGAGGAGTTTAGCAACCAGTATATTGATTGGAGTTTTCAAGCGGGGGCCTAGGAATCCAGAATTTGGAGTAGGAGGGTATAGGAGTTGGTGGTTCTGAATGTCTCATCCCCTCCCCTCTGCCAGTCATCAGAATACCCTCTCATCTTGTCTCTGGATAACCACTGCACCTGGGAACAGCAGAAGACCATGGCACAGCATCTGACCGAGATCCTGGGGGAGCAGCTACTGAGCACCACCCTAAAGGGACAACTGATTGACATAATGCCCTCGCCAGAGGTAGGGGCTCTGTAGGCCAGCCAGGCTCTACTGTGTCTCTCATAATCTCACCATGGCTCCCTCTTCTACATCCCTGTCTCCATCTTCAGAATGACCATCTTGCTTTTTAAAAAAAAAATTATTTATTTATTTATTTATTTATTTATTTATTTATTTTTGTTTTTCCGAGACAGGGTTTCTCTGTGTAGCCCTGGATGTTCTAGAACTCACTCTGTAGACCAGGCTTGTATTGAACTCAGAAATCTGCCAAGTGCTGGGATTAAAGGCATGTGCCACCATTGCTTGGCAAGATTTATTTATTTCATGTATGTGAGTACACTGTTGCTGTCTTCAGTCACACCAGAAGAGGGCATCAGATCTCATTACAGATGGTTGTGAGCCACCATGTGGTTGCTGGGAATTGAACTCAGGACCTCTGGGAGAGCAGCCAGTGCTCTTAACCACCAAGTCATCTCTCCAGCCTCTCCAGCCACTTTCATAACAGTATATATCAATAGATTTTTAAGAGTATCACACTTATTTATTTTGAGGCAGGAGGTGGTAGTGGCGCTTGTGCCATGGCAAAACACAAGTGTGGAGACCAACAGGAGTTGGTTCTCTCCATCTACCATGTGGTCCTGGAGAGCAAACTCTGATCACCAGGCTTTTGGCAAGTGCCTCTCTACTCACCGAGCACCTTGCTGGCCCAGTGGACATACTTTCCCTCATCACTAAACTTCACTGAGGCTGAGCTGGACCACTGCGCTTCCCCGTCAGCTGTTGCCGATACCTCCATTCCTTTCTCTTTCTCCCCCTCCTAACCTCTTCCTCCTCTTTGAGAAGGTTTTCATGAACCTTAGGCTTGCTACATGTAGCCAAGAATGACCTTTCCTTGAACCCCTGTTCCTCCTGCCTCCACCTCCCAAGTTCTAGTTTTATAGGCATGTGCCACACCACCCAATTTATGATATGCTGGGGCTCAAATTCACAGCCATATGGCCAGCACCATCAGCAGCTTTCTCCAAAAGCTTATAATATATATTCACATTAGAAATTCATATTAGAAAAATCATGAATAGGATTACTGTTCATATATATATATATATATATATATATATATATAATTTTTGGTTTTTTGAGACAGGGTTTCTCTGTATAGCTCTGGCTGTCTGGAACTAACTTTGTAGACCAGGCTGGCCTCAAACTCAGAAATCCACCTGCCTCTGCCTCCCAAGTGCTGGGATTAAAGGCATGGGCCACCACTGCCCCGCTTACTGTTCATAGTTTTAAATTTCATATCATAAGTATGTTTTCATGAATATCTTTTCCTCCATCAACCTTTTTTTGAGACAGGGATTCTCTGCACAGCCCTGGCTGTGCTGAAACTCACTCTGTAGATCAGGCTAGCCTCAAACTTAGAGATCTGCCTTGTTTTGCCTCCCAAGTGGTGAGCCCGCACTGCCCAACTTCTTTCCTTGTTTGTGAGACAGGGTCTCATGGAGCCAGGCTGCCTTTGCACCTTTCATCCTCCTTTCTCCACCTCCCAAGTGCTGGAATGACTGCTGTGTAGGCAGTTTAGGCAGTGCTTGAACCCAGGACCTTGGGCATCCTAGGCAAGCATGCTACCCACTGGACTGCATCTCCAGCCCTCTATCTTTTCATAGCTCTTCAGTGCGCTGTTTTATGTTGCCGCCTGTCAGTTTCACATTTATCAGACACTTAAGTTGTTAATCATTTTCATCTTGTCTATGTGCTTTGTCTATTTAAAATTTCCAGGTTAAAGTGTTTGCATTCTAGGTATGACATTGGTGGTGGTATTCTGGCATGTATAGGTGCTGGCCAAAGAGTTTACATTTCAGCCAAATGTAGTGTTCCCAGCATTCAGGAGGTTGGATCAGGAGGATTAGGAGTTCAAGGCCCATCTCTAGTACATTTTGAGGTAAAAGCCAGCCTATGCTACATGAGACCCTTGCTCTTGCTCAACACACACACACACACACACACACACACACACACAGATTGCATTTTGATAATTTTGATTATTATTGCTGAATTGCTCTCTCGAAAAAATACCAAATTATACTGCAACCAACAGAGGAGAAATAACTGCAATCAACTCCACAGTGAGATGACTCATTACGGCCAACATGGAAGAGAAGAGCCTCTGCTTTTGTTGCTCTGAGTGTCTTGAGCACTGGGACTACGGCGTGCACTCACATGCCTACCACTCTAGTTCTGCTTGCCTAGGCCTTCAGAGTGCCGGAACTACAGGCTTGAGGGACCAACTCTCAATTCATATCTTCTCTAGAGACTCTTCTATTATAAGACTATTCAAAAGAGTATCTCTTCATACTCCTATGTCCTTTATATATGTAAATCTTTAATCTAAGGGGATTTTTTCAGTGTGTAAAATGAGTGAGGGCATATTGATTCTTTTTTTTTTTCCGTATGGATAGAAACATCATACATTTGTTTGAAAATAAGTGACTCTACTAAGTGTCTTAAGGAATCAATCCCCCTGTGAGAAACTTCTGAAGACCCCCGTTCTTCCTCTGCCTCTGGGTTGGTGAGAGCGCTGTTGTTTTCAGGAGGAACTTGAGCAGACAAGTAGACATGTCTCTGCTTTTGTCCTCTAGCAGCTTCGGGGGAAGATCTTGGTGAAAGGAAAGAAGTTAAGAACAATTGAGGTTGACAAGGCGGAAGAAGAGCTGGAGAAAGATGAGAGGTCAGATCTGGACCCAGCCTCCCCTGAGCTGGACTCTCTGCCTCAGCCCGAGTCCCAGGAGCAGGCCTCTGGGAACAAGAAGAAGAAGGTGAGGCAGAACTAGGAATTTTTCGCGTTTTGTTTTGGTTTTGTAATGCCGTTTGGTGATCATGCATTTCAAGCAGAGGGCCTGTTTCTGAAGAGTCTTGAGCCAGCCAGGGTGGAGAGCCAAGGAAGGAAAAAATGTTCTTTTTTTTCAAAGAGGCCTCACTGAATCACTATGTATTCTGCCATCTCTAGCAATGCTGCACTTTATCTATTGCTGTCTACACCTGTACTGCAGTGGCTTCCCAACCTCATGGAACACAAAATCTTAGACCAGAGCTTCTTATTCAAAATGGATGAAGTTAGAACCTCTCTAGTTGAAACCCTTGCTTGCCTCTCTCCTGGGTCCAAGTGGCATGAGGTGTTTCAGGTAGGGTAACTAGATGGATTCTCATGGGCAGGGAGGCAAGTTCAAGAAAGAAGACAAGGATGGCAGGGAGAGATGAAGGAGTTAAGCGACTCTAGACACAACTTTGTTCTTCACAAACTCCTTAAAGGCGAATCTGAATGCCACTTGTCTGTCTCTGTCTCTGTCTCTGTGTCTCTGTCCCTATCTCTCCCTCTAACTATTTTATTGCCTGAATAGAAGTTACTGGACCACGGATTGCTGTGACTTCAGTCTTGTCTGTAATGGATTAGTTAGAATGTTTTGGAAAGTATACATGTGAGGAGGAGCTGGGGGAGGTCAAGTGAGAAAAGGTGCTGTTGGCAGGGCCTCTAGGGTCCGGGTGTGACGTCTGCATTTCTCTCTCTTGTGCCCTTGCATGGCTTACTAACTGACTTATAACTTATCCTGTTCTGAGGCTGTGCTGCTTAAGCCTGTTGTCATGTTTAGGGATGACCATGGGAATTAAGGAGATAAATCCAAAGCTAATGTCCTCCAATCCTTACAGGTGTGGATTTGGTGACCATCCTACTTGGACATATCTGACTGGATTCATGTGCTTTTTGGTTTGTTTTGTCTTTTGAGGCGGTCTCGATACGTATCCTTGGGTGACCTGAAACTCGTTATCAAGACCAAGCTAGGCTCAAACCCATAGAGATCCACCTGCCTCTGACTCTTGAGTACTGGGATTAAAGGCATGCACCACCATGCAAGGATCATGTATACATTTTGACTGAAGATGATTAATGTTCATTTGTTTTTAAGAGAGGTAGGGAGACTGATGCTTCTTTATTTAAAAATAATAAAGGTTCTTTACCCTAGATGTAGCATAGAAATGACCTTCCAAACCCCAAACTGAACCAGATCCGAGCATTATATGCAGACTGCCTTTATTCCCGTCCTCACCCCCAGGTTGTGAAGTGTCCGATGTCTTGTCTGCTTACCTGTGGTCATGTTTTGGCCCAGACTCCTAGTTCCATTCCTGTGTCCATTTTCTTGTCAAAACAGGTGAGGCAGGAGGGAGACTACAGTGGGGAAGCAGCGGGCAGAGGCTCAGGTTGGATGGCCACTAGCTTCTCTCTCCAGACCATGTTAAATTCAGTACCATCTCCTTGTCCAGTTTCCTCTCCAGAGTTCCACAACCATCTTGTGCCCAGACCTATCTGCCCTGGTTGTCTACTTGAGGACTGTCCCCTTCTGCAGTTTCACTCATTCCAAAGAAAACTACCACATCTACGACATTTCATCCTTTTCTGAGTCCAAGGCCAAGAACCTCATCAAGGAGGCAGGTCAGGAGAAAAGTGGGAAGGGTAACTTCAGGCCTAGCAGGCAGGGAGGTAAGTCCCAAGAGACAGAACAAGGATGGAAAAGAGAGATTGAGTTCAGAAATTTAGAGGAGGCTTAAGATAGTCTCACACAGCCCAGTCTGAGCTCAGACTTGCTCTGTAGTTGAGGAACACCTTGAACTTCTGATCCTCTTGTCTCGACCTTCCAAGCTCTGATATTACTCTCTGTGCCACCATTTCCAGTTTGTGCAGTGCCAGGGTGCAAACCCAGGGCTTCATGCCTCCTAGGCAAGCGCTTGACTAAGTTATCAACCCTCAAAGATTTATGAAGAGTGGCACAAAGCTCCAGGGAGAAGAAAATTTTGGGGAGGCGGTCACCTTTCTGGAGCTAGCCTCAGATTTCAAGAACAGTGAAGTAGAATGGGTCCTTGGGACCTGGGAAGTGGGAGAACTCACCTTAGAGACAGAGCTTCATCTCCTCTGTACCCTTTTACAGGCAACGAGTTTGTACAGCACAATGCCAGACAGTTATGCCGGGTGTATCCCAGTGGTCTGAGGACAGACTCGTCGAACTTTAACCCCCAGGAACACTGGAATGTAGGCTGCCAGATGGGTGAGGAGGCAGCAGGGACGGGGAGGAGGGGCGTGGACCACCAGCTGGTGGGAGGCAAACTCCCTAGAGAAAATGGCTGTGGAGGTTAGGGGGATGTTTTAAAGGAGTACTAGGGGGGAAAAAGTGAGAAACGTGGTCTTATTAGAATGTTTCCAGAAGACACCAATTTGAGGACCATGCTCTGTTCTATAGCCTAGGCTGGTTTCAAATTATGTCCTTCCTCAGTCTTCCAAGTGTACTACCTAACTCTAGCAGGTACCTAACTCTAACCTACTACCTTCTTATTTTTTTAAAGATTTTATTTAATGTGTGAGTACACTGTAGCTGTCTTCAGACACACCAGAATCTGTTACAAATGGTTGTGAGCCACCATGTGGTTGCTGGGAATTGAACTCAGGACCTCTGGAAGAGCAGTTAGTGCTCCCAACCGCTGAGCCATCTCTCCAGCCCCTACCTACTATCTTCTAATTTCCCTGAAAAGGGGGCTAGAAGGCCAAGGAGGATGTGTGTGCATGCATGTAATACACACATACCTAGGTGTATATGTGTGTGAGACACAGAGAAAAAAATATTGTTTATATGTATATGAAAGTGACAGTAGGAGGGGGAGGGGAAGGGAGGGAGGGGCAAGGAGGAGGAGAAACAGGGTATATAGCCCCGGATGGGGTTTGATGTGTAGACTAGGATGGGGTTGACCTTGTGGGAGTCCTCCTGCCTCTGCCTTCTGAGTGCTGGGTTTACAAGTGTGTACCATCACATTCAGCTCCTAAGGTGACTTTTTCTTTTTTTTCTCCCCTTGGATTCTCAGTGGCTATGAATATGCAGACTGCAGGAAGTGCGATGGATATCTGTGATGGGCTCTTCCGCCAGAATGGTGGCTCTGGCTATGTGCTGAAGCCAATATTCCTAAGAGATACCCAGAGTTCGTTTAATCCTGAGAGGCCCGTTAGTCTTTATAAGGCCCAGATCCTTGTAGTGCAGGTATGACAGAAACTGGAGAATCTGGAATAGAAGTGTGTATGACAGTGGGTGGGGTGGCTCAATGTGACAGGAGTGTAATTGGTTAAAAATTGTCTACCAGGAGTGGTAGCATACACCTTTAATCCCAGGCCAGAGCTATATAGTGAGACTGTCTCAAATAAATCGTAAGAGGGAAGATAATCTCTTGCAGACTTTGAAGCCAACTGACTAGTTTCAAATCACTTTCTATTTGTGCAACATTGGGCAAGTTCCTTAACTTGTAACCTCAGTAAATCCATCTGTATGATGGGGTAATTCTCTATAGCTTGCCTCAAAGGGTTGTGAGGACTATCAGTTAAAAAGTGCTTACAGTTCCTGGTGCACAGTAAGAACTATAGAAAATTGTAATTGGCGTGCCTACTTTGAAGCCTTTAAAATTTTAGGCTGGAATCTAGATACACTATCTATGCAAGATTTTGCAAACTATAAAGCTATAGTGCAAGTCCTGTCTTCTTTAAGGTGAAGGCTGGATGAGGGAGTCTGGCCTAAGCAGACTCATGAAGTTGGTGTTCTGGTTGCAGGTGATCAGTGGTCAACGACTCCCCAAAGTGGACAAAACCAAAGAGACAACCGTTGTGGATCCACTGGTGAGAGTAGAGCTCTTTGGTGTTCCCGAAGACACAAAGGAGCAAGAGACCAACTATGTGGAGAACAATGGTGCGCCTGGGCATGGGGAGGGACCAGTCCAGACTGCTGATTCTATCTTGTCCTCCATTTGATCATCTGGTGCAGTCCATGTGACTCTGCACCCTCATGGGAGACAAAGTGAAATCATCCAGGGAATCCTGGCCATCCCTTACAGGTTTATGAATTGGGAAAAGTTCTTATGCTTTTTATATTCTCCACTTGTAAAATGTTGATTGGCATCTATATTAAACAAGAATGCAGGCGAAGCAATTCAGTATGGGCCTAATGAAAATGGTCAGTCTGTTCTTTTATTCCTATCTCCATTTCAGGTATTAATCCATACTGGGGGGAGACATTCTATTTCCGGATCCAGGTGCCTGAACTTGCCATGTTGCGTTTTGTGGTAAAGGATTATAGCAGGACATCACGAAATAACTTTATTGGCCAGTACACTCTGCCTTGGACCTGCATGAAACAAGGTGAGTCAGATCTTACTCTTGGCCAATATCCCAACTGTGGCTCCCTTCCTGATCCAATTCTTCTGCCCATTTCCAGGTTACCGACATGTATCCTTGCTCTCCAAAGATGGCACTAGCCTCCATCCAGCTTCCATCTTTGTGTACACATGCATGCAGGAAGACCTGGATATGGACGAGCCCTGAGGTAGGTGTTCCACAGCAAGGGTGGATAGATAATACTGGCTTTAGATGTCAAGGTACAAAATTTCCCCGCCTCGCCCCGTTCCTCTAAGACAGGGTCTTACTATGTAGCTTAGGCTGTCCTGGAACTCACTATGTAGTCTAGGCTGGCCCCAAACTCACAGAGATCCATCTGCCTCTGCCTCCAGAGTGCTGGCATTAAAGGCATGAGCTGCTGACTGGCATACCTTGCCATTATTAAGCAAACCTAATCTTTTTTCTTTTCTTTTCTTTTTTTTGGTTTTTCAAGACAGGGTTTCTCTGTGTCGTCCTGGCTATCCTGGAACTCACTCTGTAGACCAGGCTGGCCTCGAACTCAGAAATCCGCCTGCCTCTGCCTCCCAAGTGCTGGGATTACAGGCGTGCGCCACCACGCCCGGCAAATCTAATCTTTCTTCCAGTCTTCCCCGCCCTTCCCTTCTGTACACTCTACTAGAGTTCACTCCTTACTCTTGCCCTAGGCTTATTCCATCCTCAAATTGTTAATCTTTCCTATCATCTCTGACTAGAAACACAGGGAGGGCCTTGAAGCAGAACAATCTACAGATGCACTATCCTTTCCAACCCACAACTTCCTCAAAATCCAGAGCCAGCAAAGGATCAATGTGCGATCAAGGTTCCCGGGCGAAGGTTGAGGAAGAATGCCTGACCCCAAACTATGACTCTCTAGAGAACAATGCACAGCCCTGAGTCCCCACTGGACTGCTGCTCCTTAGCTGGTCTAAATAGAGCTTCTCTGTCCAATTTGGCTCCTGTATGGTCTGTCATTATTGGGCAAGAAGGGTCAGTATGGGGGGGGGGCTTGTAGTACAGAGAAACAAAAGTTTCCAAGGGCTCTCCTCTGTGCTGCATTAAAAGGTAATGAAAGAGAAGCTTATAAAGAATGGGGCAAAAGCAGGCAGGGTATCTGGCCTTCCCTGGTTAGGCCTTTCCCCTGCCTCGATGCCTGTTCTTCCTGCTGCTGCTGAGCCAGTCTTTCGACTGCTGATTGAAGCTGCCTCTGGGCAGAAGCAGGATGGGGGAGAACCCTCTTCTGACAAATAAGAGCTTGAAACCAGAAGCCAGGGAAGAGTGAGCCTTCCCAAGTGATCCGGGTCTGTTTCAGAACTGCTTTGAGGTAGAAGAGACAAAGGACAGAGGCCAAGAAAAAGATCAGGCAAACTCGGATGACAGCCTAGGAACCATAGGACAGGGATCTCAATAAATCTGTTAGACTGGAGATGGTCTGTTTACGTGCTTTACAGAGCACTGGGCACAAGGACGAATGCAACTAGGTACAACTGTAGAAAATGGTGAAGAAAATAGGATTTTTTTCCTTTTCTTTTCTTTTTTGTTTTTTTCGAGACAGGGTTTCTCTGTGTAGTTCGGGCTGTCCTGGAACTCACTTTGTAGACCAGGCTGGCCTTGAACTCAGAAATCCGCCTGCCTCTGCCTCCCAAGTGCTGGGATTAAAGGCATGCGCCACCACCGCCCGGCAGAAAATAGGATTTGAAACAGTAAAAAGGAAAGATGATGGAATGAAAAAAAACAAAGCCCTTATAGCCAGGGCCTCTGATGCAATAATGGTGGACACTGAAGATTCAGTCACAGGGCAACCACAGCACTTCTCAAGAAATCAATGTTTTAGTCCAAGCCTATCTTTTATATAACTGTTAATTTCAAAGGCCAGAGTCCCAAGGGTAGAGTGTGTTCCAGCCACACTGACATCCCCAAGCCAGTCCTCCCTCAGGCCCTGAGTTCCGCAGGCTAGCTATAGTCCCAGTTTGCATATCTGGACTGTATGTTCTTCCTACACCAGATGAGGGAAAGGGGCTCAGCCCTCAGGTCCAGTAGGGGGAGCAGCAGGAGCAGGAGGGCTGGGATCTTCCAGCTTCACGTCATGTAGATGCACTGTGGGAGTGGTAGGGTCTTTGCCAACACCCTGGTTGGGGTCGGCCTGGTCAGGGTGGTGCCTACGCACGTGCTTGACCACCTGGAACTTTTGCTTGGCCTTGTAGCTGCAGAGGCGGCAGAAGAATGGGTGGCGATCGGTATGGGTAAGAGCATGATGTCGCAGTCCAGCAGCCCAGCGGAAAGCACGGTGGCAAACATTGCAAACGTAGGGTTTGGCCTCGCTGTGCTTTCGGAGGTGGGTGCGCAGCAGGAAACGTGTCTTGAATGCCTTGCCGCACTGCTCACACATGAAAGCCCGTGCCTCTCTGTGCCGTGTCTCCCGGTGTACACGCAGCGCGTCAGCCCGGTTGGTGCAGTACTCACACTCAGGACATTGGTATGGCTTCAGTCCTATACAACAAATACCAATCACCACGGAAGAGGGAAGAACAGGGTCAGTGAGTCGTCATAAGTCAGTATGATACTTAGATATAAACAAGACAGCAGCACGCTAATGACCACACCCTTCTGTCCCAGGCACACCTGACATTCCGTATCCTTCTCCACTCAGTTCTTGTATACACACAGGCTCCAATGGATCTGACAACTAACTGGACCTGTAACTAACTAGCTTACCTAACAGTAAAGAATATTCAACTATGATGGGTATACACAACTATGGGAAACTCGGGCTGGAGAGATGGCTCAGCAGTTAAGAGCACTGACTGCTCTTCCGAAGGTCCTGAGTTCAAATCCCAGCAACCATAAGGTGGCTTACAATCATCTGTAATGAGACCTGATGCCCTCTTCTGGTGTGTCTGTAGACAGCTACAGTGTATTTACACATAATAATAAATAAATCTTTAAAAAAAAAAATGGGAAGCTAACCCTTCCTTGGTCACATGATACTACAAAACTTAAAGACTCCATTTAGACACACTTTATTATCAAACTAAAAGAGAGTGAGTGGGGGGGGGAGGGAGGGAGGGAGGGAGGGAAGAAGGAGGGAGGGTGAAAGATAGAGAAAATATTCAAAAAAGGAATGGGGGAAATGACATGTAATTGAAGGTACCCAGTCATTAATCCTTTACAGAGAATCCATAGTTCTCTGTAGTGGATTCCATATGCTAGAGAACAAAACAAATTAATAGGGAACTTGGGGCTAGAAGGATGACTCAGGTTAAGAACACTGGCTGTGCCAGGCGGTGGTGGCGCACGCCTTTAATCCCAGCACTAGGGAGGCAGAGGCAGGCAGATTTCAGAGTTTGAGGCCAGCCTGGTCTTGTGAGTAAGTTCCAGGACAGCCAGGACAGAGATAAACCCTGTCTCAAACACCCCCCCACCCCCAAAGAAAAAGAGTACTGTCTACTCTTCCAGAGGAGCCGGGTTTAATTCCTAGCACCCATATGTAGCTCACAACTGTGTATAACTCCAGTTCCCGGGATTTGGCACCCTCACACATACATGCAGTCACAACACCAGTGCACATAAAAAAATAAATCTTAAAAGAAAATCACCTTTTCCTCACTCACAATCATTCTACCACATGTACATAGAAACCAAGTATCTCTCAGTAGTTACTGAAAATTGAGTTGGAGGTTCTCCATGTGTGACCCTATATGTGTGTGAACATGTATCATAACCACAGGGGAAGCTTTGTAAATTCACTTGCCCAGGCTTTCAGGTAAAACTCTTCGGTTTCCCCACAATGGGCTAAGGAGCCATTTCTAGTATTTGTTCTTCTAGTGTATCCCTTATTCCCAGTGTGAAAGAAAATTAGGCTCTGAATCTGAGTGAGGACACCCAACATTGCAGGGAGGTTAGGTTTTCCAGAGAACAGGGGAATCCCTTAAGCAGAACAGTCAACTCATACACTCACCTGTGTGCTTGGTCATGTGGTACTTGAGTTGGTTGACCCACTTGCACTTGTATCCACACTCAGGGCACAGGTACTTCCGTTCCTCCTTATGGATCCGCATGTGGTACTGGAAGGAAGATCAAATGCAGAAGGTTTACTCCCCACACAACACAGTGCTTCTCTTTAGGTCTCAGTTGTTTCTTACTAGCTGTGTTACTGGGTAAGCCAACCCCTAATTCTGTCTAATAATCTTTAACATGGGGAATAGTGTAAGCATCTGTGTGTGTATGTATATGAGATGGGTGACTAATCCCAAGGCCTGTGTATATTATTAGGCAAGCACTCTTATCCCTGAGTTCCCTACCCAACTTGAATTTTCAATGGATTAAAAATGCAATACTAGGGAAATTTGAAGTCCTTAATAAATGTTAGCTATTACTACCCAGATTATTCTCAAAGCACTGTATGGCAGTTATTGAATTTACCTTTACAAAAAATAATCTAAATTTTGAGAAGTTAAGGAACCTATTCAGAGTCACAATTGAACTATGTTACAGAATCTAGTGCTCAGCAATCAAGAGCACTGGTTGCTCTTCCACAGGATCAGGGTTCAGTTTCCAAAATCCAAATGGCAGTCACAACTGATCTTAACTCTAGTTCTAGAGGATCTGACACCCTCTCACTCTGTAGACACTAGGCACATATTCTCTCTCTCTCTCTCTCTCTCTCTCTTACACACACACACACACACACACACACACACACACACACAATCACACCACAGAATCCAGAGCCTACATTCCTTGCATTTCCTATCATGTGGTCTTTGACCTTACCTTGAGGCGAGAAGGGTCAGCACAGGCATAGGAGCAAAGGTGACAGTGGTAAGGCTTTTCCCCAGTGTGGATGCGGCTGTGCCAGGTGATCTTCTGCCGATTTTTGGTGCTATAGGCACAGTCGGTACACTTGTAGAGCCGGGTACCTCCATGTCCCTTTACATGGTGATCAAGCACCAACTGATGGCGACATGCAAAGTCACAAAAGGGGCAGCAAAGAGAGGGCTGGCCAGCATCCCCATCGGAGGGGGCTGTTGACGTCTCCTCGTGCTGCTCCAGGTAGTGTTTCACCAGGCCTACTCGCTCCCGGGCAGCAAAGCTGCAGAGCTGGCAGCGGTGGCTGAAGTGATGTTGCCTCCGATGCTCATCGAGTGCTGGCCTGCTAGGGAAGGACTCCTGGCAGGCCCCACACTCCAGCCTTGGGTGCTGTTTACGGGTGTGTCCTCGCAGGCTGGCAGGACTGGGGCAGAGCAGGCCACAGTGGGAACAGTGCAAGGGGCCCTCAGTGACCTCTACAGGACAGCCAGAGGAAGGAGGTGTGGGTTCTGGGTGTCGTCGCAGAGCATGCTGCTTAAGTGCTGTTTCTGAGCTAAACTGGGCCTCACACTGAGTGCAGGAAAAGGAAGGGGTGCCTTGGTGGCAGCTGTTGACATGGCGAGTGATGTCATGACGAAGATAACCACTATAGTCACACAGTGGACAGAAGTGGGTGGGCGTTTTGTCATGTACTCGTAGTTGGTGCAAACGCAGTTTTGAGTTGGTACCAAATGTCTGAGGGCAGGAGCTGCAAGGGATGCGACCAACACCTGTGTGCCGAGACTGGTGGGCCTCTAACCGGTACCGTCTAGTAGTAGAAAAGTCACAGAAAGGGCACTGATGTGGCTTCACACCCTCATGCTTGAGACGCCGGTGCTGCTGAAGGCACCGACTTTGCTTGCAGGTAAAGCCACAGTCCCCACACTGCAGAAGGGGCCGGGGGCCAGAGGCTGGGGATGAAGTGGGATGCCTCTGCTTTTGATGGAGCCTCAGTGCAGCAGCAGCAGGAGCAGTGAATGAGCAGAGGCCACAGTGCAGATCTCCAGACTCCAGGGGGCAGCCCTGGGTCTGGTGAGTCCTCAGGGTCCGCTCCTGCTGACAGCTAAAGGGACATGTGGGGCAGGAGAAGAGGGCACCCTTTTGCTTCTGAGCCACAACTGTGCCCCTATCGCTAGGGCTGGAATCTGTACTCCCAGTATTCACGAGGGTAGAGTCCCCATTGTTAAGAGGAAGCACAACAGCATGAGTCTGGGGGCGCCCACGCTTTTTTCCCTGGCTACGCCCCCCTTTGCAGCCTTCAGTCACATGAGAGGTAATAGAGGAAAGCCGAGAACAAAGGAATGTGCATGAGCTGCAGTGAAACTTGCCCTGCTCAAAGTGGAACTTCTCAGAGGTCCCTGTGGGTAAGGAGTTTCCTGGTGGAGAGGTTGGGAAGTCAGAGGGTGTGGGAAGAGGTTCCTCTACTCCTGGCTCCCCAGGGAGCTCAGAAGGAGCATCTTTTGGAAGCAAGAGCTCTACCTTTGATGGTAAAGGTGGGGGCTTCCTACTTTCAGCATCCTGTGAGGCTTGGCTACCTGGGAGCTGAGGATGTAGAGTGGGAGAGACAGGTTTGGCCAAGGCCTTGTTCTTTCTAAGAAGAACAGGGCATTTCTTTATCATGTGGGTGCTGAGACCACGCTGTTGCTTAAAGCTAGCTCCACACTCAGGGCATAGCAGGGGCTCTCGGCGACCTTGGCACCCCGATTTGGAGTGCAGAGTTAGGGCTTTTTCCCGACGAGTGATGAAAGGACAGTGTGGGCAGCGGAAGGCTCTCCCTTCTCCCTGGATCACTACCATCTGTACCCGGCCTTCCAGCACCAACGCTTCTGCTTGTTCTTTGTCCTGTCTCCTCATGGCCTTAAGTAGTGACTCTGACTCAGGAAACTGAGGCAACGGTACAGTTTCAGCAGTCAGAGTTGCCTTGAATGTGTTAGGTGCCTCTTCAGAGGTTAGGGGATTTCTGGGAGGCTCAGAGGCTAGCTTCTCCAGAATGGGCTCTTCCTCAGCAACCAAGGCCGGAGTCGCAACACTGTCAAAGCTGGACAGTTCTGGTTCTTCTAGTTCACCTGTTCCCAGTGGTCCTGAGGGATCTAGAGGCCTGAGCTGCACAGTGGCTGTTTCGGTGAGCTCCTCGAGGGGTGGCGGCTCGGCCTCAGGTTCTAGCTCTACCCTCAGGGCCTCCAAGTGTAGTGTGCAGCCACCCTCTTCTACCTCCCCCAGGCTGGGGCTGCCAACCTGGTCATCCTCTTGGGGAGCCTCAATGCCATTTTTGGTGCTTGCCTCCTCATTTGTCTCTGGCAGGGCCTGGTCCACACTGGAGCTGGCCACAATCTCATGTTCATGGTCTTCTCTCTCAGGCTGGGCAGACAGCTGGCCTGAAGGTCCTGAGTCTGAAGGAGGTACCAGGCACTGCCTGGCCCCCTCCAACTCTTGGCTGGCATTGCAGAACTGCCAAACCTGGTCCCCTGGCATGTAGCCATGGACCTTACGCTTGTGGAAAAAGAGTGTGGTGTTGCTAAAGGTACGGTAGTCACAGAGGGCACAGTGAAACTCGCGGAGATGGGTGTGCTTGCAGTTCTCATGGCTCAGGAGGGCCTGCTTGTGGCGGCTCTGATAGCTACAATAGCGGCACGGGTAGAGAGGGGCAGGGGTGCCAGGGTGGTGCTGAGAAGCCATGTGCTTCTGCAGCTCATACTTCCGCTTACAGGCAAAAGCACAAACCTCACACATGAGGGACTTGCCCTGGTGCCGTAGTTTGTGGCTGCTCAGCTGGTCAGCCCGATGGCAGCGGTAGGAGCACTGGTTGCATTGGTATCTGAGGAAGACAAAGAGTCAATCACAACAGCCAATTGTAACAGTTCACAGTCACTGACTACATACTTGGGGCCTGGGTCTACCCTCTGTGCTGCATGTGTGAACCAGCTGATTTAACCAGCCCTCCACCATCCTGTGAAATAGGTATTTCTACTTTATAGGTGAGACCAAGACGCTGAAGTTAAGAGCCTGCCTAAGAGTCCCAAAGGAAGTGATGGGCAGAGACAACCTAGCTTCAGAGCTGGGTCTCTCTATTCTATTCTCTATACTGCTCCCACCCCAACCCCAATAAGGTGCTATGGATTGGACTCAGTCAGGGCTTCGTGCATGCTAGAAAAGTTCTACCAGAGTTCCTACTTCCTACAGGAAAGTGATCCTGAGTGGGGCAGGTGTGCCAGGGTGGCATTATCCACATGAACTCTAAGGAACTGGCACAGCAATAGCCCCATGGAGCAGGTTTTTGTGCTTTGCTGTCAATCCCCAGTGGAGGCATAAAATCTACAGACCGAGCCGCCAGGCAGTTGTGTCCACAGGTTAGAGAATTTGTCCGGATCTTAAAGTGGCCATTTGGTGCCATTTAAGTGTGCAGATCCATTTTCCTGAGACCAAATTCTAAGAATTCAAGTAATACTTTTTAAAAATATGGGTTCTGAGGATTGAACTCCTCAAAATGTCATGATTGAAGGCAAGCACTTTACTGACTGAGCCATCCCCTCAGTCCCCAAGTGACACTTTAATCTCCATTTTCCTTCTGGCCCAGAATGCTCTCACAATTCAGAATGGGCCACAGTGGCAGGACTCAAAATGTAGGCGATGGAGCTAAGATGATGGTATTAGAGAATGGTGTTAGAAAGGAAGCAATGGGACCCGGAGCCTGATACAACAGCTAAGTAGCATAATAGTCTCGGGACAGAGATGGAAGGGTGTGTGTCATACCTGAGGTCCCCTGCATGTTTCCGCATGTGCACACTCAGGTAGTGCTTCCACTTGGTGACATAGCCACATTCAGTACACATGTAATCCTTGGTGTTGGAGTGGGTCAGCATGTGCTTGGATAGGTAGCTAACGTCTCGGCACGTGAAGTCGCAGAGCTCACATTTGTGAGGTTTCTCTCCTTATATTGTGTGTAGGGGAAAGAACAGAGGATAGATATAGATGGATTTTGTGGCCATATCATCTCTTCCAGCTAGTTTGCTATGATGCCAGGCAGGATCAAAAGCTTTATGTACTACCAGGTATGTAGCAAACTCCACAAGAAACAAGGCTATACTAGAGCTGTCTCAAGACAGTTCCTCCAATTCTTATATACCAAAGAAGAAAAGAAAAAGTAAGCATTGAGTAAGCTTTGAAAGATTAAAGTCTACCTTTGCTTAAAAAAAAAAAAAAAAAAAAAAAAAGGTAGTTGGTACCTGTAGCTTAATTCCTTCTCATTTCCTGAGTACAGACTAAAACAAGAGCAGAAACTGAGCTGGGACTCTAGATTCCACCAGAGTGATGTGTATGAGCAGCCAGCATTTATCCAATGCTCCCATGTGCCTGAGCACTGGATGAAGCATGTCCTCTCTGAGTCTTCATAACAGCACTATGAAGATGCTATTATTACCACTATTTTATTGGTGGGAAAAATCAAGGCACAGAGAAATCACACAACTATTTTATTAAATGGTGAATCACATAGCCTTGTGCAGCCTGTTTCCTTATTTCCAGAAAGGGAGCAACAAAATATAGATCTCACATGGTTGATGTATTAAAGAAGACATATCTGCCCAGTCTCAGTACCTGAGAGGCAGAGGCAGGCAAATTTCTGAGTTCGAGACCAGCCTGGTCCACAGAGCAAGTTTTAGGTCAGCTAGTGCAACACAGAGAACACCTGTTTCAAAAGCATAAATGAGGGCTGGAAAGATGGCTCAGTGGTTAAGAGCACTGACTGCTCTTCCAGAGGTCCTGAGTTCAATTCCCAGAAACCACATGGTGGCTCACAGCCATCTGTAACGGGATCCGATGACCTCTTCTGGTGTGTCTGAAGACAGCGACAGTGTACTCATATACGTTAAATGAATAAATAAATCTTAAAAAAAAAAAAAGCATAAATGAATCAACGAATGAATGAATGAATGAATGAATGAGACATACCAAGTTGTCAGTGATATACAGTGAGAACTCAAGGAAGAGCTGTCCCAGTACTTGCTCAATACTGGCTATGTTCCTTTAAGACCCACCCACACCTTCAGCCACTACTATATGGTAAAGGGCAGGCAATATAGCTCTCTCTGGTCTTACTGTAGATCAAAATTTAACTTCTCAACTAAATTTTTGTCTCTTACCATTTCCTGCCTTGCTTACAAGATTATAAAGGATGAAATAGGATAATACATATAAAAGATTGCTATAAACTATGTAATATAACACAGGCACAGATTTTAGGAAAAGGCCTTGAAAAAGAGTCTATGAATAAACTGGTCAGAAATAAAGTGTTCAATGGGGTCAACACTAGCTTTGACAAAACTGTCTAAAAATGATTCTAAGAGGCAGGCGGATTTCTGAGTTGGAGGCCAGCCTGGTCTACAGAGTGAGTTCCAGGACAGCCAGGGCTACACAGAGAAACCCTGTCTTGAAAAAAAAAATTCTACTAACCAGAAGAGTTTCTGTGGAAAACTGGTTTAATGGCCCATCAAGTCATAGATGTTTGCACCAATCACAGAGATGCTGCTGTAGTAGGAGGCCCCATTTAGCTGCTATCTAGGCTTCAGTGATTCTAACTCAGCAGTTTAGAGTTCCTGAGTTCAATTCCCAACAACCACATGGTGGCTCACAACCATCTATAATGGGATCCAATGCCCTCTTCTAGTGTGTCTGAGGACAGCAACAGTGTACTCATACACATAAATAAACCTAAAAAACAAAACAAGTACAATCTTCAGGGCACTAGAGGTGACCAGTTCTAAGGAAAGTCACAATTTATATGGATGGTTGGTTATTCTCCCTTCTCCTGCTCCAACAGACTGTCTCAAAACTTGAATTATGAAGGAAGTTATCTGGTCTGGAATTCTTCACTATAAAAGGCTGAATATTCACCTATCTGCACTTGACTAGGGGTATCTAGGACTGGACAAGTGTGAGGAATGGTAGTCCAGTGTTAGACAGGTTCTAAAATCATACTACATAGATTCAGACACTAGCATGACTACTTTTGCTAGTTAAATGACACTCAACCTATGTCTCACTTATAAATTTGGGCTACTAGAGTTGTGCCCATAAACTTGAAGTCAGACGAAGCTGTAAGCAATGCCCTCTGTGTGATGCTTAGTACCCAGGAAAAGCTCATGCCGACCATCACCTTCACCACATTATTACACTACTAGAAGGATGAAAGACATCTCACCAGTATGTAGCAGCATGTGTCGGATAAGCACTCTTTTGTGGGCAGTGGCAAAGTTACATTCAGAGCATTGGTGGATCTTCTCATGAGCATGCATCTTGCCAACATGGTCCTGGTAGGCTACTGGGTTGAAGGTGGCAAAGGGGCAGAAGGTGCACCGTAGCTCTTCACTGCCTGGGTGACCTTGTTTCTTATGTTTGCGGAACAAGTGCTTATTGGAGCAGGCAAAGTCACAGTGGGGACAGTGGAAAGCATAATGGCTCTTGTGGTGGGCTTCCATGGCTTCAGCTGTGGCAAAAAGCATGGGACACGAGTGATGGCGGCATTCCACAGCCCGTACTCCATGGGTCTCCTTTAGGTGCTTTAAAAAGGCCTTACGGTCAGGAGCTACATACGTGCAGCCCTCCTGAAAGCAGTGTAGGGGTAATGGTTCTGCTGCAGCTGCTGCTGTGTGGCTCTTGAGGTGTTCCTTGAGTGCTTGGCTGAGGCGGAATTCCTCACGGCAGACAGGACAGGCATAGGTGTCTGAGTAAAAGTTGGAAATATCCTCATGCATGCTGGCCATGTGGCGGTTCAGTGCATTCCTCTCCACTGCACTGTAGTGGCACAGAGGACACCGGTGGGCCTTCTCGCCCAGCTCCCGCAGCAGATGGGTCTTGAGCTTGCTCTTGCTGGTGAAGAACTTTTGGCAGTTAGGACATTGGAGGCTTGGGTCTGGAAAGTGCAGATGCAGGTGCTCTACCAAATGGGTCCGCTTCTTAAAGCAGCGCTTGCATTCTGGGCACATGTGTGTCTTGAAGAGAGACTCAGTGCCTGAAGCCACGTGCCCTAAGAAAGAGAATGCAGAGGGTTAGGAGTCAGATTCTCTAGTAGTTCATTAAATGACAGGAAACAGAAGCCACAGTTTGTCCAGATACAAATATCATTGTGGCCTTTCTTGTCATGAAAACCAATCACAAGAGTCTCAAGTAAGAGGCAAGAAACTCCTCTATTAAGAAAAACAGACCATAAGGACTACTAATACCTCCTTGTGGCCTGGTTCAGGTGTTTTCCCAAGTCACCCACTATTCCTAACGTTTATTTAGAGCCGCACCAGAGAATCTGCATAGAGCCTTCTTATTCTGCTGCCCTTGCTTTATACAGATAAGCTGAAAGATCAGCAGGGCTGGTGAGAAAGAGCCTCAGATGACTGAGCGGAAAGAAAAGTACTCTAAGCTGCCAAACACTGGCTCACTAAGCTCTAGATAATTGAGTGATGGTAATAAATACAATCAGATCTTTTTTACTTGCCAGACATAAATATAATCCCTGTGGGATGAATTTGTTTCTATTATGGGATGAAGTACTGCTATTGAGTTTGAAAGTGGAAGCAAAGATTCAGGAAAAAAGTCTTAGGAAGTTAAACAAAACAGGTAGATGAGCAATAACTTGCACTAGCTGCACTAGAACCAGAGTCCCTTTTCCCTGCTAAAGAGGTCCCTGTCTGTACTGGACTGTTTTATGTCAATGTGACACAAGCTAATTTCATCAGTGAGGGGGGAACCTCAATTAAGAAAATACCTTCATAAAACTGGGCTCTGGTTAATTACAAGGCAAATTTTCTTCGTGATCGATAGGGGATGTGGGTGGGCTTGTGGTCCTGAGTTCTATAAGAGTGCAGGCTGACCAAGCCAGTAAGTAGCACCCTTCCATGGCCTCTGCATCAGCTCCTACCTCCAGGTGCCTGGCTTGTTGTGAATTCCTTTCCTGACTTCAATGATGAACAGTGATATGGAAGTGTATGTCCAAAAAACCCTTTCATCCCCAACTTGCTTTTGGTCAAAGTGTTTCATCATGGCAACAGAAACCCTAAGACACTGGCTGAGGAAACCTTGCCTACAAGAATAAATTGTATTTACAACTGCCCTATGCTATTAGCTTACCTGACCTATTATTCATCAATGTCTACTAGACTTTGTGGTGGTTTTTAAGTCCTAGAGATTAAGCCTAAGGACTCACACATATTAAGGATTACTCTATTATTACTTCCCTAGCCCTATATCTTGACTTTTGAGTCTAAGTAGAACAGAAAGAATACATGTAGGCTGGAGAAAAGGCTCAGTGGTTAAGAGCACTGACGGCTCTCCCAGAGGTCAATTCCTAGCAAATACATGGTGGCTCACAACCATCTGTAATGGGACCCAATGCCCTCTTCTGGTGTGTCTGAAGACACCTACATTATACTTGTAAATAACAACCAACCAACCAACCAACCAACCAACCAACCAACCAACCAGATCTGAACTGAAGCTCAGACAACCCAACCCAGAGTCTAAATGCCAGCTTCTTCACTCTCCACTCCTCTCTACCATGAAGAGCTTCAATCTCAGTGATGTTATTACCTTCCAACTGCTGAGCCCCTTGACTTTTATCCAAGACTTTCTGGGAGTCTTTTTGGGCGACACTCTCCTCTGCCTCTACATCCTCCTCTTCAGCTGACTCCTGCCCAGGCAAAGGTGTACCTGCTTCCTCAGGTTCTCTGTCTCCTGGAGGCGGTTTGGCAGCTGGGAACACATAAAACTTAGTCCACAAGGGCCAATGATTCAATGCTGGTACTTTATTTACTGGCAAGCAAATTACCCTTCTCTCTCTTTAGCAGGTAAGGATCTTGGATGCTAAGTAAACGTATGTATTCTTACTCAAGACAAGGACATGAAGAGCAAGAGTAAAAGCCTAGTCTTGAACAAAGGGAAACCGAGGGGGGGGGAGGAGGGAGTGTGTTGGATGGAGAGGCATATACGTGGAGGCAGGGGGAAGGGGGAAGGAGGAGGGGAGGGGTAGGGGTTGGGGGGCCTTAGGGGAGGGGGGATATTGGGAAAGGTTTTACCATTGGCAATGTAAATGAATACGATATTCAATAAAAAAAAGAAAAAATACCCCTAAAAAAGAAAACAAACAAACCCTAGTCTAAAAACCTCAGACCCCTTGAAGGTTAGACCTTTGAAGTTACGTGGAAGCCGGGAGGGGTTAAGAGGCAGAAAGGAGTATAAAGTACTTCCTTGGGCCAGGTCTCCAGAGCTAAAGGCTGGAATGGTTCACAGCAAAGACACATACCCTGACTACTCATTGTTCTACTGAGGAGTCTAATTTGGATGTCAGGTTTACACCTTGCCCCTAACATCTCTTTCTAGATATTAGAGTAAAAAAGGGGGCCTGCCAGTCAACTTCTCATGGTATGTCATCACCTGGTCTATTTTTTGTTTCCTGCTCCTACACTTAGCTCATGCTAAGTTTTGTAGTTTTTGAGACTAAAAGGAGAAATTGATAAAGTATTACCCTTCTTGAGATTTCTTTTAAAAATAACCCTATTCCTTTCTACCCACTCTCACATCATTTATTTATTTGAGACATAATTATATATAGTCTAAGTTGGCTTGGACTTTGCTATATGGCTAAAGATGACTTTGAATTTCTAACCCTCTTAAGTGCTAGGATTACAGACATGCACCATTTCCTCCAGCTCTAGTCTCACTCATTCTAAAGGTAATCTACAAACATTCTACTAGTAGCAACAGTCACTGAGAGGCACTTAAGGTCTGAAATGAATCAACAGGGATATTCCTAAAATAATTTCAGATTATATGTTGCATAAGCCAAATTTCACTCTTTGTTGTAAACACTGGATTCCCTTTGTCACATGTATTCATTCTAATTGGTTAAGTTTTCTAGAGTCTTTCCTATATCACCCAGTAATTCCATTCTTTTAAGTCACTGACTATATTCTGTCATATTCATAGAACAGTCATACTGAAAACAAATGTCTCTTATAAGAGATCCACTATGGCTACATTCTAGGCATAGGACTACTGGACCCCGGCCACCTACCTGGCAGTAGCTCCTGGGATGGAAAGCTCTGAACGGCAGAAAGTTCTCCCCGTGTACTGGCTCCATGGCTCCGCTGATGCTGCCGGAAGAGTTTGACGTTGGAGCCCATGAAGCTGCAATGGCTGCAGTGGAAAGGGTAATGGGCCTGCCGATGCAGCTCCATTCCCTGCTGACTCCCAAAAAGCAGGGAGCAGCCCCGGAATGAACAGGGCACAGGAACTGCCTTGTGGGTCTGTTTCAGGTGATGCTGCAGACCCTTGCGATCTTCAGCAGAGAATACACAGCCAGACTCTGGGCAGGAGAACATGTTGGGAGTGACCCGGTGAATCTTGAAGTGGCTCTTCAAGGCCTGGGGTTGGACAAACTCTTGTCTACATACAGGACATGGCAGGGGGCTATCTGGCAGGCTGGGGTCCTGCAGAGGGCCATGGAGGGTGAGGTTGCTGGGGGGCAGCTCTACAGAGCATGGGGGACTAGAGAGGTCCTGCACAGCCTGAATATGGGTCTCAGTGCACTGGTGCAGGGAGAGCAGAGTAGGCTCTGCAAAGCTCTGTTCACAGCGCTCACAGAAGTATACCTCCACCACCTTTACCAGGACACCTGCAGGCAGAGGACCGACAGAGAAAGGCACAGAATCAGATGGAACAAGACTTGAAGGAGTTAGTCACTAGTAGAAATGTAGGTGAATCTTTTCATAGTCATGGAGTAGAGACAGACTTCAAGTCTGGCTCTGTACTGGGCTATAATAAGCCTATAGGTCAGGGATAACTGAATGGTATCTGGCATATGTCTTTGGATTTCTCATGTCTGGTGAAATACTTGGCAAAGGATGTGTGCTTAGTAACTGTGTTAATGAATTAACAAACAATAAAAAGCATTAAGAAGCCGGGCAGTGGTGGTGCATGCCTGTAATCCCAGCACTTGGGAGGCAGAGGCAGGCAGATTTCTGAGTTCGAGGCCAGTCTGGACTACAGAGTGAGGCCAGGACAGCCAGGACTACACAGAGAAACCCTGTCTCGAAAAACCAAAAAAAAAAAAAAAAAAAAAAAAAAAGCATTAAGAAAGCATATTTGGAGGCAAAGTCTACAAAATGGCTGCCATGTAAGATGAAGACTTGAGTTTGGATCCCTAGCAATGAGGGTGCAATGACAAGCAGATTCCAGAGCTTATTGGCTGGCCAGGCTAACCAAATCGGTAAGCTCCAGGTACAGTCAGAGACCCTTTCTCAAAACAAAACAACAAAAGGGGGAGGGGTGGCTGAGAAGACATTTGCCACCAAACCAGATGACCTGCATTTAATCCTCAGAGCCCACATGGTAGAAGCAGAGAACTGACATCCACAAATTATTCACTCACATGTGCGTACGCACCCACACCTACCAGAGCTAAATAAGATGTAAAGGGAATAAAAATGCAGAGAACTGAGGAAGACCCTTAATTTTGATCTCTGTCATCTACAAAAGAGCATATATGTGCACACACACACACACACACACACACAAATATGTACACACACCACACATATACACACAAAAGCAAATAAAAATTAGAAATAAAAATGAGAAACTTTCAAGAGAATGACAGACTAGGAAAAATATCCAATATAAATGATGTGTTGGGTTGGAGACATGGCTCAGTGTGGAGTGCTGGCTATTCTTCCAGAAGACAGGTTCAATTCCCATCATCCAAAGGGTAGCTCACAAGTGTCTGAACTCCAGTTATAGGGCATCTGTTATGTCATTCTGGCCTCCACAGGCACTAGGCACACACATAGACATACAGGTAGGCAAAATAGCCATACATAAATATCAACAAGCTAAGGAATGTGTGTCGCTTTCAAAGTCTATAAAGAAAAATTCAGACAAATCATAAAAGAACTTTCTTTTCAGAAGAGCTAGATATAATAATTGCTTTTTTTTTTTTGGTATAAAATAGAGTTTATTTAGAGAAGAGGATGAGAGTCAATGGTATAGTAGAGAGAGGAGAGGAGGGGAGGGGAGGGGAGGGGAGGGGAGGGGAGGGGAGGAGAGGAGAGGAGGCCGGCCCTGACCACGTGGAGGGGAGGGGGGAGCCCAAGAGGGGCAGAGAGGTGAGAGGATGAGAGGGGAAAGAGGGGAAAGGATAATTGCTCTTTTTTAAAGGAATGAATAGATCTTGATGATAGGATGATTTAGTCTTACAACTGCTCTGAGAAGGGCAACCTGAAACTCTACAAAGTCAAGACCATGCTTGTTAGGGCAGCTTGGCTTACATTTTGTTCTGCTGGCTGCTCTCTATATATAGTTGTTTTCTTTTTGGGGGACAGAAGGTGGTGGTAGTAGTGAGACAAAGTCTGGTTGTCTTGAAACGTGTTATGTAGATCAGAATGGCCTTGGACTCACAGAGATTTGCGTGTCTCTGCTGCGTGAGTACTGGGATTAAAGGTATGCACTACTACATTTGACTGTTGTTTTCAAACTATCCTCCCCAAGCCCTGTTCACTTGCTCTAGGACAAAGTTGTTGGGCTTCTTGTTTGTTTGAAACAGTCTTTTTAAAAAATTACATTTACCTCTTTTTTAAAAATGATTTATTTCTCCTTATGTGTAAGTACACTGTAGCTGTCTTTAGACACACCAGAAGAGGGCATCAGATCTCTTGGATGGTTGTCCAGAAGAGGGCATCAGATCTCTTGGATGGTTGTGAACCACCATGTAGTTGCTGAGATTTGAACTCAGGACCTTCGGAAGAGCAGTTGGTGCTTTTAACCACTGAGCCATCTCACCAGCCCCCTACATTTACCTCTTTATTTAGGTATTTATGTATGTGTGCTATGGTATATGTATCAAAGTCAAGGGACAACTTCTTGGGAGTTGAGTTTTTTCTATTTTTGTTTTTGAGGCAAGACCCTTGTTATTTCTGTCCTTGTGGTGTGTATGTGAACTTCCCAGCTTCTGGACGATTCTGTCTGAACCTCCCATCTTTCAAAGGAGTGTTGGGTTATAGATCCAAGCAACCTCATACGTATACTTTGTACATGGTTCTAATGATGAAATTCAGGTTGTCAGGGTTGCATGCAAGCACTTTTGTCTGGTAACCATTGTATGAAGCCATGAGACAGGGTTTTGACATATACCCATGCTAGCTTATGTAGCTTAGGCTAGTCTCAAACTCTAGATCCTTCTGCCTCAGTTTCCTCATTAAAGGAATGCTGGGAGTATTGATGCATACCAGCACACTTGTAAGTAGGTTGGCCTAATACTGCTTGTATTCTAATGCTAATTTTGGGACACCACAACTGGTTGCCCCAGAGATACCCCTAAGTTATTTCTGATTGGTAAAGATATCAATAGCCAATAGTTGGGCAGAAGAGACATAGGTGAAGTTTAGGTTTTCAAGGGTTTGGGGTTGGAGAGGGACCATGAGGAGGAAGAAAGTGCAGGAGAGGAGAAAGGAGAGGCTGCCATGGATTAGGAGTCAAGAGAACAAAGCCCTGAGGGCCCGCCAACTGGAGTTAATAGCAACCAAGATGAAACATAGTAATAATTCAGGGTTAGCAATAGGAGTAGATTCTAATAGCATAGAGGGTAGTATCTGCTCAGCTATTGTGTTTTTTAAGGATTATTACAAATATAAAGGCTATATGTGTCTTTCATCCGATAAATAGTTAAGGCAGGGTAAAAACCTCAGGCTGGGATTAAGTAATTTCTGTAACACATACTCACCTATCAAAGTTATTTTTGTGTGACTACATATTAAATCTACTTTATCTTTTTAACCTGTTTGTAGTAGTTCATAGTAATGATATAGCTAAATGAAATTCTGCCCCATGGACCACTGAGATGTTTCCTACAACAACAACAACAACAACAACAACAACAACAACAACAGCAACAACATCATCAAATAACTTCCCATCTCTATATGCATGTGGGTCTTCCTATAAGAGATGTTCCTGGAGTGGAATTACTATGACAGAATGTGCATATTGTAAAATTTGCTATAAAGCTAACCTGACCTTCAAAAGCTTAATTTGGGTTGTAGATACAGCATGGAGGTAGTATAACCATTAGCTACTATATATAATAACCTGGGTTCTTTTCCCCAGATACAGGCAGATCTTTGTTCTAGGCCAATCTAGTCTATATAGCAAATTTCCTTCCAAACCAGCCACAGCTAGTGAGATTGTATAAAAACCAAAGAAACTCCAGAGTTGTAAGATATTCTATATCCTTATATAGCGCTCCTCAACTCTAGGCATTTTTTCATATGTACACTTATTTAAAAAATTATTTTTATTTTATGAGCATTGATTCGTGTTTTTGCCTGCATTTATGTCTGTGTAAGGGTGTCAGATCCCCTGGAAGTGAAGTTACAGACAGTTGTGAGCTGACTTGTGGGTGCTAGAAATTAAATCTGGGTGGGCCCTCTGCAAGAGCGGCCAATGGTCCTAACCACTGTGCCATCTCTTCAGTCCCAACTCTAAGAATTTTTTTTTAAAGATTTATTTATTATTATATGTAATTACACTGTAGCCAAATTCAGACACAACAGAAGAGGGCGTCAGATCTCATTACAGATGGCTATGAGCCACCATGTGGTTGCTGGGATTTGAACTCAAGACCTTTGGAAGAGCAGTCAGTGCTCTTAACCGCTGAGCCATCTCTCCAGCCCAAGAATTTTTTAAAAAATACTTAGTTTTTGCCAAAATTGAGATGCAAAAATAGCTTCTGTTTTATAACTATATGAAATGAAGCATTCTTCCATAAGGCTATTTTTTTTATTTCTTCTTTGTGAACTGCATATAGTCATTCATATTCATTCATTCATTCATTCATTCATTCTCTCTCTTCTCAAGACATCTTGCTGTTTAGCCCTGGCTGGCCTAGAATTCACTATATAGACCTTTAGTTCAGAACATGCAGAAATCCTCCTCAGTCCTGGAATTAGAGGTATGTACCACTATATTTAGCTTAAAAAAAAACAAAACAAAACAAAACAAAACAAAACAAAAAAAAAATCAAAAAAACTAAAACTAAAAAAAAATCAATGAACTCTTAAAATTTACTGGCTTTTAAAATTTTTTTACTTTTAAAAAAACATCTTTTTTTTTTTTTTTTTTTTCCCCCGAGACAGGGTTTCTCTGGTCCTGGAACTTACTCTATAGACCAGGCTGGCCTCGAACTCAGAAATCCGCCTGCCTCTGCCTCCCAAGTGTTGGGATTACAGGCGTGCACCACCACTGCCCGTCAAAAAAAACATCATTTATATAAACTGTATATACATGCATGCACACGTGTGGAGGTCAGAGGACAACTTGTAGGAGTCTGTTCTCTCCTTTTACCATGTGAGCTCTAACTAAACACAGCTTATCCCGCTCAGTGGTAAATGTCCTTATTTACTGAGGCATCTTGCCAGCCTCCTTGACTTGCTTATGCTTAAATGTTTGTTTGTTTCTTTCTTTCTCTGTCTCTGTCTCTCTCCCTCCCTCCCTCTCTCTCTCTCCCCCCTCCCCTTTCCCCCCTTCCCCCTTTCCCTCCACTCTCTCCAGGGTCCCAGTATGTTGCACTGGCTGGTCTCGAACTCATTGAGATTGGCCATACTCTGTCTCCCAAGTACATGGTCTAATTACCTAATTTTCACCAGCATTCTTTGCTACTATCCTACACTGTCAGAAGACAAAGTTTAAAATTGTAACTGAGAGATAGCAGTTAAACATGGAGTTTGCTAAAAATGAAAGTTTTAGATGTACAGAGAATAAAGAGGAACTTCCTACTGGAATAAATAATATGCCCTACTCTCTTAGCAGCATGCCCTGGGTGTATGCTTTATACTGGAAACTAGAGCAAGGAAACAGCACTGCCAAACTCAGGATGGTGGAAGAGGCTGGGCCTCTGGCCTAATCCTTGGCTGGCTTAGGGTCAGTATGGAAGAAAGCCTCCCCAAGGACCATAAGAGCAAGGACAAGCCAAACTGGCAGGGGTGTCAAAAAGGTTTCTTGTTCTGGATTACTGCCCAGCAGACACAAAGCTCTTTTGGGATAAACTTTGCCAAAAGTTTGTTACAAGGCTGTATGTACCTTGCCAGCATTCCATCAACATGCACCAACTGCAAACCAAATTATAATATCTCAGGGTATAAAAATAGCATGCTACCTTGTGTTCTCATCACACTCAAAAGGAAGGAGCAAAAATAGCACAGATGAAAAACCTCAAGGCTGTGTCCCACTGGCCTGGCAGCAACTATGTTTGTACCTGAGGTCTCTTCAGGAGCTCCTGGGGACAGAGTTCCAGCTACTGCTTCCACAATGATCTCCATGTTCCCTGGATCCTCTTCAGTAGCTGTGGCCTCTACCAGCAGACAGCCTGGGTCAGCAGGCAAAGGTGCAGGCTCCCCAGAAGCACAGGTATTCTGGACAGGGCCCAGGATTCCATGGTTTGAGAGAGGTGGGGGAATCAACAATAGTTCAGAGCACAGCCCATCCATCTCCCCAGTGCCGTTAGCCAGCTGGGATGCCAACACAGGGTCTGTCATTATCACTGATTTGTGTGCTGTGGCCTCCTAAATGCTGACAAACCAGGAAAAAAAAAAAAGCTATATATATACACATATACATACACACTGTTAGAACTCTTAATTCCTCTTAAGTTGGTCCACACATTTAAGCATTTCCTTCTGTAGCAACATGCCACACTTTATTATTCTAAATGTTTTCAAAACAACATTCACCACAAAAGTATGAGATTAAAGTCAGTATTAGTAGAGAACCAACAAGCTGAGGCTGACATTAAAGACTGCAGGTTCTGTTTCTTGCTAAGTGACCCTGGTAAGAAAACTGAGTGGGCTCAAAGGCTCTTTCTCTTACTCGTTATTCCTCAGTACAGATGTAACACTATTCCTTCACTTATGGTCCTCACTGACCTCCCTCCGCCGACACCCCTCCCCTCTGCCCTCGGGATGATCTGTCATTCTCTAACTCACTGCATTTTTTGCTTATAGACCCTTCTACTTTCTTGCCCTCCCATTCAACCCCTTGAAATCTCTTGTCTAGTGAATCAGATAGTCCTTAAGAAAATAAACAGACATCATTTCTGCTTTGAATGCATCCTAACATGCTTAATTTTCTCTCTTCTGGGGTCTGACAGCCTTTGTATGTAGTTCTCAGAAACCACACTGCACTGTTGTCTCCCTATCAATCTCCCTTCCTAGACATATCTATATTTATATCTATATAGCTCAGCTGTCCAGAAAATGGTGAGATGCCCTGAAGCTGGGGTGCTTGTCAGACACCTGATTTGGAGGCTGAAAACTGAAATCAGACTCTCAGAAAGAGCACCATTTACTCTTAACCCCTGAGCCATTTCTCTAGTCTTACACTTTTTTTTAAATGTGTTGTTAGGGATCACACGAAGTTCTCTGTACATGCTGGGTGAGCACCGTACAAATGAGCTTACGTACCCCAAGCACTGGGTGTGGAGCTCTGAGTAGTGTATTGGCATTTTTCACTTCAATGAACACTAAGCATCAACAAGCTAGGTAAGTTAGACAAAATGAAAATTCTAGAGAACCAGCTACGTTGTAGTAAACCCAGATATTTTAAACCAAGTATCAAGCCAGTGGTTCCTCAAATAAAAGGTAAACTTCCAATTCACTAACTTACTAAAACCTCCAGTGGGAACACAACTGAGAAACAAATGAATTAAACTGCGAGCCCTGTTAAACACGACTGAAAAACATGAGACAATCTTTTAAATTCCCAGGAGGCAGGAGGCAGAGGCAGGCAGGTATCTGTGAGTTTGAGGCCAGCCTGGTCTACATGGTGAGTTCCAGGACAGAGCTAAACAGTGAGCCCTGTTTCAAACAAAAGTGGGTCACTGAGTAAGCGCCAGGTGACAGTGGCTATTCCTTATTCTACAGAATCCCTCCACTAAAAAAAAAAAAAAAAAAAAAGCAAGAGGGCTGGAGGGCTGGCTCAGTGATCAAGAAGAGCACTGACTGCTCTTCCAGATGTCCTGGGTTCAATTCCCAGCAACCCCACATGGTGGCTCACATCCATCTGTTAATAGGATTCGATGCTCTTTTCTCGTTGTGTCCGAAAAAAGCAACTGTATACTCATATACATAAAATAAACAAATCTTAAAAAAAAACCAAAACCGCAAAAAACAAAACCAGCAAGAACTGACAGGAATTCAAGAAGGTGGCAGGGGAGCGCACTTCCATGGTCAGCGAGGCTTTTTGGAAATTACAGCCTCCACGGACTACTGATTATTGCTGCTCCGGCCAGTCTTCCCGCCCATCACATGGCCAGGGAAAATGGGGCGGCGGAGGGGGTAGCAGTGAGCCAGAAAGAAGAAACGTGCTTTCTTTGAGACTGGAGAAGCAAGGGCCACGGAAGCCCGGGGACCAAGGCAACCCTGCGCTGGCACCTCAGTTCCCACGCGCCTCTGGGCTTCGACTCACCGAGTGGCCTCGAGCAGATGCACTTGCCTCGCTTCTCTGGGTCTCAGCTTTCCTATCTGTCAAGTGGAGGCGGAGACAGCCAAGTCACGAGACAGAGCGGAGAAGGAAGGCGTTTTGGAACCTGCAAGACTTGGGATGCTGCATCGTCACGATTATGGTCCTGAGGAGGGGCAGCCGGTACCCGGGGGTGGGGGGTGGGGGGCCGGGGCTGTGATGCGACTGAGGCGCCCGAGTGCAGCGGAGATGCGCCCGAGCCCCTCTCACCGGCGCGCTCCCCTCTGCACCTCCTCCCACGGGTTCGCACCTCCCAGGCCCACTCAAGCCGGGGCAAGAGAAACTTTTACCTCCAGCTCGCAGCGCCCGCACTTCCCTTGGTTCCCGCCGACAGCCGCTCTCCCACCTTCTACCCTAGGACTGGCGGGAGCTGCATCTCTATGGTCCGACGAGGACTGGAGTGGCGCCTCAGGGGCCTCAGATGCGGCCGCCTCCGGCCCAGGCGCCTCTGGGAATCTGACGTGTGGCGGTCACTCTGTCTCTCTTCGAGGCTCGTGCTACTCTATGGTTCCCCCCCACCCCCCATGTCCTTGAGTACCCCAGCTCTGAAGCCCAAAGCGGAACCATCGAGAATTGCAGGGAAGAGTGGCAAGGACTTCGTGGTGGGTGTGGCAGGAAGTAGATGCAGCACTCAGGGGCGGGCCTAGCGGCTCTACCTCCGAGTAGGCCGGGTGAAACCATCGAGTCTGAGGGCCAGAGAGTCATGGAGGTAAGGGGGCGGAGTGACAGAATTCTCCCGACCACGTTCCTGGAAGCGCGAGCAGGGTTGTATAGTGTATCCGGGAGTCAGCTGCTGTGTGTCAGGGTCCAGAGCCGGGGGCCAGGAGATCTTCGTCAGTGGCTCTCCTTGCAAAGGTGCTTTGGAATTCTGGATCTCAGCTCCGAGCCTTAGCGGAGGTCACGGCTGTCAATTCACCGGTGGCCCGGCGTGCCAGGCGGAGGACAAAGTGGCAGTGGAGGAGTGTTGGAGGAGAGGTGTGCTGGAAATAATCTGCCTTTTGGTCCCCTTGGGCATTGTCTTGGTTAAGCTTAGTCACATTTTATTGGGTTGAATTTGGAAAAGGCTCGGTGGAAGTAGTCTATAAGACCTCAATTAAAAAGAATGCCTGGAATAAAGAAGGGGTCATTCGGTACCAACAGAACTGAATGAGACAGAGGTAGGTAATGATTTGCAGGGCAAAGTAGGCATTCTAATGTGGACATCCTTGCGTATCCGACTGTGGTATTTGAATCCAATGGGAGCAAGTCACGGAGGGTGCTGGAGTAACAAGTGACAGAATTGAAGTGGGTTGGGTGGGGTGTGGTGGGTTTGGATGATGCAGGCACTGAAGGTCCATTCAGATATCACCTCTAGAACCAAAATAACTTGCATGAAATAGTTTAGGTGAGAAGTACAGGACTCCCTTACAAGGGAGAGACATTTCTGATGGTAAGGCATGTGGTGATTGACAGATCAATGGGAAAATCACCTTTGCTGATTCCATTCAGTGGGGACCCTTCTGTCTCAGCTCTTGCCAGGGACCAAAGTCTTGCCTTCCCAGTATTCTGGTGTGGAGCTGGTTATATTGCTTTTTTTTTTTTTTTTTTTTTTTTTGGTTTTTCGAGACAGGGTTTCTCTATGTAGCTCCGGCTGTTCTGGAACTCACTCTGTAGACCAGGCTGGCCTCGAACTCAGAAATCCGCCTGCCTCTGCCTCCCAAGTGCTGGGATTACAGGCGTGCTCCACCACGCCCGGCTCTTATATTGCTTTTTGGAGTTTAGAAACTCTCCAAAATGGTGTTCTGGCAAAAGGTCTATCTGAAGATCAGAATGGATTGAAGAGCCTGGGGTGTTTGCCCTGGCATTCCAACACCATTCCTACTCCACAAAGACACTGAAACAGTCCTGCTGACCTGTCCGTCTTGCTTCTGTGGGAGGGAGTGGATTGATTGGTTCAGTTTCTAAACTAGTCGTATGTTTTCTTCCATTTCTGCTGCTCTCCATTCCTAGGTTTTGACAGTGCCCCAGAGCCTGTAAGCATCTGTGCTTTTTCCTTTCAAGATGCCATTTACAGACTTTGTTCTGGCCCTCAAAGACAATCCCTACTTTGGGGCTGGATTTGGGCTGGTAGGTGTGGGGACAGCTCTGGCTATGGCCCGGAAAGGAGCCCAGTTGGGTCTAGTAGCATTCCGGCGCCATTACATGATCACGCTGGAAGTCCCTGCTAGAGACAGAAGCTATGCCTGGCTGCTTAGCTGGCTTACCCGACACAGCACCCGCACTCAGCACCTCAGTGTTGAAACCTCATACCTTCAGCATGAAAGTGGCCGGATCTCCACCAAGTTTGAATTTATCCCCAGTCCTGGAAACCACTTCATTTGGTAAGACTGGAGGCTAGGAAGGGCTCTGAGGAGAGGTTGGATCAATGGAGGGAATTGGGTCACTTTGACAATTTTATTCAGGTATCAGGGAAAATGGATCCGGGTAGAACGAAACCGAGACATGCAGATGGTAGACTTGCAAACAGGGACTCCTTGGGAATCTGTTACCTTCACGGCCCTGGGCACTGACCGAAAGGTTTTCTTCAACATTCTGGAGGAAGGTATGAAATGGGACAGGCAGGCTATCAGGAATGGGGAGGTTGGGCATCTGCTGCTTGGAGAGGAGGAACAAGTCCTTGGGATAAGGGTACCAGTTCAGAGTTCTACCTGACTGAAACATCGGCTGTGATCAAGAGACTTACTGTCTCATTTCCTTGCTCCCAGCTCGAGCACTGGCCCTGCAGCAGGAGGAAGGGAAGACTGTGATGTACACAGCTGTGGGTTCTGAATGGCGAACCTTTGGTTACCCACGCCGACGCCGGCCACTGGATTCTGTAGTTCTACAGCGGGGTCTGGCTGACCGTATTGTCAAAGATATCCGGGAATTTATTGACAACCCCAAGTGGTACATTGACAGAGGTAAGCAGGAGCTGGAACCTAAGCGAGTCTGTAGCTAGGTGAGTTACAGAAAATTCTAGCTCAGGTGAAAGGGAAAGAAAGCTTGCCTAGGAGGATATCTTCTTCTGACTCTAGGACCACTAGGGAACGGAGCTGAGGGTAAATGTGGACACCTGGGCCAGAGTACATGATTCACCTTAGGTCTTGTTTATCCTGGTTATATCCCTAGGCATTCCCTACAGACGTGGCTACCTTCTTTATGGGCCCCCTGGTTGTGGCAAGAGCAGTTTTATGTGAGTAGTCAAATTCTCTTGACTCTGAGAAACAGCCTTTGCAGAAAAACTGGGCTGAAAGCATTAGAAGAGAAATGAATCTGGGAACCAAGAATCAGGGTAACCCTGAGATCCATAGGTATACATCAAGTGGGTGGTGTAGGAATCAGAGGCCTCTGCAACCTGCCTCCGAGGACTCCCGAAGTCTTCAGGTTGCCTAGGACCTCTTCCATGTCACTGTCCACAGAACAGCCCTGGCTGGAGAACTGGAACACAGCATCTGCCTGCTCAGCCTCACAGACTCTAGCCTCTCAGATGACCGGCTCAACCATCTACTGAGCGTAGCGCCACAGCAGAGCTTGGTGCTCCTGGAAGATGTGGATGCTGCTTTTCTCAGCAGAGACCTGGCCGTGGAGAGTGAGTGAGCATGTGGGGACAGGGCGTCTGTTTTTAGTTTAGTGTGCATGTGTGTGCAGGCACATGCATGTGTGCAGGCACATGCATGTGTGCAGGCACATGCATGTGGGGGTCAGAGAACGTCGTCAAGTCAGTTCTCACCTTGCATCCTCTTGTCTCTCCTGTTGCCATCCTCCTGTCCCTGCCTTCAACATGCCTTAATATTTAGGTATGTGCCACTGGAAGCCACTGCATCCAGCTTTTTACTTGGATTCTGAGATCAAACTTGGGTCTTGAGGCTTCTGTAGCTGTCTGTTTAACCACAGAGCTATTTTCCTGACCCAGGGAGTTATTTGAGACCCTGGGGGTGGGAAGTAAACGAGGAACATTTCAGAGACCGAGTCAGCAATAAGAGGCCCTGATAAATACAGAGCTGAAGGGGGGATTTGGGCGCGATTTTAACTGAGACATGACCTCTCACGTTCCTGTCATCCTCTAGACCCTATAAAGTACCAAGGACTAGGTCGTCTCACCTTCAGTGGACTGCTTAATGCTTTGGATGGTGTAGCCTCCACTGAGGCACGAATTGTGTTCATGACCACCAACTATATTGACAGGTGAGGAGACGGGAAGGCAAAGCTGCACTTGTCCGCCCTGGGAGAGCTGGGGGGTGGCGGAGGCTGTCTCAGGAGCTGGCTGTGACTCTGCCTTTCCTCTCAGGCTGGATCCTGCCCTGATACGTCCTGGGCGAGTAGATCTGAAGGAGTATGTGGGCTACTGCTCACACTGGCAGCTCACCCAGATGTTCCAGAGGTTCTACCCAGGGCAAGTGCCTTCTCTGGCTGAGAACTTCGCTGAACACGTCCTTAAAGCCACATCCCAGATCAGTCCTGCCCAGGTGCAAGGCTACTTCATGCTGTATAAAAATGACCCCATGGGGGCTGTTCACAATGTTGAATCTCTGAGGTGACCCACCAGGCCATGGTCTGCTCTCAAACTCCATAAGCAACTGTCACACTAACCTGGTTTGTGACTCTCCTCCCTCCATTGCTGTGTTTGTACTTGAGAATAAAAGAGTTGCCATAGCAGGGGCCTACAAGATCTACATCTACAGATGACAGGGCCATGGCCCGAGGAGGAAATGGGAACGAGTGTTAGTGGAAAGATACATGTAGTCACAAAAAGCCACCCAAGAAAGATACATTGCTGCCTGGTGTTGTGGCACACACTTTGTCCTCCCCTCATTTGTTTGTTTTGTTTTTGAGACAGGGTTCTCTGTATAGCCCTGGCTGTCTGGAACTTGCTCTATAAACCAGACTGAAGATCTGCCTGCCTCTGTCTCCTGAGTGCTTGGATTAAAGGCATGCAAGTGGTACACAATTTTAATTCTAAAACATGGGAAGCCAAGGTAGTAAGAGTGTTAAAAATCTTAAGATCAGGGCTGGAGAGGTGGTTCAGCAGTTAAAAGCACTGACTGTTCTTCCAGAGGTCCTGAGTTCAATTCCCAGCAACCACATGGTGGCTCACAACCACCTGTAATGGGATCTGACCCCTCTTCTGGTGTGTCTGAAGACAGCTGCAGTGTACTCAATAATTCTAGAAAAAGGATCCTAAGACCAATCTGAACACCATGGCTGGGCTCCCCCCCCACCCCCCTTAAAGCAACAGAGGGCTTGGGATGTGGATCGGTTGGTAGAATGCTTAGCTAGCACACACAGACTGGCCACAATGGCCATGGGCTGGAGTCCTGGCACTCAGGAATAGAGGCAGAAAGACCTGGAGTTCTTCAGCTAGACAAAGCTTGTGGCTAGTCTGTGCTACACGGCACCTTATTTATCTCAAAACAACCCGTCAGCTGAACAATGCATGCATGCACATGTGAGTATGGACAGAGTGATAAGGCTATGGTACTTTCTAAGCATTCTGCATAAATGTCGACCTCAGAACTGACCATGCTGGCAGGTCAGTGCCTTTGGTGAACAGACTTACAAGAAAGGCGGGAGTCCGTACCATAAAGAGTCATACAAGGTAAGCTAGGTGCTGTGAAGCAAAGGTCATATTTCTTTATTGCCTCCCTCCCACCCCAATTCCCTGTCCCCCAACAGTACTGCTAGGAACCTTCCTCAGATTCCAAGCCCAGGGGCTCCCTGCGAGTACCAGACCGGTATGCTCCCTGGCCCCGAGGTAGGTGGGGATAGGAAGAACCCGGTGTACGGTTTTTGGAGCGTTCCCAGCGAGCACAGTCCCGAGTCCTGCGAGCTGAGGGGCCCTGCCAGTTACCAGGCGCCTTCTCCTGAGGATGACCTGTGAACCCTTTGTTACGGGGTTCTGCCTTTAAGTCCACAGTCTCCTTGAGAGGCTTCTCAGGAGGTGGCAGTTCGTGGATTTCACTGGTACCTTTTGGGGCGCAGCATTCCCCTCCTTTTGGGTGCCTCCGATCATACTGTCGCCAGGAGCCACGACCAGGTCGTGAGGGATCTAGCACAGATTTCTGGGTCTCACCCGGCCTCTGTTGATTTGGCCCAGCCCCCGAAGTCTTCTCATACTCATACTGGGTAGCCATGGGTAAAGCAGTTGGCAGAGTTGACTGGGCAGCTAGGGAAGTAGATTGTTCTACAGAAAGGGCATTAGGTGGCTGGGGTCCTCTGGAGACATCTACAACTGACTCAGGTTCAAGAGCAGCAGGAGGCTGGAAAGGAGAGGCAGAGGTGATGCATCAACCCCCCCCCCCAACCCATCAGCCACCACTGTCAACCTACAACCTTGATAGCAGACGGAAGCACACCCTAGGGCCACAGCACTCATAAGAATGTGGAGACATTGAGGCCCAAAGGGGAACCCTGCCCTGCCCTTCCCTTCCCTCACCTGCTGAAGGCTAATGAAGTATCGGTTCCGTTCGGCCTCAAGGTCGATGATGCCGCCCTTTTCCTGCTGCCTCTGATACAGCCGTTTGAGCTCTTCCTGTTGGCGCAAGCTCTCTGCACTGGGCTGATACAGTTCCTTGGAGGAAAGGAAGCAGAATGGCAGGAGAAAAAGAAACAAAATGAGAAAGCGGACAGATGACTTGAACCCTAACACTTCTAGGATTGTCTTAAGAACTGCACAAGCTTCCTAGTTTTTTTGATTTATTTTAGACAAGAGTTTCATATAGCCCAGAATGGGCTCAAACTCACCACATGGCCACGCATGACCTGAAACTGCTTATCCTTCCTGAGTGCCGTGATTATGTGAGTGTACCACCATACCAGGGTTTTTAATGCAGTGCTGGGGATCAAACCTAGGGCTTTATGTGTGTTAGGCAAGTGCACCACCAATATTGAGTTCTTGGTTTTGTTCTTCAGAGTTGTGCTTCTGAAACCTTAGGCTGGGGGGGGGGGCGGGGAGGGGGCTGTGGCTTTGCAGAATAGTCTTAAGCAAGTCAAACCCAACTCCAGAGAATTCATTAGAGACAAGATGGTGTTTCTCTCTCCTTAGAGAATGCCTGACTTAGAGCAAAAGGAAGTCCCTTACCATGGGTTGTTGGGGTTCAGGGGCTGCTTTCAGCGAGGCGAGATCATACACAAGGGGCTCCCTGCACACGGGACACTGCACACCGACTGCCTTCTAGAACAAGAGGAGAAATCACATCCCGCTCCCCATCAGTCAGCCCAGTCTTTAGAGGGCTGGGTTCAAAGGGCATGAGCGTTAGCTGCTCAGCGATGAGGAGGAACAGAGGGGGGCGGGGCTGCCCAGGAGCGGGGTGGAAGGGCCGCAGAGCCGCACGCCCCTGTCAGTGTACGAGGATGCTTTTCTGGACAAGGGTAAGAATTAATCTCAAAGATATCTAGAACTAAAGAGATGAAAGGCCGCCGGCGTGGAGGGATGGAGATGGAGACGAAAGTCACAGGTACCAGGTGAGAGACAGAGGGTCTGGCGAGGCCTACCTGCTTGGCGACAACATGCTGTCGCTCCTGTTCTTGTTCCTGTGTGTTCAGCTCTTGTTCCATGTGCTGGATGTACCTGGCGAGGCAATGGCAGTGAAAGTAGTGGTAACACGGCGTCTTGGTAAAGGCCTCCTTCTCCTGTGGAAGACAGACGCACGGCCCCTGTTAGTGTCCACTCGCTAGCCCTTCCGGTCCGCTCAGCCTCATCCCAGATCCCCGCTGAGAACCCACCTGGAAGCCGTACAGGCAGATGACACACTGACCATGGGGAATGTTGTTATCTGTGAGAATCTCCTTCCCTTTCTGAAAGGAGAGAAGATGTTGCTGCAACATGGAGGCAGGAGACCGAGAACACATGCCAGAAACTTCCAGGACTAGCTGGCTGGATGGGACGATGTCACCGAGCCTAATTTTTTTACCTATTGTTTATACATTCCTATCCTGGTAATGTTTTACTTGCAAGGATCCCTCTCTGCACCTCCTCATTTGGCCTTCCTGGTTCCAAAATCTAAGTCAATTACTTCTCTTGATAAGTCACATTTAATATACTTAGAGATAAAAATAATATTACTTTGGAAAGAAAAAATACCCACCGACACATGGCATGGTAGCTTCAGCCCCAACATCCAGGAAGCTGAGGTAGGAGGACTGCTTTGAGTTTGAGGCCAGCTTGGGCTACACAGTGAGAGTATCTTAAAAGTACAAAACAAAACTAAACAAACACACCTCATTTTCATTTTTGAGATGCCTCTTTTGGTTTTGTTTGAACCAGGAGTCATGCTTTGTTGCCTTGGCCCAAGTTCTTGGGCTCCAGAGATCCTTTTCCTTCAGATTTCCCTGTGCTAGACTTATTAGCACACACCACTGAGCTTAACATTCTTCACGTAAAATTCCCCCATGGGGCAATGCATTTGTTCAAACAGGCAACCAAAATGGTCAGCTATCAAAGGCATCAAGTTGCTCTATGGAGCGTGCATTTGCACAGCTAACATTGGGCTTTCAGAAGCTGCACTGAGGTCTGACCCAGCGCGGCTACAGTACCCTAGATGCCCGGGCTCTAACCCCACTGCCCGTCTTCACCGTATTCTGAACATTTTCCCTAATGAACCCCAGGTAGGAAACAGGGTGACCTTGCTTATGTGTTTTTAACCTCAATCAAGAAAAGTTAGCTACATATTTTGTTACTCTGCCTTAGTGTCATGGGAGTTGTTAACTAAAAAGAATATACAAGGGCTGGAGAGATGGCTCAGCAGTTAAGAGCACTAACTGCTCTTTCGAAGATCCTGAGTTCAAATCCCAGCAACCACATGGTGGCTCACAACCATCTGTAATGAGATCTGATGCCCTCTTCTGGTGTGTCTGAAGACAGTTACAGTGTAGTCATATATAATAAATAAATCTTAAAAATATATATATATATATACATACACACACAATTTTCTTTCTCTTTTCTAAAGATAGAGTCTGATGTAGCCCAAGCAATCCTTGAACTTGCTATGTAGCTAGAGGTGCTTTGAACTTATGGATTCTCTTGCTGCCAACTCCCACGTGCTAGGATCACAAGTGTGCACCACTATGCCTTGGCTTGTAATACCAACTACCTGGGAGACAGGGACAGGATGTCACAAGTTTGAGGCCTGCTTGACCACTTGGTGACTCATTCTCAGAATTAAAAAGTTTTAAAAACCGTTACAGATATAGCTCAGTAGTAGAGCACTTGTCTAATATTTGTAAGTCTTAGGCTTGAACCACAGTATAGAAAAAAGAAAATACTGAAATTGAAGCAGAGAAAATGTAGGGCAGGGGGACATACACTTTTAATCCCAGCAGTTGGGATTAAAGGTGTATGAGGAAGCTGAGGTAGGAGGACTGCTTTGAGTTTGAGGCAAAGGCAGATGACTCTTTCAGGCCAGCAGCACTACACAGTAAAACCCTGCCTCGGTTAACCAGAATCATCTAAGAACCAAAACTGAGAAAATACCTCCCATAAAAATGGCCTGTAGGCAAGCCATTGCCTATGGCAAATGCTTAGCAAAATGGAAGGCATTTTCTTAATGACTGAGGGAGAAGGGCTCAGCCTGTTGTGGGTGGGCCATCCCTCGGGTTGCAGGTCCTGGGAGCTATAAGGAAACAGGTTGAGCAAATCAGGAGGAATAAGCCAGTAAGTAGCACCCCTTCATGGCTTCCTCCTGCCTCCGGGTTCCTGCTTCGAGTTACTGCTCCGACTTCCCTCGGTCATGGACTGTTCTCGGAAGGATAAGATGAAATAAATACTTGCTTCCTTTTAAGTTATTTTTGATCATGGTGTTTTTATCACAGCAATAGAAACCCTAACTAAGACAAAACTAAACAAATAAACAACAAAAAGAGAAAAAAAGAGAAAGGACTAAGTAAATAAATAGAATAAAACAAATGAACAACAAAAACCCCACAACAAATTCAAAGAGGACCTTTTCAAGCTGCTGACAACCCCAGAGGCGCTACTCAACTACTTTTTTTTTTTTGTCTGAGACATGGGAGTTATCTTTCTAGTCTAATCTCGGCTTTATGCAAACAAAAACTAAACGCACAGATATAATATTGCCAGAACGGAAGGCCCCTTTACCAGGCATCACACTTTACCTCGATGAGTTCATAGAGCATGGCAGTGCCTAGTCCCTCCTTGGCCACATGGCCCAGGGCCTGTGAGATCCTGGGGGAAAAAAAAAACCCAAGAAGTCAGTCTTAAAGCGACCCCGTTCCTTCTGCAGGCAGAGCTGAATTTTGAATTGTCCCTGCTCCAACTAGATCCACAACTACTTACTTGTGGATCTGCTCATCTGAAAGTCCTCGAGGGTTACGGATGGAGATCTGTGGCACCTCGTGGGGATACTGACGCAGAAAAGCAACAAATCTCGTCATTCAAGTGATGCACTCGAGGGACTCTCCCCTTCCCTCCCTTTACCGCTGTGCAGGAGCAGCCTCACCTGCACTGGGATCCGGAGGACCAGAGTAAAGCACACAAACTGTGAGTCTTGGACCTCTGCGGTGGCAGGGTGCAGAGTGATAAAGATCTCCCAAGGCGATCTGCAGGTGGGTGAAGTGAAGACGCAGGGTGTGACTGGGCAGGGGCTTGAAAGCTAGGGAGGAGGGCGTGAGACAGTAAAGCAGGTAGAGGAGTGCACATTGGACTTGTTTCTCTGAGGGGGGGATTAAAGGAATGATAGACAGACCTCACCTCCGCCAGGCTCATGGTATCCTAAGTCCAGATTCTGTGCAGAATCCTCTCGCGACCGAGACCCCTGCCCGCCCCTTGCTGAATACGTACCTGCCGTTCCCTTTCATCACCTGCAGCTCATCCAGATAGATAGACTCTAATACTTCAACTTCAGAGGGAAGGACCCTGGGGAGGAAGGGGGAGACTGAGTCACCACTGCAGCTCTCCCTGCTGAAACTGCCAAGGCTGATGAAGACTGACTTCTAAAAAAAGGCTGCTCGAATACGTTCTCTGGCCAAATTATTCTTTAAAATTGGGAAATGTTTCTTCAAGTTGTCAACTTGGCCAGGTAGAAAGCATGGGGATTAGATTTTTAGAGATCACACTGCCAACTGGAGAAAATACATTCCCAGAGAGTTAAAAGTAAGCAAACTTTAACCCAGAGGAGTGGGACCAATCAGAGCCAGGTCCTGGCTCCCTGCTTAAATTTCTACAGCTTAAGTCATCCTTTAGTGGGTTTCCCTCTGACCTACATATATGACATCCATTCATTATTAACAAGGTTATCAATACTACTGCCTACCTATACTACTGTTTAGCACAGATCCCTGTGTTCTGGGTACTGCCAATAACTTTGCCAGCACCAGTCAGTTTAAGCATCCTCAAAGGACAGATCAGGTTCAACAGGTCTAGGCAATATAAAAGCTATATTGCATTAGAAGAGTCACGGGTCTTACAGCTAATAGTAGAGCAGAAACTACTTAACACGCTATGTGGTCAGGTTACTTAGTTTTAGAAGCCCGAGTTACACTGTTTACCACCTAGTAAAATAGAGCATGCTCACTAGGGCTACTATGAGAGAGATAAATGATTTATTTATCTTTATATAAAGTGCACAAATATCTGAGATATAGTATCTAGTCTAAGGGATCTTTTCCCCCCTTTAAAAGGAAACAGAGGGTCTGGAGAGATGGCTCAGTGGTTAAGAGCACTGACTGCTCTTCTGAGGGTCCTGAGTTCAATTCCCAGCAACCACATGGTGACTCACAACCATCTGTAAGGAGATCTGACACCCTCTTCTGGAGTGTCTCAAGACAGCTACAGTGTACTTACATAAAATAAATAAATAAATAAATAAGGAAAGAGAGAAGGGCAGTCTGAGGACTCTGAGTATACACATAACCCTGAATGTCTAGTTAATCCTGATCATCATGTCTAAGACAGGGTTCATGGTTCTGATATAAATCAGAGGGTTCACATTTAAACATAGAAAAAAAACAACTGTAAGGACATCAAAGAGGAGTGATTGTCCACAGCCCTATATGCGGGTGATATGAAACCTGTATCCGCTTTCTTACACATTTCCTCTCCATTGAGAGGGAGCACACCCAAGTATCACTTCTATCAGTGATGGTTATTATTAGCATTCTTCTTAAGCCTTAGGCAGAACCCTTAAAATATAAAGCTTATTATTTTAATAATAATAATAATAATAATTCTACTCTGTCATGACTCAGGCGTCTCTTCATAATTTTAGAAGTCCCAACAGTGAAAAGCACTAGTCTGGCTGGGCTCCCTAAACCAACAAAACAACGAGGTGCAGCTTCAGTTAAGACTTCCTTCAGGACTTTGCCCACCTTAGGTTACCTGAGCCTTGGATGTAAGATACAGACTGGGAGTAAATAAGGTCATAGGTTACAGGTGGGGGTGGGGGTGGGGGTGGGGGTTGGGGGGTTGGGGTTGGGGGATGGGGATGGGGGTTCGCAGTAGGCTGTCCTAATACTAACAGTATAAGGAAGGCCTTAACTCAGACAGACGTCCTTCGGGTTACCTAGTTTCTTGAGGTCTTATACTTCAGCAATTAATGAAAAGCAGGTTTATGCATATTCCAAATCCATGGCGATCCATCTTCCCAACTACTCTATGAGGTAATGCCACACCCACCCTTTTTTTTTTTTTTTTTTTTTAATAGCAGACACTGACGCGCAGGAGCTAGCAGGTTTGGTCAGCATCACATCAAGCTAATTAAATATGAAGTGAGCACATTTTTATCTTATGTCCAAAATCCAAAGTCCTTAAGGGCTTTTGGTTTCTTATTGAGAATGCTTGGGAGAGTAGGAGGGCTTATGAGGAGAGAAAGGCTTTTCTGACAATAGTTATTAGTGCTTTCGGGGATATGGGAAGATTGAGGAATGCGTAGGCAGAAATGGACTGGTCCAAGGGGCAGGATCCTAGGGGCACGAGGAGGGCGTCCGTTCTGAGAGGCGGGAGGTGTGATGAGCAGACATCCTCCAGGGCCCAGAAAATCACATCAGGGAGAAGTGGGGAGGGGTAGGCCCGTAGGAGGGGGCGGTGGGGTCGATAAGGTGTGGGCCCAGCTGGCCAGGCCGCCGTAGACCCAGTCCCTTCTCAGATCAGCGTCCCTCCTCCCCTCCGTTCCCGGTCCAGTAGCTCGCCTACGAAAGGATGTCAGGGTCTCTTCCACCCCTCGCCCCTTGATCCACCCTTTATGCCCATGGTTCGGGCGGTGCGAAGCTGTTGCTAGTTCCCAGCACCAGATCCAGGCAGCCAGCTAAACCCTATGACCCAAAGTTACCAGTCCTCTTCCCCAGCAGCTGTCGACGCAGAAGCCGCCATGTCTTCTCCGGCTCTTGGCCGGAACCGGAAACACCTTTTGGGAAGTTAGGGGCGGAAAACTAGGGCGGGGCGGGGTAAAAGAAAGCTGGTGCCGTTTCTAGGCAACTGAAGACTCTAGATCCTTTGTGGGGCCTGCTAGCCAAGCGACAGAAGTGCCCTAGAAAGTGCTAATGGGCGGTTCGCATCTGTCACACACCTCTGAGAGCTTTGTCCTTTAAACTTCTGACCAGTTCCAGGGAGTAAAACTGGTAAGAACTGGTGTGGGAAACTATGGAGAGCAGCAATGAGGAATGGAGAAAAGTATCGCAGGCAGCTGGGAGGGACCCAGCTAGAGTCCCCAGGCCGCCAGCCCTCAGCATGGGAGCTTGGAGTGGCTAGGCTGGGGGCAACTTAGGGGTCCTCGGCTCGGGACCAGAGTGGCGGTGCTGGGCAAGCTGAGGGGCTCAGGAACTTGGGAAAGTATAGAAGGGGCGTGTGAGCATCGCTGGTGGAGACGGGAAAGGGGGACATCGGTGTGCTGTGGGCACCTAGCCTGGGTGGGGAGGCGGAGGCGGGGGCGGGGGCGGGGAAGGCGAGACACACTAAGACCCAATCATCTTCCCACCCGGGTCATGTTTTTGAGGCCCTGGTTATTGTGAAAATCAGGAAAAAGCAAGGTAGACAACGTGTATCTTTCTCCCATGTTATGAGCCAGGCCACCCAGATGTGTGGAACCAACCCTGGATCTATAGCTCTTCGTCACCGTCTTCTTTCTACCTTCTGAGAGACCTCAAAACCCTTGCCATGGAAAAGTACCACGTTTTGGAGATGATTGGAGAAGGCTCTTTTGGGAGAGTGTATAAGGGCCGAAAAAAATACAGTGCTCAGGTTAGTGAACAAGGGTATCTTTTAAGAGGGATTTGGTGGCTCACTTATCCAGTAAAAACTTGGGACCGAAGGGTTGCACGGTATGAATTTCTAGACCCCGACTCCAGCATACTTCCTAGGGTATATTGGCTCAGAAATTTGATTTCTTGGAGTCAGATCCCAGCCTTAGAACTAGGGACAAAGTACCTAACCATCCCATGCTTCGGTTTCCCCAAACTGTACGATGGGGGAAGATTGACAGGGTCTGGAGGATTAAATGTTTCACACTTAATCACTTATTACAATGCCTGACGCCTACTGAATGACAAAAATGATCACTGTCCTTTGTATTACCTAAGAAAAGATAACCCCTGGAAATCTCTTCCATCTTTACATTTTCTCACCTTGAATCCTTTGCTTAGGCCAGAAAGTCCCATCAAAGGGATCTATCTATGTGCCAGTAACTGTTTCCCCCTGGTGATGGGTTGGCAAAGCCTGAGTAAATCCATAGTACCCTGGGGGAGGTTGAGGTGGGAGGCAAGGGTGTGTTCATATTTGTACTAAGAGTTGGTCAAGAAGTGTAAAGTCTTGAATCGTGGAGCTCTAAGATAAAGCTTGAGATACTTGCACACACACACACACACACACACACACACTCAGGGTGGAGGTGGGGGTGGGGGGCACAAGTGAGTGTTATTGGGGTTACTTAAACAAGCATAAGTGAGGGTTTACTTACAGGAGCAGAAATAACTCACAGACAGCTGTGACACCAAAGCCCGCCCCAGCCTGAGGCGGTAGCCCATGCAAGCCGGATGCTTCACACTTACACCGCTGCTTAGAGGCAGCCTGACAGAACGGAGAGGGTCTCAGGCAGCTCAGACGCTACGAGAGCCTTGATGGTGTGGTTAGGCCTTGACTCTTCCCTTTACCAACTGACAGGTGGTGGCCTTGAAGTTCATCCCCAAACTGGGGCGCTCAGAGAAAGAGCTGAGGAATCTGCAGCGAGAGATTGAAATCATGCGGGGTCTGTGGCATCCCAACATTGTGCATATGCTTGACAGCTTCGAGACTGACAAAGAGGTACGTTTCCATGGTGTTGGCTTGCCTCGCTCCAAGCCCAAGGACCCCAGGCATTTCCCAATCTCAGAGTGCACGACTGTCCTGTCAGCGCCATGCTGCCTTCTCCTCACAGGTGGTGGTGGTGACAGACTATGCTGAGGGAGAACTCTTTCAGATTCTGGAAGATGATGGAAAACTTCCTGAAGACCAGGTATGCTTCCTGGCTCAAATGTTCCCACACATTGGATCTCTGTCTTGGGGAAGGACTCGAGAGTCTATTTGTGTGTGTGTGTGTGTGTGTGTGTGTGTGTGTGTGTCTGTCTCTTTTTAGTGTATGTATGATGGTATGCTTGTGTATGTGCACACATGTAAGTGCATGTGCTCACACATGTGCATGCATGTAGAGCCCAGGAGTTAGGGTTGCTATCTTCTTCAGTTGCTTTCATTTTCTTGAAAGTCATCTCTTATTGAGCCTGAAGACTAATGATGATTGACTGGATTGGCTGGCCAGCAAGATCTAGGGATCGGCCTATCTTTACCCCCTCCCCAAAACATCAGGGCTAGAGATGTGAGATACCAGGCCCAGCTCTTTTAACATAGATGCTGAGAACCCGGACTCAGGACCTCATACTTGTGCAGTGGGTATTTCACCAGTAGAGCCGGGTAGAGTCTTCTCAGCCCTGACAATTCTTTTTTTTTTTTTTTTTTAAGTAAATATATGAGTGCTCTGCTGCATGTATAGCCTCAGAGGGCGCCAGATCTCCTTACAGATGGCTGCGAGCCGCCATGTGGTTGCTGGGATTTGAACTCTGGACCTCTTGAAGAGCAGCCAGTGCTCTTAACCACTGAGCCGTCTCTCCAGATCCTGACAATTCTTCTTAAACGTGTTTTTTATTATATTTTATTCTGTGTGTGTGTGGTATTTTGGGAGGGGGGAGGTATGTGCCTATACATTGCAGACCAGAGCGCACACATAAGAGGACAACCTATGGGAGTCAGAGCCACCTGTGGCTTCTCTTCTTCCACCATGTGGGTCCCAGGGATTGAACTCGGATCATTAGGCTGGGTCCCCGTGGGCAAATTACTCTTATGTCTTTGTGTTCAGTTTCTTTTTCTTTTCTTTTTTTTAAGCTTTATTTTATATATATATATATATATATATATATATATATACACACACACACACACACACATATATACATATATGTATATATGTGTACATATATGTATATATACATACACATATAATATATACATATATATGTACATATATGTACATATATATATATATATATACACACATATACATGTACATGTATTATTGTCACTGTCTTCAGACACACCAGAAGAGGGCATCAGAACCCATTACAGATAGTTGTGAGCCACCAAGTGGTTGCTGGGAATTGAACTCAGGACCTCTGCAAGAGTAGTCAGTGCTCTTAACCACTGAGCCATCTCTCCAGCCCACGTTTAGTTTCTTTGTTGGTAAAATGAAGATAGTAATAATATCTACCTTGTCAGGCTATTTGAAGATTAATAGTTTAATTCATTAAAATGATAAATAGCTATTATTAATGTTGTAGATATCTGTCATGGTTTTAAGGAAGAAAGGCCAGCTTTAGAGCAGTGAGAGAGGCTTACCATTAGGTTAGGAGTCACCATTAGGACAAAGAGGCTGACAATGGAATTTGGTTGAGGGGATTGTGTCCCCACAATCAGTCTAGGGGTTTCTTTATACTCTTGACAGACAGGTGCCCTGCAGCCCCAGAACTCTCATCACTATATGTAAGTACTCACCTTAAACCGGGGCCCTGTGGCTCAGTTGGTAGAGAGCTTGGCCGGCATGCGTTAAGCTCTGGATTGGATTCCCAGTACACATAAAACCAGTCTTGGTGGCGCATCTACATATCATCTCAGCTCTGGGGAGGTAAAGGCAAGGGAATCAGAAGCTCAAGGTCATCCTCAGTTACTTAGCAAGTTCAAGGCCAGCCTAGAATCTATGAGACTCAACCAAACCCAACTAAACAAAAATAGTTATCTTCCTGGCTTGTTTGCCTTGTTTTTGTGATTGTGTGTCTTGAGAAAAGGAAGTTTCCTTCGTTTAAAACAGTTGGTGTCCACAGACTATTCCCTCCTGCCGGGCACCATTTTGAGCATCGCTTTACATGCTTTGACTCCATTATCTATACACTAGCCCTGGATGGTATGTGCTATATTCTTGCCTTATAGATGGTGACTCTGGAAAAGTACAGAAGAACTTAGTCGTGGTCATGCAGCCAAAAATAGATATACAATAGATTTTCCTTGAACAAATAAATGATCAGAGAAAAGGATGAATTAAGGGGAACAAAAATCAAGGAGGAAAAAAAAAATCAAGGAGGCCGTAGAGAACTATGAGGTTGTAGAAGAGAAGGAAAGAACAGAAAATCAAATCAGCCTCGGCTCCAGAAGTCTTTGGCTTGCCAGCTGGCTCCGTCCTCTGACCCTTTCTCTCACTTGTCTGACCCCTAGGTTCAGGCCATCGCCGCCCAGTTGGTGTCAGCCCTGTACTACCTGCATTCCCACCGCATCCTACACCGAGACATGAAACCTCAGAACATTCTTCTCGCCAAGGGTGGTGGCATCAAACTTTGTGATTTTGGGTAGGGTTTCCGAGCTTCCGTCTCTGCTTCTTCAGGGAGTCCTAGACTCTCTCTCCACTGCGCTCACGTAAGCCTCGTGTTAGAGCTGGAGACTGGGACGCTGGCTGGGCCTTTGGAACCAATCGAAGGGACTGTGTCTCCCTTGGTTCAGGTTATCCCATTGCTAACACAGTAAATAGCCAGATTTAATTTTTTCTTTTCTTTTCTTATTAAAATTTCTTTTTCTTTCTTTCTTTCTTTCTTTCTTTCTTTCTTTCTTTCTTCCTTCCTTCCTTCCTTCCTTCCTTCCTTCCTTCCTTCCTTCCTTTCTTTCTTTCATTCTTTCAACTCATTATGAAATTCACTATGTAGACCAGGCTGGCCTCTAACCCAGAGATCCACCTGCCTCTGCCTCCCAAGTGCTAAGTATGCACCACTGCCCAACTTAATTTTCTTTTTAAAAATATTTTTATGACATTTACTTATTTATTGTACTATGGAGCTGTGGGGCTCCCATGTGCCATGGCATGCTTGCAGAGGCCAGAGGACAACTTGTGGGAGTCAGTTCCCTCCTTCTACCACATGGGTCCCAGGGGTGCAACTCAGGTCATCAGGCATGATGGCAGATACCTTTACCACGGAGCCGTCTCCTCAGCCCCTGTCCCCAGGTGTAATTTTCCAGATGTGAGTAGGTTGAGATATGACCCTTTTTCTTGTCTGTCCGTCCTGTCACCTCTGCAGATTTGCCCGAGCTATGAGCACCAACACCATGGTGCTGACGTCTATCAAAGGCACACCTCTCTATATGTCTCCAGAGCTGGTGGAGGAGCGACCGTATGACCATACAGCAGACCTGTGGTCTGTAGGTTGCATCCTGTATGAGTTGGCTGTAGGCACGCCTCCCTTCTACACCACCAGCATCTTTCAACTGGTTAGCCTCATTCTCAAGGACCCTGTGCGCTGGCCCTCTACCATTAGTTCCTGCTTCAAGGTAATGGGAGGTAATGGGGGATGACTTCTCTATCAGCAACCTGCCCACCTCTATCCCTACCCCTTTTCCAAAACCCTTTTTCCAAAGTTGGTGCAAGCCAGGCAGCTTTGCTTTGCTACTGCAGGTGCATAGTCCAAGGAAGCTACCCTAAGAGTCTGTTCTAAGATCTGCCAGATTTAAGGATGGTAGCACTGCAGCCTATGCTGGCAGCCTGGGCTTTACCACAGTAGGAAGTCATTTCAAGCCACCAGGAGAAAAGAACTACTGGGCCATTACATTCCCCCAGTCCCTCTGATCCCCTAACAGAGACAGTATCAGATGCAATCCCGGTGCTCCCCATGCTATCTTTAGTGCTCTGCAGTGGTTAACATGGCTGGTGATTAAGGTGGGCAATAGGACCTACTCTTCGTAGCTGCATCCCAGCAGGTTGGGGGGCGGGTGAGGAGAGGAGCTGTGCTCGTCTCATTTCAGACCTAGGGCAAGGCTGTGGGCCTCAGTGGAATTTAAGTACAGGCTTCTCCCAGAGTGCCATCTCATTACACGCTTCCTTTGACTTATCTAGGATGGAAGGGGGCACATTTTTCCCTAACTTAGATAGTTGGGAGTGCTCAAATAATTTTCAAATGAGTTAAGTAAAGGAGCTTTAAATGTGGGAAGTGCACTTAGAACATTTGTTCCTCCTCGGACAGCTGCGGTCCCTCTAGTCACCTGTGTTAGCCGGGTGCTCACAGCCTATTAGCACCCTCTCTTCTGTTTTTGGTTCATTTGTTTAGTTTTACTTAGATGTAAGTGCATGTGTATCAGTGCAGGTGTCCTCGGAGGCTGCAGGGGTCAGATCTCCTGGAGCTGGAGTTGCAGGCAGCTGTGGCTGTTTGATGTGGGCACTGGGACCCGAACTCCCATGCTCTGGAAGGAGAGCAGAGACTGCAGTCAAGCACTGGGTCCTGCCTTCTGTTCTCGTTTCAGTTCTAATTAAGGGTTTCATCCTTCCTGCCCCTCCCTGATCTGAAAAGTCACGGAAAGATTTCTGTGTTTGAGTGTTCCCAGGTACATCCTTGAACCCTTGCTCGTTTGTGTTTGTGTGTGTGTTTAGCTGTACACACATGCATCTGTTCACACCCATGACTGTGGACATATGCTTCTGAAGATGACTGTTCAAGTGCCGTCACCTCCTCCAGACTTCTCTCCCAACTCCACAGAGTTGGTGACGTGGATTACGGGATGTCTGTGGATAACAGTCATGGCTGCCTGGGAGATGAAGGCAGCGGTCTGCCTGGGTTCCTAGGGAGAGCGTTGCTGCGTTACGAACAGATGCACGGGTTGGCTCGTCAGTACTGCTGAGCGGTTAGTACTGGAGAGCCTGGAGGAAAGGGCTGGTAACCTCTGATTTCTCCCCACAGAACTTCCTGCAGGGGCTGCTCACCAAGGACCCCCGGCAGCGTCTGTCCTGGCCAGACCTCCTACATCACCCCTTTATTGCCGGCCGCGTCACCAGTGAGTCATCAGGGTTCCTGGCTTCTTCCGTCCCGTTCTCTGGGTGCCACACCTCTTCCCTCCCCCAACTTGGACTTTTCCTCCTTAAGCCTTTATCAGGCTCTCTTGCTCTTGCCTTCTTGCTCCCTCTCTGTCCCTCGCCCCTTCCCTCCCCTCCCCATTCCCTTCCCCCCTCTCCCCACGTGCTCATGGCCAGCCTCTACTTCTCTTCTCTGCTCTCGCTCTCTGCCTTTTTCTGTCCCTACTACCCTCTTAACTCCCCTCCTGTACCCTGAATAAACTTTATTCTGTACTGTGTGTGTGTGTGTGTGTGTGTACACACACACACACACACACACACACACACACACATATATATATATATATATATATATATATATATATATAAACCTTTATCATTTCTGACTTTGGTCAAAGTGGCTTCTTCCCACCCACAGAGGCCTAGAGACATTGATGTTGTCCCTTGCCAAGTAGACTTGGTGGCTGCAGCCCCAGAACAATCCTGTCTTCTCTTTTCTCTTTGCAGTAATAACTGAACCAGCAGGCTCCGATTTGGGCACCCCATTTACTAGCCGCCTACCCCCAGAACTTCAGGTCCTAAAGGATGAACAGGCTCATCGGTTGGCACCCAAGGGTAACCAGTCTCGCATCCTGCGTCAGGCCTGTAAACGCATGGCTGAAGAAGCCAAGCAGAAGGTTTGTGGGTCTGAATATATATATATATATATATATATATATATATATATATATAATATGTATATAATATGTATATAATATGTATATTATATTATATTATATTATATTATATTATATTATATTATATTATATATATATATAAATATATAACACGAGCAGGCTAGTGATTTGGGGGGTGAGGGCAGGCTGGAGGAAGATGCAACTTTTAGGGAATGTATGCAAAAATATACGAAGAGCACAAATAGTTCTCTTGTCTCTCATCCACCTCGCATAGGAAGAGCAGAATGCGGGATCCACCCTTGAACAGGAAGATAGGCTCAGCAAGGTGACGCCCAGCACTGCCCCTGTGCCTGGCCTAAAGGCCACTCCTCAGGAATCAAGCCTCTTGGCTGGTATATTGGCTTCAGAGATGAAGAACAACTGGGAAGACTGGGGGGCTGGAGAAGCACCCCCTACGCCTCGGTGAGAAGGGTAACGCAGCTTGTGTGTGTGCTCGGGTGTGGGATTTCCAGCAGAACTCTGGTAACCATAGGAAACGCAAAATGTCTGTCATTAGCCATGGCATGAATATAAACAGGGCTTTGGGAGTGTGAGCCTTAGGTTCTTGGGTTCTAATTCTTTCTGGTTTAGTTTTTTGTTTCAGTTTTATTTTATGAATATGGGTGTTTTCCCTGCATGTATGTCTGTATATCACATGTGTACAGTGCTTTTAGAGGCCAGAATAGGGCATTAGATCCCCTGGGACGGTAATAATAGACAGTTGTGAGCTACCCTGTAAGTGCTGAGAATCCAACTGGACCACCGAGCCACCTCTCCAGCCCCTCTAATTCTTTCTTTAAAAAAAAAAAGATTTATATATTTTATGTATATGAGCATACTGTCGCTCTCTTCAGACACAACAGAAATTGGCATAAGATCCCATTACAGGTGGTTGTGAGCCACCATGAGGTTGCTGGGAAATTGAACTCAGGACCTCTGGAATAGCAGTCCGTGCTCTTAACCATTGAGCCATTTCTCCAGCCCCTAATTATTTCTTGGTTCAGGAAACTTGAGGATTTTGTCTCTATGTCTCAGTTGTAATTTGAGAGCGACAAGGAGCATTTCTGTCCAAAAGGGAAGATTATTTGAATGGAAAGTCATAGAATGAAAAAACAAATTACTATAGATCAGAGTAGATCAGACTGGGAGGGCAGTCAATAATCCATGTGTGGATGTTAACACATACTGTACTGACCATATCCCACAACCCTCTCTCCATGTGTATGGCTGGTTCCTCTACGCCCTTTCCTGAGCCTGGAGGGAGGTACGAGGCAGTGAGCCTCGAGCCTCACGTGTCTGGAAGTCTTCTTACTCCCGGGCTTGTTTTGGCAGGGAAAACCACATCACCTTGGAGTGTGAGCAAGCCTTCCCAGAGCTGAGGCCAGAGGCGATGGGCCGGCGGAGCGCTGATGCAGTGGATCCTGAAAATGAGGTGGGGCATTGGGTCTAGATACGGGGGTTTTTAGAGCAATATGAGCAGTAAGCTCCATTAGTGTTAAAGATAGCCTTGTTAGCATATTATGTGCACAAGTAATTCTCAGAGATTAGAATGCATAGATAAAATTGGAGGTTCTAAGGCAGATATTAGCACATTCCCTATAGTTGCAGGTTTTTGAGAGGGTGAGAGAAGAGAATCTCCTGAGTCTAGGAATATCTAGCTAACCTGGGCTACAAAATAAAACCTTGTCATAAAAAAAGCAAAACAGCTGGGCAGTGGTGGCGCACGCCTTTAAGCCCAGCACTTGGGAGGCAGAGGCAGGCGGATTTCTGAGTTTGAGGCCAGCCTGGTCTACAGAATGAGTTCCAGGACAGCTGTCTCGGAAAAACAAAAACAAAAAAAAAAAAAAAAACAAAAAAAAAAAGCAAAACAATGGATTGGAGAGATGGCTCAGCAGTTAAGAGCTCTGACTGCTCTTCCAAAGGTCCTGAGTTCAAATCCCAGCAACCACATGGTGGCTCATAACCATCTGTAATGAGATCTGATGCCCTCTTCTGGGGTGTCTAAAGACAGCTACTGTGTACTTACATATAATAAATAAATAAATCTTTATTAAAAAAAAACCCCAAAAACAAAAAACAAAACATAAATCAAATGAAGATCTCTGTTGAACCATGCTGCACTTCCAAAGATGGCTCCCATTACTAATCTGTCTCCTTCCAAGCTTCAAACTTTCTATCACATACATGTACATACATGTAGGTGTGCAGTTTGGCTGTCTACATTATCCTGTGTGTATTGCCTTACATTGTGCCTCTGTTACCATATGATCTATTTTAGACCTTGATTCTATATCATAGCACATATTTCTTCAACCTTTTGTGTTGAATTCTAATTTTTATATCTTGAAATATTTTCAACTTGTATCATGGGGCTGGAAAAGTGGCTCAGCTGTTAAGAGCATTTGTTTTTGTAGAAGCCCCTGGTTCGATTTCTACTACCCCTGTGGTGACTGACTCACAAGCATCCACAATTCCAGTTCCAAGAAATCCAATACCTTCTCTGACCTCCTCAGGCATCAGGCATGTACACGGTGTATAGACATGCATGCAAACAAACACTCACATTAAAAGACAATAATAATAATAATTATGAGACTATATAGAATTCCTTTAAACCCTTACCCTTATCTCTGTCTACTTTGTGCTGCCAAGAAAGAATGCCAGAGACTGGGTAATTTATAATGAACAGAAATTTATTTCTCAAAGTCCTGAGGCTAGGTGGTCTGAGATGAGCAGACATGTCTGGTGCCACAGGAAGGGCATTAGATCCCCTGGAATGGAGTTACAGATAGTTTTGAAGCACCATGCTGGAACTGAACCCAGGTCCTCCTGAAGAGCATCTAGTGGGTTGTGTTGTTTTGTTTTTTTCTTTCCAAGACAGGGTTTCTTTGTGTATCACTGACTATCCTGGAACTCACTCTGTAGACCAGGCTGGCCTTGAACTCAGAAATCTGTCTGCCTCTGCCTCCCAAGTGCTGGGATTAAAGGCGTGCGCCACCACTGCCCTGCTCATCTAGGGCTCTTAACCATAAATCAAGATCCTGGAAATCATTTTTATAGCAGCATTAATCACTTTGTGGTGTTGGAGCTCATGGTCAACAAAACAAAACAAACAACCCTACCCTTAGGGCCCACCTCCCCATCACCATTTTGCCCCATTTGCTGTATGACTCTCCAGGAACAGGTGGACACACTGTTTCCTTTAAGCAGTTTGAGACAATCCGCAGACATGCCCTTCTGCCTCGAAATACTCGGTGCACATTTCCTAAGGATAAAGTCATTCTCTTACATGATCACAGTCAGAGATTTCACAGTGAACTGGAGGTGACACCTGGCTTTAAACCTAGCACTTAGACAGCAGAGGCAGGCTGATCTCTATGAGTTCGAGACCAGCCTGATCTACATAGAGAGTTCCAGGGCAGCCATGGTTACATAGAGAAGCTGTATCAAAAATTAAAAAAAAAAAAAGTCAATACTGTAGTTATTGTAATAACAATAAGTAGATGAATAAACTAATTCTCCATATTCACAGTCTTCCTGTTGCCCCAATATGCACTTAATTCATTTTTTTTTCCTTCTTGCGGGTTAGAGAGATGGCTCAGCAATTAAGAACAGTGGCTGCTCTTCTAAGAAGACTGGGGTTTGGTTCCCAGCACCTACGTGTTAACATGTCTGTAATTCCAATTTCAGGGGGATCTGATATCTCCTGGCTTCTGCTGGCATGAGAAATGTGCAACAGTGTAATGTATACACAGGCAGAACACCCACACCTAAAATAATCAAATAATAAAAATGTTTTCCTAGACTAGTAAGCTCACAGTTTTAGAGACACGGGAGCAAGGTTCAGCTCTAGTGAGGACGAGGACGACATTGCTGATAACCTCACCACAGCAGGGACCACGGAAGGAGGATTACATCTCAACCTAGAAGCCAGAGATGCTGGGTGAGGTTAGCTCCAAGGTTTTGTAATAATCTTCCTTTATGCCAGGCGGTGGCGGTGCACGCATTTGATCCTAGCACTGGGGAGGCAGAGGCAGACTGATCACTGAGTTCAAAGCCGGCTTAGTCTACAGAGGGAGTTGCAGGACAGTCAGGGCTACACAGAAACTCGGTCTTGAAAAACCACCCCCCCCAAAAAAAAAAAAAAAACAAAAAAAAACCAAACTTCAAGGGCTGGAGAGGTGGCTCAGCGGGTAGGAGCACTGACTGCTCATTCAAAGGTCCTGAGTTCAAATCCCAGAAACCACATGGTGGCTCATAACCATCCATAATGAGATCTGACTCCCTCTTCTGATATGTCTGAAGACAGCTACAGTGTACTTACATATAATAAATAAATCTTTAAAAAAACTAACAAACAAAAACCTTTGAAACCTAACCAGGGTTCCAGGAAAATACTTTGTTGCTGTCTGGGAATTGCCCGGTGGGAGAGTGCGTGCTGCTCGCCTCTTGCCTCGGGTATACAAGGCCTTCCATTCAGACCCTCCTAGAGAGTGGAGGGTACAGGGGAAGGGAGATCTTAGTGCCTTCTGCATGGTGGCATCCAGTCCTAGGCACTTGCCACTAGGCTTTGTCTCTTGAAGGTCTCAGCATCTCTAGATGTCCCCATGCCACGACTAGGACTTTAAAGCTTGAACCTTTGGGAGAAGTGTGCCCAGCCAGAACAATACACAAGGAAGTTATTTTGTAGTGTTCTTCAAATTGTTTTTCATGATCATGTTCAGCCTATGTAGGAATTCAACACAAGATACATCCTTAAGTCTTATGATCTATCAATGACTTCCTAGTTCCTTTTCTTTTCTTTTTCTTTTTTCTTTTTTTCTTTTCTTTTTTTGATTTGGTTTTTTCAAGAGACAGGGTTTCTCTGTATAGCCCTGGCTGTCCTGGAACTCATTCTGTAGATCAGGCTGGCCTCAAACTCAGAAATCCGCCTGCCTCTGCCTCCCAGAGTGCTGGGATTACAGGCGTGTGCCACCACCACCTGGCTTGACTTCCTAGTTCCTAATAGACAGACCATGGTTTGTCATTCCCTTCCCAACAGGCTTCCTAATGTTTTGTCATTATCAGCCATGGTGCACTGGGTACCTTTGTAGGTAGCTCTTTATGCACATACCCCAGTGCTCTACAAAGAACTTTTCAAGACCCCTAATACTGCCCATTGTGTCTTTTGTTTTGTTTTGTTTTGTTTTGGTTTTGGTTTTTTGGGTTTGGTTTTTCGAGACAGGGTTTCTCTGTGTAGCCCTGGCTGTCCTGGAACTCACTCTGTAGACCAGGCTGGCCTTGAACTCAAAAACCCACCTGCCTCTGCCTCCCAGAGTGCTGGGATTACAGGTGTGTGCCACCACCACCCAGCTCCATTGTGTCTTTTTTGACTGTCTGAAGATCGACACCTATGCTGAAGCAGCCCCTGGCTGCTTACTGTCACTTCATAGGCCTCCCAGTTTCTAACTTCAGGCTGAGAGCTATGACCTCAGCACTTACTCCTCTTGACCTCTTTCCTGCCAAATGCCCAGGAGCCAGACAGTGATGAGGAGTGGCAGCGCTTGCTGGAGAGCACAGAGCCCGTGCCAGTGCAACTGAAGTCCCCCCTCACCCTGCTGTGCAATCCTGACTTCTGCCAGCGTATCCAGAGTCAGCTGCGCGGGACCAGTGAGCAGGTAACAAGCAGAAGCTGTCAGAGATGACATCTCACCACCGTAAGGGGACGGAGGGGCTGTCCTGTTCTTATTTCAAGAAGGTTAGAATATAGGTGTATCTGCCTCAGGAATCCAAAAAATTGCTAGCCATGGTATCACCTTCATATGATTATGTTCAGCCTTGCATAAATCCTATACAATTCTCTTTCTGAAGGGAAAAATATCTGGCCGGGTTGTGGTGGCGCACGCCTTTAATCCCAGCACTTGGGAGGCAGAGGCAGGTGGATTTCTGAGTTCAAGGCCAGCCTGGTCTACAGAGTGAGTTCCAGGACAGCCAGGGCTACACAGAGAAACCCTGTCTCGATAAACAAAAAACCAAAAAAACAAAACAAAAAAAAAATCTGTCTAGAACAGGGATCAGTGAACTTTTTCATAGCAAATACTCTAGGCATCATAAACCAAGAGGTAAAACTGGAGACTCTTTTTGTACTTATAAAGTGAGAACAACCATAGTTCCATAAAGTTTTAATTGATAAAGTTAAGATATAATTACCCCAGTAGACAGTATTCTATACTACAGATATCTTTACCACAGAAGAGCACTCCATAACAGTGCTCTTCCCTCCCAGAAACTTTGAAAAGTATGGTTTCTCTTTATTTCCCCCTTGTTACTCTATTTGTTGTGCATCGGTGTATAATACACCACGTGTGTGCCTGTGCATGTGGAGGTCAGAGGTCAGGGTTAGGCTTCTTCCTCTGTCACTGTGTCTCGTGTTTGTTTTGAGACAGGAGCTTTTACTGAAGCTAGGGCTCACTAATCCAGTAGACTGTCTGGTCAGCCAGCCTCAGGGATCCTCCTGACTGTCTCCTCAGCTCTGATTGGCTTGGCCTGCTGCTGTACCCAGCTTTTTACACAGGTGCTGGGAATATAGACCCAGATCTCCATGTTTGTACCGTCAGCACCTTACCAGCCGAGCCACGTCTCTCCAGTCTCCTCCTCTCTTTTAAGATTTTACTTTATTTTTTTTCAGACAGAGTCTCACTATGTTGTTCTGGCTGTCCTGAAACTCACTGTATAGACAGAGCTGGCTTTGAACTCACAGAGATGCGCTTGCGTCTGCTTCCCTAATGCTGGGACTAAAGGCATGTCTCACCAGGAGTGACTTGTCTTTGAGGTTTATCCGTGAAACAGCACAGAGCAGTGATTCTTTCATGCTTTTTTTATTTTTTGTTTTAAGAGAAAATGGGTTTATTCTAGCTTTTAGTTCAAGGATTCACTATACCATGGTGGTGAAATCACAGTGGCAGAATCTTGAAGCACCTGGTCACATCCTGTCTTTAGTCAAGGAGCGGAGAGTGAGGAACACATGTGCAGCCCATTTCCATCATTTTATGTAGTTCAGGATCCCTGTTCAAGGAATGCTCACGATTAACACGGGTTTCCCATATCAGTTCACATAATCAAGATAATCCCCTAAAGGCTTGCTCGGAGGCACATCTCCCAAATGATGCAAGGTTCTACCAAGTTACATTGAAGACTAAGCCTCACAAAAGTCCATGGGCTCAATGATGCTCTCCATACATCTCCAGACGTTACCTTCATATCTGTCTACTTCTTGATGACGTTTTTCTGGCCACCATCTCAGGATACAGGGTTTTCCTTATCTCTCCTACCTTAGGATGCATCTCCTTAAAACTTCAATTGTTATTATCTAGAACTCACTCACCAATTGCCAGGTTCAAGGCCAAACCTTACATTAAAATGCTTGCTCTCAGGATAATGGAGCAACCAGGCTGAAACCAAGAAAGCAGAAAAGTATAGGCTAATCCTTTTAAGACTTGGAGGGAGACAGAGACACTCAGGGGAAAGGGCAGGAATAAGAGATAGGTTCCAGAATGTAGTGGATCTTTCTCTCACAGTTCAGTCAGATGCCAGGAATCCAGAGGTCCAGCAGAGCCAGCCTGGCTGCTGGGCTCATCATGAGCTTCCCTGAGGAGCAGCCAGCCTCTCGATCCAGGCTCATGGTCCACAGCTGATTGCTGCTCTGGTGAGGTGACAATGATTAACCCCTGCTTTGTCGTTACTTTCACTACTAAAATGCAGACAAACTTGCTCTCACAATGTGGGAGGCAGTAGCATCCTTTATGAGAAGAAATTCTCTATTGATGTCTGCTGATCAGCATTTCTGTAGTCATGGCGGACGACTCTGCCTTTCCTCTGCTTCTGTGCATTTCAGCATAGCTAAACAGTGGAAACGGCCTCACTGACCTCAGCATAATGCCTGGGACATATTCTCTGCAAATCGAAATGTTTTCTTTATCCCCTTTCTTCCTCAATCTTGCAAGTAAAACTCTAGGATTCTGTTTTCTTTGTCTTTTGTCTTCAGTAAATTATTCTAACAGAGACGAAGTGCCAAGGCCGCCCCGAGGAAAGCAGGCCGATAGAATCTGAATAAGCAAGAGCAAGCACTTCTCTCAGCCCATCCAGCCCAGGACTGAGATGTAAAACATATTTTGATTGTCCGGACTGTCTTGCATGCAAGCTAGATGCTTTCCAATTATTTAAAACTGAAGGATGGAGCCCTTTATGAATAATGCATTTCATGCAGGCAGCATCTGAGTGAGGTAGGATGATGTTTCCAGGATCCTGAAGTTCAAGAAAACACCACTTTTTTTTTTTTAAAGACAGGGTCTCTCTACCAGGCTAGCCCCAAATTCACAAGAGATCCTCCTGCCTCTGCTGAAATTAAAAGACGTGTGCAGGTGGTTTCTTGAGCCTAGGAGATTAAAGCTAGCCTGGGCAACATCGTGAAACTGTTTAAAAGAAGTAGTCAGGTATTATTAACGATTTGGGGGCATGTGCTGTGGTACATAGTAGAGGTCAGAGGGCAGCTTTGGGGAGTTGGTTCTGTTTCATCTTTGTGGGTTCTGAGCATCAACTTCAGGTCATCAGGCTTGTGCAGTGAGCATTTACCCACTGCGCCATCCCACCAGCACAGCCCGTCTCTTTGGAAAACAGAGAATCTTTGGCTTCTGGGATAAGACACCCTGGATCAGAATTCATGAAAACCCGGCTTTTGATTCGTGACTGGACTCTGATCTATACAACGATCTGAGCCCTGTCTTTAAAACTAGTAGTTCTCCTTTCCACATACTGTGAAATGGGAGAATAAATCCCAAAATTGAGAACAGCAACAACAAACTGAGACATCAGGTGTCAGCATTACACTCAAGAAGAACACCAACTGGCGGGGTGGTGGTGGCGGCGGCGGCTTTAATCCCAGCACTTGGGAGGCAGAGGCAGGGGGATTTCTGAGTTTGAGGCCAGCCTGGTCTACAGAGTTAGTTCCAGGATAGCCAGGGCTATACAGAGAAACCCTGTCTTAAAAAAAAAAAAAAAACAATTTAAAAAGTATGATCCCATCCTTAGAGTACACTTAGAGCACAGCTGGCACACAGACACGAGGTGGGCGAAATTCCGCACGTGGATTGTCGGCAGTCCTTGATCTGGAGCTGAATGAGGTCTTGTTTTGGTTTTGTTTTTTGTTTGTTTTTGTTTGTTTTGGTTTTGGTTTTTCGAGACAGGGTTTCTCTTTGTAGCTCGGCTGTCCTGGAACTCACTCTGGAGACCAGGCTGGCCTCGAACTCAGAAATCTGCCTGCCTCTGCCTCCCAAGGGCTGGGATTAAAGGCGTGCGCCACCACCGCCGCCCGGAGAATGAGGTCTTGATTAAATAACATTATCTCACGTCTGTTTTAACTTTTCAGAAGAGAGAGAGAGAGAGAGAGAGAGAGAGAGAGAGAGAGAGAGTGTGTGTGTGTGTGTGTGTGTGTGTGTGTGTGTGTGTTTGCCTGCATACCTGTATGTGGTATTAAGGTGAAGGGTGGGAACAGATAACAATGGTACTAGGCCTGGTGGACAGATCTTGAGTCTTCTGCCCCTGGGTCACTGGTGTTCTCTGTCAGGTGAGCTTCCATAGTCTTCTCTGGTACAGTTCCCCTGCGTTCTTCCTGGGCTTTTCAACAGCTCCAAGAAGGAATGCAGACTTAGTCCGCTCTGCTACCTCCTCAGAGACATTCAGTATTTGTGACTCTCTCTCTCTTTCCCTAGAATTATACCAAATGCTGTCTTCTCTCTCTCCTGTCCCCAGATCCTGAAAGGCGTCCTGGACAGTGCTTCCCACCTCCTCCCTGCACTCCGCATCCTGAGCAGTCTCCTGTCCAGCTGCAGTGACTCTGTGCTCTTGTATTCCTTCTGCCAGGAGGCGGGGCTGCCCGAGCTGCCTCTCAGCCTTCTTAGGTACAGCCAGGAGAGCAGCAGTGTCCAGCAGGTAATCAGCCCAGCAGCTGCTGAGGACAAGAGGCGGGCCTTTTCCTCGGCTCCTGTCCTGGGAGCTGCCATCCCTTTGGCCTGACTGCCTCTTGTTTTCTGTCCTCTTTTTTCTAATGACCAGATCATCACTTACAGAGTCTGATGCCTTCTGGGGCTAAGCAAGTAGTATCCGTCAGTGGAGTGGGTGAAGAGGGTAGGTATACAGCGGTCTGAGTCCTAGGGAGTATGAAAGACATCCCCATCCTAAACGGGGCTGCTGCTTAGCTCCATCCCATGGTTGCCATGTGGCAACACTGCAAGTTTGAGCCCATGTACCAAAATTGGTTTTCTAAGAGAAGAGAAAAGCCAGAGCTTTAGGAAATGGATAATTTCCCAAATATTTAGAATAACTGCCTCAGAAGGTGGGACTTGGGCTCTATTACCTGATTTTCTTTTTCTTTTTCTTTCTTTCTTTCTTTTTTTTTTTTTTTTTTTGTTTTTTTTTTTTGTTTTTTTTTGTTTTTCGAGACAGGGTTTCTCTATGTAGCCCTGGCTGTCCTAGAACTCACTCTGTAGACCAGGCTGGTCTCGAACTCAGAAATCCACCTGCCTCTGCCTCCCGAGTGCTGGGATTAAAGGTGTACGCCACCACTGCCTGGCTATTACCTGATTTTCAAACCAGGATATCGAACTTTAGAAGTGCAGTCACTGCATATGGCCACACAACAGGTGGGAGAGCTAGGACCAGGCCCGGTGTGTCTGGGGCCAAGCCTCTAACCTCCCTGCCATGGTCCTGCTATGGCTGAGCTCAGAGAACATCCCCTCTCCCCCAGACTGAGTGGGTGGTAAGACAGACCACAGCAGCCTGGATGCTCCCTCCGCTGCTAAGGGTCAGACTCGGTAAGGAACTGAAAAGGATAGTTTAATGGAAAGTAGCCCCTCCCCCTCTCCAACATCTCCAGAAGTCTAACCAGTTAACCAACACCTTTGGCTTCCTCCTTCGTCCCTTTCCACCTTGACTGGCACTCTGCATACCTTGTTGATGCTTTTCTGCTCTCTCCATTCCTAACGTTGCCCTTTCTCCCTTTTCTTCACAGCAACCTTGGTATGGGGCGTTCTTACGGGACCTGGTGGCTGTGGTTCAGGCCTACTTTTCGTGCACCTTCAATCTGGAGAGGAGCCAGACAGGCGACAGGTGGGAAGCTTTCTCTCCATCTGCCTTTAATGCCTACTCCATTCCCTGCCCCTCATTCGGAGGCCAAGTGTGGAGTGGGGATGTGGGACAGGGTTGAAGATGAGCTGAGTAGCCTTCAGAATCTAGTTGGTCCTCATGAGGACCTTGAGACACTTAAAGGTTTTCCCCAAGACATCAGACTCTCCGAGGCGGCAGTTACCTGGTGCAGATGGGCCTCAGTGGAAGGATCAAGCTATGCACACAGCTGAGAGGGGCTTGAATGGTATATGTGAGGGGTGTGTGTGTGTGTGTGTGTGTGTGTGTGTGTGTGTGTGTGTTAGCAGAGTTGAAAGGAGAAACATTCTGATACGTTCCTTGCCAGAGGTCTCCTACCTTTCCAGAACCGACCCATTCACCATATTCATACCCAAGTTTTTAGTGAGAGGATGGGAAGATGCCATGGGTTCATTCTTCCCCAGCCTACAGGTGTTTCAGGAGGCTGCCAGCCTCTTTTTGGACCTGTTGGGGAAGCTGTTGGCCCAATCAGATGATTCCGAGCAGACATTTCGAAGGGATAGCCTTATGGTAATCTCCTCTCACCTCCAGATTTCTGTCTTCCCTATCTTTGTCTGCATTTTTCCCAGCCCCTACTGTACGGCCACATCCATACAACCAATGTTGAATTCTCACCATGTGCTAAATGCCACACGAGAGTCGAGAAGGGCTGGCCAGGGTGACATATAACTTTAGTTCCAGTACTTGGGAGGCAGAGGCAGGCAGGTCCCTGAGTATGAGGCCAGCCTGGTCTACATAGTGATTTTCAGGATAGCCAAGGCTACTTAGAAGAATCATGTCTTTAAAAAAAAAAAAAAAAAAAAAGCAAAGCAAAGCCAAAAAGTCAAGTAGGGAAAGTGAAAAGCCCACTAGAACTCTGTACAGTGCAGAAGGGCAGAAGGGCCACTGAAGAAGAGGCCATTGGAGCTGCAAAGGAGTCTGCAAACTGAAGGAGGAAGGCATGGGTGCTAACATTCAAGAATGCATAGCAGCTTTGCCAGGTGGGTTGAGCAGGGAAGGAGATAGGCCATTCTAGAAAGAAAGAACACCACACCTAAGTTACAGAGGCGAGTTACAGAGGCGAGTTACAGAGGCATTAAGTGGTTTGGCATTTATCAATGGCCACAAATATAAGTGTCTTGAACATAAATAATTAAAATGTAAAAAGCCAGGCATACAGGGCTACATAGTGAAACCCTGTCTCCAAAACAAAACAACACAACTGAAAAAGATCCTCATCTTGCAGAACACCTAGTGTTCTCCAGCCTTGTGTGCTAAGTCTCATGAACTACTAAAGTTCTCTGTCTCCGACCCTGAGTTAAGGACAGGGAATGGAGGATTGAATGAGAGGACAGCTGAGTTATCAGAGGATACAAACATGTGGCCAAGGAAAATGGTTGTGCAGTTGTTGTCATTGAAACCAGCAGCCGAAATCATAGCTCCGTCTGAGAAAATAGTTTCTAGTTTCCTACTCCTCTTCTTTTTGAGTCAGAAAGTTCTGAGTGTCTAGATGAAGTTTTGACCAGTACGTCGCCATTGTAATTAACCAGCATTTGTCAAGTCATTTGAATACTGAGTTTAATGAGGCACCTGCAATAATTGTCCTTCTTCCTGAATTTCTGAATTGTTACACCCATGTTCCACATGTTAGAAGCGTCATCTAGGGGGATGCTGGTGAGAAAATAGAAGGGTCAGTTACATGAATGCAAGAGCATGCACAGTGGTTGAGTCCCAGTAGACAGCGTGTGTGTGGGGGTGGGAGGGGAGAGAGGGAAGGACTGTCTGTCAAACAGGAAGGCACTTGTTGCATTTTCTCTAGGAGGAAGTCTTAGGTCAGGCAACCGTCTCCAGGGCTCTTAACCCCTTTCCCAGGTTCCTGGGGTGGTGCCTGTTCTCATTAAAGCCCTGTCAGTTTCCTGAAGCCCTGCTGCCAACTCTACTCTTCTCTCCTTCAGTGCTTTGCCGTCTTGTGTGAAGCTGTGGACGGGAACAGCCGGGCCATCTCTAAGGCCTTTTACTCCAGCCTGCTGACCACACAGCGCGCTGTGTTGGACGGGCTCCTTCACGGCCTAACAGTTCCACAGCTTCCTTTCCACACACCACCAGGTGACCCAACTTCCTTGTTCTGTAGTCAGGCTCTGTCCTTCCTACTGCCCTCATCTGGAATGGTGCCTGGTACATCGCAGGTGCTTAAAACCCATAAATTGGAGTTGGGGGTGTAGCTCATTAGGTAGAGTGCTTGTCTAGCATGCATGAAACCCTGGGCTTGATGGTCCATGACTCCCGCACTCTGGAGGTAGATACAGGAGGATCAAGTTCAAAGTTATCTTCAGTTTCATAGTTTAAGGCTTGCCTGGGACATACTGAGACCCTGCCTCAAAAAAGAGAGAAAAAAAAAAAAAAAAAGCAAGACACAGAAAAAATATCCTAAAGAATTGAATGTGTGAGAAACAACCAGACCTTACCAGTATACCTTGGCCTTCTCCACAGGAGCCCCACAAGTGAGTCAGCCGCTGCGGGAGCAGAGTGAAGATGTACCTGGAGCCATCTCTTCTGCCCTGGCAGCCATGTGCACTGCCCCTGTGGGGCTGCCCAGCTGTTGGGATGCCAAGGAGCAGGTCTGAGCTACAGATTCTTGGTCCTTTTTTCCTGCAACATGGGAAATGGGGAGGCTAGCCACAGTTTCTGCTGAGAGACTGAAAACAGTGATCAGGATTTTTAGACACTCCTGTGCTGGTCTGGGCCTCTTGTTCAGCACGGTGCGGCTGGAGTTCCAGAGTGCTGGCCGCCCGGAACCTCAGCAGTAACTGCTCAGGTGATAGGGCCGTTAGAACCAAACTAGGGAAGGATTGCTACTGGGAATGGAATGGGGCCTGAGGTTCCTAGCGAACCCAATCAGGGTCAGCACAAGTCTGAGGGTCCTGGCCAGCTGAAGAAAGGTGAGAAGCGGACGTGGACTAAGGGCTGGAGTTGACTACGGATGTCTCCATAGGTCTCTTGGCATTTGGCCAATCAGCTAACTGAGGACAGCAGCCAGCTGAGGCCGTCCCTCATTTCTGGTCTGCGGCACCATGTCCTATGCCTCCACCTCCTCAAGGTACTTCCTTTCACAGCTTAGATTCCCAGTACCTCAGATTTACTTTAATTTCGAGGAAGGGAGGGGAGGCAGGAGAAAGGAAAGGAAATAGAGAGAGAGAGAGAAGGAGCAGGAGAGGAAGGGAGGGAGGGAAGAAGGTAGGGAGGGAAAGAGGGAAGGAGGGAGAGAGGGAGGGAGGAAGGGAGAGACGGGGGGGGGGGGAAGGGGGAGATTGAGATTATAGTGGACACGGTGATGCTTGCCTTTAATTTCCAGCACTCAGGAGGCAGAGGGAGGCTGATCTCTGTGGGTTTGAGGCCAGCCTGCCAGCCTGGCCTGTATAGTGAGTTCTGGGCCACCCAGAACTCATAGAGGAGAAAGGTTTCCTGGGAAGTATGGTCAAGAAGAGTAGGGCAGTTCCTGTGATGCAGTTCCAGCAGCAGAGAGGGAGAATTCCTGCGGTGCTGTGGTGTCTGGTGCCGGCCCCAGCCTGTGCCGGGATGGCTTTTCCCTGCTTTGGAGACCCCCTCCGAGGTGTGCCTTGCTTAGGCTCTGCTTACGCAGGCCATCCTGACAGTCAGCTGTCTCCAGCCCCGTGTGTGAACGCCGGCTCCACTGAGAGGCTTGCCTGCTTTCCGGCTGAGCCTTCCACCGCAGGACCCCAGCGGCTCCAGCCCCTGACACCTCCCTCCGGCCTCCCTAGGTTCTCTACTCCTGCTGCTACATCAGCGAGCACCTGTGCCACATTCTGGGGCAAGAGCCCTCGGCCTTGGAGTCGCTGCTGATGTTAGTCCAGGGCAAGGTAAGCCCGTGTGAGGCCAGCACGGAGGGGTGCTCATGGCGGTCCCATCTCACCCAGAAGTTCTGATACCCTGGGTCTCCTCTGCAGGTGAAGGTAGCAGCCTGGGAAGAGGCCACTGAAGTGGCACTTTACCTCCTATCCCTTCTTGTCTTCCGGCTCCAAGATCTGCCCTCAGGGTAAGTCATAAAGTCACGGAGTCTTCCTCCCACAGAGCTAACCCTGGCGTATAGGGAGTGGCGTGCTTTAGCCTTTTCTGAGAAGGGACCGACATTTCTCTATGAAGAACAGGCCTGGATTCTCCTCGCCTTTCGACCCTGGAGGTAGACACGCAGCTGCAGCGCGGGTGGAGCGTGCAGTTCAAGGGAGAGGAAGGGCCCTTCCCAGCCCACAGTAACCCCCTGTGCGTCCCTCTGTTCCAGGATGGAGAAGCTGGGCAGTGAGGTCGCTACTCTCTTCACCCACTCACACATCGTCTCCCTCGTGGTGAGTTCGCGGCCTTCCCCCTCCTTTCACCCTTAGGCCGACCCTCTGGGGGCAGGCAGCCACTGTTCTATCCACTGTTTCAGCAAGCACCTTCTACATGGCCTGACCACCGTGCGGGTTCAGATGTCCTTCTTTTTCCTCCACCTTTCTCACAGAATGCAGCAGCCTGTCTTTTAGGACAGCTTGGTCAGCAAGGGGTGACCTTTGACCTCCAGCCCCGGGAATGGATTGCTGCAGCGGCACATGCCTTGTCTGCCCCTGCAGAGGTAAGGCGCTGGGAAGGGCCCATCTTTCCTCAGTCCGGCACCAGGGCAGCCCACCTGGGGACAGACCATATCTGGTAATCCCGAAGGAAACTACAGGTGGAAAAGGAGCCAAGAAGCCTCTCTTCCTTGCCTTTGCCTCCAGACCGTGGGTTGTTCTGGGCCTGGCCTGGTCGGTGCTTCTTTTCTGATAAAGAACTTGCAAAGACGGAGGCAGGGAAGGGGGCCGTAAAGGCAGTTAGTGGCACAGGTACCTGGGGTGAGAGGGTCCCTGCCTGCTTGGGTCCCCTCCAGGAGCCCACGCTCTTGTAGCTGGAGTCCTTCCTGATACTGTGGTCACGTCCCTCCTGCTGCAGCGTCCTCTTTCTCTGTAACTAACATGAAGCAGTGTGCTCCTCAGGGGCTCAGACTCCTGCTCTGCCTTCTTCTTTTCCCTTTCAGCCCTTTGGACTTCTTTGTTTTGGTTTGGGCTGCGTTTTGGTTTTTGGTTTTTGAGACAGGATTTCTTTGTATAGCCCTGGCTGTCCTGGAACTCACTTTGCGGTCTACACTGACTTTGAACAGAGGACTTCCGGCCTCTGCCTCCTGAGTGCTGTGGTTGAAGGCATGCGCCAACATTGCCTGACCCCTTTTGAACTCTTCCCTCATTTTGGAAAAAGGACAGACTTCATATTTCTTTTTCTTTTTCTTTCTTTCTTTCTTTCTTTCTTTCTTTCTCTCTCTCTCTCTCTCTCTCTCTCTCTCTCTCTTTTTTTCTTTTTTTTGGTTTTTCGAGACAGGGTTTCTCTGTATAGCCCTGACTGTCCTGGAACTCACTCTGTAGACCAGGCTGGCCTCGAACTCAGAAATCAGCCTACCTCTGCCTCCCAAGTGCTGGGATTACAGGCGTGTGCCACCACCGCCCGGCTAGAGACTTCATATTTCTATAATGGCCATCCCTGTATATGTAGAACTTAATGTACTTTATTACTTATATATCACATATCCTATAACACACTTGGAAGATTAGACACAGCAAATGTAGTAATAGTCACCTGCTTGTCTGATGAAGTTGGCCTTCAGAGGGTGAGTCACTAGCTAAGGCACTGACATTCAACCAGAAGCTCTTCCTCCCCGTTACCCCCTTAGCTGGCTCCCAGGTCGAGCATGCTGCCTTAGGGTTGACTTCATCTTGCGCTCTGTGGCACCCTCTCTGACCACCTGGTTTCATTTGTGTGTTATCTCTCTCTGGTCTCGAGCCATCTCAAGGACAGTTACCTTGTTATTTGTTCTCTTCACTGCCACCAGAGTGAGCTTTCTAAGGAGAAAATAGTGCCACCCACTCAATTGATGGTTTTTTAACACAGGACTGTATGCATGTTGAATGTTTTGCACTATTCTAAAATCTGAGAATAAAGCAGTGGATATGAGATTTTATAAAATCTTGCTACTTCAGGAGCAAAAGTCATGCTGGGTGAGTCTTTATTGGCTTCCCACTGCTTATGGGAAACTCCTCAGACTCTGTGAGCACTGCAGTGTAGACTGCACCGGCCTGGCTGGTGCCAGCGGGCTCCACAGCATTGCCACTTGCGTCTGGAATTCACTATAAACTTTTATGCCCACCTGCTTCCCTCTGTGCTGTGCTCAGCAGTGTCCTTCTCCTGCTCCCTTCCCTTGTCTGACTCTAGATATTTTTTTTTTTTTTTGGATTTTTTTTGAGACAGGGTTTCTCTGTGTAGTTCTGGCTGTCCTGGAACTCACTCTGTAGACCAGGCTGGCCTTGAACTCAGAAATCCGCCTGCCTCTGCCTCCCAAGTGCTGGGATTAAAGGCGTGCGCCACCAACGCCCAGCGTGACTCTAGATTTTTATCTACTTATTTTAGAGTGCTGGAGATTGAATCCAGGGCCTGGCACAACCTTAGCAAATGTTCTACCATTGAGCTACATTTCAGCCCCGCCTTTAAAATGTTGGCTATGCCTCCTGCCTCTAGGAGGTGCTGTTAAGCACATTCAACTGTGTAAAACAACTTCTTGTTTAGTAAATATCTTCCTAAACTAGAATTGGTTTTGGACCTAAAAGCTTATCCTACTAGAATGTGTGTCTTTAGCAACACGATGAAGGAATAGGCAAAACCCAAGATTCCTAAATGCAAAGCATGTCCCATTCTGCCAGGCCAAGAAAGAGGTTTTTCTACCCACCTAGGTGCTGGGAGCCTGGTCTGCGTGCTCACCTCAGCCCTCTTGAACATCTCTGATCCTCTTGCCTCTCTCCAATAGGTCCGGCTGACTCCGCCATGTAGCTGTGGCTTCTATGATGGCCTCCTTGTTCTTCTGCTTCAGCTCCTTACGCAGGTACTGGTGTGCGGGGAGACTGAGAAGAGGCAGAGAGGGGAGCTAGGTGGAGTTTGGAATCATTAGAATGTAGAAATGAGGAAGCGGTCCACGCTTGCCTGTCCTCTCATACTGCTGTTAACTGTACTAGCCCGAAAAGGCCCCCTGCCCTCAGCTGAACCCCGGAAGTGAGCTGCTCAGCGGCACCCCCATGGATCCAGAGAGAGAAAAGCAATTCTCTGGGGTTGGAGGCTTGTAGGCTTTTTCTTATTATTGTTATTTAGATGAAATATTTTCTTTACTCAAAGGTAGGAGGCTCAACAAGTTCTAGGCCAGCCTTGGCCATATAGTAAGTTTGAGGCTAGCCTGAGGTACATAAGATCCTGTTTCAATAGAAAAAAAAATTTTTTTAATAAGCCTTGTAACAACTTGGCTGTGACATGAACAGATCTGAACAGGCTAATTTCTTGGTTTTCAATAGGCACATGCATAGGTTGAGAGGTCCGGTTAAGTTATAGCAAAGGAACATAAGCTGGGTGTGGCAGTGGGTTTAAAATCCCAGGGTTTGAGAACCTGAGGCAGGAGGATCATAAGTTTGAGGGCAGCCTGAATACATAGTGAGTATTATACATAATACATAATGAAATTTTCTTTTCTTTTCTTTCCTTTCCTTTCTTTTGGTTGTTTTTGTTTTTGTTTTGTTTTGTTTTGAGATAGGGTTTCTCTGTATACCCCCTGACTGTGTTGGAACTCACTCTGTAGACTCAGAGATCTGCCTACCCAGCTATTCTGTAGACCAGGCTGGCCTCAAATCCACCTGCCCAGACAGATGTTATTTTCTAAAAAGAAGGAAGAGAAAGATGGAAGGGGAAAGGATATAAAGGGGAAATGGGAAAGGAAAGGAAGGAAAATATGGCAGTATTAGGTGGGAAGACGAAAGGATGGTTTCTGTGACTCCAAGTCTGGGATAGAGAGACCAAAAAGGCGTTTGAACCCCTGCCTTCTGCACGCCCTCCTCTCTAACAGGGGAAGCCTGGCCTGATCAGGGACGTGGCTGCTTCAGAGGTGTGGACCATCCTGTGGCACCGCTTTTCCATGGCTCTGAGGCTGCCTGAGGAGGTGTCTGCCCAAGAAGATGACCTGTCACTGTCAAGTCCATCCAGCCTAGAGCCAGACTGGACACTGATTTCACCCCAAGGTGTCTTTCTCTTACCATAGCACTGTTTGCACAGGTTCCTTTTCAAAAGGGGGCAACTTAGAACTGGGTTATCCTACAGATAATTGCTTCTACTGTGTGCAGAGTGTGTCAGGGACTGGAGCTGTTCATCAATAGGGGCCCGAAAAGACCAGACAGGTTATGGGAGCCTTGGGTGATCGGGGCCATCTGGGGCTCCTGCTTGCTTGACTAGGTCTGCACTCTGCTGTTTTCAGGCATGGCAGCCTTGCTGAGCCTGGCCATGGCCATCTTCACCCAGGAGCCCCAGCTGTGCCTGAGCCACCTGTCCCAGCCTGGCAGTGTCCTCATGCTGACCCTGAAGCACCTGCTTTCACCCAGCTTCTTGCACCACCTGAGCCAGGCGTGAGTCTGAACTAGAAAACCAGCAGAGTCAGGCTTTAAGGGGTGTAGGAAGTGAGGGCAGGAGAGGAGTAGAAGGCTAGAGGTGGGGCAAGGACTAGGCCGGAACCCAAGAGTTGCTGAGATTGGGAGAACGGAGCTGCAAAAGCAAATGTAAAGTGAGAGAGGCGGGGTCTTAAGGCGAGTCTGTTTCCCTCCCTCCCTAGGCCGCAGGGGCCTGAGTTTCTCCCCGTTGTGGTGCTCTCCGTGTGCAAGCTGCTCTGCTTCCCCTTCGCCCTGGACGTGGATGCTGACCTCCTTGTAGGTATCTTGGCTGACCTCAGGGCCTCGGAAGTTGCCGTCTGCCTGCTGCGGGTACGTGGAAGGGTTCCCCTGTTCATTGGTCTCGCATCTGGTTCTATTGGAACTCAGTAGAGAGGCCAGGTGCTGGAGCTCAGCTCCTTGGTCAGGAATTACTGCCATGGCACTCTTTCATATTATACCTTAGATCTTTGGAGGCAGAAATTGTGCCTTCGCAGAGCCAGGTGTAAGTGTAGGAAGGATCTGCTCTTGGGCTCCAAGTGGGTCTTTGCTATGTTTGATGCTATAGGGCAGGGCTCTGCTTCCGTGTTTCCTTGGCTTTGCCACTGCAGTGTATACCTCTCCCTCTCTTGAACTCCTTTCCCTGAATTCCCATTTCTTCCAGGTCTGCTGCCACCACCTTCCGTTGCTACAAGCAGAACTGCCCATTGGCCTCCTTACACGCCTGGCCCTCATGGACTCTACCTCTCTCAAGCAGTTTGTGAACACAGTGGCCACCTCTTCTAGAGCCATCATCTCATTCCTCTCTGTTGTTCTCCTGAGTGACCAGCCCCTCATGATCTCTGACCTCTTGTCCCTGCTGACGCACACAGCCCGGATTCTGTCCCCCAGCCACTTGTCCTTTATCCAAGAGCTCCTGTCTGGCTCTGATGAGTCCTATCGGCCGTTGCGCAGCCTCCTAGGCCACTCGGAGAACACTGTGCGGGTCCGTACTTACTGGCTCCTGGGACATTTATTACAACACAGCATGGCCCTGCGTGGGGCACTCCAGAGCCAATCGGGACTGCTCAACCTTCTGTTGCTAGGCCTTGGAGACAAGGATCCTGCCGTGCGGCGAAGTGCCAGCTTTGCTGTGGGCAATGCAGCCTACCAGGCTGGCCCCTTGGGACCTGCCTTGGCAGCTGCAGTGCCCGGTATGACCCAGCTGCTTGGAGATGCTCAGGATGGTATCCGGCGCAATGCCGCATCAGCTCTAGGCAATCTGGGACCTGAAGGATTGGGCAAGGAGCTATTAAAGTGCCAAGTGCCCCAGCGGCTCCTAGAAATGGCATGTGGAGACCCTCAGCCAACTGTCAAAGAGGCTGCCCTCATCGCCCTTCGGAGCCTCCGACAAGAGCCCTGTATTCATCAGGTAAAGCCAGGGGACTTATGAGTCTTGGTGATCTAAGGCCCTGAAGTTCACAGCGTTTCTCTAGTGTAAGGACCCAGGATACCTAGAAATGCAAACTGTTCCCTATCTGGGTGTAAGAAACTCAAAGACCATGCCTTGAAGATGGGTTTCCTAATGTACCCTAGAGAAGGGCAGGGGTCGGAAGGCTCCAGTGGGCTAGGGCATGCCTGAGACTCCCAGGAGTCATAACTTATCTCTTCCAGACACAAAACAGAAGGGAGATGAGGAAAACCAGAAGATATCGAGGCCATGAAGCTGCAGCACAGAGCTCAGCATTTTACCTTTATTGCCTAGGTTAAGCTGCCGTTCCCCTCATTTTGCAGGAAACGGAAGCAGAACTGATTTAGTAACATGTCAGAGTTGCAGAGCTCCCAGGAGGAACAGGGCTTTTGAACTCCTGAGTCTGGGTCTAGAGCCTATTCTCATCAGATATGATACTGCTTTGCTTCTACTTAATGTTGAGTCTCTAAAGAAATGGTGGGAAATGAAGGACTCACTGGGAAGCAGAGGGTCTCGCTTACTGTCTGTTACTACTGCTTTCTTTAACCCCTTCCTGGGGACAGGAGAATGGGTCGCCTGGTGCACTGCTTTTATGGCTCGTACCCAGAGTAGAAGTGAACACCCGGGTGTTGTTGGGTCATAGCCCTTGAGACTTCTCGCCGTGATCAGTCTATTCCAAATCTGTAAAAGGCCCATTTCGCTTTTCTCAGTTAAAGGGGAATCCCTTGCATGTGCCAGCACCGCCCTTCCTCGCCCTTCCATCATGTTCTGTGATTTGCTTTAACCTGCAGGTGCTGGTGTCGCTGGGTGCCAGTGAGAAGTTAGCCTTGCTCTCTTTGGGGACTCAGTTATTGCCGAATAGCAGCAACAGGCCTGCCTCTGCCAGACATTGCAGGAAGCTCATCCACCTCCTGAGGCCCACCCACAGCACATGACCCCAGACTCCAGCCGTCACTGTCCTACTGTTGCCAAGTCTTCCTTATTCTCCTACCCGAGCTACTAACTCAGCCAAGCGCTGAAGAGACTGAGAAAGAGTGCTAAGCTGCCAACTCCCCTGCAAGTGAGAAACTAGAAGAGATTTTCTTATTAAAGCTCCTTCCTTCCTTTCCCTAGATTCATGATGACTTGAATCAGTAAACTTTGTCACTGTTGGTGCCAAAATCCCTTCCTTTCTCCATGCAGGGATCTTTCCTCTAGTAATGAGCCCTTAACCCCAGGGCCATGACATCCACCCAGACTTTAGGACAAGAACTACCTCTGCCTTGCTGCATCTCTTCCTGTCTGGACCTCCTGTAATCTGCCTGGTTACTTTTGTCTTAAGTACACTGGTCTCTCTTTCAGCTCTATCCTGTGGGGATAAATGTCATCACCCCTATTGTTGAGAGGTTCCTTAGCCCTTAGCCTACTTTTCTATGAGTGAGTGTGTGTGTGTGTATATATAATATATATAATTTCTGTTTAAACACTTAGTGAAAAATGTGCCTCACCCTACCTGACGCTCCCAAGGGTTGGGAGGCTTAGGTCCTTTTCTAGCTTCTCTGACACTGGAAGCCCTGTACCCTGTTCACACAAGATCCTGGTTTAGAGAATTGTTTAGACCTTTCAAGGCAAGGCCAGTGAAGCTGATACAGAGAACAGTGGGGGCTAAACAGAGGTAAATCAAGGTGCTGTGAGATAACATCGTTGTTTTAATATATAACGCAGTGTCAATGTATTCGGAGCCCTAGCTGCTTTGAAAGAACAGCTGTTTATGGAGACTGGGGTTTACCAGAAAAAAGTGTTCCGACAGTCTGATTAATTAGAATCGAATGTAACCAATTTACCTGAAAGGGTGTTTGATAGACACATTAGTTAGAGTCTAACTGCGTGTGTATTAGGAAGCTTGACTGAGATAAGCTTCCAGATCCCCGACTGCTCCACCCTGTAAAAGGGGAGACTCGGTGCGGCTCGTCAGTGAGGGTTTGCTGCCTATGGCTGCGGTGTTCTGGGTCCAGTGCCCAGCTGATGGGAGGGAGAAGAAAGGTGCCCTTCTGTCCTTCCTTGATTAAAGACTGTAGGAAGTGAAAGATGAGTGTGATTATTCATATTTTATAAGTTTTCTCATTATCCACTGTATTTAGTTATATCTCAGCAAAAGAAACATTTCTCTAAGACCCTCCTTAATTTCCTGCTTTCTTTCTCTCTTTCACTCTCTATATATTATAAATATCCAGTAGTGTATATTATATATGTATATATGTGTATATATATCCACATATGTGTGTAATGTATATATAATGTATATATAATTTTGTTTGTTTATTTTGAGACAGAGTTTCTCTGTGTAGCTTCCTAGAATGCACTCTGTAGACCAGGGTGGTCTTGAACTCAAGAGATCTACTTGCCTCTGCCTCCTGAGAGCTGGCATTAAAGATGTGCACCACCATCACCTGGCCCACATTTTATTTTAATTCAGAGCTCCTGAGCATGCATGAGTGCGCACGCACACACGCGCACGCACACACACACACACACACACACACACACACACTCTCTCTCTCTCTCTCTCTCTTCCTGTGCACCAGATACTGTTTGAAGCACTAGAGACAGAACTGTGCCTGACACAGTTTCCATTCTGACTGGGAAACCAGGAAACATGTTAAAATGAGTACACCAAAGCTGAATGGAGTGGCAGCTACTGCACAGGCTGAGGCTGGAAGATATCATTATCAGGCGTCTGAGACCAGCCTTTGCAACACAACAAGAGCCATCTCACAGAATAAACTAAGTAAATAAACTGTGTAGAAAGGTGAGTTAAAAAGTGCTCTGCAATAAAAACAAAAGTGTTTAATAAGTTCTAAGCTGGATGGTCAGGGTAGGCCCGTACCTGGAAGGTGCATGTGAGGTCACACTTAGAGCGCACAGTGCAGGTTCCCAGGTAGAGAGGACAGTCTGTCAAAGGCCCAGATAAGGAGATGGAGGTGGGCCTGTCATTTTGTGAGGAAGCCAGTTTACATAAAGCAAAGTTGGAAGACATGGTGATGCCTTCCTATGTATGGTGACTCATGCGTGTAATAACTCCATCGCTAGGTAGTCTGAAGCAGGATTGTGAATTTGAAGCTGGCGTAGACTATATTGTAAGGTCCTGTCTCAGAAAGAAAAGAAAAGAGTATAGGCTAAGTGATGAGGGCAGGAAGGTCTCAATGGGGGCAGATGCTGCAGGCCTTGTATGCCTTGTAGGGGTGAGAGTTTTTCTAGATGCTGTTGGGATCGATGAGAAGGCTTAGCACGGGAGCAATACAGTTTTCCTTCTGCTCTTAAGGAAGGGGTGGGGCTTACTCAGGGCTGGGGAATGGCTGTGTGGAAAGTGCTTGCTCCACCTACACCAGCTGGGCAAAGTGGTATGCGACTGCAATCTGAGCCCCATGGGGTACAGACTGGCAGATCCTCTGGCTTGGCTGGCCTGCCAGTCTAACCACAAGACGTCCAGGTTCAGTGAGACTCTGTCTGAAAATATAAAGTCGGGGGCAGGATGAGCAATGACGAAATAGCCCAGGTGGTAGATAATGGCATCTTTTTATTTTTATTTTTTAATTTTTGAAACAGTCTTGTTATGTAGCCCTCCCTGGCTTGGAACTCACTATGAAGACTAGGTGAGCTTCCAACTCAAAGAAGTCTGCGTGCCTCTCTCTGCCTCCCAAGTACCAGGATTAAATGCATGCAACATCACACACAACAGAATGCCATCGGAACTGGGTCTATCGGCAAAGTCGTCAGGTTTTACATAAAGTTTGAATATAAGGCAAACTGAATGTCTTAGCCGATTGGATGTGGGAAGGTGACCAAAGATTAAGCAGAGACGGATAACCTCCAGGTTTTGTAATCGGAAGGGTGAAACTTTCAGTTACCGAAAGAAGAAAGGTAGCAGTGGAGTGATGACCGGTGGGGAGGTTTCAGCTTTGGACACCTTAAGTCTTTTGGTTGGGAATTTTCAAAATAAGTCAAAGGAGGTGGAAGCATTGGTGATATACTTCTATAACCCCAGCTCTAAGAAGAAAAGTCAGAAGAATTATAAGTTCAAAGCCAGATCAATTTTGGGGGGATGGTGCTCATGACGTGGAGGACAGAGGACAACTTCAGATATCTATTGTCCTCTGATCTTTAGAAAGGGCCTCAGTGAACCAACGCCTGTCTCAAACACACACACACACACACACACACACACACACACACACACACACACGCAGATGAGATTGTAAAGAGGCTGGATAGAGGTTGACATTGGGATCTCTCCCTCAATTGTTTCTTCACTTTATTTTGTAAGGCAGGGTCTCTCTCACTGAGCCTAGAACTTTACATCTCTGCTCGAATGGCGGGCCAGCAGGCTCCTGGATCCGCCCATCTCCGTCTTGGGAGTGCTGGGATTACAGATGTGCACTATCACACCTAGCTTACATGTGGGGTGCTGGGGTCCTCATGCTTGCACAGCAAACACTTACCCACTGGGCCATCTCCCCACACGGTATATTTCCCCTTTCCCACATAAAGTCTCTCTCTAGGACTGGGGTTCACTGACTAGGCTAGGATGTCTAGCCAGCAAACCCCAATAGCTTCCTATCTCAGCCTCTCTCTATTGCTGGTATTACAAACACATGCCACTACATACTGGCATTTTTGTAGTAGCTGGGAATTGAACTCAGGTCCTTCTTCATTCTTGTGCAGTAAACACTTTACTATCTTATCAACCTTATTTTTAAAATATGGACATATATTGGTTGTTGAATCTTGAATATTGGCTATTTAATCTCGTTAAATGATGTCTTTTGAAAAATTCTTTCTTCAGACTGACATGTATGTTCAGATCAGAACCCACCTTTGTGTTTCTCTCAGACCTCGCTAAGTGGGCAAATATATAATTTTTTAAATTAATTAATTTGCTTTTCTCTGTGTAGCTTTGGCTGTCCTGGAACTCACTCTATAGACCAGGGTGACTTTAAACTCACAGAGATCTGCCTGCTTCTGCTTCCCCAAGTGCTGGTACTAAAGGCCTGCACCACCATTGCCCAGCTGTGTTATTTTTTTAAAGGTCCATTCGTTACTTGTGTTATGTTGCATGTGTTTCCTTGCAAGAGTTTATATGCACTATATGCATACTGGAGTCTGTAGAGGTTAGATACCCTGGAATTGGAGTTGCAGGCAGTTGTAAACCAGAGTGTGGGTGGCAGGAAACAAACTCAGATTGTCTGGAAGAGACATTAGTGTTCCTAACCTTTGAGTTAAGAATCATCCTTCTAATGCATATTAGGCTTTTGTTTGTTTGTTTGTTTGTTTGTTTGTTTGATTGTTTTGACACCAAATCTTATGTACCTCAGGCTGGCTTTGCTGAGGATGACCTTGAGTTTCTTGATTTTCCTGCTTCCACCTCCTGAGTTCTGAGATTACAGACATGGGCTACCAGATAATGTTTGGTACCAGGCATCCCATCCAGGGCTTCATACATGCTAGGCAAGTACTCTACCAAGTGAGTTATATAGCCAGCCCACAAATACAGTCATTTTATTATTTAAAAGGATTTCTACATTTAAATATATTTTGATCATATTTGTCCCCTCCCCCAAGTCCTTCCAGATTCTCTCCTCCTCCATACTCACTTGATTTTTAAGTTCTTTCTCAATAGAACAAACCAAAACCCTGATACAACAATACAATGCTCAAAACCCAGAAAACAATATACATCACCCATAAAAGCAAAAATAATGACAAAATAAAAAACCAAACTATAACCAAATAAAAGTGCATATAAAACAAACACACACACTTTTGTCAGTCAATCACTCCTGAACATTAGATCTGCCCTGAGTGGTTGATATACCCAGTGTCATTCCATTGGAGGAAAGCGGATTTTCCTTCTCCCAGCAGGTATAAAGGACAGGTCCATTGCTAACCTTTATCCTAGTAGCCAGGTTTATTCTCATTCATTCATTTAATCGTTCATTCAAAAGCTATAACAATACAATGGAATAAGATGAAACAAAAGCTATCACATTGAAGTCAATGAACAGAAGTGAAGGAGTAAGAGCTCACAGAAGTCAGAGTCCCACTTATTCGCATGCTCAGAAATTCTATAAAAACCACTAAACCGGAAACTGTAACATAAGCAGGCCCCGTGAGTGCATATAAGCTCTGCCCGTGTTGAGTAGACGGCCTTGTGTCCTCTATCTCCTCTGGCTCTTACACTCTCTGTCTCCTGATCCTCGGGGCTCCCTGAGCTCTGAGGGGAGGGATTGGGTGGAGCAGTCCCATTTAGTGCTGAGTGTTGCCAGGTTTTCACTCTCCGCATAATGTCTGGCTGTGGGTCTCCATACTGTTCCCATCTGCTGCAGGAGGAAGCTTCTCTGATGATGGTTGAACAAGGCACTGATCTATGAATAGAGCAGAATGTCATTAGTCATTTTATCACCACATTTTCCCTTTTTTTAGACTAGTATTATTTTGGTTTTGCTCTAAGTCCCTGGGCTATTTAGTCTCAGATCCTTGGTTACCTAAGCAGTGTCAGGTATGAATTCTGTCTCACTGCGTGGGTCTAAGTAAGATCAGTTATTGGTTAGTTATTCCAATAAGCTTTATGCCACCATTGCCTTATATCTTACAGGTAATACACCTTTTGTAGATAGAGAGGGTTTGTGACGGGCTTGGTGTTCATATTTTTCTTTTGATAGTGTGCCGAGTACCTTCCTGTAGCAAATATGTTGGAATATAGGGGTGAAGTCTCTAATTGGTTACCAGCTCCATAGCTTCATGTTCAACTAGTTATGTGGGTGTTGTCTTCAGCAAGGGCCTTACTGTCAGTTTGCAGAGAACAACCTGTAGTCTTGGCAACAGCCTGAGTTGTTTGGGGGATCCTGTGAGGTGCCTTTGTCAAACAACTCAATTAGATGGCATGTACTGTATGTTAAAGCCTATTTTTCCATAAAGGATCTAAAGGGGCTTGTGAAATATTCTCATATTCAGATAGTTCATTAAATACAAGCTTGAAATATTTTATCTGCTATACACAAATTTTATGAACAGTAATTGACTGTAAGGAAACAGTCAGAGAAGGGGCCCCTGGTCTTTGGGAGCACACATTGTAAAAGTTCAGCAATAGATCAACAGCTTCTTTATCCAGCAATTGTTGCTTGAAGTGTTGACATAGTGTTGAGAGTTTGGAGTAAACAGTCTGACAGTGTGGAATTTGGAGAATGTCTGAAAGGCTGAAGAATCTGCGCCAGTATTGGTTTTGTGTGTATGAGCGTTTTATCTTTTTCAGGAGTGGAAGAAGGCTTAAAGTCTTCAATCACAGAACTAGAGAAAGTGACACCATAAGCTCCTGACCCATGCATGAGCTTACACAGTAAGCTGTCATGTGCATTTTTTCTGTACTGGATTGCTCTGTGCATTTCTTTTTTTTTAAAAAAAATTTGTTGCTATTGTAGTTAAAAAAAAAAAACTATTCAAAAATAATCTGAAAGTTAAAGGTAGGTAAGAATAGTGCCGAGAACTTCAGCCCACCCTTTGTCCAGGTTCTTGCTAATGTTTTGTCACAGGGGAGAGTAGCAGGTCTGACCACCTGGATTCAATACATGTATCCCACAAGGTGGCAGGAGAGAACCAGCTCCTGAGAGTTGTCTTCTAACCTTCCACAGCAGTGCTGTGGTGGGCATGCAACTGAATACACACACACACACACACACACACACACACACACACACACACAGTCACCCAAGGTTCCTCTGTGTTGTTTTGACATCCATCTTTGGCTACCAGGCCCAGAAGATCTGACAGATCTTTTTGTGAAGCAGGAATTTTGAAAGATGGCCCTACTTTGTTTCAGGAAAGTCAGTCAATGACTTCCCTGTGTCCTGATGTTCAGAGTTTGGACAGCATGCTTTCAGCAGTCAAGGTAAGGGGCAGTTTTTTGCCCAGTGGCCAGCTTTGCCACATTTAAAGCGAACTCCATGTGGAAGTTTCTTTGGTGCCAATCATCATCTTCAGAATAGAATGGAGTTGCTGCTGGGAGCTAACATGTCTGTCAGAAAAGCCTATTATTTAAGCATATTAAATACCATATTCTACAGATCTCTGAAGTCTTTGAGGACCACCTATTCATCTAAAGTCTATCTAAATAGAGAAATGTTTGTTTCTGGCTATTTACTTTCTGTTTAATTTTAAAAACATATATTGGAGGCTAAGTAAAGCTTATTCATGTAATTAACTAAACTAGTACTTAACATGACTACAAGTTTGATATATACATGTGTAGTGGCTATTCCTGGTTGTCAACTTGACTATATCTGGAATAACTACAATCCAGATTGTAAGGCTCACCTGTGATCCTAATCTGGAGACAGAGATACAAGTTTCTGACCTGGATCTTGGCTTGGAGATCTTGAGGATCGTGGCTATGAATTCCAGAAGATTAAGACAGGGAGATCTCTGAGTTCAAGGTCATCTGGGATTAAAGGTGTGGTGGCACACACCTTTAATCTGGGCCACACCTGCTGGAGACCTACATAAGGACATTGGAAGAAGGAGGATTTACTCTCTTCTTTGCCTGTTTGCCTTGTGGGACTGAGCAACTGCTAGATCCTTGGACTTCCATCCACAGCTGCTGCTGACCATTGCTGGGGAGTTGGACTAAAGACTCTAAGCCATCAACAAATTCTCTTACTATATAGAGACTACCCATCCATTCTGTGACTTTAGAGAACCCTAATACAACGTGACTAGCTACTGACTTGCATTTCTTAATTATCCTAAACTGTTCATGATAGTAGGTTCTCTAGGATTAGAACTTTATGCTATATATTTAGATGAGTTGCATAAGCACATATACCTTAAACAATAATTGAATCATATATACAGTATGATGTAGCAAATATAACCTTAAATCTCTATCATATACAAGCTTCATACCAATCTAAAATATTTGACTCATTGCTTCCTTAGTCTCAAAGTAGATATACTAATCTACTCTTTTCCTCACATCCCTTTTTCTTCCCTTAGTCCAGGGATAGAGGAGAGAAAAAGACAGAAAGAGATCCCTGAATCTAACCTCTTACTTTGTTTCCTCCCTGACGAAGAACAATAACAACTTATGATCACCCCCCCCCAAAATGACAACTAATATCCATAACCCACCAAAAGACCAAAACCGCCCACCCCACTTCTGGGGAATAAGTGTATCATTTTCTTTAAATTGCTTCCTGCTGTCCTGGGGTGAATGCATCTTTTGGGGACCCGAAGAGAATTTGGATTTTGGCCAAGCCCTGGGTGAGCAGGCTGTTTCACTTGCTGCCCAGGCTTGTGGGATAGGAATGTGCAGGGTTTAGCTGAGGTCCTGGCTGAAGCTGTCTGTGTGAGCTGAACCATCTGAGGCTGCTTGTTTTGTCTTCATTGGTGTCTGGTCTTTTTTGATTTGAAAACAAATGTTTAAAGGTAATATTGAAAGGACATCTTTTCATTAACACATATGTGGGATATACAGTGTGCACCAATCAACTAATAGTGATTCTGTATTCTATGCACCTGGTAACTTTTAAAATACACACACACACACACACACACACACACACACACACACACACATATATATGTATATATATCTTTAAAAGAATACTGTCTTCAGATACTCTTCAGATACACCAGAAGAGGTCATTGGATCCCATTATAGATGTTTGTGAGCCACCATGTGGTTGCTGGGAATTGAACTCAGGACCTCTGGAAAAGTCAGTAGTCACTCTTAACCACTGAGCCATTTCTCCAGCCCTGGCATCTGGTAACTTTATAAGTCCATTTGAGCTGCATAGACACAGTGTATTATACATTTCTATTCATGTCATATGAAAGGATGGTATGTAATAAGTCATGAGGACCCAAAAGATTCTTTGGCTTTGTGGAAACATTCACATTTCAGCTAGTCTCCTGAGCTGTTCCCATGTGAGGGATCAGCAGTCACTGCCACCTGTCTTGTATTTCTGGGTCTCTTCCACATCAGCAACCAAGATTTTTCAAAAGGCTTCTCTTGGTCCAATCTAATCTTAATTAACTTTGAAGGAATCCATAGCTTTTTGTTTTCTCCTCTTCTCCAAAGCAACACATTTCCTGACTTTCATTCTGAGGTTTAACACATCCTTAAAGTACTCTTTGTATTTGTTCAGGAGCAATTTATAATTGCCAACAAGGCAAAATTCTCTTTATTTCATCAAACATTATTTTTCCTGAATCAGCCAGTAAAGTATCATCTGTTTAATGAATGACTAATACCTTTGGAAATTTAAATAGCATTGTCTTAGTATTTTATGTTTTGATTGTGTTTGGTTTAGCTTACCCTAAATTTTTTTCCCATGAGGGGACCATTATTAGTAAAACAAAACAAAACAAAACAAAAACCCCCTAAAAACAAAAAAACAGGATTTGTGAGATGGTTCAGTGGTTAAGAGCACTGACTGCTTTTCTGGAGGTCCTGAGTTCAAATCCCAGCCACCACATGGTGGCTCAACAACAATCGTAATGAGAAACAAACAAACAAACAAAACCTATGGACCAGAGCGAGCAGGGCCAGAACAAGAGAAGGGAAGGGGGCAATTAAAAATAACAACAACAACAACAACAACAACAAAAAACAAAAAATATTTCCCATGAAGGGACCTTTAATACTGAGTTTTTCCTCCTCTTAGGGAAAACCAAAGAGTATTCAAACAAAAATCAAAGAAAGAAGAAAATTCTATATTCTGGGCCGGCTGTGTTATGTCACAGCAGCAAAGCCCTGCTTGTCATTCTTTGGGATTCAGGTATTGCTGCTCTGCATTGGGAGCCCATAGCAGAAAATTGTAGGCTTAGATTTTTCAAAACCTACCTGCATAAGCCTTCTCAAGCACTTCAACCCTCTTTCTAGGCCACTGTCCAAAGGTAGGGGAGAAAATATGGTAAAGAGGACAAGAGGATGTGGACCTGTTTAGAGGTAGTTCTTTGGGGGGAGATTCTAGTCTCCATTTGTCAAGATGTTGGCAGTCCAGTTCAATAGTGTCACCAAACCAAATCAGCAATGGTAGCATGATTCTGCAGAAACTGCCAGGCCTCCACCAAATCAGCACATGTCAGCAGGAGCTACCAGACTCAGCCAGGATGCCAGGAGTTCTCTGCTCTGCCTTTCTCAGCAAAGTGAAGATCAGTGGAGAAGCGAGACCAATGAAGAGCAGCACTGTTAGCCACACCCATCACTGCATCAAATTCCACTTATATTCCTTCCAAACATCACGTGCCCACCCATAGGCCTTGGCTCAGCAAAACACCATGTGAGTCTGTGTCATATGACATAACCAGAAACTTCCACTTCATATCCCCCTTTTTGTTTGAAATTTTTTCCCTTAACAGTAACAATCTACATACAATAAAAATAATTATAAGAACCACAAAACAATAACTTTATGTTGTATTTTTAAAAAAACAGCTTATATACAATATAGCCTAACAAAACAACCTTAAATTCCTATCAATGCAGAACAATTCAAAACAACCTTAAATTTCTATCTATATACAATAAAAACAATACAACCTTAAATGTCTATCAATATACAATAATTTAAACCTACCAGCCTAGATGGTAACGACTATAATACATCAAACAACCCCAAATCATTCATCTCAACTTAAGGGATTGGGACCATGGTCGTCTTATAATTGCTTCATGCTGAATTCCTGTTTGGGGGCCAAAGAAAAAATATGGCTAATCTGGGCTAACAACAACAAAAACTAGCTGTAGCATTTGTTGCCCAGTCTGTTTTTATCCAGTCCATCCAGTCTGTGTGTTGTTGCTTCAGTCTATATATTTTCTATCAAGTCTATGTGTTGTTCAGTCTCTGTGTGACTGATCATTTGAGCTAGCCCTTTTGAAATTAATGTGCATTCACACTTTGGAGAAATCAGCAACTGAGACAGTCTGCAAGAGTGAATCAACTGAGCTATTTGCTCTGTGAAGACATTCATGTCTCAGATGGTAAGAGGTTTTTCCTGGTCAGACGTAACTTTTTAAAAAATTTATTTATTTATTTATTTGTTTGTTTGTTTAATGTGTATGAGTACACTGTCCCTGTCTTCAGACCCACAGGAAGATGGCATTGGATCCATTAACAGATAGTTGTCGCTGGGTGGTGGTGGCGCACGCCTGTAATCCCAGCACTCTGGGAGGCAGAGGCAGGCGGATTTCTGAGTTCGAGGCCAGCCTGGTCTACAGAGTGAGTTCCAGGACAGCCAGGGCTATACAGAGAAACCCTGTCTCCAAACAAAACAAAACAAAACAAAAAACAAACAAAAAACAAAACAAAAAACAAAAAAAGAAACAGTTGGTTGTGAGCCACCATGTAGTAGCTGGGAATTGAACACAGGACTACTGGAAGAGCAGTCAGTGCTGCTGAACCGTCTCTCCAGCCCCAGATCTAATTTTTATATTTTGTTGGTAACCATATTTTTTCATTCCCTGTAGATACATAAACATAACCATGTCCCTATCTTAAAACTATTGTGGATTTCCTTTCTAATGTTAACACATCTTTATAGTATATTGGTTGGCCTAGTTCCTCAGTTTTTTTTTTCCAACAACCCAGGGTCTCTCAGCTGCTGTGATTTCTTTTTCACCAACATTAAGAAAATTTAGAGTTAACAAAGCATGATTCAGCTTGTTCCCAGATGTTTTTACTCTTCCTTTTTGTTTAAAAAGCATTTCTTTTAAGGTACAGTTGGGTCTATAACTGCTTGTCCTGTGGGATTTCATGGTCTACTAATAACTTGATTATATTATAATATATAAAGCATTGCTTCATTTTATTGGCTACATATGCAGGAGCATTATCAGTTTTAATTCATGCAGGTAACCCCGTAATTGCCATTATTTCCAATAAGTGTGTAATTACACAATCAGCCTTTTTAGAACCTAAAGCAGTTGCCCGTTGAAACCCTGTGTATGTGTCAATGGCATGGCATATATACTTTTGTTTTCCAAATTCTGCAAAATAGAAAATACCCATCTGCCAGATGTCATTTCTTTTGGTACCCCTAAGGTTACTGCCAGCAGTTAATGGAGTTTGGTTGTATAGAGAACATACTGGACTTTTTTTTAATTTCTTTGATCTGTTGTCAAGTGATAGAAAATTTATTCTTTAAACCTTTCCCATTAGTATGGTATTTCTCATGAAAGTTTGAGACTTCTAATGCATTTTCTATTAGTAATTAGTCAATTTCATCATTTCCTTGAACTTATGGACCTGGTAAACCTGTAAGAAACTGAATATGAGTAATATATAATCGATGCTTTCTACTTCTGATGGCCTGTTGCAATATAAATAACAGAGTCAATTCTGACTTATCAGGTACAAATTCATCTGTCTCTATATGCAAAACAATTCTTTCTGCATATAAAAGAATCAGTGATTGTGATTATGTTAAGGGATTCAGGATAATCTAATTATACCATAAGGATTGTGTCTTAGTCAGGGTTTCTATTCCTGCACAAAACATCATGACCAAGAAGCAAGTTGGGGAGGAAAGGGTTTATTTAGCTTACACTGTGGATACATTGCTATTGATCACCAAAGGAAATCAGGACTGAAACTCAAGTAGGTCAGGAAGCAGGAGCTGATGCAGAGGCCATGGGGGGATGTTTCTTACTGGCTTGCTTACCCTGGCTTGCTCACCCTGCTCTCTTATAGAACCCAACACTACCAGCCCAGGGGTGGCACCACCCACAAGGGGCCCTCCCCGCTTGATCACTAACTGAGAAAATGCCCCACAGCTGGATTTCATGGAGGCACTTCCCAACTGAAGCTCTTTTTTCAATGATAACTCCAGCCTGTGTCAAGCTGACACACAAAACCAGCCAGTACAGATTGCATACAATTTTGATTTCTAAACTGAGGTATATGGACTTTTGAGCACCTTGCTTATTGGATTTATAACCTGCCATCCCCATCTTGTTTGCATCTGCATAGGATGTTGATGCCCCTGGAATTAGTGTTTACAATACATGGAAGAATCCAATTAGTTCTTTTTATAAACTGCATACATTTGCCTTGCAGATATTTGTTATTAATTTTGCCCAAGTAATTACTACAAGCTTTTTACCAGTCTTCATTGATCATCTATAATAACATAATCTCAGCATTTGTAAGAGGTACTACAGCTGGGCATGGTGGCGCAGGCCTGTAATCCCAGCACTTGGGAGGCAGAGGCAGGCGGATTTCTGAGTTCGAGGCCAGCCTGGTCTACAGAGTGAGTTCCAGGACAGCCCGGACTACACAGAGAAACCCTGTCTCAAAAAACCATGAAAAAAAAAAAGAGGTACTACAATTTCAGCCAGATCTGTCCCTGAAAATTGATGTACTCTTATTCTACCTTTTATAATTAACTCAAAAATCTTTTCTATATGTGTATTCAATTTTTTACTTAATACCTAAGAAAATCTATTCCATAATACTATCTTCTCTTTGCATAATGAGCCCAGTAAGAGAATTAATTAAAGGCAAAATGACCAAAATACAATCAAGTTTAGGATCAATTCAATCCTTATATGCATCTTTTAGTCTTTGTTCTACAAGAGTTCTAAGCAGGATCAGACCTGGTTAATACTTGGATGGGAGACTGCCTAGGAATATTGAGTGCTGTAGGCTTTAAAATAAATGAATGTATGAATAAATAAATAAATAAATAAATAAATAAATAAAGTGTTCTACAAGAGTTAATACTTTTTCTGCTTCAGTTCTTAGACATCTTGGACTATTTAGATTTGAATCTCCTTATAATGTTTGAAACAAACCACTTAACTCCTATGTGCTTAATCCAATTGTAGGCCTCACCCATCAAGTTTTTTTTTTTGTTGTTGTTTGTTTGTTTGTTTGTTTTTTCGAGACAGGGTTTCTCTGTATAGCCCAGGCTGTCCTGGAACTCACTCTGTAGACCAGGCTGGCCTTGAACTCAGAAATCTGCCTGCCTCTGCCTCCCAAGTGCTGGGATTACAGGCGTGCACCACCACGCCCAGCAACCCATCAAGTTTTGAAAATTGGCCGGGCGGTGGTGGCATGTCCGTAATCCCAGCACTCTGGGGGGGAAACAAATCCAACAAAACAAAACAAAACAAAAAAAAACAAATTTTGAAAATTATTAAGTGTTTGCAATTGTTCCCTATGAATCTTTTGAGGTCAAGTTTTTTGTTGATTGATTTTATAAACCAACTAACTAAGTGAATCTCCTCTTTGTATTTTTTTTCTGGAGCAATTGGTAACCCCCAGCATGGCAGAATTCTTTGTGTTATCTTGAACATATTCTTTAAAACATCTTTGTCAGAACCAGCCAACAGAATATCATTCATATAATGATAAATGATAGTCCGAGGGAATTGCTTATGAATTATTTCTAATGGTTGTTGTGCAGAAAATACTGACATAAAGTTGGACTCTTTAACATTCCCCATGGAATTACCTTCCAGTGGTATCTCTCTAGTGGATAACTATCATTCAAAGGAGGTACTGAGAAAGCAAACCTTTCTCTATTCTGCACATAAGTGTATTGTGAAAAAGCAATCTTTCAAGTCAATTATTTTTATAGGTCATGATTTTGGTAACATCATCTTTGGAGAAGTTAACCCACTCCTTCCCAAAATTATACCCACTATTCCTGAGGGTAAAGGACCAAACATGCCAGTAGTAACTTTCAACTTTTGGGGATATAGTAAGAGGCGTTTCTGTGGCCAGATCCAAAGCTGCATTCCCTTCTGTAGTATTTATAAGATCAGAAATACTTAATTTTGATTTTCTTGCCTGCTTGATACCTTCTGGCTGACCAAAGGAAGATGGCTCGGACCTTGAACTGACAGGCCCCTTTGTTCATTTCCCCAGGGCAAAAGGTTACCTTGTATGTCTCTCTTGGACCGGCAATCTTCTTTTTTCTTTCTTTCTTTCTTTCTTTCTTTCTTTCTTTCTTTTTTTTTTTTTTTTTGGTTTTTTTTTTTTTTTTGGTTTTTTTGAGACAGGGTTTGTCTGTATAGCCCTGGCGAACTCACTCTGTAGACCAGGTTGGCCTTGAACTCAGAAATCCTCCTGCCTCTGCCTCCCATGTGCTGGGATTATAGGCGTGTGCCGCCACCGCCACCACCATCACCACCCCCCGGCTTTGGACCAGCAATCTCTTCAGCAAAGTTTGTCCTTTCCATAGTGGCTACAATATCCTGGAAACCTTTGTGGATTATAACAGCCTGAACTTGCTTAATCTCTTCTATGAACATCATATTCTCTAGAGTCAATGTACCTGCTATTTTGAGCTCTGATCTTTAAGTCTTACAATCTCTTTGGAAATAGCCAAATTCACCACAATAAAAGCATCAGGCATTTTGATTTCTGAGACTTCTAGATATGGCTCACCCTTTGATATTAGCATGATGCTCCTGAAAACCAACACCAGTTCTCTTTCTTATCCATTTGTCTTTTGGAGCTCCCCATGCTTTCAATCATCTCTTACATTCAGTACTCATGTTTTCAAAGACCAATATTTCTATCAATTACTGCCTGGTTTCAGGGTCTTCTATGGCTCTATTCACAGCTGAACCCAATCTCTGTAAGAAATCAGTGAATGCTTCTGCAGGTCCCTGTATTACCTTCATAAAAAAGGTAGACTTTCCCCCAGGCTCTTAAAGCTGAAACATGTCGGGCAGTGGTGGCGCACGCCTGTAATCCCAGCACTTGGGAGGTAGAGGCAGGCAGATTTCTGAGTTCGAGGCCAGCCTGGTCTACAGAGTGAGTTCCAGGACAGCCAGGGCTACACAGAGAAACCCTGTCTCAAAAAACCTCCACCATAATAACCATTGTAATTGTTGTCCAGCTTCTTGGACATCTGACACTAATCCCTTCCAATCTCCGGGATAACCTTATTCTGTGTAACCCAAGTATTTAACATTTCTTTAACAAATGGAGAGTGCGGGGGCTGGAGAGATGGCTCGGTGGTTAAGAGCATTGACTGCTCTTCTGAAGGTCCTGAGTTCAAATCCCAGCAAACATATGGTGGCTCACAACCATCTGTAACAAGACCTGACACCCTCTTCTGGAGTGTCTGAAGACAACTACAGTATACTTACATATAATAAATAAATAAATCTTTAAAAAAAAAACAAAACAAATGAAGAGTGCAAGCCATACAATATCACAGCCTCTTTTAAATTCTTTATATCTAATATTTCTGTCGGATGCCAGGTCAGCTCATTATAGGCAGGACTACCATCATTAGCAGGTATGTACTGCACGAAGACTGGGAAGGCTGAAGGTAGACCCAAGCAAATCCTCTGCTGCTATACTTGGCTGGACACTATCTGGTGTACCTGTACTATTTTCTGCTCTTCCTGGCAGTGAAAGTGTGTGGAGCAGGGCAAGGTGGCAGTTTACCTTTCAGCCCATTTGCTGCCCTTTGTCATTGTGTGGTATATTCCTGGCTTCAGACACCAAGCCTGAACCCTGTTGTTCTCCCACTGGCTCTTTTTGCTTCCTAAGCTCCTCTAACTCCATTCACAGACTCTCTAAATGCTTAGCTAACTCTGCAACTTCTCTAACATAAGAGAATTGTTAGCACCTCCCACCCCCTAATCTTTTTCAAAAGAGCATATATGAAAATCTATTCTATTTCTCTTTCCCAGTGAGTTTCTTGTCCCCCACCCCCACCCCCTTAAGCCCTCCTTGTTGCTTAGCTACTCTGGGTCTGTGGACTGTGGCATGGTTATCTTTACAGATAATATTTACTTATAAGTGAGTACACACTGTATTAGTCTGGGTTCTCTAGAGTTACAGAATGTATGGACAGCCTCTATATAGTTAGGGAATTTGTCAATGACTTATAGCCTGTAGTCCAACTCTCCAACAATGATCAGCAGCAGCTGTAGATGGAAGTCCAAGGATCTAGCAGTTGTTCAGTCCCACGAGGCAAGCAGGCAAGGAAGAATGAGTCTTCTTCCAATGTCCTTATATATGTCTCCAGCAGAGGGTGTAGCCCAGATTAAAGGCTGTAGGTCTCCAGCAGAGGGTGTGGCCCAGATTAAAGGTGTGTATCTCCATGCCTTTAATCCCAGATGATCTTGAACTTGGAGATCTCCTTGTCTTAATCTTCTGGAATTCATAGCCACTATGCTTCAAGATCTCCATGCCAAGATCCAGGTCAGAAACTTATATCTCTGAGCCTCCAGATTAGGTAAGGCTTCTAATTCTAGATTGTAGTTCATTCCAGATATAGTCAAGTTGACAACCAGGAATAGCCACTACACACACTCTGCTTGTCTTTCTGATTTTGTGTTACCTCACTCAGGATGATTTGTTTATAGTTCCATCCATTTGTCAGCAAAATTCATGATGCCATTTTTTTTTTAACAGCTGAGTTTAAATGTTTAACTCCATGGTTTTAAAATGTACCACATTTTAAAAAAAATCCATTCTTCAGTTGAATGGAGAAACACTTAAAAGTAATATTATTTTTAGTGTGGGGCTCAAACTCCTGGAATCAAGCATCTTCTAGCCTTGGTCTCTTGAGCAGGTGTGTGCCTTCATTCCTGGCTTAATGTGCACATGTAATTATCATACAGAACGGCAGGTCTCCCTATGGCATTTTCATAGATACTTGGTTCCGGTTGCTCTCTTTCCTGTCCTCTCTCCCATGCCACCCCCTGTAGCCTTCCATACCCATAGCTGCCTTTCTGCTTTCATGTCTCATGTGTGCTGGTTACCCTTCCCACTCTCCTCCTTAAACCTTGCTTTTTTGGGGTTCCTGGAGTAGTCAGCGGTCTCTAAAGCAGTGGTTCTCAACCTGTGGGCCTTGACCCCTTTAGGGGTCAAACTGATCTTTTTAGAGAGGTTGCCTATTAGATATTCTGCAATTTATATTACAGTTCATAACAGTAGCAAAATTACAGTTATCAACTATAATTACAACTGATAATTAAAGTTATCAATGAAAATAATTTTATGGTGGTGGGTCACAACATGGGTGGCTAGCACTGAAGCGATAGGAAACTTGAGAACCACTGCTCTACAGGAACAAAACTGATAGGCTGAACGCATGCATCAAAAAGGACTTAGACACTGGCTCACACAGTATGCTCTGGGTAGTCCAACAATGCCTGCCTCACAAGAGAGAGCTTGAAATCCTGTAAATTTTTAGTCATGAGGCAGGATGGCTCAGCAGTCCCAATCTGGTGTAGAGATCTGGAAGCTTCCTGGAGAGTCTATGTTGGAAGCCTGAAGTAGCTGGTTTTAATATCAGCAAGAGAGGGTAGTATCAGGATAGATGAACTTTCCAGCAAGAGCAGAGAGGTGCAGAAAAAGGCAAAGTGTCCTTCTTCCTTGGCCTTTTGTCTGAGCTGCCCACATTCAGGAAGATCTTCATGATTCAAGTAATCTGATCAAGAAAGTCCCTTATGGGGCTGGAGAGATGGCTCAGCGGTTAAGAGCACCGACTGCTCTTCCAAAGGTCCTGAGTTCAAATCCCAGCAACCACATGGTGGCTCACAACCATCCGTAACAAGATCTGACGCCCTCTTCTGGAGTGTCTGAAAACAGCTACAGTGTACTTACATATAATAATAATAAATAAAATCTTTGGAAAAAAAAAAAAAAAAAAAAGAAAGTCCCTTATGGGCCTGCACAGGGACTTCTAGTTTACGTTTCCTGATTCTTGTTGACAACCAAGCTTAGCCATCACACCAGTCTCTGATCACCACCTAAGCTTACTGTCACTCTCACATAAACACACACATCCAAACCAGAAGCCAATGCCACATATCACAGCAAATACAGAATGCCCAATTTATAATGTAATTTTATCACACAAATATTCAAAGTACATTTTCTTCTGCTTGCTCTCTCTCTCTCTCTCTCTCTCTCTCTCTCTCTCTCTTTCTTTCTTTTGAAGGTGCGGAGTGTGGTTCAAGACAGGGCTTCTCCGTGTAGCCCTGGTTTTCTTAGTACTCACTCTGTAGACCAGGCCTCAAATTGCCAGAGATCCACCTGTCTCTGCCTCCTAAGTGATGGGATTAAAGGCGTGCACCACCACACCAGCTCAAAGTACATTCTATTGACATGACTTATGTGTTGATGCTGTCCTTAATTAACCATCAAGTATTTGGTGTGATTTTATTTTTAAGACATGGTCTCATTATGTTGCTCTAGCCAGCAGGGAACTTGCCATATATCCAAGTTGGCCTCAGACAGTCCTTCCACCTCAACCTCCCATGTGCAGGATTGTAGGCACACAACCCCACATCTTACTTTGTTTGTTAGATGTCTCCACTATAAAACAACTCTTTTTGCCCATCCCTTCTTCAGGATGGAGTATCTACATACATAGATTTCTTCTCAATAGATTTATCCTTTCTTTTATGATACCAAATGATTCCATGGACACATGGCTACTTGGGTGAGGAAGTAGTATTGCCTTATTTTGTTTCTTAATTTGTTTCAGCTTTGTCTGTTGGGAGCTCTTTCAATTAACTCCAGGGACATACTTCTTCCTACCACTGTGGAGGGCATGTGTGCATGGGGTCGTATGCAAGGCTTCTTTCTCTGATGGCAAGAGGCTTCAAGTTTGTAGTGACTATTCATGATTGTCAACTTGACTATATCTGGAATGAAGTACAATCCAGAATTGGAAGGCTCGCCTGTGATCCTAATCTGGAGGCTGGGAGATACAAGTTTCTGACCTGGATCTTGGCTTGGAGATTTTTTGGGGGGGGGGGCTTCCGAGACAGGGTTTCTCTGTATAGCCATGGCTGTCCTGGAACTCACTCTGTAGACCAAGCTGGCCTCGAACTCAGAAATCTGCCTGCCTCTGCCTCCCAGAGTGCTGGGATTACAGGCATGTGCCACCACCGCCTGGCTGGAGATCTTGAAGCATAGTGGCTATGATTCCCAGAAGATTAAGACAGGGAGAGCTCTGAGTTCAAGGGACAAAGCAAGTCCCAGATCCAGGTGTGGTGGCACACACCTTTAATCTGGACCACACCTTCTGCTGGAGACCTATATAAGGACATTGGAAGAAGGAAGATTCACTCTTTCTTTTTTGCCTGCTTGCCTTGTGGGACTGAGCAACTGCTAGATCCTTGGACTTCCATCCACAGCTGCTGCTGACCATCATTGGGGAGTTGGACTAAAGACTGTAAGTCATCAAAAAAATTCCCTTTATATATATATATATATATATATATATATATATATATATATTGTGACTTTAGAGAACCCTAATACAAAGCTCAGATATTTTCTGCTGGAGCCTAGAGTCATTCTCTTCTCCAAAGAGGTTCCCTTTCATCTAAAATGTATTAGAAACTATAACCTAGACAATTGTGCTTCTTACTACTTACTAAGGTGTGTTTTCTGTAGGTATTGGGGTTTCCTGCTGTATGTATGTATGTATGTATGTATGTATGTATGAATGTATGTTTGTATGTATTGAAGCAGAGACTCACAATGTAGTTCTAGATGATCTGGATGTAATTCTCTATTTAGACCAGGCTGGCCTCTGGAGTGCTGTGATTAAAAGCTATGTCACCAGCCGGGCGTGGTGGTGCATGCCTTTAATCTCAGCACTTCAGAGGCAGAGGCAGGCAGATTTCTGAGTTCAAGGCCAGCCTGGTCTACAGAGTGAGTTCCAGGACAGCCAGGGCTACACAGAGAAACCCTGTCTGGAAAAAAAAAAGTGTATATCACCATGACCAGTTGCTTGTTTGTTTCTGTGATGGGGATTGAATCCATAACCTTATGCATACTCTCTAGGCAAACATTCTACCACTGAGTTGTATATCCCTTGACTTTCCTATAGCACTTTATTTGGTTATTTTCATTTCTATGCATGTACATATGTACAGAGTGTGGGGAAGCTTCCTAAGTCACTTTGAATCTTCCGTTTTTTTGAGATAGGGTCTGTCACTGAACCTAGAGCTTACCAATAAGTTGGATGGACTGGCAGCAAGTCGAAGGGATCCTCCTGTCTCTGCCTTCCAAGCACTGGGATTACAGGCCTGTGTAAAAGTTTCTTTTATTCTCCTGTAAAAATTGTCGACTCCAAGGCTTACTACCTCTATCTGCTGACCTAGGCCTAGTCCTGGAAGCTTCTAGCCTCCGTACAATCTGACCTAGGCCTAGAATGTTTTCAGCCTCTGAGACTTATTGCTGAATAAGCTCACCCCTTCCTAGTCCTGGATCTTTCTGATCTCTGGCTGGCTGGTCAACTCGGCTGTGCTGGCTCAAAACTCCTTTCCAAGATGACTGATTCAATTTGGCTCCTCTCAGCCTCTGACCTTTTGCTCTGCTTGGCTTCAAACTAACTATCTGCTTTAGTCTTCTGGCTCCTTCTCATTTTCTGTCTCGTTCTGTCTCCACCAGTGTCTAGCTTGTTGTCTTTTTGCATCCTGTCTATCACTGTCCAGTAAAACTGCCTCTCTCTTCTTTTTTTCCACACTGCTCCCTTAAGTAGATTCCTTTTATTCTCCTTTCTTGTGAGAGTTGAGTATACCCCATTCAGTCAAATTTTTCTCTTTGTGAAGTTTCTTCTTTCCACCATATGAGTCCTCAGGATCAAACTTAGATCTATAGGACCGCTGGCAAGCACCTTTGTCTGCTGACCTCTTCCATCTTATCACCTAAACACTTCTCTCCTTAAAAAAAATTGTGTGTGTGTGTGTGTGTGTGTGTGTGTGTATGTGTATGTGTGTGTGTGTGTGTGTGTGTGTGTGTGTGGTTCTGTCTGTGTGACTGCAGGTGCCCTCGGCCGTCAGAGGAGAGTGTTGGATCCCTTGGAGCTGGAGTTACAGCAGTTGTGTGCTAGACCACACAAGGGTTCTTGGAACGGAACTCAGGAACTCTGGAAGAGCAATGTGCTCTTAACCACGGGGCTTTTTCTTCAGCTCCAGCTCTCCCATTTTGTCTAAGAAAGTTCACTTATACTGTGCATTGGCTCAAAATTCTGAATTTATCTGATTCTATAGCGTTACAAAATTGTTTTCCTCTATGTTCTGTATACTAAAATTAGAGCCAATGCTTGGTTAGATTCAGCTTTTAAATTCTGTTAAAATGTAATGTTATGCCGGGCGGTGGTGGCACACGCCTTTAATCACAGCACTTGAGGCAGAGGCAGGCGGATTTCTGAGTTCGAGGCCAGCCTGGTCTACAGAGTGAGTTCCAGGACAGCCAGGGCTAAACAGAGAAACCAAAAAAAAAAAAAAGTAATGTTATGTAAAATAAGCCACATTTTATAAATACTACTGTGTAATCCAAATCTTATCAGGAGATAAATAGATAATTGCCCTAGATTTCCTTATCTAAATTGTTTTGTTTTGTTTTTGGAGATAGGGTTTCTCTGTGTAGCCCTGGCTGTCCTGGAACTCACTCTGTAGACCAGGCTGGCCTTGAACTCAGAAATCTGCCTGCCTCTATTTGCCTGCCTCTGCCTCCCAAGTGCTGGGATTAAAGGCGTGCGCGCCACCACTGCCCGGCTTCCTGATCTAAAATTGATAAGTAATCCTTTTTAGTTCAACATCCGTCAATAACTGTTGCCTAAGTATTTTTGCTATGGTTCAAATTGTTTTCACCAGGCTAATTTTTCTCTGTGTAGCCCTAGCTGTCCAGAACTCACTCTGTAGAACAGGCTGCCCTCATATTCGGGGATCCGCCTGCTTCAGCCTAAGGAATGGTGCGATTAAAGGAGGGCACAACTGGTGCCCAGGCCTCATCAAGTTAGTTCTATCATTGATTATCCTAGCTTGTTTGAGAAAGATCCTTTTGCCATCCAGCTGTCTTTATAGTTCTTTAAATTCAGTTCATCCAGAGACATCTGAAACAGGCAGATCTATTCTGCGTGGAGAGATCATAAAAGGACTCACACTTAGGTTAAGTTCTCACTCGAAGCCCATAAAGCCAGTAAGCTGTAGTTATGTCTCTTTGTCTCATCCCGTTGGATTTAGGGAAAGGTGAGTGGGAGAGAGTTAAAGTGCCTTGAGCTATCTCCTCTTACCTGTCTCAAACTCATAGAATTTTGGTGGGAATTCTTTAATAGAGTCTGGGCGCGGCATGGTCAGAGTCCATACTGGTTAGGTAGAATGAATCGTGAATTCCCAGAACAGAGCCTTTACTCTCAGGACTTCAATTCCCAGAATTCCGCTCGCAGAATTCCACCGTGTCGACAAGTTTGCGCGTGCGCAAATTTCTTGCACTTTCTCCCCCCCCTCCCCGATTTAAATCCCTCCCCCTCCCCTCCCCCCCCCATTCTCTAGGCAGCACAGGGACTCGGATTCGGCGCGCTCGCCTCGGGCCCTCCCCCGCCCATCCCTTTCTGGCCTTAGGTCTGTCCGCTGGGGGCGCGCTGTGCGGGGCAGAAAGCGGCCGAGCGTGGGTCGCGTGGCGGAGCTTGGTTGCTAGGGACACCTGAGGTCGCCCGCTGGCCCAGCAGGCGCAGCGAAGAAGCGGCGCGGAGCCGGCGTCCAGACACGGTGAAGCAGGGTACCCTAGGTGAGTGTGGCCTCAGAGCTGGCGTCGGACCCCGGCCGGCCGTTCCCGCGTGCCTGGGCCCCAGCCCTTGGCACGGGCCCCCAACCCCGCTTCCGGTTCGCCACCTTGTCTTTCTCCGGTGAGGCCGAGGCCGCGGCCTCCTCCCGGGCCCTCTCCCGAGTCCTCCTCGGCAGCATCCACGCGGGGAGAACTTCGTTGGCTTCTCCTCGGGCCGCCCGAGCCCCACAGCCTACTCGTTCTTGGTTTCAGCGTGTCCTCTTTCCCGCCGCGCTGCGGTTTAAATTCTGGCTTGGGTTGAAATCCAGGCTCTTTTCAAGGCCTGCCTTTCCCCGACGCCACTCTGAAGTTATCCCACTTTGAGTTATCCATACACACTTCCTACATTTCAGAGCCTATCGGAAGCTGAAATCCTGATTTAACTCATTTATCCAGCCATTTTTTTTTAAATCTAATCATTTACAGTTTTTATAAACATCGACAAATAGGAACGAGCGAAGCCACTATGTAAGGTTCCTAGGGAGGGTACATTGTTGAGCAAGACAGACGAGTTTTTTGAGAGTTTACAGAACGAGAGATTTTAAATCAAGAAAGCACTTGGCGTACGTACGTATGTGCTGTGATAGAAGTGAAGCACTTAACCGAGGTTTGTTTGGAAAAATACGTCACCTCACCTCCAGGCTTTACATTCCGTTTCTGAATCTTGGAAATGTTTTAATCAGCATTTGAAATCCTTCCTTTATGGAGTCATTTTGGATATTCCAAGTCCCAGTTTCAGCGCTTGTTGATTTGGCCCATCAGCAGTAATCTGGAGGAATCTTTGAGAGAAGGTACTGTCTGATCCTATGCTTTGAGTTGTTGCAATACTGAGCTTATTTGCATAAAAACTGTTCCCTTTGTTGTCGGGAGTGTTAATACCTACTTACTGATTAGACTCTAAGCCAGGCTGTCAAAGTTATCAAATATTCTCTGGGAGTGAAGAAGTGGGAAGATAGTCAATTACAATGTAGCTTTGGAAAAGATACAGCATGGCCTGAAAAGAATGCAGAGCTGAGTTGTTTGTTGGGGGCCATTCTGTGAGCTAGGTTTATAAGGGCCCAGGACTTTAAGTTTAAATGAGTCTATTTCCTGACTTGTAGTTTCCAAGTGACTTTTTTTTTTTTTAAAGACAGGATTTCTCTGTGTAGCCCTGACTGTCATGGAACTCACTCTGTAGATCTTGAACTCAGAGATCCACCTGCCTCTGCCTTCCCTGCCCTTTCTATCTTTTTAAGGTACTAGGGAGTGAATCTTTTGAGTTATACATGCTAGACAATCAATCACTACCACCAAATTACAGCCTCAGGCCTGGAAGGTTTTTGTGGACCATGGGATTTTAAAACTTATTTTAAGTAAAACTTGAGCAAAAGTATCTACGTTCCCCTTCCTTCCTTCCTTCCTTCCTTCCTTCCTTCCTTCCTCCCTCCCTCCCTCCCTCCCTCCCTCCCTCCCTCCCTCTTTTTTCTTCTTGTTTTTTTCTAGGCAGGTTTTTCCCTGTGTAGCCCTGGCTGACCTGGAACTCCCCTCTGTAGACCTGGAACTCAAGAGATCCACCTGCCTCTGCCTCTGCCTCTGCCTTTGCCTCTGCCTCTGCCTCTGCCTCTGCCTCTGCCTCTGCCTCTGCCTCTGCCTCTGCCTTCTGAATGCTGGGATTAAAGCTGTGTGTTACCACTTCCCAGCTATGATTTCTTTTTTTTGTTTGTTTGGTTTTTGAGACAGACTCTTTCAGTGTAGCCCTAGCTGCTTCTTAGTTCAGCTTGGAATACACAATTTTAAGAATTCTTAGGGAAAGAGATGAGTATATTTTATGTAAAGATAAAAAAGCAGGAAAATAACATCAGGTTTGTGTTTAAGAGTACAGGAGGGGTGGTGGGTAGATTGGTCAAGAAATATTTCAGAGCTGGGCGGCGGTGGCGCATGCCTTTAATCCCAGCACTTGGGAGGCAAAGGCAGGCAGATTTCTGAGTTCGAGGCCAGCCTGGTCGACACTGAGTTCCAGGACAGCCAGGGCTACACAGAGAAATCCTGTCTAGAAAAACCAAGAAAGAAAGAAAATTGAGACTAGAGCCAAGTGATAGACTGTAGAGATGATGCAGTTTAGGGTCTTGATTGGTTCGTTTTCTCTGCCAGTTAAAGAATTAAAGTCAGGAAACATCTGAAGCACAACAGGTAGCAGCAGAGAAGTCTCAAGCACCACAAAAAGAACACCAGTTAAAGGAAGACATTTATTAAGGTTGAGAAATACAGGGAAAAAAACACCCTCTACAAAACAGAGGCCTTGCCTTTACCTGTGTCTGCCTCTCCAGTGCTGGGATTACAGGCTTGTTCTAGTATTACACAGTTTTTTGTGTTTTTTTTTTTTTTTTTTTAATGTAGAAGGTATATCTCAAGGAACTGAAATATTACTCCATTTGGGAAAAATTAATAGATCTATAAATAAAACATATTTAGTATAAATATGTTTTTTTAAAAGATTTATTTATTATATGTAAGTACACTGTAGCTGTCTTCAGATACACCAGAAGAGGGCGTCAGATCTCATTACAGATGGTTCTGAGCCACCATGTAGTTGCTGGGAATTGAACTCAGGACCTTCGGAAGAGTGGTCAGTGCTTTTTTTTTTTTCTCTCTCTCGAGACAGGGTTTCTCTGTATAGCCCTGGCTGTCCTGGAATTCACTCTAGACCAGGCTGGACTCAAACTCAGAAATCCACCTGCCTCTGCCTCTCAAGTGCTGGGATTACAGGTGTGCAGCCACCACGCCCGGCTGCAGTCAGTGCTCTTAACCACTGAGCCATCTCTCCAGCCCCCATAAATATTTTTTAAATGAAAAAATTTTGAGAAGAATAGAATTGGGTGTGGTTTTTATTGTATTTTAAGAGAAGATAACTGGATTTTCATATTTCTGCATTCACTCTATTTTGATATGTTCATTTTTGAGTTAAGATTTAGGGGCTGGGCCGGGCGTGGTGACGCACGCCTTTAATCCCAGCACTTGGGAGGCAGAGGCAGGCGGATTTCTGAGTTCGAGGCCAGCCTGGTCTACAGAGTGAGCTCCAGGACAGTCAGGACTACACAGAGAAACCCTGTCTCGAAAAACCAAAAAAAAAAAAAAAAGATTTAGGGGCTGGAGTGGTTAAGAGTGCTGGCTGTTCTTGAAGAAAACCGAGCTCACTGCTGTTCAGAGTTTTTCTGGCTTCTTTGGGCATTGCATCCTGTTGCGCACAGATGTACATGCAGACAAAATACTTATATACATAAAACAACATAAGTATTAAAAAGACGATTTAGCCTTAGATGGTTAGAAAAGGGCCTAAGGCCAGGCGGTGGTGGTGCACGCCCTTAATCCCAGCACTTGGGAGGCAGAGGCGGGTGGATTTCTGAGTTCAAGGCCAGACTGGTCTGCAGAGTGAGTTCCAGGACAGCCAGGGCTACACAGAGAAACCCTGTCTCAAACAAAACAAAAGAAAACAAAGAAAGGAAGGAAGGAAGGAAGGAAGGAAGGAAGGAAGGAAGGAAGAAAGAAAGAAAGAAAGAAAGAAAGAAAGAAAGAAAAGGGCCTAAGACACTCAAGGAGTTTGTAGGTGTTGTACTTTGTATTGTGAAGAAGGAGGATCAGCTTGCCTGGTAGAGCTTTGTTATTTGCGTGTTTAGAGTTAAGGTTTCACTGGGTAGCCCAGATTTTTCTAGAATTTTAAGATTTTTCTCCATCAGTCTCACAAGTGTGGGATTACCACAGGTGTATAACACCAAACCCGTAGGCTTGTAAGTATTCCTCACTCTATGACATGTGGCAGGCACTGACTGAGTTACAGCTCTTCTAAATACTGTCAGTGCTTTGTTATACAATTAGGAAAAAAAACATTTGAAGGTAGGCATGATGGTACCACTAGGCCCATTAATCCCAGCATTTGGGAGGCTGGGGCAAGAGGGCTGTAAATCTGAGGTCAACCTGTATTACATAGCAAGACTTTGCCTGAAGACACCTGAAGTGGGCTCATCAGCTAGTGGCACTTGCTGCCAAGCCTCATGACCTAAGTTCAGTCTATAGAACCCACATAATGGAGAGAAGAATCATGAGAGTTTGTCCTCTGGCCTCTACAATGATACTGTGACACTCCCACGAACTCAGAAATGGATGTGAATGTTAAAGTTTTATATAAAGTAAAATAAAGTCATATTTGTATCAGCATTACAGTTTCTAGAAAAGCAGTCACTCTTTGAGTGGCAGATACTGTTTTGCCAAAATTCGATTTTCTCTTGGAAGTTCAAATTTTCTCATGGCAGCAAGTACTGTCAGCTGTTTCACTTGAAGTGACAAGCTTTACTTTGTTTCACTTTCCAGAAATATTTGCGAGATACCAAAGTCAGAAGGACTTCATCACTTGCGCCCTCTTTTCTTTTGAGTAAATGTAGTGTTCCGCAGAACAACCTGACCGTTGGGTCACACGGTCTTTGCCCTGAGACAGTTGTCTTTATGGAGCGTTCATAGTGTTTGTTTCATTTGAGATGAGGGTCTCTAGTCCGAGCTGTCCTGGATCTCACCGTGTGGTTGGGAATAACACTGAACGGTGTGTGTCTGCCTTGGAAGTGCTAAAGCCACTGGGCTCCACTAGTATGTCTTGCATGCGAGTTTCCTCATCCGCCCAGGTGCTGGGAATTGAAACTAGAGTTTGCATCTTGCTGGGCAAGTGCTGTATGAGAGCTAGACCCTCAGACCCCACCTCTCATTTTGTCACACAGAAAATTTTTGTAAAAATTTAAAATATATTCGTGCTATGCAGTAAAATTGGCATTCTTTCACTGTGTGGCCACTTAAAACATCCTATGGAAGAATGGAAGCTGCCGTTGTCTTAAGTTGGCCTGGTGCCAGTGGCTTTCTTCAGTAATACTTTTCTTAGGCCACCCATGGAAACGTCAGCACAGTGGAAAGGGCCCGTGCCCTTTATTTCTGGTATACAAACAGTTGTGACCTAGCACAACCTCTGAAAGAGTCTCAGGGTTTCCTCATGTTCTGTGAACCATTCTTTGACTCTGTTCACCCAAGGAAGGAGGTGCCTGTGGAAGCTGATAAAAATCAAAGCTTCAGAAGAGTTAGTCACCTGGTCATAGAGAGCTTTTACTGGTTTCACTTGTCAGAGTTTAAGGAGGCCCAAGAGTAGTGTTACCCTCTCTGGTCTGGCTCTTACAACCTTTATCTTTCTTGGTTTACTCTTTCAGTTTTCTTGCTGCACTGTGCCCCTCCAAACTTTCTGAGATTTCACCTTCCCTTTCTTTCTTTTTTTTTTTTAAATTTATTTATTATATGTGAGTACACTGTAGCTGTTTTCTGACACTACAGAAGAGGGCGTCATCTCATTATGGATGGTTGTGAGCCACCATGTGGTTGCTGGGATTTGAACTCAGGACCTTTGGAAGAGCAGTCAGTGCTCTAAACCACTGAGCCATCTCCCCAGCCCCCACCTTCCCTTTCTTTAAAGCTAGAGTTTGAGCTTCCTCTGTGTATCTTTCAGAAATCCATTTGCCCAGGCCTAAAGAGATGGCTCAGTGGCTGAAAGCTTATAACTTTAAGTGCGGAGGACCTGCCTCCACTTCCCAGCACCCATATTGGGTAGCTCACAATTGCCTGTAACTTCAGCTCCAGGGGCCTTCAAAGGTACCTGCACTGATGTGCACATATTCAGACCTAACACATAAATATAATGAAAAATAAAAATAAATCCCACAAACATTATTAAATTTATTGCTTCTCCAAGTTACTTTAGGGAGCTAGAGCTTATGATTTATCTTGTCAGCCGAAGTGGGTCTGACCCCTGTCCGTCCACTTGCATCCCATCAGGTGATTCCATCAGGGACCTTGTGTATAAATGATGAGCCATTTCTAGTGTCCCAAATTTCCCAGCTGACCTACAGAAACATCTAGATGGAGGAGGTAAAGGAAACTGCAGATCTCGGTGCCACATCCAAGAGAGTGATTTAATCAGTGTGTAATGAATAATTCCTTTCTATAGAAAGAAATAGGTGCTTGTCTAAGTTTAGCTTGGACTGGCCCCTAGAGAGCTGATGATTTGAGACAGCATAGGTTCTTTGCCATAGGAAACAGGGCAAGTATCCCTACAGATTGTACAGAACAGAATGTCTGAGTGACTGAGAGAATGAAAACAGTATTTAGGATTGAACCTATGGCTTCACAAATGCCAGGCAACTCACTGTTCTACTCTAGGCTACATCCCAGCACAAATTTTCATTTGGAGGTAGTCTTTCACTGAGTTGCCCATGGTGGCTTTGAATTACCTGTAACTCCTGTAAGCCTTGAACCCATGATCATCCTTGAGTAATTAGGATTACAGGTGTGCACTATCAGGCCTGGCAGACTCAGCAGTCTGGCTTTAAGCTATATTTTAAAAAGAGCACTGTGAGCCATGGGGGATGGGGACAACAGGACGGGTGGACATAGGACAGAACTGGGAAGGTATAGCTCAGATGGTAAGTGAGGACTGGGCTTTGAGTCCCTCAACTGGATGGTTAGTACAAGCATCTGTAATCCCAGTGCTCCTATGAGGAGATAGGACAGAGACGAGATACTTAGAAGGTCATGGGCCAGCTAGCCTGGTTTATGTAGTAGAAAAACAGACACTGCCTTAAATGGGAGCGTGTGAGGCCCAGCACCTGAGGTTGTTCTCACCTCACATGAGTACTATGGCACATGCACACACACACACACAAAGTTTGGAAGGAGGCTGAGTGTAGAAGTAGAATTCAGCTGGTGACGTGGTGACTTTATTAAGATAATGACTGGAGATGGGGAACAGTAGACTTAAGAAACTTTGAAGTTGGAACCACTTGGTGATGGATTGAGTGGAAGAGGGGGGTCAGCAGAGGTCAGGATGAAATCCTCATTGCTCATTTCCAGGGTTGCAAACGTCCGTGTTGCCTGTCCCGGGGCCACAGACCCTCCCTTTCCTCTAGATACTTTGAAAATGCTTCATTCACCATGTAGCCCAGGCCTCAGACTAACTCCTCCTCATGCCTCAGCCTCAAGAATGCTGAAATTAGCCGGCGGTGGTGGTGCACGCCTATAATCCCAGCACTTGGGAGGCAGAGGCAGGCAGATTTCTGAGTTCAAGGCCAGCCTGGTCTACAGAGTGAGTTCCAGGACAGCCGGAACTACACAGAGAAACCCTGTCTCGAAAAAAAAAATAAAAATAAAAAAGAATGCTGAAATTACATGCCATTGTCACCACATGGTTTGGATGACTTCATTCTAGTGTCATTGGCTCTCTTTTCCTTTAGTGTGACTTGCTTAAAGGCCAATAGTCCCATCTACTTTCAAAAAGATTACAAGGTAAGTTATTCCCTTGAATGGCAGTGGCTGTAGAAATCCTTGAACTCCCCTTTCAGTTTCCTGCTTTCCTTTCTTTCTTTCTTTCTTTTTTTTTTTTAAACATTGTGGGTACTTATACAAGTGTGGTATAGGTTGTGAGCCTTCATGTAGTTGCAGGGAATTTGAATTCAGGACCTCTGCTCACTCTGCCTTGGCCCTGCTCACTCTAGCTTAAAGATTTATTTATTGTTATATCTAAGTACATTGTAGCTGTCTTTGGACACACCAGAAGAGATTTTATTACAGATGGTTGTGAGCCAAGACGTGGTTGCTGAGATTTGAACTCAGGACCTTTGGAAGAGCTGTCAGTGCTCTTAACCCCTGAGCCTTCTCTCCAGCCCGGGTTTGTGCTTTTTCAACCGTGTGTAGACAGTATCTATTATCTCTGTTGAGGACAAGACGTAGGTTTTGTGAGCAATGAGGTTTCCATGGAAAATCAAGTTTTAATGACATTCTTCAAGCAATGAAGACCCCATGTTGACTGGTCCCAGAAAGTGCTTCTATTAAAGCTTTGCCTTGAACCAGTTTGCAAGTCCACTGGCAGGCAGATTTAAAAGACTTTTTATGTGGGCATGTGACCTTGTTCTGTACCCTTAGAACAAGACAGGTGGATTTCTCGGTTAATCCTATTTTAGGTGTAGGTGTGTGTTAACATGAACATCCTGTTGCTTCAATACCATTGGTTAAAACATGATCCCTTTCTTCATGAAATTGCAGAGGTAACTTTTAATTGGCTGAAGTGTGGTTTACTTCTGAACTCTGTTGTGTCCTGTTAGCCTAAATGTCTATTATTAACACTGCTGTCATAGCCTTGTTCTACATTGTGAAACCAGGCAGAGTAAGTCTCCTAGCTATTCCGACTCCTATTCTAGATCTGTTACATTTGCAGACAGATTTTCATATCCTCTTGTTAGTTTCTTCAGAAAAGGTTTTTGGAATTTTTATAAGATTTGCCAACTTCATAGTGAGACTTCTGATTTATGAACATGTTATATCTCTTTGTATGTTTATATCTTTTCTTTTTAACAGTTTCTGTATTTTTTATTGTATAGACTTATACTTTTTTATTGTTAAAGTTATTCCCAAGCCTGGGCACAGTGATAATCTTAGAGTAGGGCAGAAGACCAGCCTGAGCCCAGGAGATTGAACCTACTTGAGCAACACAGCAAGATCCTTTGCTAACCTAAAAGAAACCTTAAAACCCAAAAGAACCTATGTGATTTAACCTATGTGATTTTTTTTGATGACACACTGCAGATGAAATTGTTTAGTTCATTAGCTAGGTGCTCACTCTGTCAAGTAACTGTGTCTAGTCTTGGTTTGGTTTGGATTTTACAGAGTCTGATGTACCCACATGGTCCTTGAACGGAGTGTAATACTTTAAAATTGTCTTTTTAGATTTATTATTTTATGTGTATGATGTTTTGCTGCGTGTGTGTATGTGTACCATGTGCATGCCTAGTACCCAAAATTAGTCAGGAGAGGGTGTGGGCTCCTGGGACTGGAGTTACAGTCATGAACTCCTGTTTGGGTTCTGGGAATGGAACCCAGGTCTTCCAAGAAATGCTTTTAACTGCTGAACCAAATCCCCAGCCCTGAGATTAATCTTGAACTCCAGATCTTCCTACCTCCATCTCAGATTACAGGTAAGGGCCACTGTTCTGTTTATATGGTACTGCAGATTGAACCTAGGGTTTCTTGCATGCTAGGTGGGCACTCTACCAACTGAATCCATTAGTGTTTGGGAGAAAAACAGGACAGGCAAGCTGTAAGTCTTGGCAGCTGCCAGGAGAGAGATGGAGAAGAGTAAGAAAGAGCAATGCTTTGTGAGTACAAGAAAGCAGGCAGATTGTCTTAGTCAGGGTTTTACTGCTATGAACAGACACCGTGACCAAGGCAAATCTTATAAAGGACAGTATTTAATTGGGGCTGGTTTACAGGTTCAGGGGTTCAGTCTGTTATCAAGGCAGGAACATGGCAGCATCCAGGCAGGCATGGTGCAGGAGGAGTTGAGAGTTCTATCTACATTTTCGTCTGAAGGCTGCTAACAGAATACTGACTTCCAGGCAGCTAGGACTAGGGGTCTTAAAAAGCCCACACCCACAGTGACACACCTACTCCAACAGTGCCACACCTTCTGATAGTGACACTCCTGGGCTGAGCATATACAAACAATCACAGGTATAGCAATGGAGGTCAACCAGGAGCTAGCTGCATGGGGCGAGGCTGAGGGTTTTGTTTGATTCCCCCCCCCCCCCCCCCCCCCGGGACTGGGGAAATGGCTCAGTGGTTAAAAGCACTTGCCATTCAAATGTGAACTTTGAAGTGTTTGAGTCTGCAGAAGTCACAGGAAAGCCAGAGGTAGTAGCTCAGGTTTCTGCAGTCCCAGTTCCTACAGGGGGGTAGGAAGCAGAGACAGGAGAATCCCTGGGAGTTTGCAGATATCTGGCATAGGCATCAAAATCCTAGAGCTCTCGTATTGAACAAGGTAGAAGCTGACTTCCATACACATTGTTGAATGTTTGTGTCTACATACACACAAGTGCACATACACACACATTCATAATGAATTTTAAAAACTTTAAGTTGTTTTTATGTATCAGTCTTGTACCCCCTAGCCTTACTAAACTTGCTTCTTCATTCTAGTAGATTTTCTTTGGTAGATTACTTGATGTTGAGATTTATAAATCTCTTAGAGATTTACTTATAGACTTTCTATTATTATTGTTTACATTTATTTTGTGCATGTGCAAGTGATATGTTCTATGGTGCCTGTGTGGAAGTCAGGACACCTTGTAGGAGTTAATTCTTTCCTTCTATGTGGGTTCTGGGTTTGAACTCAGGTGGTCTTCAAGCCTGTCTGCAAGAGCCTTTACTCTCTGAATCATGTGCTGCTCTGATTTCTTAAGGAGTTCTATTTCTACTGCCCCCCAAATTATTTGTCCCTTTTCAGTTTATATTTGATTTCCTTTTGTCTTCCAGTACAGAGTTGACTAACACAAGTAGCCATCCTGGCTTCCTTCCCAGTGTTCCCAGGACAGCACCCATTGTCTCACTATTAGTTTGATAGGTGTTCTGGGATCTTTTGATGTTCCTGTCAACCGTAGAATAGCACCGCTTTTTGGTTTACCTTTCTCTTTTCTTTTCTGGTGGCATCAAATGTTCTAGCCTGTGTCTTGCTTTTCCTGACACAGATCTAGAATCAGCCACTTTTAGACAGCTCTGATTCCTTTTTTTTAACAGATGGTGTTTAGAAGCTAAAGTCTAGGCATTAGTTGAGTAAAAGTTGCTTTTAAAGCTCTTATACAGTGTTTCAGGAGTCCTAAGTATCTAATTATAAATACCCTTAAGTCCCAGAAGCAAGAGAACAGAAAGGGGTTTAGTTTACCATATAACTCATGGCGTGATTGTTTTTAATTTTTACATTTACATTTTATTTACTTGTTTATTTGTTGTGTGTGCACGTGTATGTATATATGTATGTATGTATCTGTATATACATATCAAGGTGTGTTTGAGGAGGTCAGGAAAACTCTGGGAATCGGTTTTCTACTTCCTTCAAGTGAGTACTGGGGATGGGACTCAGGTCATCAGGCTTGGTGGCAAGCACTGTTACTGAACTATTTGGCCTTTCGGGTATGTTTTAATAGAAAATCGTTTGTAGATGAAGAATATCTGTATTAGTTGTATAATAAATGTCAAAAAAGCTCCAAAAAAGCAATTAGGTCTTTTTGTTTTTGAGACCGTCTCTCTCACTTTTTAGTCTAGACTGACCTGACTACATATGATCAGTTCCAGACTGATCTAGAACTTGAGGCTGTCTTCCTACCTCAGACTTCCAAGTGCTTGGGATTATAGCCTGAACCACTACCCTGTGTAGTCCCAGTGATGTCTCTATAAGGGAACAGGATTTGTCCTAGTTGATTTTGAAATTTCTAGTGGAATAATTATTACCTGTTCCTTGTATTTTTCTCCTTTCATGGAGCTTATAAAAAGGCTGAGGGGGAAAGATGTAGACTTTGGGTACTGCCCTAGTTAGCTTTGGATTGCTGTACTAAAATATCACGAACAGAAGCAACTCAGGGCAGTTAGGGTTTATTTCATCTTAAGCTATAGTCCATCCTGCGGGGAAGTCAAGACAAGAACTCACAACAGGAAGCAGAGACAGGAACTAAAACAGAGACCGTAGTGGAATGCTGCTTACTCTCCTGGCTTGTGCGCCAGGCCTTGCTCAGCTGCCTTTCTTTCACAGCCCAGGACCTCCTGTCCACAGTGCACAGATCCTCCCACATCCTAATTAAAGGCATGCCCTGCAGACTTGCCTGTGGCCAGCTGGTGGAGGCATTTTCTCAGTTGAGGTTCCCTCTTCCCAGATGATTCTAGCTTGTGTCTAGTCAACAAAAACAAAACAAAACCAAAAAAGGGACAGGTATCAACAAAGTAACTACCAGGCGGCCAGTGTTAGTGTGGGTCAGGTACTGTACTAGTCTAAAACTCACAACCCTCTGCCTCTCTAGTGCTAGGGTTATGGCTGTGCTGTCATTCTCCTTGGTACACTGTGTGTGCTTCAATGTGTCTTATGTGAATTTTCTCACATACCTGCTCAGTAGGGTTATGGTATTTCCTCTCTTCTGTCTTTCCCAGAATACTGCAACTGTGAGGCCTAGCACTGAAAGTGATTAGTTGCTGAGCCCTGGATGTGATGAACTGCTGACTAGTGCTTGGCAGGCGCTCCTGTGAGGTGGTGGCTGCTGATGCAGCGTGGTTGGGAAGAGGAAGCCCACCCTGGAGACTCGGGAGACTTCACACAAGTAATGCAGGCTTTCCTTTGCACTGTCAAACAAAGCGGGTGTCCTGAAGTACATTATCAGATAATGCCCCTTACATTCCCCTGCTCAGTCCTTCATCCCATCCCTCTGCCACTAACAGTGGGGGCATGCTGTGGGTTTACACAGTAGACTCATGCCCTGAGAGCTGTCCAAGACCCTGTCCTGGACTACTACACTGCTCTCAATAAACTTTCCTTTCAGCGGGGCAGTTTCCTGTTTGGATCTCTGTGGAGGAACTTAGTCATAAAAACAGACTTGTTTCCTTTTAAACTTGAACTATGAAGACTGTAGCTGAGCTCAGTGTTTGTATACTCTCTTCTTCTAGATCACTGAGTTCCTCAAGAATAATACACAGGGACAAGAATCATGTCATTTTATTGACTCTTTAAAATGTTAGATTATTCAAACTATTTTCCAGGTGAGATCACTTACTGGCTCCCTAAGTAAGTTTTTGCAAGGTGCTGATTTGGAGGATAAGGTAGTGTTGGATCATTTGCTTATAGACAGAGAGTGTGCCTTTGCCAGTCTTTGTGTGTGTATGTGTAGGGTGGGTGGTTTTAAAAGAATGCAAATTAAATGAAAATAATAGAGTTTATGGAAAATTCTTTTTTTTTTTAAAAAAAGTGTATATCTAAAACTCTTTTGCGAGCATTTACATCCTTGTGCAGCTGGTGCCTGTAGAGGCCAGAAGATGGCAACAGATCCCTGGAAGCGGATTACAGATGGGTGGGAGCTGTCATTTGGGTGTTGGCAATTGAGCCTAGATTTTTCTGAAAGAGTAGCCAGTGCTTTTAATCACTAAACCATCTCTCTAGCCTCAGAAAATTCTTTTTAATTTGGTTAATTTGCTTTTATGAAATTTAAGTTGACTAATCTTAAACACGTTTATGTGTGAAGTTTGCCTACATGTATGTATGTACACCTTGTGTATGCTAAGTTTTTTGTTTGTTTGTTTGTTTGTTTGTTTTGAGACAGGATCTCATTATGTAGCCCTAGCTGGCCTGGAGTTCACTATGTGGACTGGGCTGTCCTGGAATTTACACAGCTCTGCCTGGCTCTGCCTCCCAAGAGCTAAGTTTAAAGACACGTGCACCATGCCCGGCTAAATTGAGTATTTGTCTTTGTTTGTTTTGAGACTATATAGCTCTAGCTGGTTTAGAACTCCGTATGTAGACCAGGCTAGCCTTGAACTCAGAGCAGCCTGCCTCCTAAATTCAGGCATTAAAGGTGTGTCACTACCACACCCTGCTAAACTGGGTATTGTGAAGTAAGACTTCTACTCATGGTCTGTGTATGGCCATCCTCCCTGTTCTTTTTCCCTTGGTAGCTCATTCTTAAGTTTTGCTTGGGAGAACGTCAGTCTGTCCCCTGGATTCTAAAAGCTACAGATAGATTCATAGAGGATGTCTTCACAGTATACTTAAAAATTAAAGGGGTGCTGAGAAAAAAAAGTGAGAAATGACACTGAGTATCTGAAGTCAGGACAGGCTTGACCCAGCAGGAAGCTATCATGTGAGAGGATCTGCTGTCCTTATGTCTGGGTACCAGGCATTATTTGCCTATATTGATTTTGACCTGATGACAGAACTCATCAGTCTTTGTTATTGTGTTTTGTTTTGAGACAGGATCTCTGTGTAGGGCCTGGTTGTTCTGGAGCTCACATGTAGGCAGACTCAGCGGTCCTCCGCTCACAGAGCTCCACTCTGCTTTCTGGAGTGCTGTGATTAAAGGAGTGCACACTCACACTACCCAGCTAGAACTCAGCCTTTTTAGCGTGTTAGCTTTTGAAACTATTTTCAAACTGATTTGGAAAGAATTTGATTTCCTCAAATTATTAGGATTTGGACTGTCTCAGACTTTAAGGTTGACGCACATTCCTCTTGGCGTTGGGCATCCCCTGGGAAAATGTGAGCTGTAGCAGTTGTGATGGAGGGCAGGCTGCTTGGACAGTACCCTACTGCCTTTGTGCTTCCCGTGACACTGAATTGTGGTTTCATTAGGAATTTCCACAGAGAAGTTGCTTTTAGCAAATATCATTTGCTTGTTTGAGTCAGAAACTGCTTGTGAACTAAAAGCATATTAAGGTGCCTCTGTGATACTGCATGGACTGTTTACTTTGTGTTCCTGGAGCTGCTGTCTACAAAGTGTGTAACATGGCAAGTATGTCTTTGCCTCGCTCCTCATGACACTGTCATGTTAACCAACCTGGATATCTTAAATGATTTGTGGAACTCTTTGTCATGGTTAAAGAAACCATCTCTCCTCTCTGGCCCTTGCATAAAGATATATGGCCTTCCCCAGGTTATTATTCTACACACCTTTACGTCGAGAGAAGAGACAAAAGATTGGAAATGATCATCTCAGACATGAGTGCTGGTATCCCATCAGTTTGAAGAGAATTACCTCCATCAGTTAGAACAGAACTCACCTACATTGGCGCTAACTCAGCTTGACAGCTTGACAGTATCTGGGATAAAACTACCCTTAGATATTAAGGGGATTGTATCCTTAGGCTCCTTCTTCCTGAGTTGTATTAAAGACAAGCCATCCAGGTATAGTGGCACATGCCTTTAATCCTAGATCTTGGTAAGCAGAGGCAGACAGATGTCTGTGGGCTGGAGGTTATCCTGGTCTACATAATGAGTTTCAGAATTGCCAAAGCTGTATAGTGAGACCCTGTCAAAAAACAAACAAACCAAAAAAACCCAAAACAAAACAAAACAAACAAACAAACAAAAAAACCAGCTGGTGCCAGGCCAATGTGTTTGGTGTTTCCATCACATGTGATTACCTGGTAGGATGCAGAGAGGAAATTATGCAATGGTTCTGACTGACAGCTGTGGAGGAAGGTGGGACTATCTGTGGTATTGGTAAGAAATGTATGGAATGTTCTTAGATGTTTCATTCATGAAGGTTTCGACTAGAACTTATAAAGCATGGAAATGAATGTGAAGTTGCTTTTTAGGGCATATTGGTTTGGGTTTTATTTCCTTAACTCCTGTGTCCTATTGCTTTGGTGTATCTATTGTGTTACATTGGTAGGGTAAGAAAGAGGACTGAGTTGAGTTGTTAGCCTTTTGAGTGTACCCAGCATTCATGCATGCATACACACACAAAGTCTTACAAAGTCGTGACTCCTTCAGTATTAGGCTTCTCTATTGTACTAATACAGAGTGATTGTCCCTCATACACGGTTTTCGTGTTTGGACTTGGTAGAAGTGCATTGTTGTTTTTTCTTTTTGAGAACCTTGACCTCAATACTCTTTTTAGCATTCACTGTTTTTTTGCTCAGCATTGTCATTCTGTTGTGCTGTGCCTGTTTTGTATTCTTGAAAAGGACTCCCTGTGGATCAGCATTTGTAGGAAAGGAGGGCAGTGTCATATGGCTTCTTCAGGTTCTTTGTTGGTATCTTCTTCCTAGTAGTTGTAGACTGGAATCTTGGTTCTTGGACAGTATTCTGATCAGAATTCTGTCATCTGTGGCAAATAGACAGGTGTGAATTATTTCCCTGTGAGTGTGGTCATGCAGGTAGACACCTTTCCCTACAACTTTGAAAACTAGATAATGTTTTGTGGGTCTATTTAGAAAGTGACCATACTGAAGAAATTGTTATGAAACAAGGCAGGTTCCCCACCCGAGAGCAGCCAGCTGCAGTCTGGGCCCTGGGTGTTCTACCCTTGCCAGCTTTCTCTTTGCTTCCTTGTTTCTCTGTTCCATTGTGGTTGCTGAGAATAAAGTCCTATAAGTAAGATAGTGTTAGCGTGTGGTCCTATCTGCCTTGTTGACAAACCAGTGTGTGGTTTGGAATTTAGTAGTCTGCATGCTTGACAAGATTCTTGAAGAGATGAAATTGCTGGGTCTGTTCTGTTTCTGTCTGAATTTTCTTTTCTTTTTTTTAAGGCTCAAAGTAAAGGTAAAAATAGTTGAGAGTAGCAGAGAACAGTAGAGTAGATGCGTTCTTGAACAGCCTTTGAGCTCTTGACTGCATCAGTTGAGAGGGGAGTACCAACTGGTCTTTGCCACTTTCAGACCTGCCTTACAAGGTACAAAGGTCTGGGGTGGTGACAGACAGCGTTTCTTTAAACCATGTACTTTTTTTTTCTTTGACAGTTACACACACAAATTCTCTCTCTCTCTCTCTCTCTCTCTCTCTCTCTCACTCTCATTCACCCTCTCTTTCTCTCACTTACACACACACACACACACACACACACACACTTTGCAGGATGTCTCCTGATCCTGTCCAACAACTACATTTCTTTGAAGAGAGACAAGCTTTCTGAGAGTGTGGATACATGAGCAGCCTTGTGCTGGTGGACCCTTAAGGGCTTAGTCTGTCTTAAAACTGGATTTGATTTTAAGAGGGCCTCAGGAAGGCCACTGCAAGCTCCCTGGAAATGTGTTCTTCGCCCAGGGCCCCAGAAGATCAAGACTGGTTGGTAAAGCTGAAGTAAGGCCTTACTACCTATCTAGCATAGGACCCATGCAGGCCGGCAGCTTTTCTAATCATCCCTCTCCCTGCAGGCTGACGGAGTCAAGGATGTGGCTGGTGCTAGCGATGTGTGGCACCTCATCTGAGGCAGGCCATGAGGCCGTGTTGCCATGATGTGGGCCCCTCATGGCCTCAGCAGGAACAGAGCACTACAGCATTGGCCTGCGCCGAGGAAACAGCTTCAAGCAGAGACATCCCTCAGGCACAGTGTCTGCTTCCCCATCTGAGAAACCCTCGGAGGTCAGAGTCTGGTCTCAGGCCCATCAGCAGGTGAAGCCAATCTGGAAACTGGAAAGGAAGCACGTAGGCACACTGTCAGCAGGGCTGGGCACCAGTCTCTTGGGCGTCCCATCCCAGCCAGCCTATTTCTTTTGCCCTAGCACTTTATGTAGCTCTGGGACTACAGCTGTCATTGCAGGCCACAGCAATCCCTGTTACCTGCAGTCTCTCCCTGACTTGTTCAGCAATACTCTGCTGTACCGCCGCACCAACGTGAGGCAAAAACCATACCAGCAACTGGAATCTTTCTGCTTGCGTTCCAGCCCATCAGAGAAAAGATCTTTTTCTCTCCCTCAGAAGACTCTCCCTGTCAGTGTCACTGCCAATAAAGCCACATCTTCTCCAGTCTTCCCCATGGCCCAGCCCATGGCATCTTCACCCACTGATCCATACCTCTCACTGGCAGCCGCTGGGGAAAATCCTTCAAGGAAGAGCCTGTCCTCTGCCATCTCAGGGAAGATTGCATCTCCACTGTCCTCCTACAAGCCCATGCTGAACAACAACTCCTTCATGAGGCCAAATAGCACTAAAGTGCCCTTATCACAAGCCACAGATGGCCTGAAGCCAGTATCCTCACCCAAGATGCAGCCTGTCTCATGGCATCATTCAGGGGGTACTGGAGACTGTGTACCCCAACCTGGTGACCATAAGGTGCCCCAGAACATTGCTACTGTCTTAGATGATGTCACTGCCCCTATCACCCCATCTACCCCCAGCACCCTCAACATATCCACAGCCAGTGTTACCTCCTCCCAGTGCAGTCAGAGTACCTTTAGGATGGAGGCACATCCCTGTGGCCTAGAAGAAAACCCGGATTCCCAGAGTGCTACTAAAGAGGTACACTTCACTGAGGCTGTGAGGAAGTTGGCTGCAAAAGGCTTTGAGAAGATGCCACGACAAGGCTACCAGTTTGAACAGGCTTGTTTTGTGAACCCCAGCTTCCAGTGGGGTCTTCTCAACAGAAGCAGGCGGTGGAAACCTCTGATGGGCCAGCGGTTTCCTCAGGAGGATATTGGATTAGACAGTGGGATCCTTCCTGGTGCTTCAGACACCTTGGGGTTGGACAGTACAGTCTTTTGTACCAAAAGGATCAGCATTCACCTCCTTGCCTCACATGTCCACGGGCTCAATCCCAGCCCTACCTGTGGGTCTGCAGTTGACCCCCAATTACTTGGAGAAGACAGAGCTCCTGTTCCCCCTTCTCCCCTCCAGCCTCTTGGTGTAGCTGAAGTGGCCACTCGTCTTTCTTCTGTTCATCTTGGCCAGCCTGCAAAGGAGCCTGAGGAAGCCAAGGACGTGAACTCTTGTACTAAGAGTGATTGGTAAGTTGCACCCGTCCTTGGATTATCTGGAGCATACAGTAGCTTCACCATAGTCTGGAGACACTGATCCCCTGTATCTCTGATACTTGGCTAGCTGTCCTAGAAGTTTTAGTTTTCATTTTAAAGTATGTTTATTGTAAGGTGAGGATTAGAAACTAGCTAGCAGACTAAATCTTGCTCTTTTTTTTTTTTTTTTAATTAAGTTTTACTGGCATGCATCTTTGTCCATTTATTTACTGTTGTCTTTGACTGATTTTTTGCTACAACAGAGTTGGGAAGTTGTGGCTGATCTACTAAAGAGATTTACTGATAGGTCCTTTAGAGAGTTTGCCCCCTACTTGTTTTAGGCTTTACCAGGGGAGAAGTAATAATTCCTGACACCACATCTTAGGGTCTGTTACTTTCCTACTTACCCGAAACCAAACTGTCTGTGTTTCCGTGCATTCCTGGAATGATAGCAACTCAAGAGTTGAAGACCTAGATGTAGTTGGTTCCTTCTCTTGTGTCTTGTTACTTTTCTAGAACCTTCCACCAAGACCTTCTGAGTTCCCAGAAGGAACATGTGAATTACCAAATATTCATTGACTCTTATATGCAGAATTTTATATTTATATACTGTTAAGAGACTTCAGAGAAAATATGCAGATGAGGGTGTAAGGCTGAGGAACTATGGCTAGACTTAAGTTCAGAGGACCTGAGCAGTGGTTTATGAGGTCCAGGCAAGAGATGCCACATTGGTGATGAGGAAGCTGTCTGGAGACAGTGAAGGAAAGGGACTCCAGAGTGACTTCTGTGGAGTTGGCTTGGGTGGAGGCATGATGTTTTTCTTTCAGTTCAGCTACTGACCTCCGGCCAAACCAGGTGGAGCCTGAAGATTCCGAAGATGAACTGGGAGATGGTTTGGAAGATAGCTGCAGTCACGATGAGAACGAAGAAGAGGAAGGTGAGGAAGGAAGGGGTCCTGCTGCTTGCAGCTGTAGGGCTTGCTCACCATCTACTAGGGAGCAGGGATGAGTCTGCACTAGGCTTGACTGACATCACCTGCATCACATGTTTGTTTTGAGGGCCTAACTGGGGATTTGTGGGGGACTTTGGTCTCTACCTCTCTGTCCCACCGGTCTTGCCACCTCTGCTGTTAAGTTCAAGGACTGCAGTGTGGAGCACGGATGCTCCTTACTCTGTCAAGAAGGGCAGTGCTCAGGATGTTACAGGAACGGTCAGTTGCCTGGGCTTGGAGAGGGACTTGCAGCTCCGTCCCCGCCCTCCAGTAATGACTGCTCTGTTCTTGTCTACAGGAGACTCCGAGTGCTCTTCTTTAAGTGTTGTCTCCCCCAGCGAGTCAGTGGCATTAATATCTCGGTGAGTGCTACACAGATCATTGGCAAATGCTTGTGTCTGTGGCTTGAAGGTTGTAATGACATTAACCTAACTGACCCTGACAACTATAATTCATTTTTCATCAAGCTTCTTTTTTTTTTTTTTTTTTTTTTTTTTTTTTTTTTTTTTTAAGCAGACTTAATTCATTTATATTCTTGTATAAAAACCCTATGTGTAGCCACAGCTGGAGCCTGGGTCCTCTGAACAGAGACTCTGGTGTGGGTTTTCACAAGATGATCCATGAATTCCTGATAAGGAGACTTGGTGAACACAGTCTCTTTCCAGAGGTTGGGGGTCAGGTAGCTGTAGGTCTTGGAGATGGTATCAAAGGTGGCCTTGGCGAAGTTGCCCAGGGTGGCAGTACAGCCTCTGGCTGACGTGTAGCAGTCATCTATACCGGCCATCATCAGGAGCTTCTTGGGCACAGGAGCAGAGACAATGCCAGTGCCTCTGGGGGGTGGGGTGAGACGCACCAGCACAGAGGCACAGCGGCCTGTCACCTTGCATGGAACAGTGTGGAGCTTGCCAATCTTGTTTCCCCAATAGCCTCTCCGCACAGGGACGATGGAGAGCTTGGCCAAAATGATGGCCCCTTGGATGGCAGTGGTGACCTCCTTGGAGCACTTAACACCAAGACCAACGTGACCATTGCAGTCCCCAATAGTGACAAATGCCTTGAACCTGGTCCTCTGGCCAGCCCGAGTCTGCTTCTGAACTGGCATGATTTTCAGAACCTCATCCTTTAGGGATGCGCCCAGGAAAAAGTCAATGATCTCAGACTCCTTAATGGGCAGGGAGAACAGGTAGATCTCCTCCAAGGACTTGATCTTCATGTCCTTAACCAGGCGGCCCAGCTTGGTGAAGGGGTTCCACTCCTTGTCTTCAGCTTTACCTCCATGAGCCCCGCAGCCTTGACCACGGCCTCGACCACGGCCCCTGCCCCTAAGACCGCTGCCGGCCTCCTAATCCTGGGCCCCCGAGTCCTCCAGGCCCTCCCGTTGCACCGGCGTCATCCGCCATTTGGTGTTTTCCCGAGGAAGAAGAAGCTTCATTAAGCTTCTTATTTATTTGTTTTTGTCTGTAATTGTAGTTTAAGTGGTTTTGTTTTTATCAGACAGGATCTGTATAGCTGTGGAAGTGCTGGAACTCACTATGTTCAAGGCTAGCTTTGAACTCAGAGCTATGCCTACCTCTGCCTCCCTCAGGCTGTGATTAATGGTGTGTACTTTAATGCCCATCCATTTAAGTCCTTTTGTAGAGCAAATGCTTTGGAGTGCTGTGTCTAGTGGGACTGATAGCATGTCACTCTGTAAAGCACACGAACTGTTAGACATGCAGACTGCATGGTGGCTCAGCACACAGTGCTGCTTGCTTCTAAGCCTGACAACAGGAGTCTGGTCCCCAGAATTCCCTCAACTGTTTCCTGGCTTGAATGTACATTAGCAGTCTTTATTGACTCTGCAACACCAAGCCAGCAAGGTAGAGGCAGAGGTAGAGAAAAACAGGAGAAAAGAAAGCAAAACCACCCACAATAGGAGTCCAGAAAAGCTGGTAATCATTTGTTCATTGTTCAGTAGCTACTATAAATTATACACAAGTTCCTATAGATGTGAGGCTTACAGGATGTTTTTTTTTTTATCATTTTATGCATATGAGTTTTTGCCTGTGTATGTCTCTGTGTACCATATGCATCCCTGGTTCCCTCAGGCCAGATGTGAGTGTGTTGGAGTCCCTGGCATCAAGTCACCATGCAGTAACTGACCATTGAACTTGGCTACTTTGGAGCAGCAGCCCGCTTCGCTCTTAACCAGAGACATCTCTCAGCCCACATTTTACATTTTAAAGCTAACTAAAATCAGATACTTGAGATTGCCAGAAGGTTACCTGGAACTTGCTGTATAGGCCATTCTAGCCTTGAACTCATGGTAACCTTCCTGCTCAACAGTTGTATTGAATTCTCTGCTGCTATACGGAATCATGTGATATTAGGGATGGAAGTCATTCAAGACCATGAAAATACTGAGGACTATTGAAGGAGATTAAATGTCCCAGGGTTATAACTTTATCTAAGGATAAGTCAAGTACCCTTTCATTGTTGTTTGTTGTTTTTGGTTTGTTTTTGGTTTTTTTCGAGACAGGGTTTCTCTGTGTAGTCCTGGCTGTCCTGGAACTCACTCTGTAGACCAGGCTGGCCTCGAACTCAGAAATCCGCCTGCCTCTGCCTCCCAAGAGCTGGGATTAAAGGCGTGCGCCATCACCGCCCAGCCCCTTTCATTGTTATTGTTTGTGGGTTTCTTACCTCTGGGTGGTGTGGAAATCCCTTGGAACTAGAGTTAGGGATGATTGTGAGCTGAAATATAGATGCTGGAATTGAACCCAGATCCTCTTCAAGAAAAGTACTCTTAGCCACTGAGCAATTCCTCCAGCCCCTAGTTTTACTTTTTAAGAAGGGTCTCACAGTACAGCCCTGGCTGGCCCAGAATGAGGGAATGACCTCAGCCTGTGTAGCACACTGCATAGTGTCAGCCACACTCTGCGCTGCTATCAGCATCACTGCTCACCTGTGGGAAGCTCTATAGCTTGTTTCTAGCTTTGAACTACCATGAGTAAGGCTAGCATATATTTTATTTGAACATGAGTCTTATTTTTTAAGACACAGGCATTGAGAAATGTGTTTGCTGGTGTAGGGTAGATGTTTTTGATGACCCTTATCTTTTTGTCTTGCCTTTGTTTATTTTATAGCTCATTCTCTTTAGTTTCCCTTGCTTGGCCTCACATGGTGGTACATGTCTAATGCCAGTACTTAAAGCTGATGTGGGAAGATTGCGAGTTTGAGGTCAGCCTTGCCTTTATGTAGGACCTCCTGTCTTAAAAACACATTTTAAAAATTTAAGTTATGCCGGGCGTGGTGGCGCACGCATTTAATCCCAGCACTTGGGAGGCAGAGGCAGGCGGATTTCTTCTGAGTTCGAGGCCAGCCAGGGCTAGAGAAACCCTGTCTCAGGGAAAAAAAAAAAAGTTAAGTTATGGAATACTGAATTATTTTACATATAGAGCCTATTTGTGGTGTTCTGAAAATTGTCATGGTTCTGGTGATCAAGTTGTTTTTGTTATTGCTTGTTTTTTTTAAAATAATGTGAAAACTAATCTTGCAGTATAATATTTGTGACTCATATTTGTTCAATGCAAAGAGGAAAATCTCTCCATTTTTCAGTGATATTTAAAGAAATGATTGGGCCACTGGCTTGTCCCCAACAGACAGCTGATGCTTATGGAGAGCGAGCACAGCAGTACAGCCCCTAGCCCACGGCCCCGGCTTGCTGTTGCTCTTTCCTCATTTAAAACATTTCTCTGCTCTTTCTCTCAGTTCTCAGTGTCATCCTCTTTGCTGGGTTGCCTCTGCAAGAAGCCTCTCAGGCTTCTTGTCTCCACCTAGACTCTCTCTCTTTCAGAATTCTTTCAGGGGCTTCCCTGACATATGGCTTCTCACTGGGTGTATTGGAGAGGCGATGTCAGAGTGTTGGGAATCTTTGACTCTTGGTGACATTTAATGGTATACATAACTATAGGTAGGTTAGCTCTAGCACTATATGAGTTCATATTTGCACAGTGATTATCAAAGACTCATGTTTTCAGTTTCACGCAGTCCTGTTAACAACTCAAAGCTGTCGCTTTCCCATTCTCTGCCACGTTTATTCCTCTTCACAGGAACTGTGTGGATTTGATGTCCAAATCCCTTTCCAATCATGAGAAAGTTGTACGGCCAGCCCTCATCTACAGTCTCTTCCCCAATGTGACCCCTACCATCTATTTTGGGACTCGGGATGAAAGAGGTAAGTGTAACCATTTGACAAAATCCAGAGGATCCCAACTAACTTGAGTGAAGGGGACAAGGTAGGCGAGCCTTCCACAATGGCTGTTAAGGTAGTTATCACCTTGTGCTCAGTTCAACAGGGATTGAAGTTCACAGAGGACTTTGCTCATCTGTCCTCCTTTGGCTTTTCTCAGTCTCTAGTCTCGAGCTTAGTACGTTTCTGTACCCTTCCAGCCTTTCTTTTGCTCCTCACTCCTGCGTAGCCTCTCCATAAAATGTACTCCTCTAAAACCCGGTCTGAAACAGTTTGTAGTGATCTGCCTGCCCAGAAAAGGATGGGCACCAGTGCCATCATTTTTATCTCCTCGCTGTGACCTTCTTCTTTTTTTTTTATTTGGTTTTTCGAGACAGGGTTTCTCTGTGTAGCCCTGGCTGTCCTGGAACTCACTCTAGACCAGGCTGGCCTCAAACTCAGAAAGCCGCCTGCCTCTGCCTCCCAAGTGCTGGGATTACAGTCGTGCGCCACCATGCCCGGCTTCTCACTGTGACCTTCTTATTCTTCACCCCACCCTGTCTTGCCTTTCCTCCAGTGGAGAAACTTCCTTGGGAACAGAGGAAACTGCTTCGGTGGAAGATGAGTACAGTGACCCCCAACATTGTCAAACAGACCATCGGACGGTCACACTTCAAAATCAGCAAGAGTGAGTTACTCGCCCCACCGTGAGCCTGGCCTCCTTGCCCTGCCAAGTGGGTTTTGGACAGGGAGAGACCCTTAAAGATCCTGTCGTATGTGGGGACTCTGTCTTAAAGCTTTTAACTCTGGAAGGGTGTAGCTCTGAAAGTCCCCTGGTCTCATCCAGCTGCCCAGTATTGGGAGCCCGAGGAACACTGTTCTGATCCTGATCCTAGGGCCTCATAGAGGGCAGCTCCATGGTAACTCTTAATTAACTCAGCTTGCTGAGTTCAGTGGTGAGGCTTGTTCTGTCCCAGAGTCTGAGCTGTTCTGTGAGACTGACTTCCTAATTGCCTTCTGCAGGAAATGATGACTGGCTGGGCTGCTGGGGTCACCACATGAAGTCTCCTGGTTTTCGATCCATTAGAGAGCATCAGAAGGTGGGTTTTTTCCAAGGAGCCTGTCCTGTGGGCTATGCCCTTGATGAGGGTGTTGTTGGGGCAGTGAGGGGCAGTGTGGGAGGAACAGTTAAGTGAGGACAATTTCAGAGCAGTGTTCTAGAGAGGCCACAGTAGGTCCTGTTGCCACTCCGGCTTCTCAGTCCATTTCTTGAGAGCGTTGTCTGTTTTTAGTTGGGTGTGTTCCCATTACCACGGCTCATGCTTCTACTCCCCAAGCTAGGTGTGTATAAAGGGGATTCCAGGGCTCAGTTTGAACAGTATGGCCTCCTGTCCCTAGATTCCCTAATAGCCTGGGACTTTCCCATCATGGAAGCATATTTAACAGCTCTAGCCATTGAACTCAAGGTGACTATCACATCTGTCGTAGTTGAGTTTTCTGGTGCTGTGATAAAGCACTGACCAAAAGCAGTCTGGGGAGGAAAGGATTACTTTGGTTTACAGCTTACATACAGTCCATCACTGAGCGAAGCCAAGGCAGTAGCTGAGTAGAGACTGTGGGGAAAGAAACACTACTTACAGGCTCAAATCTCAACGATTTTCTCAGCTTGGTTTCTCATACAACCCAGAACCATGGGATGGCTCCGCCCAAGATGGGCCTGGCCCTCTCACATTAATAATTAATCAAGAAAATGTCCCCAGCAGGCATACCCATAGGTTAGCTTGGTTGAAGCAGTTTTTTAATTAGTTCATTCTTTCCAGGTGAGTTTGTGTCATGGTGGTAGAAAGATAAAAGGGAACATGACCTTTGCTGCGGATTTTGGAATGGTGGGGTAGGGCTTAGTTTGTTCCTCTTGGTCTCACCTCTGCTCTTTGCCTCTACTTGCCTCTTGTCCTTCTGCAGCTAAACCACTTCCCAGGCTCCTTCCAGATTGGGAGGAAGGACCGGCTGTGGCGGAACCTGTCTCGAATGCAAAGCCGTTTTGGCAAGAAGGAGTTCAGTTTCTTTCCGCAGTCCTTTATCCTGCCCCAGGATTCCAAACTCTTGCGCAAAGCCTGGGAGAGCAGCAGCCGCCAGAAGTGGATTGTGAAGCCAGTGAGTGAGGCAGAGGGAGAAGTGGATGGTGGGATGAGGGTGGAGAGAGAGCGGGTCTCATCTCTTGCCCTTTGACTTGTAGCCAGCATCTGCTCGAGGCATTGGCATTCAGGTCATTCACAAATGGAGTCAGCTCCCCAAGCGCAGGCCCCTCCTGGTACAGAGGTGAGCCCATAGCTCCCAGTCCTCTCTCCATCTTCCTGTCTTGTTGGTCTGTGAGTTACCTTCTTAGAGTGTTGTGCCTCATGTCTTCCCAGCCAAAGGCCTTCCTTTGTCATCTGTTTCGGGTCATCTGGCTGGAAGTAAAGTTAGCCTTTCCTTTTATAGGTATTTACACAAGCCCTACCTCATTAGTGGCAGCAAATTTGATCTTCGGATCTATGTTTACGTGACTTCTTATGATCCTCTACGGATTTACCTCTTTTCGGATGGACTTGTCCGCTTTGCCAGTTGCAAGTATGTGCTGGTGATGAGGCATTCCCCTGACACTGGGAGATTTTCTTTCCTTGGGAGGAGGACACTGAGCAGAAAACTAACAAGAGGTCATGGTGGCGTTCATCAGTAAGGAGGAGGGTGGGAGGCTGGGAGGAGGAAAGTTTTCCTGCAGGACTACGGTTGCCAAGGAGACTAGTTGTTTTTCTGTAACTTAGGCCTTTCTGGAACTGAACAGGTCTGTGCACTTGTCCTTTCTCTCCTTCCAGGGATGTTTCTGTTCTTACGTCTTGCTCTGCACTTCTTCTCCCTTGCAGGTATTCCCCTTCCATGAAGAGTCTTAGCAACAAGTTCATGCACCTGACCAACTACAGTGTCAATAAGAAGAACACAGAGTACCAGGCCAATGCTGATGAGACCGCGTGCCAAGGTCACAAATGGTACTGAGAGCAGTGTGGCCCTGACAGACTCCCATCTTGAATCTGGGAAGGGCTTTGCCTTTGGAAGGTTTGGGGCAGTTGCTGAATATTAGTGCAGAGTCTGGGGGTTATATAAGTGCTTGTCACTTCAGAATTGGTCTGTTTGCAGTCATGAACATTTCCTATTACAAAATATCACTGGCGAGATACAAAGGAGGTGTCTGTATGCCTCATACTCCTCATTTTTTTCTCTTGTCTCTCATTTCTAGGACATAACCCCAATTAATTACTTATTCTTTACCTTCAGGGCATTGAAGGCTTTGTGGAACTATCTGAGCCAGAAGGGAATTAATAGTGATGCCATCTGGGAGAAGATAAAGGATGTAGTTGTCAAAACCATTATCTCGTGAGTTGCAGTGCTCCTTAGATGTGGGGTGCTCCATGAAGCCTCCTGTTCTCTCCTTGCCTCTATGCTGTGCCCATTTTGTGTTTTAGTTCTGAGGATGAGGTAGGAAGAATTCTGCTTTCTTAGTTACTTTTCTGTTGATGTGATAAAACACTATGACTAAGGCAACTTATAAAAGAAAGTATTTAGTTTGGGGCTTAGGATTCCAGGGAGTTAGCACAAGGCAGACAGAGCAAGCTAACTGGGAATGGTTGGACTTTAAAAACATCAAAGCCCACCCCTTGGGGCACACCTCCTAATCCTTCCCTAAAAGTCCCACCAACTAGGGACCAAGTGTTCAAATATATGAGCCTATAGAAGCATCTCTTACTCAAACCACCATGCTGCTTATTTACCAAACTTCAGATCAGGCACATCCCTTAAGTGCCACTATTGGGATGGGAAAGGGTAGTGCTTGTGGTTGATGGTCTGATACTGCCATAGTCCGCCTGGAACTCCTGACCATTCTGCATCTGCCTTTCAAGTGTTGGGATTGCATGCATGTATCTCCATGTTGGCTCTGAGGAGGCACTTTAGAAGAAAAAATTGCTTCTGCTGTCCTAATTCAAGACACCCCACTGGCAGGTCAGAGCCCTATGTGACTAACCTACTGAAGTTATATGTGCGGCGCCCCTATAGCTGTCATGAACTCTTTGGTTTTGACATCATGCTGGATGAGAACCTGAAGCCCTGGGTCTTAGAAGTCAACATTTCCCCAAGGTAGGTAGTGTTTTTCAGTTTCTCAGTAGAATCTATCCTTCATCCACAGAGACCTTGTCAATATAGTCTTGTTGACTTAAGAAGGTCTTTCCTTCATTAGGGTGTATATCATTCCTTCATGATTTTATTTACTGACTCACTGAGATTAGGAAGGGTTATTAAAAGTCGCTGATTTCAAGCCGGGTGTGGTGGCGCACACCTGTAATCCCGGCACTCTGGGAGGCAGAGGCAGGCGGATTTCTGAGTTTGAGGCCAGCCTGGTCTACAGAGTGAGTTCCAGGACAGCCAGGACTACACAGAGAGAAACCCTGTCTCAAAAAACCAAAAAAAAAAAAAAAAGGTCATTGATTCCTACCATTTTCTAGCAAACCAAGGGCATAGGCATGTTCACCAAACTGAGTAAGGGCATTTGTTGCCTTTGAGGGTATTCATTTTTTTCTGTGTAGTTCTAGCTGTCCTGAAACTCTGTGGATTAGGCTGACCTCAAACCCAGTCTGTCTTTGCCTCCTGAGTGTTGGGATTAAAGGCATGTGCCACCACACACACCTGAGGGTATTTGTTGAGGATGCTCCACAAATGTGGATATTGGGAGCTACGTTTGCTGTAAAGAAGTCCTGGTTTGGATATAGGATCCTAAACTATTCTGGAGTGCTGCTTTGACCCGATTATGCATTCTTCCCCCTGAAGCCTCCATTCCAACTCTCCCCTGGACATCAGCATCAAAGGCCAGATGATCCGAGATCTTCTGAACCTGGCAGGCTTTGTTCTGCCCAACATGGAGGATATCATCTCTAGTTCCAGCAGTCCCAGCAGCTCCAGTGGCTCCAGCACCAGGTCTGTTTCTCAGCTTCCCTGAGGTGTTGGGATCGTAGGACAAGCAGCCCAGTATGATTGGGGGGGGGGTAGGGGGGGCAGGCGGGGAGATGGGTTCTGGAGCCTCTCTCCAGTTGGTCTCCTCTATGGCTCCATCTGCCTCTGCTGTCCATCCACACACCACTGCCACATCAGTACCCTGAAAGTAAGTCTGTCACTTTTCTTCCTACTGAGAATTCTCCACAGGGTCCGAGAATCAAATTTAATTTTACATGGCCATTGAAGGCCCTAGCCTCTCTTTCTGGGTGTTTGTCTCTACTCTGCTTGATTCTCTTTCCCTGGCAGATCCTTAAGGACTAGGTAGTCAGTCCTGTTTCCTGTCATAGTTTGTTTCTGGCTGTTCTGCAAGTGTCCTTTCTTTCCTCTGCTTCTGTGGTTTCTTCATTCTAAAGATGCCCATTCACCCAGATTCCCTATCCATCAGGCTGAGTTCCAGACAACATCTCTATGAAGCCATTTCAGTGTGGAGTTTTTCTTTCATACTTTCAAAGCTTTCTTGAGCAAAGGGAACTAATATTTAGTACCTGAAGTACTTAGGGAAATACACTGTATCCTGTCAGTTATGTAGGACTCATATTAGTATTGTAGTTTGCAGGTGAGGACAATGAAGATCTTAAACAGAAAATCATTCAGGACCATTCAGCTCCAGAGAGTGAGGGAGTAGAATGTAAACTCTGGCTCTCAGCAGGATGAGCTGTTTTCACTTGTGATCCTTTTCACTTGGAGGTGTGCACCTGATACAAAGTGAGACTCTCTCAAAACACAAAAAATAAACTAACAAAAATGGTGATTTGCTTGGTGACTGATCTACTTTGCCTTTGTGTATTTCTGGATATATATCATATTATTATATTATGTTATAGTGTTATATCATATATATCATATTAATGACCCTGTCCTTCAGTTATCCGAATTACCACTTGGCACAGGCAGTCAGCTTTCTTCAGTTGATAAGTTCCCAAAAAGATAAGTTTTAGATATGTTAGCACTACCTACCACTGCTTGTAATTTGTATTGGAATCCACATTGTAGATAAAACAGTAGACTATGCCTTTGAGTCATAGTAAAAGCTTGCGGACCCAAATATGACTTTAGGTTAAAACCATTAAAAGTGAGTTTGTCTCCTCTCAGAGTTGAGGAGCAAGGTAAACTCTGTCTGCTGAAGACCTAGTGGTTCTAGGAAAGGGAGTCTGGAGAAGCAGCTATGTGTGGCCTTGGGAGAGGAGCTAGCATGCCTGTTGCTCTTGAAGCTACAGTAGTCAGTTAATATCAGATCTGAGAAGTATAAATAATAGCATGAAGTATTAATCCAAATTGACCTATGTACCAGTTAAAATAACAGACTTACCTACTACTTAGATGGCTGCTCTAGGCTCCCGTGAGTTTGATGGCTTTGTTGGGGGCAGTGATCCATCTTCAGGTATCTCATAGGACAGCATTAAATCTTCCACTACCACATAAAGCGGTATTAGCCTTTGGCTGCCAGACACAGGTCTGAGATTTTTCTGTAGAGGAGGAGTGTGGAGGACTAATGAATGTTAACTTTGAGGAGACAAACCCAACAGTGTCCATAGCTTGGGCAGTTCCCTGGTAGAAGTGGCTAGTGTTACTGTAGATCAGGTGGAATCATGCTCCATCTGTCTTTTTTTGGAGATATTAAGGTTTCTGCTAGGACCTGGCATGTCTATCATGTGACACTTCTATTAAACATTTTAAATGCCATATTCAGGAGATTTCTGAAAAGTTTAAGGAGCATAGTCTATTAAGTATATCTGTCTTAAACGGTTTACTTAGTCTTTTATAGTGTACCATTATAGAATATCACAGTGTTTTGCCTAACTCAGTTTATCCAAGTAGCTGAAGCTTAACAAAGTTAGCAAAGACTAAGAGGCTAGACATAATACTGTGACCTGAATAGACGTAGCAACTTATAAAGCTTATTTATCAAACATACCCCTGTTGTTTCTTACTTAAAATTTTTTAGAAGCCTGGTGTTGAACAGAATTAGCAAAGACATAAAATAGACATATATTTCTAAGTTAGGTTCTGTTAACCTGAGTATACCTTTATAACCTTAGGAACTTATCATCTAAAAATCCACCCTGACCCCAAACATTTTGGAACTGTGCTTTTGTTTCCCTGATCTAAAGGAGATATACTAATAAGGCAAGACTCCATAGGACTAAGATGTTTTATAGGTGTTGTAGCTGGGCTTTGGGGGTTCTTCATTCTATACTCCTTTCTGCCACCTTTTACCCCCTAAAGCTGCATAGAGAAAAAAGGATAGTGGGGAGAGGGGATGATTCTATCATTAGATGGCTTCCTGCTGATGAGAGGAGTGCAGTTCTTGGGGCAAGTCAGTGCTTCTGTTGTTTCTTTGCATATGACTACTTAACAAACCACAACGAGTCTCAGCAAATGACCAACAACCCACCCCACCTCTCAGGGCCCTAGCATTTATAGACCTTCTGAAAAGTTCACAAATTCTAAATGACACACAATCACAGAAACGGTACAGCTGGCAAAAATCACACTCCTGCTAGAGCACGAGGCAAATCACAGTTGCTGTGGACATCTGAAGCAGCTATGCTTCCCCCATAGCCCACACCTGGGCTTAAAACAAAAACATTCCCATAATATTTTTGTGTTGTTTTTTTTTTTTTTTTTTTAAGAAACAAATTCTCACTACAGGTGTTGCCTTAGTTGGTTTATACCATATAGCTATCTTAAGATGACAAAGTCACATGACATGTATATCCTTTGACCTTAGTAAAGATGACTGCCAGCTATGTGGCTAATATTTAAAATATCTATTTTTTTTAAAAGTAGATCTGTTTCTTTTTTCTTTTTTTTTTTTTTTTTTGTTTGTTTGTTTGTTTGTTTTCTGGATTTGGTTTTTTTCGAGACAGGGTTTCTCTGTATAGCCCTTGCTGTCCCGGAACTCACTATATAGACCAGGCTGGCCTCAAACTCAGAAATCCACCTGCCTCTGCCTCCCAGAGTGCTGGGATTACAGGCTTGTGCCACCACCGCCCGGCTGATCTGTTTCTTTTAAACAAGAATTGAATCCCGTATATATAAAGTTGTAAATTAAGATTACCCAGATATAGATTTTTTTTTTTACTATAAGTTTTTTGTTTTATTTTTTTCAAGACAGGGATTTTTTTTTTTTTTTTTTTTTAGGAGTGGGAAGTAGAAAAACTTTAGAGATAAGAGTCTTGGAAGTATAGGACAGAGCAAGTTTAGATATAAGAGATTAGAGATCATTTGTACAGTTGAAGTTGTTACCATGTGAGAGAATTTGAAAATGGAGCATACAGTCTTTGGCCATTGATCTGTATTGATTCCAGGTAGTTTGTAGTCTTAGGAGGAGAGAGAGGGTCATAAAATGAAGTTCTGCAGGAGGGAGTTTTCATAAGTTTCAACTGAGAGCAAATGGTTTGGGCTTAGAGTGGCTCTGCCTGAGGAATGAGAGGCCTAGGGGCTCCAGGAAGAGACAGCAGGCAGCAAGGGATGGCATGGGTGGGACTGTAGCAAGAGCTGCAGTTCTAGGGGAAGGTGAGAGAAAACTAGCTGAGCTGAGGTGGATAAAGTATTGTTGTGACAAGAACTTCCATCTGGGGTGTCTCCAACAGAATGGGAACCTCTCAGAGTGTTCCAAAGCAGAGGAAAGAGGTGTGCTGTCCTTATGACCGCGACCTAGTAGTAGTGAGAGGAGCTTCCTGATGCACTGGTGTGGCTTTTGTAGTAATAGACAAAGCAGGGTGCTCCAGGGTGACATGTAACCTAGCAGACCAATAGTAGACTCTAGCAGACAGAGAAACCAAGAGATGAGGAGAGGTAGGCTCTAGAGTTTGAAATGAGGCCAAATACAGTGGGTGGCAGAAGCCAGCAGAAACAAATGATCCATATATACTTTGGGAAAGTAAGGTCAGCAGCTTGGTTTGGAGCAGTGAGTCTTTTGGAAGGGATCCCACTTGTGCCACTTGGAGTTTTGGCACCAGATGGATGAAAATGGGCTCAGTAAAGAAAAGCTGCTCTGTGGGGAAAAGGGAAAAGGTTTTCTGAAGTGCCGAGGCTGTCTTCCCGGGAAGCAGAGAGGAGTGATGGGGAAGGTTCTGTGGTCCGGTAGAGGGAGAGAGTCTGTGAGCGTGGGCGGGCCTTGTGAGCATGACTGAGTCTAGAGGCCAGAGCTGACCTGACAAGTAAATACACACCAGAGTCGGCTAATGAACAAGCTAGCAGATCTCTTTTTCCAGAGAGAAGGAGAATGACCCCCTTTTTTTCTTTTAGCAAGTAGTAACTTTTTTCAAACCCCTGAAGGATTGCTGACTTCTGTCTAAATGCCTAACTTGGAGAAAAAGAATTTCTCCAAGTTTCAATCAGACACATGTCCCCCAAGCTTAGTGGTAAGCACCCTTCCCCATTGAGCCGTCTCACTGGCCTTGTAGCCATTTTCATATCTCAGTGACTGTAGCCATGTAGTGACCATGTCTGTAGTCCATAAATCAGGAGGCAGGAGGATTGCCCTGAAATCAAGGCTAGTTTTGGACTATTTAGTGAGTTTCTAGCCATCCCAAGTTCCAGAATTAGACTATGTTTCACTCAAAAAGTTAAAAAATATATGTATATATAAAGTGATATAGCAATCATTGTGATGTGGATAATGAAACTGAAGTACCAGAGAGGAAGTCTCTTGCACAGGGTCCTACATGCGATAGAGCTTGGTCTGTAGTTGAGTGGTAACTGAAGCATCCCATGAGCAGGCTCAGTCCAGCTTCTTCTGTCAAATTAGTAACCCTTGCCTCTTTTGGTCATTGTGGGCAGTTGTGTGTAACAGCTGTTTGAATGTAGAGCGATCTAGTTAAGGAACAAGTATCTTCTTGTGTCTTCATCTGTGCTTGGGAAGGAGTCTTGCACTGGATCCTCTGAGTTTTGACAGCACAGGAAGCTGCTGACCTGTCTTTTATTTTTTGTCTGCCTTAGCCTGCCAAGCTCTCCTAGAGACAAATGTCAAATGACTCCAGAGCACTTCACTGCACAGAAGATGAAGAAAGCCTATTACCTGACCCAGAAAATTCCTGACCAGGTAGGAAATATAACCTCTAGTTACCAGAAGCCCTCAGTCAAGCATCATAGACTTGAAGCAGATGAGCTTTCCTGTCTAGATCAGAGTTTCTTACCAAGAAGTGGGGTGATGTGATGCACAGAGATTTGTTGACATGTATCTTTCTGGCAAAGTGGATGGTTGTCACTGTGCTCTTAGTGCTGTGCCTTACTGGCTCACTCTGGTGAAAACCATCAACCTTTAACCCTGTGGACTTCTTCCCAAGAGCCATGGCAGACCTAGGAGGCTTGAGCGTCTCAAAGCAGGTATGGGGTCTGGGTATGAGAAAGGAAAGCTGAGCTGTTGGGTGCTAGCCTTGACTCAACAACACACTGACTCAGCCCAAACATTTCCTTGGCTCGAGCCAAGCGTGTCTTCCCCAGTAGCTTACTTAGTTCCTTGGATTTAGAAATACCTGTGCCTCAGATCAGGTGTCCTTTGTAGTCCCAGGGGAATCCTGGAGACTTAGAGCACCAGAGCTTTCTTCCCTACCCCAGCTGCTTGTTTCAAAGCCCCCGTCTCTCCTTGTTGGTCACATTGCCCTTCTCCCTATTCCTTGGGGCACAGGACTTCTATGCATCTGTGCTGGATGTCTTGACACCAGATGATGTTCGGGTTTTGGTGGAGATGGAAGATGAGTTTTCTCGTCGTGGTCAATTTGAAAGAATTTTTCCTTCCCGAATCTCTTCTCGCTATCTTCGTTTTTTTGAGCAGCCACGATATTTCAACATTCTCACCACCCAGTGGGAACAGAAGTACCATGGAAACAAGCTCAAAGGTGATATGCCTTTCTGGTCCACAGGAGGCCATATTTAGTAGATTAAATCCCATTAGGCCAAGAAATAGGTTTCTTTGGACAGGAGGTGGGGAATTGATTGTTCCCTGTTAAGTCCCAGCCTCTGCTCATCTTGTCCAGGAGTAGATCTGCTTCGGAATTGGTGCTACAAAGGCTTCCACACGGGGATCGTCTCTGACTCAGCTCCACTGGTAAGTGATGCCATACAGGAACACAGCTTTTTCTCAGCTCCTGACTGTATTATGGTTGGCCTATGGGGGGGGGGGTACCCTCCTTTCCTCTACCGATCCTACCTCTTTGTCTCACTTTCAAGGATGTAGTTATTCACAGAATGCCCTAGGTGCTTATCTCTGAAGGATCAAATGTGATCAGTAGTAATCCCAGCACTCTGGGAGGCAGAGGCAGGCGGATTTCTGAGTTCGAGGCCAGCTTGGTCTCCAGAGTGAGTTCCAGGACAGCCAGGGCTATACAGAGAAACCCTGTCTCGAAAAAAGACAAATCCAAAAAGAAAGAAAGAAAGAAAGAAAGAAACAAACAAACAAACAAACAAATGTGATCAGTAGCCTTAACTTTCTGATTCTTTGAGGAGAGAACCAAGAGTTATTCACATGGCTCCATGATGTGGTGTAGGGCAGGTGAGAACCCCGTGTTCTCAGGTGAGAGTGGCAGAGCTGAGCAAGAGTTCCAAGATCCTGAGCATTCCTTCTTGGACTAAGCCTGCCCCCTTAAACTCACTGCTTCCTTTGTTATAGTGGTCTCTGCCAACATCGCTCATGACTTCCTCAAAGGGTGATGGGACACCAAATTCCATCAGCAGATCAGACCACAACAAGTCAAGGTGAGTACTCGTTCAGCAAGAGACTTAGAGAGTTGGGGAGTCTCTTTCCTCTTTCCCAAGATCATGACAGTGAGAGGAACTATCCACCTGTAAGTCGGTAGGAGTGTCAGAATCTTCAGCCACATGGACAGCGCAGTATCCCCCTGTGCCGTGCTAGTCTTAGCCTCAGCTGTGTTTCCCCTTCAGAAAGAAGAACTGCTCCGATGGAAACATGCTATCCTCTGAAGATAGGAATACACCCAAGTCCAAGAAGAGTCAAGCTGGCCTCTCCGCCATATCCAGGAAGACTTTGTCCTCAAAGAGCAATGAGAACACCAGCAAACAGTCTAAGCGCTCTACCCCGGGGTTACCTGTTCTCAAGCACTCTGGGCAGAGTTCCAGACTTTCTGCTTCTTCTGCTTCCCAGTCAGTCGCTGACTCCCTCCTGACTGCTGTGAGCCCGTGACTGGTCCTGCACAGGAGCACTCAGCTACCTCAAGGGAACCAGCCTGCTGACATCCTGAGCCTCCACCCCGCCTCCACTTTGCCCCTCATCAGAGTATTTTTGAAGTGTTTCTATTGTAGATATGGGCATCTGGAGGGCTGGAGGGGCGGTGGTGATGGGGAGAAGGTGAGGAAGGTTCACCCTCTGTCTGTCACCTTACTGCCTGGCTGGCACCTCATATCTCAGTAGAGAAGCCAGTGACAGCCAAGCAGCCTTATAAAGCAGGGTTTGGTTTCTACTCTGAGAGCCATGTGTGATTTATTTGAGGCCCTGGTACAGGACTTGAGTTGTAGCTCAAGAGGAGAAAACATGCTAAACACAGAAGTCTCTTGTTCTGTAACAGAGAGGAATTCCTTGAAGGTCCTGATTTCCTTAGGACCTCTGTTACTTAGCCTTGTCTTGAAGAGACAGTTTTAGAAACCTTCAGATTTCTTTAGAGACAAGCAGAAGAAACCATGACAGGCTATCCCATTTTCTGGCCTCCTGGTCTTGGGGTGACATCCATATCATATCTTCATTTAAGCTTCCACCCAATGAGTAGCTCTCCATCTTCCGTGAGTCTCCCAGGGCTCCAGTGAAGGATCCTGATAATTTTAGTTGCTGCTATGTAGCGGGGGTTGGAATGAGCTGTATTTTCCTCAGTGTGGGGAAGTCTTGTAGACTCTTTTGCTTTGAGCAGGGTTTAGTGCCTTGGTAGGCGGATTTCAGCACAGTCACTCTTCTAGGACAGGCTTCTCATCTCTGACAGTTAATACTCATCTACCTCCCCCCTGGACTCAGTCCACACTGAGCACTGAAGAAACACTTGACAGAGTGAGCTGTGCATACAGATCTCCAAAGGACACTGGCCCCTGCAGCACTGCTGCTCTCCAGTGTGGGGAAGGAGAGCTCAAGGCGGCCAAGATGGGACATTTGGCTTGGAAGAGGTTTCCCTGGGACCTGTAGGCTCTAGTTTTCCCAGCAGAGGGGAAACGCAAGAAGCCAGTTGGCCTTGTATCTGAGAAGCAAGGTTTGCCCTTCGTACACCAAACTGGCCGACTCTACTGGCCTTATCCTCATTCCTGAGTTTTGGAAAGAGGCAGGCTTTTCCCACGTGACTCCAGGAGTCCTTAGTCAGTTGGCATGGAGCCCTGGAAAGGAGAGACCTAACTGGGTTCAAGGCCACAGAGTAGGTGAACATGACGGTCAGTCCTAATGCTGTGTTGACAGTTGTGAAGAAAGCTGGATAACAAAGTCCTAGGCAGTGTTTCCTGCTCAATGATAAATGCTTCAAAGTCAGACCACAGTGGGAGAGTCCAAACGGTTCTGGAAAATCTGTTCTGATATCAACAGCCAACACAGTCTTGTCCTGGTTACAGTATCCTAGTGCACATGTGACAAAGAGGCCTGTTTTAGTTGGTTTACTCCTTGAAAGTAGGCGTTTAATTCCTTAGCCTGACCCCTGAGAGTCTCCCATCCTAGTCAGTTTCCAACTCTGCAGCTGCAGAGAGAGGCCAGCACTCGCCAACACAGTAGCTGCCTGGAGTCCACCAGAGGAAGGGTCTTGGGGACCCCTTGATGAGACACAGCAGTACACTGGCAGTTCTGTTGTATGTTCTGGGATGACCCAGCCTTGCCTGGGGACTTAATCTTTGCCTCAAAAATGCCAGATTGTCTGGATGTACTGTTGTGCCCAACTAAATACACAGTATTCAGTCTTCGTTACATTTGAAGGCCAATGGATCTGTTTTGCTAGTGGGAGAAAAGATGGGGCTTGTATATCACATTTCATTTTCAAGAGTGCAGCCTTAAGTTATTTCACATGCATGTTTTAGCACTGGCTAGTCAACAATAAATAGCATTTGGGTGAAATGAGTTTTTTTTTTTTTTTTTAAAGTAATAGCTTTTGAAAGATTTAAATTTGTAAGTGTACTGAAATACATTTATCAGTGCATCAGTTCTTTTCCCAAGTTGTCAAGATACCCAGCCTCCGGAGGAAGGGAAGCAAAGGCTCCTGACACAAGAATAAAGTAGTCTTTTCCTTTATAATAGGGACATGAGACCTACCCTGCAGGGTTGTTTAGTAAGCTAAGCCAAAGCACTGGGGATTAGAGTTTCCAGTTTGTTAGTTTATTATCTAAACATTGTTCTGTGCAAGAAATGTAAAAAAAAATCTTTCCTTGAAACTTGGTGTGGTAGCTCATGCCCTAACGCTCGCACTCTGGGTAGACAGAGGTGAGCCGATAAAAACCTTCCCTTTAAAGAAGAGAAACCACTACCGAGGTCTCAGGAGAGGCCAGAGCAGCCTATACCGCCTTTTACCCAGAGCTTGCCGAAGCACATTTTTCGTTATTCCTCGGATCTCAGCACTCCGGTGGGAGTCTTGTCTGACTTCATCTTTATAGCATCCTAGGAAAGGGAACCTTAAACATAAATAATGTGTGTGAAGTGATGATTTGGTTATTCTAAGAGCCTTGATTGGCAGAGAATAACAAGAGTGTCTAAGACAAAAACAGCACAGAAGACAGACTGCGAGGACCTAGCGACTACATCTAAGAAATTGATATCCCTGGGGATTATGTCACTTCAGACCCATTATCAGGGTGGCAGGCAGCTCTTTTGCTGAAAGTGACATCCCATCACCATAGCCAAAGATCATTCTTGGTGGCTTCCACGGCAGTTCACTGCTGAGGGCCTGGGATAAGATGATGGTCAAAGGCTACTAGGGAACTTCCCCTGCTGGCTTCTTGTTAGTACTGATTACTGCTCTAACAAATGTCTAATTTACTCTGGGCCTGGAAACAATGGTTTTTAGAGAGCTGTATCTTGTCATTTGGAATTTTGATCCCAGCCTCTACAGCAGCGCTTAGCCTTGAACCTTAATCTGTAGTCCCTGGGGACCAGCATGTGCTCTTTTGACTTCCCTCCGTCAGCTTCAGATCCGTGGGAGCAGCAAGCAGTCCTGGAGTTGCCCGTGTGAGTGAGCAGTCACAGCAGGATTAGCAGCCGTGTGACATTCTGAGACCTACCTGTCTGTGCTTTAGACACCAGAGTGGACTAAAATTGGAACACCAGGGATTACCATAGAAATCAGTTGAAACATTTGAAACTCAAACATTTGAAATGTATCTATAGCTTAGAAATTTCAGTTTAGAAACCAAGGATATCAATTTCTTAGATGTAGTTATTAGATGTAGTAAAAGTGTGCTTCAAATTGTGTGTAAAACAACTTTTTAATAAAGTGCCTCACAGTGCAGATTTTATGTAAGTCCTAAAATACCAAATGATTCCCCTAGACCATTTCCTCAGAGCAGCAGGCGCGGGGCCAGGTGTTGCACTGCTCTTAGCGGTTCTGTGGCGGAGTAGTGAGGCTCAGCACATGTGCTCAGGCCTGTGGGAGCTGTTTGATAGGACCGGGCTTATCTTCCTAAACTGCAACTGTTTGCATAACGTTTACATTGTGTTGGGCATGGTAGTTCATCTAGACTCTTTGAAGTCCAGTGGAGGATATGTACAGGCTAAACTTCAGCAGCAAATGCAACTCCATTTTACCTAAGGAATTGAAAAATTTGTGCTCTGTTATCTGTGGAGTCAGAACCAATCCCTACAGAGGCTGGAGAACTGTGCTGTGATTCTGTCTGTGTGAGATTAGAGCTGAAGATTTGATCAAGATAATTAGCTTAGAGTTTAGAACCCTTTCTGCTGCCAGAGGGGCACAAGTAAAACTTAACACTAAGTGGTCCAACCACTGGAATGCCAGGGTCTGGAAACTCAGAGCCATTAGTAGGAATGCCAGTATCCCTGGCAAGGGTGCACAGGTCCATTGATAGTTTGGTAGTTTCTTAAAAAGTAGAATAGCCCATGTGTGCAGCAGTCAATGAAAGAACAAACTTTAGTAGATACTATCTAAACATCAGAAAGGAAAAACCAATGCACAACTGGGATGATCTCTACAGTACTGTCCTGAGTGAAAGAAGCCAGAAGCAAGCCTGTGCAGATTCCAGTCTAGGAAAGGAAACAGAGCTCACAGAAGGTGGGGCTTCCTGGGGGGCTATAGCTGGAGGGCACAGGGCATTGACTTAAAAAGGCACATGGGAATACTCTGTCTTAATTGTAGTTGTGCTAACAACTGTAGAGTTAGCCGACCTCAGAATTGTCCTGTTGAAATGAGTATTATACATAAATTTTTATAAATAAAGCTGATTTCTTTAACACTTTTTTTTTCAAGTGTTGGGATCTAACCCAGAGTCTCAAACAACACTAGGCAAGTATTGTACTGCTGAGCCATATTCCCTGGTCCAAATCTGATTAAGGAATAAAACACACACACACACACACACACACACACACACACACACACACAGCCATTACCACTTTGTTGAGACGTAGAAATTAACGCCATGGTCACAATGAGGTGATAGAGCACGGTTAAGATTGAAAGGCAGCCGTGACCAATTGGAGTGGACAGAGGCATTGCAGTTTGCAAGAGCATGTCTACCTGTGACCTAAAACATTGAGAGAAAGCAGACACAGGAGGACACTGGTTGGTTAGCTGTCATCTGGCGGGAAAGGGCTGTGGCTGCTGAAGTCAGTGGTTGCCAGGGAAGAGCCTTGTGGGGCGATAGCAGCCCTATACCTTGGCTGTTGGTTTTGTGATTAACATGGTTGCTAAAACACTGAACTGTGCATGTAAGACCTGTGCAATTGTCGACAGCATTTTATAATTGAAATCGGTGTGTTAAATTAGCATTTTAAGTGTACATTTCAGTGGTATTCATTATATTTTTATTGTACAGTTTTCACTTCTCCCTGGTTCTAGAGTATTTTTCTAAACTTGAAAGCAAACTGCACACTAAGCAGATGCTGCTCCGTCCCTCCCCATTTCCTGCTCTCTGTAATCACCGACCCTTCAGTTTCTATAGGTTGACCCATTCTGGATGCTATACACGAGCAGGATTGTAATCTTTTGTATCTGACTTAGCATGATTTCAATGTTCACTTTGTAAAACAAGTCGACACTTCATTTCTTTTTATTATCAGTACAAGTTAATGGTAGAAACTGGCTTCACCATGACATTTCATCATATATCTATCTCCTATGCCCCTTTCCCCTTCACTGACAGTCACTACATTGTGTGTATGCTTTGAATAAAGGCTACATTAGTGTGAGAAAAGAGTGTGTGAGGGAAAGCTTTTTTTTTTTTGTTGTTGTTTTTTTTTTTTTTTTTTTTTTTTTTTCGAGACAGGGTTTCTCTGTGTAGTCCTGGCTGTCCTGGAACTCACTCTTTAGACCAGGCTGGCCTCGAACTCAGAAATCCGCCTGCCTCTGCCTCCCAAGTGCTGGGATTAAAGGCATGCGCCACCACCGCCCGGCTCAGCTTTTTTTTTTTTTTTTTTTTTAAATACATTTATTTTTAATTTGTGTGTTCAGACGTCCTCAGAGGCCAGAGAGGTCAGCTCCCTTTGGAGCTAGAGTTATAGGCAGTCCTGAGCCCCCGGGTGTGGGTGCTGGGAACCATGCTTGGGTTCTCTGCAGCAGCTGTACTTGTTCTTAACCACCTCTCCAACCCTTGAAACTTTTGGTTTGGTTTCATAGCCCAGGCTGGCCTTGAACTTACAACAATCCCTAAACACTTGTACTTGCACACACTGTCCACATTCACACTAGAAGAAGATTTTGTTGTTCTGGAGTCTGAGGCATTAGGTCCTTGACATGGCTGTGCCCATATTAATAGTACACACATTCAGAGCTTCCTCAGCTCCCCATTCAGAACCTCTTGTTCTAGTAAATTCTGTTTCAAGATAGGTAGCCTAGCTGGGCATTGTGGCATATGCTTATAATTCCCCAGCAGAGGTAGAGGCACAGCAGGTTCGAGGCCAGCCTGGTCTACATAGAGAGTTTTAGGTCAACTGGGGTTATTCAGTGGAACCCTGCTTTAAAAAAAAAAAAACAAAAAAACAAAAACAAAAACTCCAAGCCAGAAGATAGGAAGCCTTATCCCTAAGTGCTTAGAACATATTTTCAGTGTCCTTCTTTCCTTTCTGTTTTGAGTATTAAGTTATTTTTATTGTTACACAAAAAGACACTTTTAGCAATTCAATTTCTACATGTAAAAATTGTTTATCTGATCTAAAGTTTGTCATGATTTATCACCCATGCAATTCTCAGCCATAGGAGACTTCTTGGTTTATCATTCCTGACCCCAGACTCTTATACAAGTCTCTTAAAAGGATAGCCCCGGACTAGAGAGACGGCTCAGTGATTAAGAGCGCTGACTGCTCTTCCAGATGTCCTGAGTTCAATTCCCAGCTGACACATGGTAGCTCACAACCATTTATAATGGGATCCGATGCCCTCTTCTGGTGTGTCTGAAGACGGTGACAGTGAACTCATATACAAAAAAATAAATCTTCGCATGCCTGTAATCCCAGCACTCTGGTAGGCAGAGATAGGTGGATTTCTGAGTTAGAGGCCAGCCTGGTCTACAGAGTGAGTTCCAGGACAGCCAGGGCTATACAGAGAAACCCTGTTTTGAAAAAACCAAATCCAAAAAAACAAAACAAAAATCTTTAAAAAAAAGAGAAGACATTTATTTAAAAAGGGGGGGAGGGTGCAGGTGAGATGGCTCTGTGGGTAAGAGCATTGACTGCTCTTCCGAAGGTCCTGAGTTCAAATCCCAGCAACCACACGGTGACTCACAACTATCCGTAATGAAATCTGATGCCGTTAATGAATCTGATGCCGTCTTCTGGTGTGTCTGAAGACAGTTACAGTGTACTTACATATAATAATAAATCTTTAAAAAAAAAAAGATAGCCCCATAAAATCTGATAGAAGTCATTGACAAAAAGCCACTTCAAAGCTTGGGCTTGGGTGCCACCACTCCAGATTCATGCCTGTCGTTCAACCTTGACCCACACATTTAAGACGTCGCCGGGTAGTGGTAGTGCATGCCTTTAATCCCAGCATTTGGGAGACAGAGGCAGGCAGATTTCTGAATTCGAGGCCAGCCTGGTCTACAGAGTGAGTTCCAGGACAGCCAGGGCTACACAGAGAAACCCTGTCTTGAAAAAACAAAACAATTTATGTCATTGTTCTATGATCTCAAGTGTGAGCTGTACTCTTTTTTTTTTTTTTAATTATCTTTAAATCTTTTTTACATTCCAGTCATTTGTTATCCCCCTCCCAGTCCACACTGCAGGCCCAGCCACAGAGGACGGCAGCAGCTGGAGCATCTCATGGCATTCCCTTTAGAAATGTACCACAGCAGAGAACGAAAATAGTTCCTTGCTTTGTAAAAATTGAGGCTCAGACATTGAACTGTTGAGAACAAGCAGAAGAAACTTGTTCTAAACATAAGGGGAACAAAGTTGAAGGTCCCAGCCCCTAGGGGAGCTGGGGACTTCCCAACAGCTGAAAAGCTTCTGTGTTGCCCGAGCCCAGCTGTCTCGAGCACAGTTTCCGCTCGCTGGCAGAGTTCTAAAGTAAGTTCATGTTCCCAGGCCCAGGAGCCGACTCCTATCCTGACTGGTGGAGAAATGTAACAATAACTCGGCACAAATGCTTACGATTTGCTGCTCAAATATTCTTGCTTGATGTTGCAGTTAGCTCCCGAGTCTGTTCTGAGGCCCAAATTAATCAGTAGTGACTTGACTACAATAAATGTTTGTCATCTGCATTGACCGGTTTGATATTGATATGTGTTGTGTTAGATATCACATAACAGAATGAGATATTTAGAGAGCAGTATAAATGAAGGATTCTGGCCAGCCTGAGCATGGCAAATATGACGCTGGCAGGCCTTGCCCTTCTCCCCCTCCTCTCTGCCTTGCTAAAACCAGTTAGATTACATTCCTGAAGCTAGGCACCGAGGTTTTCTCTTATTTGGCCACTTCCACTTCTGGAATTGAATACCAAGGTTCAACTATCAAAGTACTGAAGTCCGGCAATCAAAAACCCCCTCTGGCTTACCTAGTCGACAAACCAAATCAAAATGAGACACCGCATCCTAACACAGGGTTTCCCCTTTTACCTTTATAAACCACTATTTCCCTATGGCCCATGTCTGTCTCCTCTCTATCCAGAGACACTCCTCTGTTCCTCTCCAGAACAATACCCCTCCTCCCTCTCCTTCCTTCCTTCCCCTTCTCCCTTGTCTTCTGTCTCCTGTCATTGTCTCTTACTCCCTGCCCTCTGTCCCTCGGGAGCAAATAAATCTCCTTTGCCCTAAGAACTTGGGCTCATGCAGAGTCTTTCAATAAGCCCCACCCACAAACCAATGAATTATTGACAGCCTGTTCCCCTTGCTCTAAAGCAATGGTTGTTAACCTGCGGCTTGTGACCCCTTGGTGGGTCACATATCAGATATTCTGCATATCAGAGAGTTATATTAGGATTTATAACAGTAGCAAGATTACAGTTAGGAAGCGGCAACAAAAATGATTTTATGGTTGGAGGTCACCACAACTCCAGCTGTATTAAAGGGTTGCAGGGTTAGGAGGGTAGAACCACTGCTCTACCGAGTAGAAGAGTCATTTGGGCTGTAGATCTGAGGTCAGAAAAGTACTCAGAGTTACAGAAGCCCTGGGTCTTGTGTCTGTCTTGAGTAAACAGTAACAAAAATAGCCTGATAACGGGTCCCAAAATAAACATGGAATCAATAGAATTGAATAAGAGACCCAGATACAACCCATGCACCTATTGGAGAACAGTCTCTTCAAAGGAAGACCTCTACAATGAAAACTTTAAAACGCAGAAAAATCTGAAGACACTAGAAGATGGAAAGCCCTTCCATTCTCAAAAAACTGGTAGAATTAACATCATAAAGATGACTATTACCTAAAGGGATCTACAAATTCCAATGAAAACAACCCAAAAACATGTTAAACAACTTAATAGATTAGAGAAGTAAAATCATTTGACTATGTTCACAAGATGTTCAAGAAAGATATGTTTTGGAGAAAAGACAAATTTCTCCACCAAATAGTCTGAATAACTGGACAACTGTAAGTAGAACGGAGCAAGATCCCTGTTGCCTGCTATACAGAAACGGACACAGGGCTGGAGAAAACGCCCAGCAGTTTAGACAGCTGGCTACTCTTGCAGAGGACCTAGGGGCAGGTCTCAGCATCCATGTGGTAGCTTACTACAGTCTATAAACTCTAATTCCAGGGGATTTGATACCCTCTTCTAGCCTCTGAGAGATGTACAGGTGTAGTGCACATTGAAGGCATGTATACATACATACAAGTACGTACATGTCTTAGGGTTTCTATTCCTGCGCAAACATGACCAAGATGAAAGTTGAGGAGGAAAGGGTTTATTCAGCTTACACTTTCACATTGCTGTTTATCACCAAAGGAAGTCAGGACTGGAACTCAAGCAGGTCAGGAAGCAGGAGCTGGCTTTCTTTCTTTCTTTCTTTCTTTCTTTCTTTCTTTCTTTCTTTCTTTTTTTTGTTGGTTTTTCGAGACAGGGTTTCTCTGTGTAGCCCTGGCTGTCCTGGAACTCACTCTGTAGACCAGGCTGGCCTCGAACTCAGAAATCTGCCTGCCTCTGCCTCCCAAGTGCCTGGCTTGCTTTCTTATAGAACCCAAGACTACCAGCCCAGGGATGGCATCACTCACAATGGGCCCTCCCCACTTGATCATTAATTAAGAAAATGCCCCACAGCTGAATCTCATGGAGGCACTTCCTCACCTGAAGCTCCTTTCTCTGTGATAACTCCAGCCTGTGTCAAGTTTACACACAAAACCAACCAGGACAATACATATACACATAAGTTAAATTTTTTTCTTCAGAAATGACAATGACTTCCCTCCCTCCTTCCTTCCTTCCTTCCTTCCTTCCTTCCTTCCTTCCTTCCCTCCCTCCCTCCTTCCCTCCCTCCCTCCTTCCTTCCTTCCTTCCTTCCTTCCTTCCTTCCTTCCTTCCCTCCTTCCTTCCTTTCCTCCTTCCTTCCTCCCCTCCCCCCTCCCTCCCTCCCTCCCTCCCTCCTTCCTTCCTTCCTTCCTTCCCTCCTTCCTTTCTTCCTTCCTTCCTTGCCTGGGACTCAGAGATCTCCCTGCCTCTGCCTCCCTAGTGCTGAGGTTAAAGGTGTGTGCCACCACTGCAGGGCACAAGCAGATGAGAACTTTCTGCAAAGGACTCCAATAGTCCAAAAATAACAAGGATTTGACAAATAGAGTCATAAGATTAAAAAGCTTTTGAATAGCAAAGGGGAAAAGAATGAAAAGACAGCCTGCAGGACGGGACACTGCTCACCAAGGTGTTAGACAATCTCAGGGATGCTCGCCAGGCTGGAGCAGAAGCAGAGTCTGCTTATACAGAGCTTGAGCACACTTGGGCTCAAGTGTACATGACAGGGAATTGATAGGTAGAATATACAAACTCCCAAAACTGAAAGTGACCCATAAGTGTATTTTAAAAATCAAATAAATAGTAAATAAATAAATACCCAGGTATTTCCCTGTGTGCTGTGTGCTGATTGCCTCCTGCTTGTGAATCAGGATGTAATCTCTTAGCTACTTACTGCTCCAGCTGCCCATCATCCGGTCCTCGTCATCATGGACTCTAACACCCTGGAACTATAAGCCCAATTATACTCTTTTGTTTTTCCTTAAGGTTTTTACTTTCCTCCACACTGGCAAAAGCTCTGAGGGAGCTTAAAGTTTTGAAAACACTTTAACTATCCCTCTTCCCCCTCCCCTTTGAATTTACAAAGCAAAGGAGAGGAGTCTTACATTTTAATGGTTCCCTCTCTCCTCATGCTATTTGATCCAAAAACTATTTACAAGTTTGTAGCAGTCTCTGTATAGCTATTATACACATTTAGGAGGGAGAGCGGCAAGAAGGGATAGGGAGAATGGTGATCCAAAATAATAAAAATAGAAACCAAATATAATGTTCCAATACCAAACTGCTCTGAGAGCAACCCCAGCCTTGTCCAGGCACGGATGCCGAGCTGCCCACCTCAGCGCCTCTCACACAGGCCCAGCCGACCCACAGCTGCCGCCAAGGTGTTAGACGATCCCAGAGCTTGAGCACACTTGGACTCGCTATGGAAGTGTAGGCGCAGGCCTCCTGCTCCTGTGCCTGCCCACCCCACACCCCCTGCATCCTCCTTCTCCCGTGCCTGCCCACCCCCAAACCCCCTGCATCCTCCTACAGAGTGGTCTCCATGGATGAAGGTCTTAAAGATGGTCAGGCTGTGTACGCTCTCTTTTCAGAAAAGGCAAGCAACTTGCCACCCCAGAATCTTTTCACAAGACCTTTTCAGGGCCATGGCAAAACATGCACACGGTGCTCTGAGGAACAGGTGAAATCCCCAGCTTTTATCAGAAGCAAAAGTTTATCCCTAACTGAGTTGAAATTCTACAAATTCACATATATGGTAAAGATGCCTCTTAAACGAGAAAAATTTTCACGTAAGGGCCCAAAACAAACTGGCCCTAGTCCTTTGAAGTAAAAATATTTATGGGAGGAGGGGAGATCCGTTTTTATATGAAAGGAAAATGAAGTCCCTGTCCCAGACCATAGGGTTTCCTTTGTCCAGTAGGAAGGCTGGAGTATGTCAGGGAAGAGCAAAGCTTGCCTGGAAAGTCACTATCTAATGAAGAACACAGGAATCCTTTCTCCAGAAAGAACAGTGAGGATGTGCGACATTAAACAAGCCAATCCACACCCCCTCGGGGCCTCTGACGCAATTCCCAGGTTAACAATGGCCACGCACCTCCAGACAGAGTTCTGCCTGTCTGTGGCAATAGAGAATTCACTGTCCAGGGGGTGATTTGTTGCTGGCCAATGTCTATTACGCATTAACTCTCTTCATGACTGTACCAGTTAAGGCCCCTTTGCCTCTATGGGGTGGTGGGATGGAGGGATGGGGAGAAAGAACAAAACAGAACAAGAAAAGTGACAAGAGAAGGTGATCTGCTATTGGCAGACTCCAGCACACCTCCAGGAGACAGTAGATGAAACCAGTGTGTGCTGACAGCATCAGCTCTGCTGGGGAGCAATCCCGACTGCCACCCCCAAGACAAGGGTCTGGTCCACTTAGGTGCAGTCTGAGATGCTCATTAACAGTGACTTAAAGTAATCGTGGACACAAAGGGCTAGGAAAAAAAAAAAAGCGTGGGATGATTGGTTCTGTGATTTGTTGCAGAGTGACAGAGCAAATGGTGAACGTATGTTGTGTCCAATGAGGAGAAACCATGGTCACTAGGCAGGGGTGGGAAGGCTGGCACAGCGGCAGGTACTCAGTAGTCATCCAGAGTCTCAGTCTCTCCCATGCGCAGTCGCTCTGAAAGGCATTGACTGAAAACCCCAATAAACTGGGATCTGCTCCAACCATCTTCTGCTTTTTCTTCTTCTTGCCTTTGGCACAGCCTCAAATCTTGATTGTTGGTTGTTGCTTTGATTGGTTTGAAATACCAAGTGGAGTGTACTATATGGTTCATCCCCCAGACAGAGTCCTGCTGCTGCTGCTGCTGCTACTGCTGCTGCTGGTTGGCTTTCTGTTTGGCACGGTGTTCAAGGAACTGCTTGGCAAACTCCTTGGCCTCAGAAGTATCTCCTAAATAGGCCCTGGTATAGTCACGGACTTCATAAGGGGACTCCACTTCTTTCAAGACAGAAACAAATGTGGGACCATCCAAGTTATTTGCCGCATTAAGGGCATGAAGCATCTGTTCACACCACTGGGTAAATCCATCTTGGGCTTTATTTACTCCCCGAAAGAGCTTCAGCAATGTTTCTTCTTCTTCTTCTTCTTCTTCTTCTTCTTCTTCTTCTTCTTCTTCTTCTTCTTCTTCTTCTTCTTCTTCTACTTCCTCATTCTGCCGGTTAGACACACCTACAGATTTACTGCGACTGGTATTGTTTTTATTTTTATTTGTTGAGTTTCTAGGTCCCACCTCTTTCACTGCATTATCCCCAAACCCCATGTTGGTGTTTTTGGTGTCTGCATTACTCCAGATACTACTGACTAGATCAGACGCCCACTGTTTAGGAGGACCTGTGTTTATGGAGCCCCACCAATTATACTCTTTTATAAGTGCCTTGGTTATGGGATCTCATCACAGCGAAAGAAAAGAAACTAATACGGTTGCCTCTATATATCCATCCATGAATGGGCATATACACTCAAGAACATTCACACACACAAAGAGTATATGTGTGCGCGCGCGTGTGTGTGTGTGTGTGTGCGCGCGCGCGCGCGCGCGCGCGCGCGCGCAGGTTATGTGTATATACAAAAAAGTAGAGGGGACTACTGTTTGGGAAAAGGAGGACAGGCAGGGAAGAGCAGGTAAGAGAGAGAGAGGGAAGAGAACTGGTGTGCCCTCTTCTACGGTAATGAGCCTTTCCTTTATAAAGAAGCATGCTGTGTCCCAACAAACAGCCCTCCGTTTCCTTGGGGAGAGCACTGCCTTGAGGATTATGCGCAATGCTTTCCTTCCCTGCTGCAGGCAATGAGCCTCTTTCATTGCTTAGGTATAGTTACAGCTTTGGCATTTCCTAAGAGGCTAACCCTCTGCGCTGGGTTAAAAAGATGAACTATAGAATAAATAAGAACTCCACGCCTAGCCACATTAGCTGTCAGTCGAGTTATTTGAAATCACTATGCCTGTTTCCTCCTTCTGAGTGGCTAAATATATATATATATCCACATGTTATTGGAACCTGCTTCACCATCTTTCTGGTTCCTACATTTCCTGGTTAAGTCATCATTGAACCCGAGTTTGTTTCCTATTTCCTTTGGGACAGGGTCTCATTTAATGTCTGATGGCCTCAGAACTCGCTGCGTAGCTGAGGATGCCAGGGATTGAGCATAGGACTTCATCACACTAGGGGAGTTCTCTTCCCCCGAACCATATTCCCAATCCCTGTGTTTGCTTTGCATTTGCACGAATCTTATTGTTCATTAAAAGATAAAATAAAATCAGATTTATTCATTTTTATCTTTTATAACTTTTTCTTTGCATGTATGCATGTGAACTATGTGTCTGTTTGGTTGCCATGGAAATTGGAGGAAGACATCTGATCCCTAGAGTTGCTGGGAATTGAACTCAGGACCTCTGGAAGAGTAGTCAGTGCTCTTAATCGGTGAGCCATCTCTCCAGCCTATTTTGTTTGTTTGTTTGTTTGTTTTTGTTTTTTGTTTTTGAGCAGAATTTGATTATCTAACTCTAGCTGACCTGGAACTGGCCTGGGACTCACAGAGTTCACTTGCCTCTGCCTCACAAATGCTGGAATTAAATACAATTAAAAAAAAAACATAATTAGTTTATACAAAATCCCTCCACTCTGGAGGTTGGGGCAAGTAGGCAGAGAATTGAGCCCAGCCTGGCCTACACGATGAGACTGTGTTAAACAAAACAAAACGGGAAAATGAAAACAAAACCAAAACCCAGAAAACGAAAAAAAAATCAAATCCCTTAATCTGTTCTCAAAAGAGGTGCTGACACTCTTTAAAAAAAAAAAAAAAAATCCCTAATACCGCAATTTGTTTTGTTCCCTCGTTTCTGGGCCTCACATGACCTCCGCTGCTGCACCGCTGCACTGCTCTGGCTGTCCCGGGTCCACAATAAGCCTCAGCCTCCAGGGAACAGCCGCGCGTTCCCGGGCCATCTGGAAAATGAGGGACACCAGAGATGGCGCTCTGCAGTTGAAGCAAAGGCGAGCCTAGCTGGGTGGGGCCTGAGGGACTTGGAAGTTGACTGTTGTGCTCCCCCTCACAACTGAGAACGAGCGAAGTTCTTGAGAATCCGAGGAGAAGGAGGCTGCTAATCCCAGCGAGCTCCGGGCTTTCCCCCACACCACCTTGTCCACCTCTGCCTGCTTTCTTAGTAGGGGTCTTGCAGCGGGAGAAGGCGGCATTTGTGTGTTCGACAGATCCTGATTGGAAGGGGTTATGAAAGGATCTGGCTGGTCCTCTATCGGCCCGCCCCGGGATCACCTCTGCCTTTAAAGTCGACAGGTCGCAAAGCCCAGAGTCCTGTCTGCTTGCCTCTCTGGATCTAAACTCTTGGCTTCTCAGGCACGATCCATGGCTGCGCTGAGCCGCACGAGGCTGACATGGGCACTCCTGGACTCGCGTGTGCTGAGCCGTGGCCTCTGCCCACAAGGGACCAGAGCCAAAGCCGCGATCCCTGCAGCCCTAGGGGCACAGGAGAGTACGGAGAGTCCAGGAACAGGTCAAGATCGGCCGCGCCTGCGGGGTCTGGCGGAGCTTCCGGGCACCGGAACGCTACACTTTTTATTCCAGCTATTTCTACGAGGCTATTTGCTGCGCTTGCACGAGCTCCAGGTAAACCACCCGACAGCGGCATCGCCACCTGGGGCTGGGCACTGGGACGGAGAAAGAAGCTGGGTATGGGAGAGAAGAGGATAAATAGTAAATAGAATTTAACTCGCCACTGCCCTCGAGCCTTAAACTGGAAGGGTGTGCAGGGTGCAGAGAGAATCCTTTGAGCTAAAACAGGTGATGGGTGTCACCGTTCAAGAGACCACCAGCAATGCGGTGGGCACACGTTGGGAGAGGAAGAGGTTGTGTTGGAAGAGATTGACTCATGTTAATGCATAAACTGCCCGATGTGAAGAGCCCTGTTACTTCAGAGATGACACTTCCTTCCTGCTTCTTCCAAAGGACTTAACTTTGGAAGCTTCTTTGCAATCTGCAGGACACATTTGTCCACAGAAGGAGAGAGGAAAAAAAAAAAAAAAGAGAGAGAGAGAGAAAAAGGTTGCTTCTCAGGAAGTGAAAGAAAACATGTTAGGGAGCAGGGAAAGGAACTTCTGATGTAATTGCACCTCGACCCTGCCAGAGGTCGGAGAGGAGGAGGGTGAGGAGGAGGAACAGAGAAAGAGAGAATGAAATGTCTGTGGACAAAGCCAGCAGCCAGGAGAGCTGTCCCTGCTGCTGTCCCTGTGAGGCTCAGAAGGTACTGAGAGATGATTTAAACAAACAAACAAACAAACAAACAAACAATCATTCCCTGGGACTGGAGGGAGGGCTCCGTGGTTAGGAGTACATCTCTCTTTTTCAGAGGACCTGAGTCAGTCAGCACCCTTGTCCATCAGTTTACAACGGTCCAGGGGAACCTGATGTCTCTGCCCTTCCAGGACCATGCCCTTGTGAGCACATACCTGCCGACACACATATGCATAATTAGAAAGAATACTAATCGTGAGCCAGCCAGCCAGCGGGAAGCCTGGCATGGTGGAGCAACACACACCTTCAGTCCCAGAAATCAGAAGGGAGAGAGGCATTAGAATCTGTATAAATTCCAGGCCAGACAATGCTACATTGTGAGAACCGGGGCGGCGGCGGTGTGTGTGTGTGTGTGTGTGTGTGTGTGTGTGTGTGTATTATGAACCGTTCCCTGCAGACCTGATATCTCTAGGCCAAGAAACAAAGGAGCTGAAAAGTCCTCTTGATTTCAGTCTCCAGAAATTGAGAGGCCTGGAGAATGCCTGATGCCTCAGAGCTTGGGACTGAAGCTTTCTCAGGGGGATTAAATCCATGAGTATATGGTGTTTTGTCTGTTTGCTTTTGTTTTGTTAAGACGGTGTTTTCCTATGTAGTCTAGGTTGGCTTTAATTCTTTCCTCCTGCCTCAGCCTCTTTTTTTTTTTTTTTTTTTTGAGACAGGGTTTCTCTGTATAGCCCTGGCTGTCCTGAAACTCACTGTAGACCAGGCTGGCCTGGAACTCAGAAATCCGCCTGCCTCTGCCTCCCAAGTGCTGGGATTAAAGGCGTGCGCCACCATCGCCCAGCCTGCCTCAGCCTCTAGAGTGCTGGAATTCTGTAATATTTATCCTCATGCCCCAGAGATAGATTTTAAAAAAAAGTTTTATTTTATTTCCGTGTATGTGTTTGAGTGTTGTCAGTCTGTTAAAGCTGGAGTTACAGGTAGTTCATGGGTACTGGGAACCAGACTCTGGTCCCGTGTAGAACAGCAGGAAAACTTACCGCTGCCCTGTCCCTCCAGCCCTGTGAATGGCCTTTAGAGGGCTGCAGATGGCAGCAGCATGAGGACTCTAAACATCTTGATGCTATGACTCTGAGCTGCCCATGAGGAACGCATTAATCCTCACTTCCTGTGCTTGGGGCTGCCGTGAGTTAGCAGAGTGTGGCACATCCATAAAACACGGCAACAGCATTGGCTTGTCGTTTGAACACTCTTAAAGAGCTAAGGTGGAGAATTCCCATCGCTGAGTCTCCTTTGGTTGTGATCTGCTCCCGGATCTTAGGCTGTTTGGTTTAACCATAACACAGGGCTGACGAGTGACTACCTTATAAAGGAAAGGGTTATTTTGTTCACGATTTTGGAAATTCAAAGTCCAAATAGGTTTTAGCTAGCCTCTGAGGAAGGTCTTGTTACTGCATGTGTCGTGGTAGGTGGCATCATGTGGCAAGAGCTTGCCTGTGTTGAGCAAGAGAGCGGTCACATGGTAAGGGCTAAGAACTGTAGTGAGATATGGGCAGAGACTGGCTTGGTTTGTTGTTGTTGTTGTTGTTGGGGACAGGGTTTCTCTGAGTGCCCTGGCTGGCCTTGAACTCAGAGATCCACCTACTTCTGCCTCCCAAATGCTGATTAAAGGCAGGTGCCAGCAGCCCAGCCAGGCTTGCTTTTTTTTTTTTTTTCTTTTCTTTTCTTTTCTTTTCTTTTCTTTTCTTTTCTTTTTTAACAGCCTGCTTTTGTGAGACTTGATCTACTCTTGGGAGCCCAGGACGGTTATAACCCAACCCCAAACTCTTTTAGGCCCCACCTCTTAGAGCCTTCCCATACCGTGGCTTTGTGGATCAAGCTTTGAACTCACACCTTTGAGGAAGACAGACCATATCGGACCTATGGCATTCCACCGGACACCCCAGCTACAGGTTCTTCTCACAAAGAGAAATGCATTCAACTGTGCCAATAGTCCCCAAAGTCTTGTTTTGAGCATCAAGTCAAAAGTCTAGAGTGATCTGACGCTCAAGATGACTCCTTTCTGCTGTTTAGCCTGGAAAGTGGAAAAACTTACCTGTATCTAACACACAATGGGGGAAGTGAGCCAGAAGAGAGAGGGTGATCACAGAGCCCTGTAAAACTGAAACCCCACAGTGTGGACATGTCCTAAAGCCCCAAGTCCTGCATCCTGTGCACACTGGGTTGGAGATAGCTCCCCCAAAATCTCCCTGCCTGCTGTACTTCTCTAGTATGTCACCCTACTTTTCTGGGGTCTTGGTTATGGCTCCATTAGGGCTTTAAATGAAGACTCTGCGGTAGTTCTGTCCCTCTGGCAAACTCCTGCCTGTCTACCTAGGCTTCTTATTTTGTTTTAAGTTACAAGTTTTTGATTTGTTTTGTTTTGTTTTTGCATTTAGTGTGTGGGTGTGTATGTGTGTGTACATGTGTACACATATGCATGAGCATGACATGACGCATGTTGAGAGAACATGATGGCTTCTTCCTATCATGTGAGTGCCAGGGATCCAACCTGGGTCATGAGGCTTTGCAGCAAGGCAGCTGGGCCAGGATATCAGAAATCTCCCTCTTCCTCCTCCTCTTCTTCCTCCTCCTCCTCTTCCTTCTCTTCCTCCTCCTCCTCCTCCTCCTCCTCACTCTAACATTCTGAATCACTGTGGGTCCCATAGCCACTAGGTTCTGTGTGCATTGAACGTAAGCTACACTTACTCTGTGAGAACTTTTAGTTTACACTCTCATGCACCAACAGCAGCAGCAATCCAGGGGTCCATTTCAGCAGTGGCTGGGAAAGGAAGAGCCGAGGCACAGGTGCCTCTGGACAGCAGTCTCTAGGTCTACCCTGCAACCGTTCTACTCCAGAACCTCTGAGCCGGAGAGGAGTAGGCAACCTTTATTATTGCTTTCAGCCTTTTATAACCTTTTAGACGAAAGTTTTCTATGTAAGAAAAAGTTACTTCATAGAAAATGTTACACAAAAGGGGAGTTACAGAAGATGTCAATAGTAAGGCCAAAGCAATATTTCATTAACCATAAACTCATTATAAGTTCAAAGCAACAGTTTCACCATAGCCTTGCTTCATCACAGTGCACACTTCTGGCTTCATTCTTGGACCTGACCTAGGATGAATGTTTTTCCTTGATCATAAATGTGTCCCAAGCCTCTTTCTCTCCTTAGTGCAATTTACAAAAGTTTATTGTATTCCTTATTATGCAGCTTTTACTTACTAATCTATGAGGAGAGGCACATTCTATTCTTTTTCTTTTCTTTTCTTTCTTTTTTTGTTTTGTTTTGTTTTGTTTTGTTTTTCGAGACAGGGTTTCTCTGTGTAGTCCTGGCTGTCCTGGAACTCACTCTGTAGACCAGGTTGGCCTCGAACTCAGAAATCCACCTGCCTCTGCCTCCCAAGTGCTGGGATTACAGGCGTGCGCCACCACGCCCGGCTCATCTATTCTTTTTCTTTTTTTTTTCTTTTTTCTTTTTTCTTTTTCTTTTTTCGAGACAGGGTTTCTCTGTAGCCCTGGCTGTCCTGGAACTCACTCTGTAGATCAGGCTGACCTTGAACTCAGAAATCTGCCTGCCTCTGCCTCCCAAGTGCTGGGATTAAAGGCGTGTGCCACCACCACCCGGCAGCACATTCTATTCTTGACCCTAACTTTATTACATTTTTTTCTGGCAAAACAACTAAAACCATCTCCTTAAACTTCATAAATAAATCAGGAATTCCTTAAAGTCATTAACTCATCTAAACAGTATTAATTCATGAAAGTTCATCTTTATGCTGATCTGCAGGAAGTTTTCTAAATAGGGTGGGTTATTACCTAGAAAGTAATGGCACCAGGCTATAGGCACTGAGGGTCTCTGGTGTCCTTACACACCAAGCCAAATCAATGAGGAATATGGCAATGACAAACATGAGAAAGTATCAAGTATCAAGAAGCAATCCTGGGACAAAGACTCTGGGGTTGTACCTTACCATAGCATACCCAATGCAGCAGGACAAGATGGGGGAGGGGGAGCTCCAGGGAGCTCACCTGCCTACTGCAGCTCCTCCTGAATGGTGTTTGCAAGTTTTCTTTGTGTAGCCTTGGATGTCCTAGAACTAGATCTGTAGACCAAGCTGGCCTTGAATTTACAGAGATCCCTCTGCCTCTGCCTCTGTCTCTTGAGTCCTGGGACTAAAGGTGTGTGCCACCACCACTTGGCATAGCACTTCTGTTCTTGAGTGCTAGTCTCAGTAAGTGCCACTCCCGGCTGTTCCTTGACATATTTCCATTCGCTCCTTCCATTTAACTTCCATTTCCACATTTTCATTGTCCCTGCAAGTACACACCCTTTAAGAAGCGCTGGGGAATGAAACCTGGACCTTCTACAGGCCGGGCAATCACTGTACCTCTGAGAGACACCCCAGAGCCTTTACACTCCTCTTCTTTTGTGCATGTGTGGGGTTGAGACAGAGTCTCACTAGGTAGACCAGGCTTGCTGCTGCTGCCCCTGCCTCTTGTATGGCAGGATTATGTATCCCATTGCACTCAACAGCTCTGCTCTCTTAATGATAAATTCTATCGCTTCTCGGCCTTTTGGCTAAGATCAAGTGTAATGATAAACTCTACCTTTGGGTCATCACGTTGCTCTCAAATCTCACTGCATGTGGATTGTATATTGCTTAGAAGTTTCTTTTGAATGCTCTAAGTTATTACCCTTAAATTCAGCTTTCCATAAACCTTGGGCATGAATGCAATTCAGCTAAATTCTTTGCTGCTTTAGAGCAAGGTGCCCCTACTCACCTCCTCTGACCTTACATCTGTGACCTTATTAGCGTAGCCTTTACAAACACCACTCCAGCCCAGTAGAAGTTTCTGTCTGCATTCATTTTGGCCTAAAGCAAAGCTTCTGAGGCCAGTGTCTAGCTTATTCTAGGATCCCCCATCTCTACCCTCCAAGGCTGGTGTTACATGTGGGCCTCCAAACCTGCTCAGTATTTACACTTATACAGAAAGTGCTTTAGTCATAGTCATCAACCCAGCCCCTACTGTAACTTTTTAACACCATGAAATTGAGGCCTAGGCTTCCAGCTCCTGTAACCTTTGGGGCAATAAAACCTGTCCACAGCAAGATTTATGGAGTCACAGAACTCACCATTTTGTTTTCCTTTTGGTATGTAGGCTCTGCTGTATTATAGAAGTTGGTTGAGGTCTGAAGAGATGGCTTAGCAGTTAAGAGCACTGACTGCTCTCCCAGAGGTCCTGAGTTCAATTCCCAGCAACCACATGGTGCTGTAACGGGATCCAATGCCCTCTTGTGGTGTGTCTGAAGACAGTTACAGTGTACGCATATAAATAAAAATAAATAAATCTTAAAGAAAAATAGCAATCTCCCTAACTAAGGACAAAAGATTCTTTAGAGATAAATAAACAAATACATAGTTCTATTAATAATAATACCAAGCATCCTGGAGGAAAATACAATGTGAACATATGTTAAATTTACATAGAATTTTCTTTAAAATACTTAATTATTTTATGTTTGTGTGTGTGTGTCTGTGAGTTTATGTATACTAAATTTGGGTGCTGAAACCTGAACTCCCATCTTCCTAAAATGTAGTAAGTTCTCTTAACCACTGAAATATAACTCTGGCCCCCAATTTATATGTAAGTTTCTATTAAGCTAAAACTTTTTGAGTTTTTTTTTTAATTAAGATTTATTTATTTATTATATGTAAGTACACTGTAGCTGTCATCAGACACACCAGAAGAAGGCATCCGATCTCATTACAGATGGTTGTGAGCCACCATGTGGTTGCTGGGATTTGAACTCAGGACCTCCAGAAAAGCAATCAGTGCTCTTAACCACTGAACCATCTCTCCAGCCCAAGTGTTTTTTTTTTAATTTATGTGTATGAGTGTTCTCCTGACTGTGTGTCAGTGTATCATGTGCCTCCATTGTCAAGGGGCCCAGAAGTTGGCACTTGATCCCTTGGTGCCAGAATAACAGATTGTTGGGGTGCTGGGGAGCCGGAACGCGAACCCAGTTCCTCTGGAGAGCAGCCAATGCTCTTAACTGCTAAGCTATCGTTCCAACCTCTCTATCAAAATTTTACCTTCCAAAAATATTGATCCTGAGCACGATAAGATGCCATCTAGTTACTATCTCTTGTTCTTTTTTTTGGGGGGGGGTGTTTTGTTTTGTTTTGTTTTGTTTTTTGTTTTGTTTTTGTTTTTCGAGACAGGGTTTCTCTGTGTAGTCCTGGCTGTCCTGGAACTCACTCTATAGACCAGGCTGGCCTCGAACTCAGAAACCCGCCTGCCTCTGTCTCCCAAGTGCTGGAATTACAGACGTGCACTACCACGCCCGGCTTAATATCTCTTGTTCTTAACTCTCTGGCTTGAGGCCTCCCTCAAGGCCCCCCAGTCGCCTCTGAATGCTTGTAATTTTGTGGGTTGGGTTTTTCATCATTGTTAATATGGCTGAAAACACCTTTTGTAAAATGAAGGGCTGGGGGCCTATGTCTGTCCACTTCTGTCTGTCTCCCAGGTTCCGGGCACTGGGACCTGCTTGCCTCAGGGTTCAGCGCCTGGGAGTGACCTGCTCCTTGTCCTTGATCCGGGTGTTTGTCAACACGGCTCTGCTTGCTGCTCTGCTGCGGGGCTGGGGGCCGCGGGCGATGACTTGGTCAGAAGCAGTGCTCACACTCAGGAGAGTGTTACAGATAAGGTTTCCCCTGAGTCACCCTCAGGCCCTCCTCGACTCTACGGCCTCTATCCCACTGTTTCTCCGGGCTGCAGACTGAGTGGGCCATTTTTCCTGTCAGGATCTTTGGTATGAATCTTTGAAGTCTAAGACAATTTTTTTGTTGGTGGTGGGTTTTTTTTTTGTTTCTTTTTTTTCTTTTTGGGGGGAGGGGGTGTTGAGACAGGGTTTCTCTGTGTAGCCCTGTGTAGTCCTGAAACTCACTCTGTAGACCAGGCTGGCCTTGAACTCAGAAATCCACCTGCCTCTCCTTCCCAAGTGCTGGGATTAAAGGCGTGCGCCACCACTGCCCAGTAGTTCTGTCTTCTTGCATTAAAAACGGTTTAAAAAAAAACATTGAAGTCATCACTACACATTTGCACAAAAATGTCCTTTTGTAGGGTATTGTGGCAGATGGAGAAAATGCCTAGCCTGTGCTAGGCCCTGGATACTGTCTCCAGTCCTGAAAATTAGTCATGAAAATTAGTCCATGAAAATTAGTCACACCAAACCATAAAGAAACAAATATAATGGGAACATGTGAAATACCCACCCCCTGGATAATAAATCATATGTATTCCCACAGTGGATTCCTATGTAACAGTTGTAGTGAAAACATAACCCTGTTTTCTGTTTTGTTTTGTTTTCTACACAGGGTATTTGTACCCCAGTTGGCCTGGCCTCAGACTCTCTATGTAACCAAGGCTGGCTTTAAACTCAAAATCCTCCTTCTTGCTTATGGTTTACGTACTGAGATGACCTACATGCACTACTACTCCCGCCTCCAGCCCTCTCCTTTTGAGACTGGATCTCGTGTTGCTGCTGGGCTCCTGAGCTCAGGGGATTCCTGCCTCAGCTTCCAACCATTAGAATTATAGTGGCGCTTGGCTTGCATATTACTTCGTTCCCTTTCCAACAGGAACATCTTCAAGACGCCACATATCACAGTGCCACCGACGTGGTCTGGTGTGGCAGGAGCTCCTCCAAGTCCAGGTTCCGAGCCCGGAGAGGCTGGAATGCTGTGAATTATTTAGCACCTCTGGTTACTTGGAGATGTGGATTCTGCTTGTGTGAGGGGTTGGCGTCACCTTCTGGCGGCACCCTGACAGCCCTTGAGGCGGGCTGCCCCATCTGCGCTTCCCTGCCTGGGATTCCAGAACGAGCCATCTTTCTGACATATGCCAACCAGATTAGGCAAAGGAGCAACTTGTGCCTGAGGTTAGGTCACTCTCGTTTATCCCACTGTCAGCTCTCAAGGCTTGCCTGTTGACTTGGCAAAATAGCTCTTGGCCTTGGTGAGTTTGCTTTGGTTGTCAGGGCTATTGGCTGGTTTGGGAGTTTTCTGCTTTGCCATTACCAAACCAAACAGGGCTCTAACTAGAAGAGGTCAAAATGCAGCTGGAATTTTTTTTTTTTTTTTTGAGTTGAAAGACCTTTTCTTCTCTCTGTCCTTCCCTTCCACCCCTCCCCCTCCTCTGTGGAGTGCTGGGCATCAGGCCCCAGAGCCCACACATGCTAAGTCCACACTCTACCGCTGAGCTGCACCCTTAGCTCAGGAACAACTTCATCGGGATAATCACATACTGTGCTGCTCAGTCATTTAACACTTAATTTTTTTTAGTAGACTTATTGACTCATGTAGTTATCACCCCTGAGAGAAACAGGATTCAAATTAGTAGGCACACCTTGTTTCTTCGCTGGGAGTCAGGTTTATGCCTGCTAGGCACCATACTTATAATTTAATTAACAACCTCCAAGACCTGCCTTCAGCGTTCCACTCTGACTATATAGGCTAGCTACTGTGCATCTCTGGGATTAATTACTCAAACAATCCTCTTTAACTGACAAGGACAGGTGTGTGTGTGTGTATGTGTGTGTGCACACATGTATATGTTAAATTCATACATATAAGAAAACCAAGGCCTGACAGATTCAGCCAGTAAAAACTCAAAAGAGATACTTTTAGGTTTAGATAGTTAGTTACTTAGTATAAAAAAGAATATAACAGTAAAATAATACATAAATAAACAAATAAATATAGGCTAGCTACTGTGCATCTCTGGGATTAATTACTCAAACAATCCTCTTTAACTGACAAGGACAGGTATGTGTGTGTGTGTGTGTGTGTGTGTGTGTGTGTGTGAGCGCGCGTGTATATGTTAAATTCATACATATAAGAAAACCAAGGCCTAGCCTGGCGTGGTGGCGCATGCCTGTAATCCCAGCACTTGGGAGGCAGAGGCAGGCGGATTTCTGAGTTCGAGGCCAGCCTGGTCTACAGAGTGAGTTCCAGGACAGCCGGAGTTACACAGAGAAACCCTGTCTCGAAAAACAAACAAACAAAAAAAAAAAAAAAAAAAAAAAAAAAAAGAAAAAGAAAGAAAACCAAGGCCTGACAGATTCAGCCAGTAAAAACTCAAAAAAGAAGAAAAAAAAAAAAAACTCAAAAGAGATACCTTTAGGTTTAGATAGTTAGTTACTTAGTATAAAAAAGAATAAAACAGTAAAATAATACATAAATAAACAAATAAATAAAAGAGTAAAAAATAATTAAAAACATGAAGCGATATTTTCAGGTTTAGATAGTTTGTTATTTAGTGTAAAAAGAATAAGCCCAAGATCCTGGCCCGACCTCCCAACACCCAAACCCCAGGAGACTATGGACTCCGTGTATGTGGCAGGATAATCTCCAGTTTAAAAGCCCTTTCCAGGAATTTTTATTCTTTACCTACTTTTTTTCTTTCCTCCGCCTCCTTTTTGTTTTGTTTTGTTTGAGACAGGTTTCTCTGTGTAGCCCTGGCTGTCTTGGAACATATTCTGTAGTCCAGGCTGGCTTTGGACTCAGAGATCCACCTGCCTCTGCCTCTCCCATGCTGGGATTAAAGGTGTGTGCCACCACTGCCTGGCTTTGCGCCAGCTTGTTGCAGAATGTTTGATCATACTGTGAACTCTGAGATTGTGTTGTTTACTGGAAAAACCTATTTCTAGCTGTGAGTTGGCTCAGCCCTAGCACACTTTAATCCAAGAGCTTTTTGATTATTGTAAACAGGATTAAATCAACTCAACCATGGGTCAAGAGTTGGAGCAAGCGACCAGTTGGCAGGACGTGAACATAGGAGACCGCCCACCCACACAGCAAGGGGCAGGGAGTCCCGAGGAGGGATGGAGGGACACGCAGGAGACAGAGGGAGGGGCTTCCACTTTGAGGGGTTCTTGAGATGATGTGGAGACAGAGAGCTTGCTTTTGGACCTAGGCTGAGGAGGAAGGTCAGCTGAGTGCTTTGTCTGCCTCACGGACCCGGCAGGCTTTCACCCCAATATCCGGCTCCCTTGTCTTTATTGGTAAATGTTTGAGATTTTTGTTAAAAACAACATCTTCTTTCTTCCTTTCTAATTTATTTATTTTTATGCATGTACACTGTTGCGCTCTTCAGACACACCAGAAGAGGGCATCAGATCCTATTACAGATGGTTGTGAACCACCATGTGGTTGCTGGGATTTGAACTCATGACCTCCGGAAGAGCAGTCAGTGCTCTTAACTGCTGAGCCATCTCTCCAGTCTCAACATCTTCTTTCTAAGATGAGTAAGGCAGAAAGTCTCAGGGCCCCTCAGAACCCAGTGAAATAACAGAGTCAAACAGTTGCCTCATGGTAGCTCCAGTCAGGCTTCTGAGTCTGTCCTGTTCCAGGTGGTTCACAGGGTTCCCAAAACTTCAGAGTCTGAGGTTCAAGGTGTCATTGGCATAGGTATTTACAAAGCTGACGGGTTGGGGTTCATTCTCTAATGATTTTTCTATGATGTTTAAATCTGGTTTAAAACATTCCAGAAACAGGTCACTCTCCTCAGATAATGTAATTCATTTTACTAATAAGGGCTTGTATCAAAACTGTACTGTTTGTCTTAAGTAAGTAACATCTAACTACATTGTATACAACCATGATCTTGCAAAGGCTGGTTAGGTCTGATTAAAGAATAGGTTTGGCCCAGCATCTTTTTAGAAAATAACTAGAGCTGTTGCCAATCCCGGGTACTTACTCAGCTGGCCCTTCGTGGTTGCCAACCTCCAAAAGACCTACATGTGTGTGCCAAGGCCAAGGGCCAAGGTGATGCCTGCCTTTAATCCCAGCACTCGGGAGTTACAGGCAGGCAGATCTCTGTGCTTGATGCCAGCCTGGTCTATACGTGAGTTCCAGGGCAGCCAGGGGTACATGTCTCAAACAACAAACAAGCTGTGACAAATATATCAAAGAGGTCAACAGCAGGGTGAGATCAAAGAGATCACATCAGAAAATCGATCTGGTGCTATCATCTTTCATGGACGCTGAGCTTTCCCGAAGAGGTCTGGCTGTTGGGACGTTTCTATGAGGTCTAGAATTCAGATTCTTCACTGGCCATTTGTCAAGTTGGAAATGGGGGGCGGTGGGGGGGGGTTGGCAGCCCAGAGCAGATACAGTATGGGCGGGAATTGAAAGAGGGATCCTGGTCTCTTCCCTGGCTCCTGGCCTACCAGGTCTGGCTCACTCCCAGCATTCTCTAAAACAGAGTGGTTGCTCTCCTGCCATAGCTCAGTGTGTTCTAGCTCCATGGTAGTTACATCTCCGTTTTCTTTATCTCCTTACATGTCTACACATGTCCCATGTTTGTCTCAAAGCGGCTCAATGGCCTCTTCTCTATATACCTTCTACCATCATCTTCAACTGCATCCCCTCCCTGCCGTATGAACCACATGGGGACCATCTTAGTATGGACCTCATCATTCCTGCCTGCTTCGGTAGCCTAGGACCAGCAAGTTAGAGCCAGCCTTTCACTTCCTTATCTCTGCTATTTACAATTTCTCAGTTTCGGTTCCCAGCCTGTAGGTGTGGCATGAAAAGGGAGCTGGGTGTTTCCCAGAGATTGTCCCTGGAAGTCCTTGGCCTTGTGCACTATAGCTTGGGCTCTGTGGCCTGGGATAAACTGCCTGTTCCTGTGCCCTGAGCAATGGTGTAGCCAGTAGACTATGGATCAAGCTCTTCATTCCTCTTGTGTTAACTCCAAGCTGACTTCTTCCACAAATAGGTAGCATGGAATAACTGTGTGTATAACTGTGATACTGTAAGAATGTAATGTTCATCCTCGAAGGGGCTGAGACTTCTCATCACGTCATCCTGAGGCTAGACACCCGCCCATGCTGCCAGGAATCAGAGACGACTGGATAAGGTACAGCGTTGTAGGTTTTCCCTAGGACTGTTGCCATAGACCTGCCCACTAAAACTGTACTCCCCCCCTCCCAGTTTTGGGGGAGGGTGTTTTGAGACAGGGTTTCTCTGTGTAGCCCTGGCTGTCTGGGAACTCACTCTGTAGACCAGGCTGGCTTGAACTCACAGAGATCAGCCTGCCTCTGTCTCCCAAGTGCACCACTGTGGCTATCACAGTGTACTTCTGTCTCCCTCCTGCCTTCTCCCTCTGGCTTGCTATGTAGCCCAAGCTAGCTTCCAACTCCTGGTCTTCCTGCCTTAACCTCCTGAGTGCTGGAATTACAGATGTGAGCAACAACATCTGGCGGCAATTATCCCTCACATGGAGCATTCTGGGTGATGGTGTCAAGCAAGTTTCAGGTCTACAACTAAAGAGTCCATAACTGTCGCACATACGTCTTCTTGACAGTTAAGTCCTGCCTGAGGAATTGGAACTTGAGTTACAGAGAGTGGTGAGCCACCTTGTGGGTTCTGGGAATTGGACCTGACTTTTCTGGAGGAGCTCCCAGTGCTCTTAACTGCTGAGTCATTTCTCCGGCCCTTTCAGTGGATTATTAAAACAAACAAACAGCTGGGCGGGCGTGGTGGCGCACGCCTGTAATCCCAGCACTTGGGAGGCAGAGGCAGGCGGATTTCTGAGTTTGAGGCCAACCTGGTCTACAGAGTGAGTTCCAGGACAGCCAGGACTACACAGAGAAACCCTGTCTTGAAAAACCAAAAAACAAACAAACAAACAAACAAACAAAACACATAGAGTTGGATACTAAGGAGAAGGGATTGATCTGGGAAAGAGTTATGGGGAAAAGCAGGAGATGAATATGGTCAAAGTACATTGCATAACATTTTTTCTCAAAGATTTATTTACTTTTATGTGTATGAGTGCTTTGCCTGCATGTATATTTGTGCACTATATGTATACCTGTACCTGCAGATAATTAATTAATTAGTTAATTAATTAATTAATTAATTAAAGTAGTTTTTTTAAACCTCTGGAGACTGGAATGTGGCTCAGTTGGTCGAGTGCTTTCCTGTCACCCATGAAGCACTACTGGCCCTGTCCCCACCACTGCGTAAATCAGGCTTGGTGGCACACGCCTGCCCCAGAATTTAGGAGGAAGATTCTGCACAGCATATTCCAAGCCATCCAGGGCTGGCTAATGAGATACTGTCTCAACAAAAGAAGGAGGAGGAGGAGGGAGCGGAGGAGGAGGAGGGGGAGAAGGAGGAGGAGGAGGAGGAGAGGAAGAAGCAGCAGCAGCAAGAGCAGAGGTTGGACCTAGCCTACCAGGCCCTGTGAGGCCTAGGCTGTATGGCAGCCTCCCAGAACAAGCAAGCAGGTTTTTCTTCTTCTTTTTTTGTATAGAATTTGAAAAACCAACTGTCTTCTCATTCTTTCCCATCTCAATTATTTTCCTCCTCACCCTCCTCATCACTCCCCTCCCCTCCTCTTCCCTTCCCCTCTCTTGGCTAAAAGAGTCTCTCTGCCTCTGTCTTTCTGTCTCTCTGTCTCTGTCTGTCTCTGTCTCTGTCTCTGTCTGTCTCTCTGTCTCTGTCTGTCTCTCTGTCTCTGTCTGTCTCTCTGTCTCTCTCTGTCTCTCTCTGTCTCTCTCTGTCTCTCTCTGTCTCTCTCTCTCTCTCTCTGACAGGGTCTCACTATGTAGCCCTGGTTAACTTGAAACTTGCTATGTAGCCAGGGCTGGCTTCAAACTCCCAGAGATTCACTAGCCTCTGCCTCAAGGGCTGGGAATAAAGGTGTGTGCCATCATGTTCAGCCTAAAGAGTGTCTTCAGTAGAAACAAGTAAAAAGTGTCTGGGCTGTGACTATAACCAACCAGCCGAGGGTCTGTGCACTCATGCAGCCTGCATGCATGATATAACCAGCCCAGGGTCTGTGTACTCATGCAGCCTGCATGCATGATATAACCAGCCCAGGGTCTGTGCACTCATGCAGCCTGCATGCATGATATAACCAGCCCAGGGTCTGTGCATTCATGCAGCCTGCATGCATGATATAACCAGCCCAGGGTCTGTGCATTCATGCAGCCTGCATGCATGATATAACCAGCCCAGGGTCTGTGCATTCATGCAGCCTGCATGCATGATATAACCAGCCCAGGGTCTGTGCACTCATGCAGCCTGCATGCATGATATAACCAGCCCAGGGTCTGGGCACTCATGCAGCCTGCATGTATGGATCTCTGGGTTCACACATAATTACCCCTTGTCATCTCAAAACTTAGACAGAATTACTCTTTTCCTCAGTTTCTCCCATAAAAATTATATATGGTAATTAGAATGGTGGAATCTTCAGTCCTTTACTTTTGGGTGAAAACCCAGGGAGACACCAGCACCCGAGTTTTCCGTATGTTACCAAATCCTGGAAAAACATTGATCCAAAATATGGTCTTTTCTATAAAATTTAAGCCCAAAATACCTGAATTTCTGTGACTTTTTTCAGCCTTTTAACTTAGAAATCACTCCGATGTTTACTGCCTGTTGCCAACTTTAATGTAGCTTTAAGGCTTGAATGTATGTGGGAAGCTACCTTGTAAGTGTTTACACAGTTGATTGGAGCTGTTGTTACATCAAGATCCTTTATGACACCTGAGGATGTGAGATGTTTCCTTGCTGAAGACGAGCCCTATAGCTAACTTGCTGCCCAGGATGCGATGAGCAGAGTGTTAAGCTCTCATGTGCATGTTCATTCTTAGGTCACACATAGACTTCTGTGATCTAAAACGACCAACAGGAGAAAGCGGTGTGTCTCCGTGCGCTGCATGCTGACAGCTTGGGAGCTGTGCTTTCATTAAGCCAAGAGTATTAGTCTTGTTTATCACAGAGTCACAGAAGAGATCATTTTGTTCCGGGCTGGAGTTATAGTTTTATGACTTTGGGTCAGGCTCCAACACATAAGTCCTAGCAGAGATAAACATAACCTTCCAACGGGAACACCCAGGCACAGAAACATGTGAAGACACTTTCATTTTTAGTGCACCAACCAATTTACACCAACTTGTTTATTGAGAATTTATTCCTCATGCAGGTACAAGGCATTTGGTTTAATTCAACAGTTTTAGTTTATATGCGCTTTCCTCTATAAACTAATCTGAAAAGAAGGCATTAAAAAGTTTATTATGCATATAGACACAACATTTAATATGTACATGAAAGTCACATGTCAACATACATACATAAGATCTTTTGCTTTTAGTGTTGAGACAGACTAATACAGCAATATAAATGTCCAAGTTCATGAAAAAAACTTTATTTTCTTGAGACAGGCTCTGGGCTAGTCTCAAATTTGCAATCCTCCTGCCTTAGCCTCTGGAATGCTGGGATGACAGGCATTCCTGACCACCATTTTTACGTTGGCTCAGTGTGTGGGTAAAGCGGTTCTGCAGGGGTGGGAAGAGGATGAGTCACACAACACGTGACCTTTTGTTCTGTCTGTCCTCTATCATGTTTTTAAGATTTGCCCAAGTCATGGCTTGCATCAGTATTTGTCTCACGACTGAACAACACCCCATTGTACGGATGGAGTTTGGTTATCTGTGCATCTCGTGGTGGTTGTCTGGGCTGGCACACATTTGCTGCTCCGTCTCTGTACACATTGTGAACAACTCTGCGTGGACACATTTTTCGTTTCTTGTGTACAGAGGACTGGAATTGCTGGGTCACATGTCCTTCTGTGTCAAACTTTTCCATAGGGAGTACCTTATTTGTACACTCCACTAGCAATATATATGAGTGTCCTTGTTTCTCCTTCATCAATGCTTGTTTCCTGTTTGGGTTTTGTTTGCTTGAAGTTTACAAGATGTTCTAATGGACATATCATGATATATTATTGTAACTTTGGTTTGTGTGTGTGTGTGTGTGTGTGTGTGTACACTTGTAGAAGTCAGACAACAGGCATAATACTTTTGCTGGTGTGAATTTTTTCCAACAATTTATTTATTTATTTGTTTGTTTGTTTGTTTGTTTTGATTTGTTTTTTTTTTTTTGAGACAGGCTTTCTCTGTATAGCCCTGGCTGTCCTAGAACTCACTCTGTAGACCAGGCTGGCTTCGAACTCAGAAATCCGCCTGCCTCTGCCTCCCAGAGTGCTGGGATTACAGGGGTGTGCCACCACCGCCCGGCTCCAACAATTTATTTTTTATTAACTTTACAATTGATCACAGCCCTCCCCCCACTCCCTCCTCTGAGAAGGGGAAAGCCCCCTTGGGTACCACCCTACCCAGGGTCATCTAGTCCCAGCAGGACTAAGCACATCCTCTCCCACCAGGCAGTCAGGCGTTGGGGGGGGGGTGGAGTGGGAGGGGGGAGGGGATCTAATGGCAGGCAACAGAGTCAGAGACAGGCCCAGCTCCAGTTGCTAGGGGACCAAGCAGCACATCTGGAACAAAGGTGTAGGAGGCCGAGGCCCGCCCATGCACGCTCTTTGGTTGGTGGTTCAGTCTCTGTGAGCCCCCATGGGCCCAGGTTAGTTGACTCTGTGGGTCTTTCTGTGGTGTCCTTGATCCCTCCTGCTCCCTCAATCCTATCCTGGACTCTTCCACAAGAGTGGAAGGTGGAGAGGTGGGTCTCTCCATCTTTTTCCATCTGCTGCTGGATGAACCTCTCAGGAGACAGTTTAAAGCAAAACAACAACAACAACTACAACACAAAGACAGCTACAAAATAATGAGGAAGTAAATTGGGAGCATGCGTAGCCGGCTTCTCATCTGTCTGTCTACACACTGGGGTGTGGACTCCATTTTTTTTTCTGCCATGCTTCCTGGTGTCTGCCTGGGCCCAGGATGGGCTGGGAGCTCCACAGAGGAATGCTGATGAATTCTGCTCCCTCCGTCTTTGGAGTCCTACCAGGTGAAGACCAGCCCTCTCATCTATCTCAGTGACATGTTAGCTCAGCAAAGCGGTTCCGAGGCAACACAGGCAGCGCCCTGCCCTGTACGAGCCCTGGAACCGGCTGGCTGGCTGGCTGGCTGGCTGGCTGGCTCAAGTTACCTCCTAATGTTCGGCACACAGGGCAGCACACATCTCTCAGCAAGTGTCCCGATGTCTTTCTAAAATAAGTCCTTACATAAGGAGGTCCTTGTTAAGTGCCACCAACTAAACTGACCAAGAGACGTCTAAAGAGAAAAGGGAGAAATCTTCCAGAAACGTCTGCACTGATAGCCAGGGATCCTTGGAAGCTCTGAGTTACAGGGAAGGTGTTTGTGCCCAACTCAGTGGCTTTGTATTGAGTCTTTTTTTTTTTCTTCGAAATGTTCATTATTTTCCATGTTAAATGTTTTTTTGTTTTTTGTTTTGTTTTGTTTTGTTTTTGTTGGTTTGTTTTTTGTTTTTTTGTTTTTTTGATACAGGGTTTCTCTGTGTAGCCCTGGCTGTCCTGAAACTCACACTGTAGACCAGGATAGCCTCGAACTCAGAAATCCGCCTGCCTCTGCCTCCCAAGTGCTGGGATTACAGGCATGCACCACCACCGCCCGGCTCATGTTAAATGTTATTTTCACATTCTGTGTTCATGTCTTGCCCACATACATGCTGTGCACCATGTGTGTGCCTGGTGCCTGTGGAGGCCGGAAGATGGGATCAGCTTCCCTGAGAGTAGACAATTGCGAGCCACCATGTAGGTGCTAAGAATGAAACCTGGGTCCTCAGAGAAGATGGCTTTTATTACTGAGCCACCTCTTCAGCCCCCTTACCAAGTCTATTAAAAATTATTCCACCACACACACCCAATTCCAAGGTTGTGGTATAAAATTTGGGAAACAAATCAGTATAAAGAAGGAAGTAAATTTATCTACAAAGTAGTATTTGTCAGTGCAGAAGGTCACCATTCACATTGTAATAAAAATGTAACGTGAACATTTTTGTTCATTTTTTTTTTTTTGTTATGCAACCCAGGCTGGTCTTGAACCTGTAATCCTCCTGACTCTACCTCCCAAGTGCTAGGATTACAGGCATCAAGTGTGCTGGGCAAGAACTCCCCCCTCACTTAGCTACACCTCCAGACCTTTAGTTTTTTGTTTTTTTTAAATTGGAAACTTTAAGAAAAGTAAAAACAAAACAAAACAAAACACCCCCCCAAAAAACCAAACAAACCAAACAAAAACTCATTCACAGGCAAATGGATACAACTAGGGCTTACTTAAAATTTTAGGAGCACTTGGATAAATCCAGGGATTCAACAGGTTTCCCTGCCTTCTAGAACTATCTGAGTGATGGTTAGTGACTTGCACTTCAGAAAATATTGTTTCCTTTTTTTTTCTTAAATTAAAAAAAAACTTAGACATGTGCATAGTTCAAAACTTAAAACACATAATGCTATACAGTCCTACTCCCTGTGATGATTTGAATGAGAAATGTCCCCCAAAGTCTTGGACACCTGAACACGTGGTCCCCAGTTTGTAGGGCTGCTGGGGGGAGTTTTAGGTGGTAGGGTCTTGCTGGGGCCTGTGCATCACTGGGAGTGGGCTTTGAGCACCCAAGGCCTTACCCTACTGCAGTTCACGCCCTCTGCTTCAGCTTGTGGTTCAAGATGTGTTGTCTCAGCGTCCTGCTCCTGCCAGCGTGCCCCACCCCCACCCTCAACCCCAGCCATGATGAGCTCATGCCTCTGGAACTCCTGCTTATGTAAACTCTTGCTTACATGAGTTTTGGGTTTTGTCACAACAGCAGCAAAGTCACTAATACACCCCCTCCCTTCATCTCTGCCCTGGGTAACCTCGTGCATCTAAAGTATCCGTTTAGTATTTCTCAGTGAAAGTGAATATTTATTTAGCCTCTCCCCCCTTCTTTCCTTCATGTGTTTGTGTGTGTGCTCCCATGTGTGTGCAGATTCGTGTACATGTTCACACAGATAGATATGTTCACACAGATAGATAAGTAGACCCAAAGTTGATATCAGGAATCTTCCTTATTCAATCTTACATCTTGTCCAAGGCGGGGCCTCAGTCAAACCCAGAGCTCACCAACATAGCTAGTTTCACTAGACAGCTTGCTCCAGGGATCTCTTTGTCCATCCTCCAAGGCCAGAGCTACAGGTGGGCTGCCATGTCTGCCTGGTACTTATGTAGTTTGTGGGGATCCAAACTCTGGTCCTTTTGCAGGGCTTTCACTCGGAGCTATTTCCCTAGCTCTGCCCTGCTTTTGTTTTGTTTTGTTTTTGTTTTTGTTTTTGTTTTTGTTTTTTGAGACAGGGTTTCTCTGTGTAGCCCTGGCTGTCCTAGAACTCACTCTGTAGACTAGGCTGGCCTCGAACTCAGAAATCTGCCTGCCTCTGCCTCCCAAGTGCTGGGATTAAAGGCGTGCGCCACCACTGCCAGGCTCTGCCCTGCTTTCTTAGGCAGAAGGTGCTACTCTTTGTTTGATGCTCTACCTTGGGCATCTTTCGTGTTAGCACAGGAGGGGCCACTCCGTGCTTTTTTTTTTTTTTAGCTGCTATTGTATTCTGTTCTGTACAGGAGAACCTGTACTTCCGTTTACGAGCCATTTGAGTCCGTTTGACTTTTCTGGGGGAAGCAGAGGTATTTTTACTGTGGTTGAACCAACTCTTCAGGATCCTACCACCCCACTGCGGCCATATCTCTGGGAGATGGAAGTGTAAAACAAATGGATCCGAGAGCTTGTCGAGACTGGCTTCTAGGCAATGGACAGCCTTGACCATCGTTAGCTCAGGATGGATTCTGGACAACTGAACAATGGATTGGGGGCAATTATGTTGTAGTGGTCCTGAGAGAACCCATTTTAAGGCCAATAGTTCGAACCAGTAAGATTGACATTTTCTGGACTCTATATAGATCAGGAGTTCCCTTTTGAAACCTTGGAGATGAGTCTCTTCTCTACAACTCTCCTGTTTGTTTCACAGACACCCTCCAGCTTAATTTCTGTACTGGAGCTGACTCTTTCCCAGTTGTTGCTGAGCAATAGCTGGGAAAGAGAAAGGGACTGGAAAGCCATGGGATTTCATTTCACGATGTGGGTGTTAACTTAGCCAGTGAATTCTGATTCCCATTTGTGGGTTCCTTTTGGGACTCCCCTCCATCTTCCTTTCTCTCTCATTTTCAGCAACTATCAATACATTGTATCAGCCAGGGCCTTGCTAAGCAGGCTCGGTACCACAGAATGACCTTAGCAATGCTCCTCGCCCATAGCATCACCAGATGCTAAGACCATCAGTTAGCAAGTGCCTTAGAAAGTCTAAGATGTAGCCAGGTGTGGTGGCTGGCGCATGCCTGAATCCCATCACTTGGGAGGCAGAGGGAGGTGGATCTCTGTGAGTTCAAAGCCAGCCTTGTCTATAGAGTGAGTTTTGGGATAGACAGGGCTCTATTACACAGAGAAACCCTGTCTGGGACCCCACCCCAACCCAGTTCCAGATGTATCTGTGCAGGGTCCAAGCTGGGTGCTGTGTTCTTCCTCGGTACTTTCTCTGCCTTTGAGCTACCCTTTCCCTGCTCCTTAGAAAAGACTTAGGAGTTGCATAGCACACACATTACTTTGTTATTTTTAAAAACAAACAAACAGAACACAGGCTACTTTGTATTTGACCTTGCATTTCCAGTCTCAACTTAGGCTTTTCTTAGAATTCCTAATTGTGTTTTTCCCCCTTTCTTGGTAACTATATAAGATATTTGTCTTCAACTCAATGAGGCTACAAGATGTAGTACGCTTATTTCTTTATCTTTAACATTTTTCTATTTGTCTAAAATTTTTAAAAAATTTTACTACATTTATTTATTTTTGTGTGCATATGTGTATTATGTGTATGTGTGTATGTGCCTGTAGGTCAGAGGACAATGCGTAGGAATTGGTTCTCTCCTGCTCTGTGGGTTCAGGTCATGGCTTGACAGTAAGCACCTTACCCACTGAGTCATCTCACCAGCCCTATGTATTTTTATTATCGTCTAGGTTGGTATGCAAAGTGATAGGTTTTATTATGTCCTTTCCATGCATAATATGCCATTATACATTTTTGCTACAGGAGATTTAAGTGCTTACTTCAGGCTTACTAAACCTCAGGCTAGTAATAACGGGCTCAAATTCCTTAAATCAAATATCTGCATCTAGTCTGCAACAGACCACAGCCCCAGTTTCCCATGTATCCATATTCCTTCCTCCACAGGCCTCAGACCCTCCCACCCCTTACAGGTAACATTGGTCTCCGTAATCTTGCTTGTTGTAAGGCCACTTGTTTTTGTCTCTGTCTACAGAACCGCTGGACACCACCGTACCTTCCTCTTGCATAAGGGTACCGGTGTGGCCATCAGACCCTCTCCCACCCCATCTTTCCTTCCAGAAAAATCATCTCAACTGAATCCCAGTGATTCCGCTTTGCTTAACACCCACAGGCGCTGAACAAGGCCAAGTATGGTCCAATGTGGACAACCTCCTTTGGGGGTTACACCAATGTGAATCTGGCTAGTGCCCCGCTCTTGGAGCAAGTGATGAGACAGGAGGGCAAGTACCCCATAAGAGACCACATGGAGCAGTGGAAGGACCACCGAGACCACAAGGGCCTCACCTATGGAATCTTCATCACGTGAGCGGGGGCTTAAAGGGATGGGAGCACGGCCACAAAGGACCTGGTGGAAAGAGAGGAGGCTCAGGCAGCCACTCAAATGCAGGGCGGAGCGGGACCTCCCAAGCCTGCTGCTACTTGTCTAGAAAACATTGAGGTGGGCTGAAACCCAGGGACGAGCCACCGCCTCTTCTTCTACCAACACATTGTGTCATTTTGGACAAGTAAATGATTTCCTTTTTCTCTCTCTCTTTGTGTGTGTGTGTGTGTGTGTGTGTGTGTGTGTGTGTGTGTGTTTCAGATCTGTAAGATAGGGTTTTGGGACTAAAATAACTACAAGGCCCCCACACCTGCTAGGCACTCAACCACTCAACCACACTGAACTACAGTCCCAGCCCCTCTTGTGATTTTTTTTAAGTTTCAGAGCAGGGTTTCTATTACTAAATTGTCCTGAGTATCTTGAGATTATAGGCCTGAATCACTAGGCCTGGCTTCTGACCTGTTTTTCTCCATTGTGGTTGAAAATATGTCAACTTGTCGTTGAGACCCTGTCATTATCACTCAGTTCGGAAGGTTCCATTTAATTTCATCAAATATGTCTTAGTGTCTTGTATTGTATGTAGTCATTGCTGTAAGCTTCATGGATTCCCTCCACATACATGTAGATAGATACAGATTTCACTTGTGCCTAGAAAGGGTAAGATTATTCTGCCGGTGTCTTTTGATGGATGGAGTGTTATTTTACTTATGAACTCAATGAAGTAGGCGATGGAATTATTTGTGATATTTGTGCCACAGGTTGTAACTGACTGCATTTAGATATCTCTTAGCTGTGTCAGTAGAACTCCAAAAGCAGTAAGTGGCTTTTCCCATCATGTTTTGGTATAGCTGTTGAATTGATTATAACAACATGTTTTGACGATGACAGACACTGTACAGCTTGTCTCTGTACAGCTGTGATTTCATTTTGTCCTTGAGTAGAGAGTATTATTATCCCCAGTTTACAGCTGAAGAAACCACTGTAAAAACCACGGGAGGTTTTTACATCCTGTGTCAGAGTTGACATACCTATCCAATGAAATGGATCTCCCCTGATTCTGGAACTCAAGGATATATAGTATAGCCTTGATACTGTGGAAAGAAAATGATCTGGTCACAGGTTCATTTGAGTCAGGTAGCTGTCCCTGGTATTCATAGATTCAGTCTGTCTGGTATTCTTTCTTGTTTCCGTTTCTTTCACAGGTGGATAGTTTTGTAACAAAGGTAATAATTCTTAGAACCTTTGTTCCCAATTCTGAAACTGGAGAATGTATACAACTTTAAGACCTCTTTAAACTCTCCCTGACCCTGTGGACTAGAGGGAGGTCATGTGGATCTGAGTTGATAACTCAACTGAGCCCACTGTGGGACCCTTTGGGGGCAGTTTGTTATGTCTCTTACTCGGAAGTCAATTTTCTATATGTGTCACTGGTATGCATTTAAAGGCTACTTTGTATAAAGTGTAGCACATGCCTCCAATCCCAGTACTCGGGAAGTGGAGGCAGGAGGATCATGAATTCAAGGGTAGCCTGGGCTACATGAGACCCTTTCTCAAACAAACACCAAATAATCAATCAATAAAAGCTATTTTGCAAAGCTATGCTACTTCCTTTCTTCTGCCTTGTTTTAACCTGTCTTTAGAATCTTATTTTACACAGCAGCTGTCCCCAAGGGATAGTTCTGACTGGGCTGTCATTAAAGGTCTGCATGTTTAGCTTTATGAAAAAGCATTTAACTGGCTGGAGAGGTGGCTCACTCCAGCACTGACTGCTCTTCCAGAGGTCCTAAGTTCAATTCCCAGCAACCACATGGTGTCTTACCACCATTTGTAATGGAATAGGATGCACCAAGAAAAGTGATACGGACCAAACTATGTCCCCCAAACCCAAATCCATGTATTAAGGCTTTCTGGGTATCTGAAAACAGCAACAGTATACTCACATACATAAAATAAATCTTTTTTTTTGGATTTGGTTTTTTCGAGACAGGGTTTTTCTGTATAGCCCTGGCTGTCCTGGAACTCACTCTGTAGACCAGGCTGGCCTCGAACTCAGAAATCCGCCTGCCTCTGCCTCCCAGAGTGCTGGGATTACAGTCGTGCGACACCACCGCCCGGCCTTGGTTTGTTTTTTATTGTAAGACAGGATTTTATTCTGTAGCCCAGGTTGGTCTCAAACTTGTGGTAGCTCGGCTGGCAGAGGGAATACAGGTATGCCCCACCAGCTTGGTCAGACCTGGATTTGATTCTAGGTAGCCTGACTCTAGAAGGTCACTTTACCCATTCACACAGTGCCCAGTGCCAAGGTCTTGTGATCCATTCTTGCTTCCTTTCCCCCACCCCCACCCCCCACCCTCCCACCCCCACCCCCCCGCCAGAAACAGATTTCTCTGTGTAGCTCTGACTGTCCTGGAACTCACTCTGTAGACCAGGCTAACATCGAATTCAGAGATCTGCTTGCCTCTGCCTCCCAAGTGTGGGATTAGAGGAGTGCGCCACCACTGCCTGGCCTTAATTCCTTTTTGAATCCACTCACCACAGACAAAGTCTCATGAAGTCTAAGCAGCAATCAAAAACACTTCATAGTAAAGGGTTCTCTCAAACTCCTGATCCTCCTGCCTCCATCTTCCCAGTGCTAAGATTCAAAGGTGTGTGCAGCCATGCTTGGCTGTTTTATCATTCTTAGATCATCAGTTATACTTGGTGATGGCCTAATTCTACATGGCAGGAGTCTGGGGTTCACTCCACTCTCGGGGGACTCTGTGGGTGCATGAGAAATGCCATTCACCTCAACCCCGTGCTTAACTGGTGCCTTCTCAATGATCCCCAGACAAGGACAGCAGTGGTACCATCTGCGTCATGCTTTGAATCAGCGAATGCTGAAGCCTGCCGAGGCCGCACTCTACACAGATGCCTTAAACGAGGTGATCAGTGACTTTATTACCCGGCTGGACCAGGTGCGGGCAGAGAGTGCATCAGGGGACCAGGTGCCAGACATGTCTCATCTTCTCTACCACTTTGCTTTGGAAGGTAGCCTTGTTGAGAGAGCGGGGGTGGGGTGGGGTGGGGTGGGGTGGGGCGGGGATGGGATAGGGGCGCAGGAATGGGCTTTAATGAGGACCCTGGATTCTCAGTCCTCTGACTCTGCCTGCTCTGACAGCCTCTATATTTCACAGCCATCTGCTATATCCTGTTTGAGAAAAGGGTTGGCTGCCTGGAGGCCTCCATCCCTGAGGACACCTCCACCTTCATCAGATCTGTTGGGCTCATGTTCCGGAACTCAGTCTATATCACTTTCCTTCCCAAGTGGACGCGTCCTCTGCTGCCCTTTTGGAAGCGATACCTGGATAACTGGGATAACATTTTCTCCTTTGGTGAGGTGTCCTAATCTGGGGCCAGGGAAGGAAGCTGGCCTCTCCCGTGACTTCCTTCACAGTACCTACTCTTAGGGTGATTTAAACACACTCGCCTCTGTTTTCCATGCAGGGAAGAAGATGATTGATCAGAAAGTCCAGGAGATAGAAGCCCAGCTGCAGGCGGCTGGGCCAGATGGGGTCCGGGTGTCTGGCTACCTGCACTTCCTGCTGACCAATGACTTGCTCAGTCCTCAGGAGACTGTTGGCACCTTTCCTGAGCTGCTCTTAGCTGGGGTGGACACGGTACAGCAGAAAGGGACAGAAAGGGGGATGTAAACAAACAAAAAACAAAGGAAAGGCTGACAAGGAGACCAGGGACTGCCTGATTTTTATCCTGTTCCCAAGACCTTTCCCCTTCTCTCCACCTCCTGATCTCCACCTGGCTTCTCCTGCGTCACTGTGGTGGTTTGCCCAGTTGAGGCAAACAGGACTGGCCCTTTTGTTAGGGGAGGCTCTATCAACTTCTGAGCCCTGGGGCTCTGTCTGTCTCTGTCTCTCTGTCTCTGTCTCTGTCTCTGTCTCTGTCTCTCTCTCTCTCTCTCTCTGTCTCTCTCTCTCTCTCTTTCTCTCTCTCTCTCTCTGACAGCAGAGAGATCCCTCCCACAGGATTCCAATTCCCTTGCTGCAGTTTAGGTAGAGAATTGAAAACTTGTCCCCAAACTTTTACTGTACCCAGGGGACTTGGTCCCAGCATTTCTGTGGTGTGCTTGTTTATATTGTCCCCTCTGTAGTTGAAATGCAATCTTCCTTCATGTTGGTCCTTACTCCATCTCTGGGTTCATGTTTACTATAGAGGCCCCTAGGAACCCTGGTCTCTTTCTCCTGTCACCCCAGTGACAAGCATTGTACATCGTATCCACACCCACTCACAGACCATCCCGCCCATAGCTAGCCTCTTCCCTAGAAATCCCCGCCTTTCTTCATCTCCATCCCCCATTCTATTTCCTAGACATCCAACACACTGACATGGGCCCTGTATCACCTTTCAAAGAACCCAGAGATCCAGGAGGCCTTGCACAAGGAAGTGACTGGTGTGGTGCCCTTCGGGAAGGTGCCCCAGCACAAGGACCTTGCCCACATGCCCCTGCTAAAAGCTGTGATTAAGGAGACCCTGCGGTAGGATATGACCCCCCACACATAGAGTCTCTATGGGGGTTATAATCAGACAGAAATGGAAAGTCGAGACTGCTGGAGGCACTATGGGAAGAAGGTCTAGAACTAGAAAGTCAAGGATGAGTGGGACTCCCCTTCCCCCAATCTGGAAGCAGAGCATTGACTTTCTTCTCCCTGCAGCCTCTACCCTGTGATTCCCACAAACTCCCGGATCATCGCAGAAAAGGAAACTGAAATTAATGGCTTCCTCTTCCCCAAGAATGTGAGTGGAGCTAGAGTACCCACGTCCCCCAGGAATGCCTGCGACCTCGGCTGATGGTCACACCGCCCTTCTCCCTTTGTAGACACAGTTTGTGTTTTGCCACTATGTGGTGTCCCGGGATCCCAGTGTCTTTCCTGAGCCCGACAGCTTCCAGCCTCACCGATGGCTGAGGAAGAGTGAGGCCGATAAGGCCGAGATCCAACACCCGTTCGGCTCTGTGCCCTTCGGCTATGGGGTTCGGTCCTGCCTGGGTCGTAGGATTGCAGAACTGGAGATGCAGCTGCTGCTGTCGAGGGTGAGCAGGAAGTGTGCAAAGGGCCGTGTGGGTCGGGTAAGAGGGAGGGATTCGAGGGAGAGGGGAGGCAGGGAGGACCAGAGTAGACGCCTACGAAGGGAACAGGAATTGGAGATAAAGAGTCCAGTGGCCCCGCCCTCTCTCCCCGCCAGCTGATACAAAAGTATGAGGTGGCCCAGGCTCCCGGGATGGGAGAGGTGAAGTCTTTGTACCGCATCGTCCTGGTTCCCAGCAAGAAGGTGAGCCTGCGCTTTCTGCAGAGACAGTAGTGCCGAGCTGGGCTCCTGCCTCCAAGGAGCTTGTCCAGAAGCTCTGGCACAGAAGTCCTTGGCCAATCTAATGTCACATGCCACGATGCCAGATTCAACAGGGGAACTCTGTGCCCTTCCCATAGACACCAAATGTCTTGCACAATCTCTGCTGAGCAGCACCCATTTAAGACAGTAGCCTGCCTCCTATCACATGACAGTCCTTGGGTAGGATTTAAAATAAAATTTTAAATTCAAGTTTGGAGGGGGGTGTCTTTGTTGTTCTATTTGATCACCTATCATCTGACCCTCTTTTGGTGAGGAAAATTTTTTTTTGCACCTTAGAATCATAGTGGGTGACCCTGCTGGACCCAATTCTTGGAGCCTGAGAGAGCCCCATGCTTTCCCTACACCTCAATGGTAGACCCATTATGGACACCCAAAAAGGTCACTGTACATCCCATTACAGCTGCAGATGGTAAAAGTTACCCACTAGGCACCACAATGAATCCCTATAGCCCTAGTGACCCTGGAGGCTGAAGCAAGAGAGCCCAGGAACAACAGAGTGGGGTCTCTGTGTGATGTGCCTGGGGATTGGGAGTTGATGGTCAGTGTTCACAGTCTATAGTTCCGGTAGTAAAGGCATGGCCGCTACAGTCAACAGTATGAAGATTCTCCTCCCTCAGAAATAAAGGTGGAGCTACCCTGCTGGCCATGGTGGTAAATGACCTGAATCCCATACCGATTGGGAGACAGAAGCAGGTGGATTTCTGTGAGTTTGATGCCAGCTTGGCCTGCCTAGTGAGTTATAGACCGGTCAGGGATATGTGGTGAAATGCTCTCTCAAAAGTAATTTTTCAAGGAGGAGGAAAAGGAAGACGAGGAAGAGGAGGAAGAGGAAGAGGAGGAGGAGGAGGAGGAGGAGGAGGAGGAGGAGAAGGTGGAAGAGGAAAAGAAACAGAAAAGCTGGGAGGTGGCTCAATGGTTTGTAAAACATGTGTCTCAGAAGTGTGAAGACCCCAGTTCAAGTTTACAAACCTCATGTAAAGCCCAACAAAGTGGGAATGGTGGAGTCTGGGACTCCTCTCCTGTCCCAGGAGAGGGCAGGACACACAGGTGATCCCCAGAAGCACAAGAGGCTGCTTAATTAGGAGCAGCAATGCCATAATGTAACCCTGTCTTAAACAGGGGAGAGGGGGAGGACCCGTGCCTGAGGTCCACTGATCTGCACTGTGAGACACTCACACCTACATGCTTGCCCCACAATCACACCCCAGTGTGACGGCACACTCATGCGTGCAAGCACACACAATAAAATAAGTGAATGAAAAGGAATTTTAAAGGATGGTAAAAATATGAATTCACTCTTTCCTCATTGGACCACTGGATCTGAGGGCCCGTGTCATCACAGGGGAGGGTAAAGCCAGACGAAGAGACCAGAATTGACTGAGATTAATTTCTTTCTACCTGGTGAGCTGGGGTCATGGTAGAAATTACATCCAGGATCGGTGATGTTTCCTGCAGTCTCCCACTTGTGGACTGAGTTTACCCACTATGTGAGTAATTAACAAACACTCTCCTTATCATTTTGTTACAAATCAAAGATTAAAAAAATGTTGGCAGAATAACATTCTATGCACAAAAGAAAGGCCACTTGCGGCTTTTGTCAATTGCAGCTTTTCCTTCAAGTCTTTGAATTCAGGAGACATAAGGAGTTTGGCACAAGTTCGTCTCAATGACTGTAGCTGTTGAGCAAGCGGAATAGCATCCAAGATTGCCGCTCGCTCTTTTGTTTCTTTTCTTTTCATTTCTTTTCTTTTCTTTTCTTTTCTTTTCTTTTTTTCCTTCGTTGTTCATTCTTAAGGATCTGAATACAAGATCCTCTGGTGGGAAGAGACGGAGGGGATAGAACAATGCTCATGCGAGCTGTGAGAACAATGCTCATTGATGAGAGCTAAGGAGCCTCCCCCATGCCCCACCCATGCAACGGTGTCAGGAGCACCCACTCCAGCAGACAGCTCTAGAGTCAAGGGCTGTTCAGTGTTGGCCTCAAGCATCTTGGAAGTACCAGGAGAGTAGGCTGATGGATAGAGGTGATGCAATGGTGGCTCCCACAGGGGAAAGAACAGCCAGGGCTCCCAGGAGCAGGGAACATGAGTGCACATGATCTAGAAACCAAGTATTTCAGGCCTCCGTCTGAGTCCATAGGCTGCAGGCTCACTGCCTCTCTGACCTCAGCCCTGACCCAGGAGAAGGAGAAGGAGTAAGCAGGGACCGGGCACACAGCTGATCCAAGACTGATTGCAGGGTCTCTGGTTCAGGGACTTGCAGGCTTGACTCCACTGTTCTTTCATTGTCCTGGTGCACCAGGCCTACCCAAAGGCTTCTGAGAGCATAGGTATAGCACGGACAATTAGGGAAGGCTGGAGAGCCTGTGAGAAAAAGAGGGAACAGTGACCGAAGCGGGAAGAGGAGGTGCCTTCCCGGAAGGAATCTCACCATCTACTGCCAACTGGATGGAATGTCTGCCCCACCCAACCAAGCACGGTTCCAGGACAGTCTGCAATCTGATGAACTCGGAGACGAGCAGTGGACACTGCCTCCTGGGTTAGCCCATGATGATGATGGAAATGTATCCAACGCAAGTTTGTTAGCGTGCTTTATTCTCAAGAGAGTCCCAGCAAGTGGGAAGTGAATGGAATGACCAGAGAGGAGACAAATAGATGCCCTGCCTCCACCCATCCCTTCGGGCAGGACCACCATGACCTCAGCTGGAAATGGGACTGAGCGGTGATCTGTAAATCCTTATGCCAACAGTTACTGTGGGCCCGCGCAATTATGACTGGCAGCACTACCGTCTTTGAGGCACCATAACTTGAGATCTAGGAGCTCAGGAAGACTGAAGGACTAGCTCTATAGGTCATGGTGAAGCCTACCTGTGGCAGAGCAGAGCCAGCAGATGGGGGTGAGAGAAGATGAAAGCCAATTCCCCTCCACGTTCCAAGATCCTTTCATTGGTTTTCAGGTGAAGAAGATGGCTTGGGTGTGAGGACTCAGGCCTCAGGCACTGAGGGCATCGATGCCAGCAGGGCTGAGTACCAGCGCTTGAAGTATGTCAGAGAGGGAGACCACGCCCAGAAGATGCTGGGTCTCATCCACCAACACCAGCCTATGCACCTGTGGGCCCACAGGGTTCAGGGCGGGGCAGAGCCTTTGGCTCCAGCAGCTAATAGGGCCAGTCCCAAGAAGCAGGAAAAGCTTAACACAGCTCAAGGAGAAAAGGGCGTCTCCTGGCAACAGCTGCCCATGGCTTTGACCACTCAGCTGGCTGTGGATCTTGGCACGAGGGCCCTATGGACAGGACCAGACACCTACCAACGCAGATGCCAAAAGTTGGTCACGAAAGGGAAGGTAGGCCTAGTGCCCAGGATACAGGCAGGACAAGAGCTATGCAAAAGAAAAGAACTAGGCCATCCGTGTTAAGGGCGTGGCCAACAGGGGGCAAGGTACCTGTTCCCGCGCAATCCTGTCGATGACTTCACCTAGGCTCTCATGGGGCTGGCAGGAGAGAACTCCCTCCAGACACAGGGTCCTCTGCCTCAGAGCTTCTCCCACACTCATGTCTAGGTGGTTGTAGGTTTGCTGGGCAGCCAGGTGCTGGGACAGGGAGGAGAGTCATGAGTCAACCTCATCACCCAGGCTGCAGCCTGGAGAGTGCGCTCTGACACACTTGCAAAGAGTAGTCCCATTGGTCCCCATCCCGCAACCTCCCTGCAGCACACACCACCCCAGACACTTACAATGACATCAAAGCGGGAGTAGAGGCCCACAACCTGACCTGCAGTGGGGATGGAGGAGAAAGACAGGAAAGAACACACCTCAGAACTAGAGTGTTCTTCAGGGGAAATGAAAAGGCCTTTTGGAATTAGCATCCTGACAGTCCCCTTGCTGCCTTCGGTCCTGGGGTATCAGATAGGTCCAGCATCATTAAGATGCCTGGCATCAGGCCTCCCGTGGGCTTCAGGGAGAGCATTGGCATTGCCTGGGAAACATTTCAGCCTCGTAGTGTACAGACATTAGACCTTTAGGTTCAATTCCTGGTTCACAGGAAATAGGAACAGAACAAGGCACAGCCTTGACAAATGGACAGATCTGGAGATAGTTTTTTTTTTTTTTAAGAATACTTATTCTATTTTGTGTGCATTGGTGTTAGGCCTGCGTGTATGTCTGTGTGAGCGGAGGGTGTTGGATTCCCTGGAACTGGAGTTACAGATAGTTGTAAGTTGCCATGTAAGTCTGGGAATTGAACCTGAGTCCTCTGAAAGAACACTAACTGCTCTTCCAGAGGTCCCTAGTTCAATTCCCAGCAACCACATGGTGGCTCACAACCATCTGCAATGGGATCTGATGCCCTCTTCTAGTGTGTCTGAAGACAGAGACAGTATACTCACATACATTAAATAAATACATCTTAAAAAAATCCTTCATAATATCCAGATTCATCCTGTTGAATATAACTAAAGAGTTATGTGTGGAATATATCTCTTTTTATGTAGTGTGTAGTGTCTGTGTGTATTGTTTGTGTGTGTGTGTTGTCACATGTGTGCGCATATGTTTGTGTGTTCCTGCATATGTGTATGTAGGTGTGTTGTCACATGTGTGGGTTTGTGTGTGTGCTCCTGCATGTGTGTATGCATGTCACTGTCACATGTGTGTGTGCTCCTGCATGTGTGTATGTGTGGGTTGTCACATGAGTAGGCGTGTGTGTTTGTGTGTGTGTGTGTGTGTGTGTGTGTATGCTCCTGCATGTGTGGAGGCTGGGGTTTGATGTCTTCTTCTATGGCTTTCCACCTTGTTTATTGAGGGAAGATCGAGATCTCACTGAGCCTGGTATTCCAAGATTCAGGTGGTCTAGCTAGTCAGCTTCTTGCCCCGGGGCCCTCTGCTGCCCCTCTGAGCCCTGAGACTACATGCCAACCCCACTTTTTTGAGTGTTGAGGAATCCAGACCCTGGTCTTTCTACTTAGAGTAAATCATGTTACCCACAGAACCATTTCCCAAGCCCCAACTTTGAAGCATCTTGTGGCCATAGTCTAACTATGAAATGCTCTTGCCATCTGTCTGACCCTTTCTAAAACAGGAAACTGCGGTCTGGCTGGGTGTGCAGGGTCCCATGGTCCCTTAGGTGAGCACAAAGGATCTGCTCTTTCCTCTGACCATCTTATTGCAAACAATGTTACCAATCTTTCTTCAGAGGCAGAGGGATGAGTTCCCTCCACCCATGGGGCATTCTGGGGCTTGGTGGTGCATTCCCACGATTCAGCATTAGGAGGCAGAGGCAGAACTGCTATGAATTTGAGGCCAGTGTGGGCTGCATAGCAATCTTCTGTACAACAGGATAAGACTGTGTCTCTAAACAACACCCCTGGCAAGAAAAAAAAACATTCCCTTTCACAACTGGGGAAACTGGGCCTCAGAAAGGTTAAACAATTAATCCAAAGTTCAAAGTGTGCAGAGACTTCTACTCCCACTCCATCTTGGGCCCTACAGCTGACAACCCAATGCTCTGCCCACATACTCCCAGCAGGCCCTCCCTTTCCCACCCTAGCTAGAGCCTTACACCCTGGGGGTACTACCAGATTCGTTGACCACAGGCAATGCAGACACACGTCGGTCCACAAAGATGTCCAGCGCGGTCAGGACAGGAGCCGTTTCCAGAACTACAGCTAAATCTCGGAATGTGCCGATGCCCAAGTCTTGGATAGTGCGGCAGAGGAAGGAGGGCCGGGGTAACAGGGCACCCTGTTGGGATGGGATGGGGTAGTGATCTCATCAGATCAAGACGCCCGATCCGGAGCATCGCCCGTGGCTCTCCCCTTGCTCCCACCATCTCAGGCTCACAAATATATGCAGGAACTTGAGTAGCCGCTTGTGCGTGAGTATGTAGAGCACAGTGCCGGAGACCGGGTCCAGGACCGGCAGGCGGTGGATTCGGTTCTTGATGAGGGCATAGACCGCTTCAAACAGACTTTAGGGGATGGAAGCAGTGAGACTAGAAGCAACATAGTAGAGACCTTCCATCTGAGGCCCCCTAAGAGGGGACCTAGGTTCCCTCATCCCTCTGCTTCCCGGAAGGAGTGAATAAATGCAGGACTGAGAGAGAGAGAGAGAGCACAAGGGCATGATTCGAGAGAGAATGGCTCAACACATAAAAGCCCTTGTTGCCAAGCCCGTCAACCCGGGCTCAATCCCTGGTGGAAGAAAGGAAGCATCTTCTGTAAAACATGCTCTGTCCTCCACATGTGCGCCGTGATAACACACACACACACACACACACACACACACACACACACACACACACAGAGAGAGAGAGAGAGAGAGAGAGAGAGAGAGAGAGAGAGAGAGCTCAAGTGAACAGAGAGGATGTTTACCTGTCATTGGGAGAGATGGAGACTAGAGGTTTGAAGCAGCCTTGTAGGTAGATCTCTGCAGAAAAACCGGAGTCAGGCCACAGGCGTGCCCAGTGCTGTTTCCTGACTGCTCCCCCTCCTGCAGGCACGTGAGGCTTCCCCGTTGCCTTGTGCCCTCCAGGAAATCCCACCTTCTATCTCCGGCCTTGGACCCCGACTTGAACCCCTGCAGTCTTCTTCAACTTACCCCTCCAGGTCTCAATCTTATGTTCTTCAATCTCATAGATCTGGACCTAAAGGCATTGGTGGGACTTTGGGGTCAGACGTGAGCCCTGGAACATCAGGTCTCCTGAAGATGCCCCTATCCCACCCAGCTCACCAGTCACCCCAGAACTCACCAGGGGGGATCTGTAGTAACGGTGCAGCACCAAGATGAAGTCTGTGATGGTGAGCATGCCTGCAAGGTTGACAGGTGGCAAACGTGGGGGCGGGGTTAGACCTAAGCGCAAGGATCATTGAGGATCCCAGCCTGCCAGCATTCTTGGCACCCCCAGATGCGGTCCAATCACCTCTCCTCACCCACAAAGCTCTGCTTCTTGCTGTCCCACAGAGGGGCTGCCCTCACACCGTTGGCCACCATGGCAAAGAAAGCCTTCTTTATCTGAGGGACAGAAAAGAACGGAAGGGGAGGGGTGAGTACGGACAGCAGGCTCCCCTCCCCTCCTGCTGTCCCCATCAGGCTCCTCCCATGGGATCTTCTCCCTGCTGCTTCTCCTTATGAGTCTACCTCTTTCCAATGACAAGACTACATCTGCCACGCAGATATGGCTGCTTGTGCCCAGAGAGACACAGCAGTGTTTCCACAAGGAGGTCATGGGCATACAGACGAGGTGTAGTTTTGCTTATCTAACTACTAGAGGTAATAGTTATTCACACAACGTTTTGTATAGTTTCCTCACTAAATTTGAGACGGACTTATTTTGATCCATATCCCACTACCCATATGTGCTGGCTGCACTTGGTTTTTATCTTTTCTTTCCTTCCTTCCCATTTCTTCTCCCCTTTCCCTAACTCTTTCCTCTTCTCTTCTGCCCTTACTTTCTGTTTCTGGTGGAGTTCAGTTTTCCTTCTATTTGTGTGTGTATGTTGTTGTTGTTGTTGTTGCTTGGTTTAGAGGCTGGCCTGGAACTTGAGACCCTCCTGCCTCAGCTCCCTCGGTGCTGGTCTGATAGATGCGTACCACTATATCCAGCTCTTTGCCGCACATCAAGATTTAAGCAAAGCTATTACAATGATATATTTCTTTGTAAAACATCAGAGCCGGATTGTTCTGTGGATGACACATGTACCAGGCCTCGAGCATGTATGTATCATGCCTTGAATACCATCTGCTTTGCAGTAACAATACTGAGGATGGAGTCAGTCTAGCCTAGCCTAAGAGAGCGTTCTCACTCTGTTCTGGATTGTCCTAAGACTCCTTTGAAGCAAGGGGAGCAAGCTTCTGATCCCCATTTTAGAGATGATAGGGATAAAACCCCAGGTGTAGCAGGTTCAAGGCGACAGAGCTGTGATGGCAATTAGGGGATCCCCCCAAGGCATGCTTTCTCCCTACTGTGTGTATGATGCTAAGAAGGAGTCCTAGAAAGGGACTTGCAGATACTACAACTTGACAAGGCAACCAGGAGAGCATGGGTAGCAGCTACAGAGGCGGGAGGCGGAGCCATGTGGTCAAGGAGGGTCAAGCCAGGATCGTACCTCCAGCGTAGTGTCGAAGATGACCAGTTTGGAGCTGGTGGCCATGGCGTCATAACACGTGTGTTCCTGCATGAAGTGCATGTAGACCTGGGCCCCAGGCTTCTGAAGTTCGTCATCCCAACTCAGGCTGAGAAGCGGGGCCTGTGGGGACGGGCAAGGCCGAGGCCTGTCCTCCCCCAGGCCTTCGAGCTCACAGTCCCAGGTCTCTGGGGCTGGAAACTCCATGCTCAGCTCCAGGCCACCTGTGCTGGAGCCCACTGCTGAGGCTGCACAGCCGGGCAAGAGCAGGTCCCACCCCGTGGCGGAGGGAACGGCTTGAGCCAAGGGTGTGGCCTTTGGGAATGTGGCCTCCTGCCTGGTGGACTCAGCAGCTGGTCTGGACTGGACACCTGTTGAGGGAAGAAGGCAGGGAGGACAGTAACTTCATCTTCCAAAGCGTGCTCTCTGTGCTTTCCGTGTTTGGCAGGATTGGGGCACCGGGGGATATTGTAGAGTCTCAGAGTCCTCCAGAAAGCGACTCTATTCCATCTTCCCAAGATGGCTGCACCGGGACCCTGGGTCATCAGCACAGTCATTGCCTCTCGCTTAGGGAGACAAAGACCACAAGGTGAGACTGGGTTTAAGGCCATGTGGCGGAGGATCTGAGGTCCAGCTCTGCTCTGGAATTCCTGCCGACCCTGTCACCTTGGCCTCACCTTCTCCCAAACACGGTGGCTCTGCTTCCTCCACGGCCTCCTGTCTCGTCCATCCGGAAGCCTTGACGCCCCGGATGGCACAGCTTCTTTCTGGGCTGGTGGCCACAGCTGGTGATGGCCATAAGTTTTCTCCTTCTTCTAAGAAGTCCATCTCTGGAAGGAGGAAAGGAACCTCATTGACCAGCAAGGAATAATGATAACAACACCAAGTTCAATGTCATTACTGAGGCTCTAGGAAGCTTTCAAGGCCCCTCCCCCCTCAAAATATTTTTCTTTTTCTAGTCATAGGAATCTTCCAAGGCACATATTGCAAAGAGGAGCAGCATTCCCATTTAGCATCGAGGGACCGGAAACGCTGAGAGGTTAAGCAATTTGCTACAAATCGCACAGCTGGAAAGTGATAGGGTTAAGCAGTGGGGTTCAGATCTTCAGCGAAGAAGAAAGGGGAGGTGGGGGACACACACTGAGGAAAAGAAGAGGGAGAAGACTAAGAGGGGAAAGAACTTCTGACAAAAGTCGAGCTAGGGGTTAAGGACTGGGGTTCAAAAAGACAGCAGGGGTGGGGGCGGGGACAAGGGAGCTAAAGAGAAAAGGCTAGACCCACAGGGAGCAACACTCCACCCACCTTGACTCTCCGGTGCCCTACTGTGGCTCCAGGTCAGGGTCTTTGGGAGAGAAGGTCTGAAGTGAAAATGCTTTCTGTTCTCAAGTCGCTGGGTTGTCCCCTTTAAAAAGCACACCCACCCCAAACACCACATGTGTACAGACATGCACAGTTTGCACACACCCCCGGCACACCTGGAACCTCACACAGGCACGTACACGCAAAATACATACCTACACAGCACCGACCAGTTCACACACTCAGCATACAGTGCACAGCGAGCACGCTGGCCACACACACACACACACACACACACACACACACACACACACACGCGAGCACGCGCACACAGCCACGCGCTTGCTGTCCTTCTCTGCCCCAGCGCCGGCCCCCTGGGACCCCGGTACCCCAGGCAGTGTGTGCTCCAGCTCGGGCTCCATGCGGCCGGCCAGCTCTAGTCCTGTTAGCAAGTGCGCGACAGGCGGCCGGCAGGGTGGCACTATTCTAGGCCGGTCCCTGGCGGCAGGCCCTCAAGGGATCGGGTTCTCTCTGATTGTCAGGTCTTGGGAGGGAGCGCTCAACCCGCAGCTGTTCCCGCACAGCAGCTTGGGGGCGCTGCGGAGGCGGAACTCCCGTCTTCGAACTGAGAGTTCTAAGGAGGAAAGTTGGCGGTCTTCACTTTCTCCTCTTTGCAAACTTCCCTAGCCTAGGTGGTATGAGTTAGGAAGGGAACACTTAGGGTGGAGGTGGGTGAGGCGATTGTGGGTGGTCCCGAGAGAGGAGCCCGGGTGTCAAGACATCCCAGTTTGGGTCCCACCAACCTATTCCCTTCTTAGGGGAAAGATAAAAGATGGAGAAGAAGAATCAGACCGGTGGGCACTCTGTTGCTCATCCCAAAGGGACGGAGAGCTTGGGCTCACACCTGTGTGCAGAAGGAGCAATCCTTGAATGGACCTGTGCTTGCGAGATGAACGGAGTGTGCAGGAGTCCAGCCCCTAACCCATCATGAGTACTGACTCCGCATCTCTCTGTGCCAGAGGGGAACCCAGCCTGGCTCCTGTGTGCCTCACTCCCTTCCTTGGCATTCCTAGGGCCTGAGTCAGAGTCCAAATGGGGACCGCTGACCCAGCTGCTCTGGCTTCCCTCTCCCTGTCCCTCCTTTCCTCTTGTCATCCCAGTCTCTTCCATCGCTACCCCCCCCCTTGAGTGGACACTCAGGAATGGACTACTGGGTTTCTTGCTGGATTTATTGAACATATTTTCTTTTCTCCTTCAAAGCACCTGCAACTACCTCCATGGAGGGTGAAGAACTGGGTAGGAGGGAGGCTATTGCTTTTCATGAGTGTCCCTGGGACTGGATCTGTTGCCAGACAGTGGAACTTCCGGGACACAGCCAAGGGGCCCACCTCGGCGTCCATCAGCCTGTGCTCTATTCTCTAGGCATGACAGTTATCAGCCTGAATTTTCCTGAACTTGTGACAATGGTCCACAGCTTGCCACGGTGCAATATTTTCCTTGCTAGTCAGTCTCTAAACTAGTATTTGTTTTAGGTTTTAAGTAGCATCACTTCCAAACAAAAATGAGTTAGGATAGACGTTTGGTTGCTGTAACAAAGACCCAATGTAAGAATGCCGCAGGAGCTTGAGAGGTGGCTCAGGGGGTGAGCATTGGCTGGGCAAGCCTGAGGAGCCAAGTTCAAGTCCCCAGGGCCCACATATAAAGCTGGATGCGGTCACTTTCTGTGGCGGTGTGGAAGCAGGAGGATACCTGGGACTTGCTGGCCTCCAACCTAGTTTCAGGTTTAGTGAGAGGCTCTGTCTCGAGAAAGATTAAGATGGAGCCTGATAAAGCAGGACATTCAACTTCCTCTGGCTTCTGGGAATACGTGTGCACACCACATATCACACACACACACACACACACACACACATACACACACACACACACACACACACACACATATGCATACATGTATGTGTGTGTGTGTGTGTGTGTGTGTGTGTGAGAGAGAGAGAGAGAGAGAGAGAGAGAGAGAGAGAGAATACTTCAAACAATAGTAGTCTATAGACAGTCTAGAGCCGGTAAGGTAGTTGTGAAACCATTCACAAATATCTTTCTTCTTGGCTATCAGATGGCCATTCTAGCCTCTACTCTTGCACTAGCATTTTAGCCAGAAGAAAGGAAAGGGGAAAAGGAAAGAATTCATGCATCTCCTGAGATGAGACCCGGAGTGGAAGCTGCTCCCTCACTTCCACACACGCTGAACTGGCCAACTCCAGCCACGAGGCTTCAAGGGGCAGTGAGTTGGGGATCTCTCTCAGTCATTATGGTGGGTGGCCATTCCAGTTAAAATTCATTTAATTCTACCACTACAAGAAAAGAAAACTAGACAGCTGGCCCATTTGGCAGTCTCCATTACATAATGTTTTCATTCCATCACCCAGGCGTGGAAACGAACTCAGAGAAAACAGGCAACTCTCTCCAGGGTCATTTGGCAAGCAAACGCCCAGCGTAGACTTTAATTGGATCTGGCTGATCCCCCAAAGGAACTTTTCGTCACATCCAGTCAACATAGTTTGGCCACCCAGGGGCCAGCAGTCAAATGAGCTGAAAGATATTTGCGCCCGGAAGGGTAGCTCTGTACTGAGGAGGGAGCAAAGGTCACGTGCCACAGTGCACAACGCTCCAGCTCCGTGTGTCTGGGGCAGTCAGGGAAGACTTTCCAGAGGAGGAGGTCCTGGGTGGGACATGGAGAATGGAGCATTGAAGAGAAGGCAGAGGTGTGAGATTGGAGCCTGCGCTGAATCTGGGAGGGGGATGGGAGGCATACTGGGGGGCGTGGCCTTTCCAGCTCTACTTCGTCTTGTGCCTTTGAGAGTGGGCCACAGAGCTGGTAACTCGTTTCAACCAGTGTAAACAGTCGAATTGCTGCTGTTATTATCAAAGTCCTACAAGAGAGCTCTACTCAGGCTAGCAGTGGGAGGAGGTTGGAAGAGGTGGTAGCAAAGGCGGGGCCTGGACTCTAGTCCTTATCCAAGAGGTTCCAAAGACAAGTGGAGATTAGTGAGTGTTTACCTCAGTGATAGCATTTACCTCACATCAGGAAAAGAAAGGGAAGAGGAAGGAAAGGAACGGATATAGGAATAAAAAGAAGAGAAGAAGTCGGATGGTGGTGGCGCACGCCTGTTATCCCAGCACTTGGGAGGCAGAGGCAGGCGGATTTCTGAGTTCGAGGCCAGCCTGGTCTACAGAGTGAGTTCCAGGACAGCCAGGGCTGCACAGAGATAATCTATCTCGAAAAACCAAAAAAGAAAAAAAAAAAGAAAAAAAAGAAAGAAAGAAAGAAAGAAAGCAAAGAAAAGAAAAAAGAAAAAAGAAAGGAAGGAGAGAGGGAGGGAGGGAAGGAAGGAGGGAAGGAAGAAAGAAAAAAAGAAGAGAAGACTGGGCTGGGTAGGTACCTCAGTTGGTAGGGTGCTTGCCCGACCTGCATGAAGTCATGGTTTGATGCCCAGCACCTCAAACGATCAGCACGGTGGTGTATATAGTAATCTCAGCACTCAGGAGTGGAGGCAGGGGGATCATAAGTTCAAGGTCATTCTCAGCTACACAGAGAGTTCAAGACAGTGTAAGATACATGAGACCCTGTCTCTCTCTCTCTCTCTCTCTCTCTCTCTCTCTCTCTCTCTCTCACACACACACACACACACACACACACACACACACACACAGGACAAACAAGCTCCGAACCACAAACAAATGTGCAAAAGAAAAGAGAGTTTCCGGGCAGTGGTGGCGCAAGCCTTTAATCCTATCACTTGGAAGACAGAGGCAGGTAGATTTCTGAGTTCGAGGCCAGCCTGGTCTACAAAGCGAGTTCCAGGACAGCCAGGGCTACACAGAGAAACCCTGTCTAGAAAAACCAATAAATAAATAAATAAATAAATAAATAAATAAATAAATAAATATAAAAAAAGAAAAGAGAGTTCTTTTTAGAGCAGCGATTCTCACCCTTCCTAATGCTGTGACCCTTTAATACAGTTCCTCGTGGTGTGGCGACCACCCCCCCAGCCATAAAATTATTTTCACTGCTACTTCATAACTGTACTTTTGCTACTGCTATGAATTGTAACGTAAATCTGTGTTTTCCGATGGTCTTAGGCGACCCTGTGAAAGGGTTGATGGAAATCCCAAAGGGGTCACAACCCATAAGTTGAGAACCGCTGTTTTAGAACCAAGAAGGTTTTCTCACACTCATCTAGAGAGACACATGAGTGTGAGAGAGAACGGGCGAGAACTCCACGTCTACAGAATCTTGATGTGTGAGCAATCCTTACAGGATACCATTGGCTGTGGTCGCTCAGATATGGAGCCAATCGCCCTTCTAAGTTTCGAGGGTGCTGGATTGGCAAAGACTCCATAAGCCTGACCTGGGAGGCCTCACCCAACCCTTCTCTCTGGTTTTCATCCACCCTGCATGCCCTCCAGGAGCTGGGAAAGCCATCTGGGAAAACAGGACTGTCTACGAGAAAGGCGTACCACTCCCACACAGATGCAGTGGACACCCGGTAAGGAACAACTTCTCATGGGCCAAGCTGCCCATCCGGGAAGGCGAGGTCCCAGAGAACAGACCCGGTGGTAGTCAGCTGGGCTGCCTGCGCTTAGGGAATCTTACTATCCAGCGGCCTCTGCATGTTGCTCATCATTTCCTATTTCGGGATTTTTAAAAAAATATATTTATTTTATTTATACGAGTACACTGTAGCTGCCTTCAGACTCACCAGAAGAAGGCATCGGATCCCGTTACAGATGGTTGTGAGCCACCATGTGATTGCTGGGAACTGAACTCAGGACCTCTGGAAGAACACCTAGTGCTCTTAACCGCTGAGCCATCTCTCCAGCCCCCTTGGGATGTTTTCATTGCATTTATCCTATTTCTGTTCCACTATCATTAATGGTTAGTATGAAGGAGAGGTTCTCTGCCTGTTACAGGGCATAGGAACAAGGCCACCTGGTAAGAGGATGCCCATACCTCAGAGAGCTGGTGCCCAGCTAGAACTGACTCTGCGATCTTCAGAAGACATAAATGTTCTCTTCCTCTTGGGGATAGGCAGACCCATGATTCTGTTCTCTCTTTCTTCTTCTATCAATAAAACCCCACAATTATATTTCCCAGCTTCCTTTACAGATAGTATGATCGCGTGACAAGAGTTGGCCTATGATATTTCAGCAGCAACATCATAAGGGAGCCCTTGAACGGGGGAAATATCCCCTAGGCTCCTAATAGGGATTGTGCTATGAGAGTCAGCACTGGAGCAGCCATTAGGCCAGCATGGTGGAAGACGTCTGAAATGGGAAACCTCCCCCACCCTCATCTAGAGCTACCTATCTTTATGTATTTGGTGTTGCCCTAACAGGATATCCCAGACTGGGAAATTTACAGTGAAATTTATTTCTCATGGATCTGGAGACCGAAGAACTTCAAGATCAAGACCCTTTAGCCATCAGGGGCTCCATGGTAGAAGGCAGGAAGCAGAAGGCATGCGTGAGTGCAGGAGGACTCCACTCACTCAGATAGAACAGCCACTCTCAGCATAACGAGCCTCCTGCCATTCCCAAGGGAAGACTCTGACCCCCATCACCCTCAAAAGCCCCCATCTTGGCATTGCTATATAGGGGAGAACTTTGAAACATATGAACTTTGGGAGACACAGTTAAATCATAACATATCCCTCCTCCGACCTTCTTACCTCTGGACAATTACATTAGAAACAAATTGCTGTGTTTAAGCCACTGAGAAGTTGAACTTTTGTTAAAAGAGTGAAGCCTTTCTCTAGCTAGCACACGGACACGGCGGGGTGGGGCGGGGGTGGGTAGGGCTAGGCTTAGCGGTTTCCATGTGTTGATGTAATGTTTCCACAGTGTTCAGTGTCGCCCAGACACTGTGCAAAATGCACCATTGGCAGCGGAGCACGTGGCCCCTCGCAGCCCCGTGGGATGAAGCGTTTTATTACTTCTGTTTTGCAGAGGAGGAGGAAACAGAGGCAAAAATAGATTAAGTAACTTGATTAAAAATATCAAGTGATGGAGTCAAGGCTAACATTTGCCATTTCTGGATTCCATCAGCCACAACTGACATGCGAGATGACTTGTGAAGAGCTCAGGTCTGGCAGGTTCTAGATGCTCAGTAAATCCTTCCTATTGTCATTCACCACCCCACCTGCTCCCCATGTCCTCAGATGGCCAGTTCCAAGACTTTGAAGGCAGACCTGGCCAGGGTAGCTCTGATTCTCACCTCACACGGCTATCAAAATGGCTCCAGAGCTAAGCAACACCGAAGCCATTGTGGTTCTCCGCTTAAAAGAGTGTGCTGCTCTACCCTGGCCTGCCCTGCCGTGCCCTGCCGTGCCCTGGCCCTGCCTCGACCCTGTCTGCCCTGCTGGTGCTAGCCCTGCCCCCGCCCCTGCACCTGCTTCTGGACCACTGATCCCACACCCAATCTTGCTGCCAACCGCACCCCCGCCCATCCCCCTGGGCAAGGCGAATCAGCAGAAGGCCCTGGCCTCATCTGGGTCATGTAAGCCTCTCTGGTGCTTGGTTTTCATCTCTGGCCGTGGAGTTATGTTTCTTGTAACCCTCCTTCTTGGCTCTCTTGCAAACTAGATTTATAATAAGGGCTGTGCACTTTGACCCTAGGGTGGATTTGGCTGCCGTTCCTGCAGAGCAGATTTGTCTGGTACATGAAGTTGGAGATCCTGTTTAAATGTTATTATTATTATTTTTTTTCAAGACAGGGTTTCTCTGTATAGCCCTGGCTGTCCTGGAACTCACTCTGTAGACCAGGCTGGCCTCGAACTCAGAAATCTGCCTGCCTCTGCCTCCCAGAGTGCTGGGATTACAGGCATGTGCCACCACGCCCGGCCTGTTATTAGTTTTTTAAAAAAATAATATCAAAGGGATAAAAAACATTTTGAAGAGGTTGAGGGGAGTTGAAACCTGGTTGAAACCTACCTCTGATAAGTTGCAGATGGGGTACCCTGGTCCTGAGTGATCCAGACACTGAGAAAGTGACCTCTGTTGTTTCATCAGACACAGAGCTTGAAAGCACTGTCCACCCTGTCTATGGCTGGACAACAGCATGAATGCTAGAGTCCCAAGATCTTGGACAGGACCAGCACTGACCGTGTTGATACAATCCCCGTAGCCTCGCCACCCCCCTCTGGACTGTTTTCTGGAGGGATACTGGAAACGGTGTTGGGTAGGTGCTGGTGTTATCCCGAATCTCTGCCTCTATATGGGAAAACCTTCATGTCTGCCTTCAATGATTCACAGTGCTTTCTCTACATGAGCGCTTGCGCTCACACATATGTAAGCATGTGCACACACATGTGCATGTGAGGGACACATGTGGAGGCAAAGTTGATGCCAATGTCTTTCCCAATTGTTCTCCATTGTTTTTTTTTAATCCTTTACCTTTCTAGCCTTTTAAATATTTATTTTTGTTTGTTCTAATTACATGTATCTGTGCAACTGTGGGTGTATTTAAAAGTGAATACAGGTGCCTGTGGAGGCTGGAACAGGGCATCAGATCCCCTAAAGCTGGAATTGCAGGGGTGTGTGAGCTCCCCAACATGGGTGCTGGACGCTGAACCCTGTGTCTCTGGAAGAGCCACAGGCGCGTGATAACCGCTGAGCCATCTCTCTGGCAATCCACCTTACTTTGGGGGATAGGCTATCTTACCAAACATGGAGCTTACCAGTTTGGCTGAACTGACTGGCTTGTGAGGGTCGGGATCTGCCTTTTCCCCATCCCTACCTCCAGCGCTGGTGTCATGGACGGTAAACCTGGGTGCTGGGGATCTGAGCTCAAGCCTTCATGCCTGCACGACAAGCGTGTTACTGATTGAGCCTTCTGCTGTCCCTGCTCTTTAAGCTGTTGCCTAGCAACTTTAGTTATTGAAGAAACCACACCCCACCCCCACTCCCACCCCCGAAGCTCAGATCTCATGGCTTTCTGAGAGCTCAGTGACAGTGGGTCCCAGAAGAACCTGCTGCATACATACCTAACTGCACACCAAGCGCCTCTGGCCACAGCAATGGAGAAATGAACAGAATTAGCCCCAAGGGAGCAGGTCACACTTTTGCTGAAGTCAACAGAACTCCTTTCCCCTGGACCTGGTACTGAGAGGATGAAATGTGGGGATCTTGGAGGTTGCTCTGTAGAATTAATCCAAATCAACCCCAAAGGGCCTTCTGTCAATCACACCCAGACCAAACCACCTGAGTGGTTTCAAAGGGAGCTGCTCTCAAAGAAGACCTCATTTGGTATCCAACACCACACAGAAGAGAACAGCCTCTCTTAAATTGTTCTCTGACTTCTGCCTCTGTTTCTCTCTCTCTCTCTCTCTCTCTCTCTCTCTCTCTGTTGTATTTCTTTAATAAATAAGTGAATAGTGCAACAAAATTAAACAAACAAACCAGAAAGCAGAAGAATATCTTCAGTACTTAAAGTGCCAACTTGTAATTTTTTATGGGGGAGGATGGTTTGAGACAGGGTTTCTCTGTGTAGCCCTGGTTGTCCTGAAATTCTCTCTGTAGACCAGACTAGCCTAACTCACAGATCTGCCTGCCTCTGCCTCCTAAGTGCTGGAATTAAAGGTAGGTGACACCACACCCTGCTGCCAACTTGTAATTTTATACAAAAAGAAAATTTATCAAACAGAAGGAGGGCTGGGGAGATGGCTCGGGGGGGGGGGAGTTCAGAGCACTGACTGCTCTTCCAAAGGACCTGGGATCAGTTCCCAGCACCTACACGGCAGCTCACAACTGTCTCTAGCTCAAGTTCCAGGGAATCTGACACCCTCACAGACAGCACAGACAGACATGCAGGCAAAACATCAATGAACGTACAATAAAAATAAATATTTTTTTTGGTTTTTTTTTTTTTTTTTTTGAGACAGGGTTTCTCTGTATAGCTCTGCTGTCCTGGAACTCACTCTGTAAACCAGGCTGGCCTCAAACTCAGAAATCTGCCTGCCTCTGCCTCCCAAGTGCTGGGATTAAAGGCGTGTGCCACCACGCCCGGCTAATAAATAATTTTTTTTAAAAAAAGGATATATCTTAATACTGAGTACTCCCTACAGGCTCTTGTGTGGAATGCTCAGTTCCTTGCTGGTGAGTTGATTTTGGAAAGTTCTAGAAACTTTAAGGGATGAGGCCTAGCTGGAATAAACAGAACCCTTAAGAGTGTGACTTTGAAGGGTATGCATGGTCTCTAGTCCTATTTTTTCTCTCTGCTTCCTATCTGTCATGAAGTGAACAGCCTCCTTCACCCTCCTGCCGCTGCTTTTCTGACCAAGCACACGAGGCCACACAGCCATGGACTGAGCCCACTGAGACCATGAGCCAAGATAAACCTTTACCTTTACCTTTACCTTTACCAAGTTGTTCCTTCAGGTACTCTGGTTATAGCTAATCAAGAGCAACTGAGATAATGCCTCTTACCCCAGGTAAAAGCAGGCAATTCATCACTCTAGTCCAGGAAACTCTGGAGTGTAGGCTCTAGGAAGCAGTACCTTACATCTTAGTAGATCGTGACTCTAAAAACTGTAAAATGGAGGATATTCTAAATGAGTAGATTAACATTTTTATAAATATAGAAAGGAGCTAGGCCCAACAACACTGACCTATAATCCTTGGGAGGCTGAAGGCAGGAGGATCATAAATTCAAGGTCAAGTCTGGGTGACTAGTGAGATGCTGTTTCAAAATAGGAAGTAAAAAGAAGTCTGGAGATAAAGCTCTAATATAGAGGAATTTCCCAGCATATATGAGGATGTAGCTTTAGTACGAAGTACCACGGATGAATAAATAAATAATAAATGGTTAAGGACTCGTGTCAATGGTAGAGTGTTCATCTACAAGGCCCTAGGTTCACTCACTACAAATACTACTACTACTACTACTACTACTACTACTAATAATAATAATAATAATAATAAAAAATAACTAGAAAAAATAAAACTATGATGTGCTGAGGTTAAAGATTTAAATATTTCCAATAGCAACACATGACTTAGGAGCAAGGGAGTTAAAGTTACTTTAAAAATCTTAATGTTGGACTGGAGAAAGGTTCAGCAGTTAAGAACAGAGCTCTGACTATTGTTCCAGAGGTCCTGAGTTCAATTCCAAGCAACCACATGGTGACTTACAACCATCTGTAATGTAGTCTGATGCCCTCTTCTGGTGTTTCTGAGGACAGCTACAATGTACTCTTTTTTTTTTTTTTTTTTGGTTTTTTCGAGACAGGGTTTCTGTGTATAGTCCTGGCTGTCCTGGAACTCACTCTGTAGACCAGGCCAGGCTGGCCTTGAACTCAGAAATCCACTTGCCTCTGCCTCCCAAGTGCTGGGATTAAAGGCGTGAGCCATCATTGCCCGGCCAGTGTACTCATATAAATAAAATAAGTAAATCTTAAAAAAAAAAATCTTAATATTATCTGGGAAAAGAAAGAGTTTGGATTAACAAGATTCTGACACACAGCCATACTGTTGTAATACCAAGAAAATCATCAAGAGGATAGAAATCGAGTTAACAAGTTAAAGACGGCAAGAGGGCTGTGGGGCTGGCCAGTTGTTAGAGTCCTTTCCATTAAGCATGAGGACCTGGATGTGGTTAGTGCTCGATTATAATCCCAGCTCTGGGAGGTAGAGGCAGAAGGATCCCGGGCTATCTGGCCAGCCAGGCTAGCTGAACCCCTGGTCAATAAGAAACCCTGCCTCAAAAATCAAGATGGAGAGCCGGGCGGTGGTGACGCACGCCTTTAATCCCAGCACTTGGGAGGCAGAGGCAGGCAGATTTCTGAGTTCGAGGCCAGGCTGGTCTACAGAGTGAGTTCCAGGACAGCCAGGGCTACACAGAGAAACCCTGTCTCGAAACAAAACAAAACAAAACAAAACAAAACAAAACAAAACAAAACAAAAAATCAAGATGGATGAGTCTTGAGATACACCACCCAAGATTGTCCTCTGGACTCCACATGTACATGTACACACACACACACACACACACACACACACACACACACACAGAGAGAGAGAGAGAGAGAGAGAGAGAGAGAGAGAGAGAGAGAGAGATTAGAAAATAAGAGACAAAGGGGGAGTCCCTGAAAGAGCTCCCCAAGGCTCTTCGTGGGATCTGAGAGCAAGAGGCAGTCTGTGCCTCATTCCCATGATGTAACTGTGTAGAAGGTGCTACATTGTGATCTGGAGACATAGGTCTTTAGGAGCTACCCAGAATGTCCCAGGCTCAACAGGCTAGGGAAACGGCCACAACGAATCTAGTACCAATCAACTGTAGTGCCGAAAAGACACCACATCTTTGAAAATCCCCAGAATTTCCTGCTATTTAGTTTAGCAAAGAGGCAACATGAATATCTACTGTGCTCAAGAGGAGGGTGGATGTGGAGATAGAAAAAGACCAACAGAAATGAGCATCTATCTTTAAAAACAGAAATGACATGACCTCACATGACCTCACCTTAGATGGGTGATAATGCGGCTGTGGATGCTGGCACACGCAGATGATGACTGAGCACAAGACACCTATCTTTATCCCAAATCTCAGCCTTATGTAAGCACTTGAGGACTTAGGCACAATCTCAGGGAAGGTGAGGAGACCTTGAATTAATTCTCAGAAGATGGGCTGCACTAGAATCATTCCAGCCGCATACCATGGATAACTCTACCTTCCTATCAACTAATTTTGTTGGAACATCTTGAAATCACAAATTCACTTCAAACTTGGAGGCAAAGGCGATGCTGTTGAGTCTTCTGTGGAACTCAGAAGGTTCTAATGATGCTGTGTTTCTTTTCCCCAAAGAACATTTTGAAAAGTGCTTTGTAAGAGAAAGAGAAGTGTCGTCTTCTCTCCAGTGTGGCGTCCCCATGTCCCCATGGGACAGTGGTGCTAGAACGGAATGCTACTCTTCACAGCTGAGGGTACGCTTCAATTACTAATCTAGAGAGAGAAAAACACACCATTTCCCGGAATAGTCTCGGATCCCACTGGTTCGCCCTGTTTCAGGACTTTGACCAGAGCGACTGTGGTCAGGCCCCTCAGAGATCTCAGGAACCCAAGCGGTTTGCGGACTCTGTGACTCTGAAGGGATCCCGGGCAGGTGCGATCTGTTCTTTGGGATATGATGCCCTCTGCTGGCCCCTAGGACTCACCACACAAGGACTGTGGGATCTAGACTGGGGTAGTACTCAGACACTAGTCATTGTCATATGGGGAAAGGGTCAGATGTAAATAGTGCTCAGCTCCCAGAACGTTGGCCTTCCTGGAGCACTCCATTGTTGGAAAAAATGCCAAAGACCCACAAGTTGCCAAGTGGGTCCTCCAGCCTCTCAAGGAGCGCCAGTCACACAAGAGACTTGTCATACCGTGGGAGCCCAGGTTAGGTTGTCTGTCCTTTGAGGTACTCAGGGACACTGGATCCTGTTGATCCCCCTGAGTGTCTCCCTTTTCATGTATGATTTTAACATCTGGGCATGGGTCATGTTCCCCCAGATACCGTACACGCTTGACCCATCATGTACTTTGCCTTATCTGTGTTCCATGTAAACTACTATGATTTATTCCTTAAATTGTCTCATTTTAACTTAAAGTCCATGGCAACGGAGCCATAGACACCTCTTGTTCTTTAGGGATTATCCTCATCTAGTGCAGAAATATTTCATTCTCATCCTAAATTCTTCACTTTAAAAAGGGGGGGCTAGGAAGATGTCTCAGCGGTTCGGGGTACCTGCTGCTCTTCCGGAGGACCCAGGATTGGTTCTTAGCAACCTGTAATCCTGGCACTTGGAAGACAGAAGAAGGAGGGTCAAGAGTTTACAGCTAGCCTCGGCTACATAGCAACTTTGAGTCCAGCCTGGGCTATATGAGACCATGCTTGAAAAAATAAAATAAAATACAACTGATCTGGGGGAAGATACCCAGTATTTTTGTTGTTCTTGAGACAGGGTCTCTCTACATAGCTCTGGCTATTCTGGAACTGACTATGTAGACCATGATGGCCTCAAACACACAAAGATCCATCTGTGTCTGCCTCCCGAATGCTGGGATTAAAGGCATGCATCACCATACCTGTCCCTGGTATCTTTTGGTATCGGTCTCTCTCTGTTCATTCAGTATCCTCTCTAACCCATACACAGCTCTGGGGAGTTGTTTCTGAACATTAAAATCCTTATGGAAGGGAAGCACAGATGGATCTAGCTCTCTGCCCACATTTTTATAGCTGATAAGCAATTTTTCTGAATTTGATCATACCCTGGCTATCTGCAAATTCAACTAACAAGATTTTGCTTGCCTTCTGAAATGTCAAGTAAAATGACCCAAAGTGGTAGGTAAGCTATAATTGTGGGGGCAGGGTCTGGGCAATGAAGATACTTGGTGTGCCAGAGAAGCGGCCAGTGGCCCCGTGAGTACAGCAACCACACCTTCTGACAAAGGCAGGGTCAAGTGTGGGATGTGTCATACAGGGAGCTTCGGGAGGGAGGGCCAGAAATCCTAGAGATAAACAATCAAGAAGAGGGACATTCTGCATCCTTGAGCCTGCTGAGTATCTTGTGGGTTAACGTTGGTGATGGGAAGGCCACTAGTAATAATGTCTCTGTGGGACAGCTCACTCCTGATGGTGACCACGGCTCTAATTTCCTCTTCTGCCAAACGCATGATCCATGTAGACACAGAGCCAAGTAAAACGAGCTTCCTCTTCAAGGTCTATCAGGAGTGTGAGCAGGCGTAGGTCTCTAATCATCAGCTCCCCTACAGTCAATGCCTCGGTGGCAGAAAACATCTCTGGCTGGGGCCACTCATATAGCCAATGACAAAGGCATGGCCGTTTCAACGTGGCAAGGGTCACCTGCAGTACAAACTCCCTCAGGGCTCCTGGGTTGGGGACTTGCTGAAGCTCTGTGTGCCCAAACCCTTTGCCTTCCCATCTTTTACAGATGTTGCTTTAAGCAAACTTCTTGGGCCCCAAAGTCTTCTCGACATTTATACCCAGAGAACCCAGCCTGTTAACGGATCTGTCTTACATGCCTAAGATGCAAGAGCCACACGGTCATTGTCTTTCCACTCAGTGATTCTGTTATACCTCCAAAAGGTGAGCCTTACCTAGCTCGGTGGGAACCGCCCTCTGGCCAGTTGAGGCTCGTTTGGAATGGAGGCGGAGGTTTGGTCTGTGGGGTGCAGGGACAGTCTTCCTGCGTGGCTGGGCCTCGTACAGTCAGAACAAATATCTGGAGGCCTTGGGCTGAAGCACAGGGGAGAATGGCGAGGAGGAAGGTGGCAGTATATCAGGTCCCGTGTCATGTTCACCCCGTGTTACGCAGACGTCAGTGAATCACATGCTCTGGGCCAGGCCTGTGCTAAGGGAGAGAGACACTTGGAGAGACTCCACAAGTCTCTGACCATAACTGTACCCAAAGGCAACTTAACCTTCTGAGCTTGCAGTGTGTCCCTAACCAATTCCCTGCTTATTTTTTCCATTAAATAGCTGATGTCTTGATAACAAAAATTAGCAAGATTGGGGGTGTGGCTCAGTTGGTAGAGTCCTTGCTTAGCTTGTAGAAGACCCTGGGTTCAATCCCAGCATTGCTTAAGCCTGTAGTGGTGATGTACACCTATAGTCCCAGCCCTGGGGAGAGAAAGGCACGGTGGGCTAGAAGGTTCAACACCATCCTTGGCTTCTTACTCAGGTTGGGCTACATGAGACTTTTGGAGTTCATTTTTATCACTTGACATTTTATAGTGACTATTCCTGGTTCTGATACAATAAGTGTGCTTCACATTTTAACACCTGCACCGGCTGGTTTTGTGTGTCACCTTGACACAGGCTGGAGGTATCACAGAGAAAGGAGCTTCAGTTGGGGAAGTACCTCCATGAGATCCAGCTCTGGGGCATTTTCTCAATTAGTGATCAAGGCGGGGGGGGGGGGCAGGGAGGGGGAGTTCCCTTGTGGGTGGTGCCATCCCTGGGCTGGTGGTCTTGGGTTCTATAAGAAAGCAAGCTGAGCAAGCCAGGGGAAGCAACCCAGTAAGAAACATCCCTCCATGGCCTCTGCATCAGCTTCTGCTTCCTGACCTGCTTGAGTTCCAGTCCTTCCTTTGGTGATGAGCTGCAGTGTGGAAGTGTAAGCTGAATAATCCCTTTCCTCCCCAACTTGCTTCTTGATCATGATGTTTTGTGCAGGAATAGAAACCCTAAGACAATACCTGTATAAAATTCTCTCTCTCTCTCTCTCTCTCTCTCTCTCTCTCTCTCTCTCTCTCTCACACACACACACACACACACACACACACACTCACACACACACACTGATTTTCTAATACAGAGTTTCTCTGTGAAGCCCCCTGCAACTTGCTCTACAGACCGCACTGATGCTGATGTGATATTCTATCAGGCGACCAAGCCATGCTTGTGTGTAAACATAGCTACTTCCAGCTGTCTAGACATCTACAATGTACTCATAGTTACAGTTTCACCTGTATACAGTTCCCCGCTTTTGAATGACGTCTTTCTGGTATCCGTTTGGAAGTCCTATAAGCTGTTTGATCTCCGCCAGTGGCATGGTCTCCAGAAATCACAGATGTACAGCTTCACCCCCAACACACAAGTGCTTTCTCCACATCTTTTCCAGGCTTTGTCTTGCAGTCCCTAAGCTGTATTGCTACCCTTACATATTGGAGTTCATTCTAGGTCCCCCCCCCCCTTTTTTTTCTGTCCTGTAGACAAGCTTTAAGGAACACTGTGCCATTTGCCAAGAGATGGCGCTGTGGCGCTGTTCTAGGACTCGGTGAGCCGACTTCTGAAGTTAACCGAGGTGTCTATGTGCCCAGAAAGAGCCCTGCCTAGGGATCTGTTGGTCTCTCCAGTTTCTTATCTAAGCTCAGAAGACCTGGTTAGGTGAGGATAGACCACTCTCTATCTAATTGCCTTTGGTTATCCTTCCCCGAAGAATAGGTCTCCTCTCTGGCAATTCAACAGCAATCAAGCTACAAAGTGTCATCCTCCGCTCATATCCTTTAACACACTCAGAAGCAAGGGAGAAACACGTCGACGAAGCCCAGTCTAGATGCTGTATTTTCTACAAAGCAGAACTAAAGTCCTGTGAGTTCCTGGGAAATGAAGGAGTTGTTACAGGCATCTTAGATCTCGAGGGAAGCTGGGGTTCAACAGGGATGGCTGGGAAGTGAGGGACAGAGAGTATGAAAGGGGAGTGGGTGGGCAAGGGTGGGGCCAAGAGCTACTTGTAGGCCAGAACTTTTCCTAGACAAAATGCAAGAAAAGGCCGGAAGACAAGCAAGAGCCAAACCAGAATGGGGCGGGGCGAGGCCAAGTTAAGCACAGGTTGTATTTGGCAAACCAGCCAGTGCCAATGAACATTTCACGGGAGGAAAGTCGGTCGTGGGATGGTGTCTGGGCACCGGCACAGTTGGCCTGGGGTTTAACTTCCTGCTTTCTGGAACACATTCCTATGATTGACCCCGCAGAAGTCTGTCTGTTTTCTGCCTCTTGAGGCAGACCTGATCTTGGCTTCTGTGAAACTGTCACACTCGTTGTCTCCTGTCTACAGCTCCTCCTCTGTCTCCTCTGCATCCCCCCTCATTTAGCCATTACTGATTACTGATCGTCCTTCCTCCAGGCTACTCTCAGCTCTGTACCGTCCTCTGGGAAATCCAGGGTAATTGTACCCTACGCCACAGTGACTCAGCCCATACATCTAACTAATTGTACCCTACGCACCTCTGCTCCAGCCCTGCACATCCAACTGCTTGCCTGACAAATCCTCATGAATGTTTTTCGAAGCATCTAGAATTCATAGCCCAAACTCCCCCCAGATGACCTTGCCCAGTGTGGGGGCGCCCTTGAACGGTCCTTTCAGGGTGAATAACAACCAGTATCTGTTCTGTTAGGCATAAAACCTTGAGGCATCCTTAAGGCCTCCTCCTGCTCTCTCACTGAGTCTCTTGGCACTCCTCGTCACTCTAGGTCCTTGACACTGGTCACAGGTCCTCGTCTCCTTTCCCTTCTCCTCCACACCCGGGTGAAAGCTAAATTGTCTTGACGTCCAGCCACAGAGACCTGTAACGGGTCTTCGTGCTCTTGCTTGGACTCTCCTCTTATTCTGTCTCTACAGTGAGTGTCATAACGCATCTTTCCAAAGCCTGGGGCTGACCGTGCCCCATTGCCCAAGTGAAATCTCCACCGTGGTTTCCTGTGTTGATCCCTCCTCTTTTGCTCCTTTCACCCCACCGCTGGGAACGCTGTTTTGTGTGGCCAACCAGTGCAGAATGGATGCTGGAGGAGAGGGAGGTCACCTCTGGGCTTCTGGGAAAACCGGAAGACACATATGATCTTCAACCTTGTAACTTCATTAGATGTTTCTCTACAGCAACAGTTCTCCACCTGTGGGCTGAGACCCTTTGGGGGGGGTGTTGAATGACTCTTTCACAGGGATTTCCCAAGACTACCAGAAAACTCAAATATTTAGGACCTAATTCATAACAGCAGCAAAATTAGTTCTGAAGTAGCAACAAAAAAATTAGTTTTGGGAGCTGGAGAGATGGCTCAGCGGTTAAGAGCACTGACTGCTCTTCCAGAGGTCTTGAGTTCAGTTCCCAGCAACCACATGGTGGCTTACAACCATCTGTAATGGGGTTTTGGTGTCCTCTTCTGGTGTGTCTGAAGAGAGCAATGGTGGTGTACTCATATGCATAAAATACATAAATAAATGTTCTTTAAAAAAAATTAGTTTTATGGTTGTGTGTGTGGGGGGGTCACCACAACATGAAGAACTGGACTGTATTAAAGGGTCACAGCATGAGGAAAGTTGAGAACCATAGCGCTACAGAATGCAGACAGATCTCCTTAAAGGTGAGCTCGGTTTCCCGCTGAGCCAGTCCCATGAGGCTTTTATATACTTGGTCCAAGGACTGAATAGAACTTAGACGGAATACATTGAGAACTGAAGGATATTTCTACGCTAGGGATGTGGTGTAGCACGAGGCCCTGAGTTCAAGGGCTTGAACTCATCACTGCAAGGAAAGTAAGAGAATGCATTTCTACCTCTGTGGCTTTCCTATCTATAGAAAGAAATCTGACGGTGTGTCTGTTAACACATGCTCATGGGGTAAGCACAAGAGTGCACGCACACACACATGTGCATGCACGCGCGTGCACACACACACACACACACACACACACCCCTATTTCCCAGTGAAAATGACCAATACAAGAAAAGAGGATAAGCCTGGTAGTGATGGCACATGTCTTTAATCCCAGCACTTGGGAGGCAGAGGCAGGCAGATTTCTGAGTTCTACGCTAGTCTGGTCTACAGAGTGAGTTCCAGGACAGCCAGGGCTACACAGAGAAACCCTGTCTCGAGAAATAAAAGAAGAGAAGAGAAGAGAAGAGAAGAGAAGAGAAGAGAAGAGAAGAGAAGAGAAAAGAAAGAAAAAAGAAAAGTAAAGGAAAGAAAAGAAAAGAAAAGAAAAGGAAAGAAAAGAGAAGAAGCTGGGCGGTGGTGGCTCACGCCTTTAATCCCAGCACTTGGAAGGCAGAGGCAGGTGGATTTCTGAGTTCGAGGCCAGCCTGGTCTACAGAGTGAGTTCCAGGACAGCCAGGGCTTCAGAGAGAGGATAAAATAAATGTATCATTGCTTGCTCATCAACGAAATGAACTTCCATGAAAAGAGTCTTTCTATCTCCACAGGCTCCTAGAGACCCAAGTGACTCCTTCTCCCAAGCCCAGAGCAGCTACCCCATACTGTCATGGTGGTAAGTAGCTACTTACGAACTGCTCTTGGCTCACCCAGCTTACAGTGTTTGCCTTCACAAGGGCATGAAAGCTCTCTGTATCCACGAACACTTTCCATTGGCTATCATCTCGTGCGCTAGTCATATACAGTAGGGTGATCTCTGGACAGCCCTGCCAGGGGTTAACATGAGACGATCCCTCCTGCACACTCTGATGCCTGCTATGTTTAGCATGTTGTGTTTTGCAGGTGTGTTTTTTTTAACCCTTCACATCTATAAAATACCCACCTGTGTGTGCTGTACCCACTCTTCATTTCAGTATAGTAGACATGATATGAAATAGTCTGTGCTTTATTACAAAACACGTGGATAATATAAAGTTAGGAGCATGCTCATGGGGGGTCAGGCAAAGCTACTGTGCTCAGTGGGGTTGATATATTGAATACATTTTCCAAGCAGGATATATTCAGTCCATGGAGGGTTTATCTGTAGCTTATTTGTAATTGGCCTGTCATCTAAACACACTCCTAAACACTATAACACAACGTCGCATCTTGTGTTCTTTGGTGTTAGGTCCCTTGAACCGTGAAGATCCTCCCTTCTCCTTTTCTTTCTTTTGGCAATAAATGTGACCTGTAGCACTCCACTACTTTAAATATATATATTTGTTTCATGTGAATTGGTGCTTTGCCTGCGTGTATGTTTGTGTAAATGTATCAGATCTTGGAGTTACAGACAGTTATGAGCTGCCATATGAGTGCTGGAAATTGAATCTGCGCCCTCTGGAAGAGCAGTCTGTGCTCTTAATCACTGCACCACCTCTCCGGCTTCTATATTGTTTGCTTGGTTGTTCTTTTTCTTTTTCTTTTTTAATTTTGGGTTTTTTCAAGACAGGGTTTCTCTGTGTAGCCCTGGCTGTCCTGGAACTCACTCTGTAGACCAGGCTGGCCTCGAACTCAGAAATCTGCCTGCCTCTGCTTCCCAAGTGCTGAGATTAAAGGCGTGTGCTGCCACCGCTCTGCTGGTTTGGGTTTTCCAAGACAGGGTTTCTCTTTATAACTGCTCTGGCTGTCCTGAAACGCCATATTTTAGATCAGGCTGGCCTCAAACTCACAGAGATCTACCTGCCTCTGCCTCCTGAGTGCTGGGATTAAATGCTTGCACCACCATGCCCCAAGCACTACTTTTAAAACAATAAGTGGAAAAAAAATCACTTCCATACCCAGAAAGCTTTTCTTGATCTGATCACCCCAAACACCTGAGACTAACTGCCTCCCAACTTGGTTTTGCCAAGTGTTCAGTGACTCCCCCATCCCCTCCTCCTCCCCTTTCCCCTCCCCTCCTCCTCCCCTTCCCCCTCCCCTCCCTCCTCCCCTTCCCCCTCCCCTCCCTCCTCCCCTTCCCCTTCCTCTCCCTTCTTCCCTCCCCCCATCCCCTCGTCCTCCCCTTTCCCCTCCCCTCCCCCTTTCCTTTCCCCTCCCCTCCTCCTCCCCTTCCCCCTCCCCTCCCTCCTCCCCTTCCCCTTCCTCTCCCTCCTTCCCTTCCCCCTCCCCTCCTCCTCCCCTTCCCCCTCCTTTCCTCCTTTCCTTTCCCCTCCCCTCCTCCTTCCCTTCCCCCTCCCCTCCTCCTCCCTTTCCCCCTCCTTTCCTCCTTCCCTTCCCCCTCCCCTCCTCCTCCCCTTCCCCCTCCCTTTCTCCTTCCCTTCCCTCTCCCTTTCTCCTCCCCTTCCCCCTCCCCTCCTCCCCTTCCCCCTCCCCTTCTCCTTCCCTTCCCCCTCCCCTTCTCCTCCCCTTCCCCTTCCTCTCCCTCCTGCCCTTCCCCCTCCCCTCTCTCCTTCCATTCCATGCTCCTAGCAGGAGCACAGACTTTACAATGGCTGCTCCCTGCTTAAAATGCCTCCCAGGTACCCTCTTAGATATTGGAGCATTCTTCAGAGAGACCTCTCCATTCTCTGAGTGGCTCACTTCTAGAACCTTCCTAGGTCCCTAGGTGCTATAGAGGCTGTAGTTTCCTTCTTAAAGATGCTGTCATTAGCAGGATCCATGAAATAGGTGACGCCATTTTCTCCCCCCTATCTAGTTGGATGCCTAGCACATAGTAGGTGCTGCTTGTTGCCAGGGTGAGAGAGTCAGCACAACCCAGTCCCAGTGATACAACCAGGACTGAGGATCTGGATTCTGGAGTTCTGACTAGGCTGCCTCCCGCCCTACCCCCTCCAGCCCCTGCCCCAACGCCCCTCCCAGTCAAAAACCCCAGGAGTTGGACTGTGGGAAGATGCTCAGAGATAATGTTCTTTCCTGGAACAGTTGAGGCCCTGAGTTCAAGCGTCAAGTCTAGTATCATAAAAACAAGGACAAAACAACAAGAAGAAAAAAACAAAACAAAACAAAAGGGAAAAACCATGCTTGCAGGAGGCAGCCCGGAACAAGATGGCTGTAGGGTTTCCTGGGGCTAGCCAGTCCTGTCGGTCCACTGAAGCTGACCTAAGAGGACACCCATGTTCCCTGGCATCCTCCCAATCGAGCCTTGGTGGGAAGCAGCCCCTGGGTCGTCCCCAGCCCCCCAGGGCTGGTTATTTCTCTCCTTGGTGTTATTGGAGGCTTGAGAGGATCAGGATGAGGCAGGTGAGCTCTGAAGTGAGAGGCAAAGGCTCAGAGGGGAACTCCATGGAGCCTGGTCTGTGAGGCAGGCCTGACAAGGTGATGGGTGGATCCTCTCTTGGGATATTAGGCAGGCCGTGGAGCCGAATAACGCTGCGGGACACCTAGAGGAAGAGGAAATGCTTGTCTCTCTTCTCCTTTTTATTTCTTTTTTTTTTTTCCCTTTCTTCTCTCCATTTTTCTAGAGGGCTGGCCTTTTCTCTCTCTGTTCTTCTAGATCCCAGAGACCCGGGGCTTGTAGGCATTCTCAAGGTCTATCATCTTCCTGAAAAGGAGAGCGACATCCCTTTGCTAGAGATGCAGGGAAGGAGAGGGGAAGAGGAGAGGGTGGAGGCTATTGGGAGGGGAAGGTTCACAGGCCTAAATTCCTGGGCTCCGGCAGCTTCAGTCATCCCCTGAGGAAAGAAGGGGGGGGTGCACAACAGAATGATTTAGAGACCAAACTCTGTACATGAAGACACAAGAAAGGAGATTGAGAGAGAGAGAGAGAGAGAGAGAGAGAGAGAGAGAGAGAAGAGAAGAGGAGAGGAGAGACCAGTGGAGACAGAGCACTCTGCTTTTGCCTGCAGCGGTTCTGATGTTATCTGTCTCCAGCTGCCTCTCCCCCCCCTCCACAGCCCCCACCTCTGCCCCTCCTTCCTCTTCAACCCCACAGCCAGACACCCAAGTCTCTCCCCTGCAGGGTCTTTGTACCAGAGTCTAGCAGTGGAATTTACAGGTTCACAGGGCTGGGGTGGAGTAATGGAGGAAGGGGCGGAGGCTCCCAGTGCCCAGTACAGTCTCAACTCACCGCTTAACTTTTTTCTGTTTCTCTATATATGGACATATATGCAGAGGCCGTGTGTGTGTGTGTGTGTGTGTGTGTGTGATTGTGTGTACATGGGTGTGGTCGTCATGAGGGTTGGCATGAATTTCACCCCCAGCAAGGCCACCATCTCTCCCTATCTGTACCTGCTCATGAAAATTAACTAGCATTGCGGAAGCAGGGGGTTGCGGAGTGAAGGGTGGTGGGGTTGTCCATTTGTCTGTGTGCATCTGATGGTATGTCTGAGTGTGCATGTGTGCATACATATCTGTAGCTGTGGGGGATACACAGCTCTGCTCTACTGGGGAAAAAATCTGCTAAAGTAAAAGTAGTGACTAGAAATTTCTAGAACCTCCAAACTTGGGTCTCTGAAGGTTTGAGGGGACAAAAAAAAAAAAAAAAAAAAGACAAAGGTGTCCAATCTGTCTCTGTTTAGATAACACCCAAATGGGGAGCACCTACGGGGAGCACCTGTGGGCAGAGGTAAGGCAGGGTAATCCCGGAGCCCTGGTTTCCCCAGATGACAAAGTTCTGGAACAGGGGCTCCAGAAGGTCTGCCGGGGCCTTTCTTTCTTGTTCTGATGCTTCTACAAGCAGTATTTATCAAGTGATTTTGGAGTGGGACTTTGGGGAGGAAGGATGGATGAAGGTTAGGAGAATCCAGGGATGGCTAAAGATTCTACAAGATCTGGCTGGAGCGCGCTGCAGGAGAGGTGGGGCCAACTGTGTGTGTTTAGAGGAAAGGTGGGGGTGGGGGCAGCAAGGCCGCCTGCGGGGGAGCAGGCTTCTTGGCAACCGCCCCAGTTTCCTGAGCTGATCCCCGCTCCCTGCCACTGCTCCCAATTCTGTTGTTTCAATAACATCATTTTTATCCACCCCACAGAGAGACAGTGTCGGGGGGCGGGGGGGGGAGAAGCGAGGGGCAGGGATAGGACACGGGGGCGGCACGGGGTGGGGACGGGAGAACCAAGAAAGCCTGGGGTCTGGAATCAGCAAAGAGTAGATTTGGGGCGCTCCCTTCTCAGGGCTATCCCAGAGCCCAGGTCCCCTGATGACAAAGACAAATACATTAAAATTCTTGCCTCAGAGAAGAATGCAGGACAGGGAGAGCATTTCATAATCTGCAATAACAGTAGCAGGATGGGTATGGGGCTGGGAACCGAGGCACCGGATCCCAGGGAGCTGGTCACTGGCCCACCTGCGGCCTCCGGGGACGCTCATAGCTCAGAGGCTGCCAAGTTGGCACCAACCCTAGCCTCAGTATTCACTCAGCCTGGTATATCGTTGAATGAGCTATGTCCACGGGTGTGGTGGTGTCCACAGTGCTTGGCGCTGATACAAACGGCTGTGTACAATATTGCTAGGTGCTGGAGCAGTGCAGTGCAGTGCACTAGACTCGGAGAAGCGTGGGTTGGTCCAGTGTCTGGCTGAGCGCTGTCTCCTCTCTCTGCTCCTTTCCTTCCCCAGAGTGCCCCGCACTCTGAAAAATCTCCTAGTCCAGGACAAGGACTACACTGGTACACCTTTGACAGCCAGAACCCACAATCAGTGTCCCAGAAACCCCAAGGCCTTATTTTTTGGTGTCTAGACTCTGACTGATTTTTCCATCTCTTTTCCCTGCCATTCATCTTCTTTCCCCAGGTCTCCCCCCCCCCCGCCCCCGCCGCGCCACCTCCTGAGGTCGCATCTGTGGTCTTCTCATGCCTTCTTTTTGGCCCCCAGTCTCATCTTTGCCCATTTGCCTCGCTCTCTGGACTCTGGACCGTTTCTCTTCGCTCGCCAGCGGTGTTTGTCTATCTTGGCACCGGCTCCGTTTCCACTTCTAAATTCCTCCCCACCCCAAACGACAAGGAACTTTCCCCTCTGGTGTGAAATTTCGGCCACGTGGGCTTAAGGTCCCCTGTTTAAGGTTGATGGGCCCTCTAGATAGCGGTGGCGGGGAAATTGGCCCCGGCTTCGGAATGTCCGCACCACCTGTCCCTCTGCACTCCTGGGGCACGTCGGGGGGCCTCTGCCCCAGGCCAGAGCCGCAGAGGCTGCCGCCCGCTGCCAGCCGCTTGGCTTGATGAATGGAGCCGTCCCTCCTCCCCACGAGGCCTTTGATCTCCCCCCGTGGGGAGGGGGTCAGGGGCATCAAAGACATTTTTGTGGCATTAGAGAATCAGATAAACGCCATCTCACCTGCAGCTGGCTCTCCCACCCTTTCTGCCCTGGCCAAGTTGGGGTGGGGGGAGGAACTTGAGGCTCCAGGGACCCGCGGACAAGCGAGACCCGGCCACAGCCAGCGCTGACCCCTCTTCTCTTGGAAGTCAGCAACCTCGGCCCTCCGCCACGTTATGAGTAGCGAACGCTGGAGTGCAGGCCCTGGAGAGGTTCCACTTGCTGTCTTATCTCCCCCACACTGTCCGCCCCCAACACCGGCTGGCCGCGGCCGCAAGGCTAGGGAGCGAGAACCCAGGCCTCGAGCTCGTTCCCTTGCTGGGACAGAGGCTGAAGAAGGGGCAAAAGCACGGGAGTTGGCTATCCACAAGAAAGTAACGCCTCCTAAGTTCGTTGGGCTGGCGATCGAGTTGGACAGCCTTCTACGGAGCATCCTGCGCCCCCGGCCGACGACTTCCTCCCTGGCCCCCATCTGTATATCCCTACGTACTGTTCCCTCCCCCCCAAACTCCCTCATTCCTGGGAAGTTTTCTCTCTTTACAGTCAACAAACCTGTCAAACGTCTCCCAGCCAGTCCCCCTTCCCCAGTTCCTCTTCCTCCCTCCTCCCCCCCCTTACCCTTCTCTACTATTCATCCCGCCTCTCCATGCCCCAGGTCTAAGGACAGCAGGGGACAACCCGGCAGAGGCTAGGAGAGGGGCAGGCGGGCGGGACCCGCACCCAGGAGCGCGCGGGCCCCGCCCCAGCACCCGGCTCCCGCCCTCTGCTGCGCTCTGCGCCCGCCGCCCCGGGGCGCACGGCTCCCTCCCAAGAGTCCCGCCGCCTGACTGTCGCAACTGCCACCCCCGTGGCCCCCCTGTCCCCCTCCCCCGCCCACGCTCCGGCCCCGCTCCCCTCCCACCCCCGCCCCCGGCTCTGATTTCTTCTCTCCAGCGAGCTCCGCAGGAGACACAGGCGCTGGCTGCTGGGTCCGCTCTCCGCCTCCGCCGCGCCCTCCTCGCCCGGGATGGGCCCCCCCGCCGTGGCCGCCGCTGCTGCCGGAGCCCTAGTCTCCCGGCCGCCGCCTCGGTCGCCGCGTTTGTCCTGAAGCCCGGTGCCCGCGCGCCCCGGTCCACCCCGCAACTTCACTCCCCACCCCGCCCCACACCCCTGCCCGCGCCAGACTGTGGTAGAGCTCTCAGGATGCTGCCGCCGGTGCCCTCCCGCCTGGGACTGCTGCTGCTGCTGCTCTTGTGCCCCGCGCACGTCGGTGGACTGTGGTGGTGAGTGCTGAGTGGGACTGTCTCCCGCGCAGCTCCAAACACCAGAGGGTGGGGACCCAGAGCCAGTCTTGGGACTCAGCACGGTGATCCTGCTGTCTTTACGCTCCACCCGCTCCAGGATCCCAGCTACCGGGTGCTTGCTCCGGGACCCTCGCAGACCGTCCTTTTGGGTCTCTGCTCGAGCACTTCTGAAGTGCCACTTTGACATTGGGTACCCCTGGATACTCTTTTGTGTTTTCTTCCCGTGTAGTCTTCCCCCAAAGAAATGTGTCCAATTCGCATCACCAAGGAGTTGCTGGCAGATGGGTAGGGAAGAGCTGTTGGACATCATGAGATTCATAGTGAGAGATTGGGTGAGGACGGGGGGGGTGGTGTGGGAAGAGTTGGGAGTGGGGGGAAGAGCGAGAAGGGCCCTGGAGCTAGATTTGGGGAAGAGACAGGAACAAGGTGGAAAGCACCTCATCCTTGCTCCTTCAGCATCTGCAATAGTACAGGAAAGGGGAATGCAAACGGGGAAACTGAGTCAGGACTCTGACTTCACTGCTTTCCCCCTAGCGAATAAGAAAGACTGGGGGCAGATCTCGGAGGCTCTCCCTTCCAGAAGTGGGAAGTAAGGATTTTATTTTAAATGTGTAGCGGAGGAGGTGTAGGAACTCTTGAGAGCGACCTGGTGAAGCCGGTAGGAGCCTGGCCAGCAGAGGGATGGGGTAAATGCTCAGACCCGAACTCTGAGATTGGATTTAGTCAGAGCAGACACCTAGACTTCGAGGGTTTCCAAAGCTTTGAGCCTTGAGGGGTAGGGCAGGGGAGGGCAAGCGGGGGGGGGCGGGGGAGCACAGGGACAACTCAGATCCAAATCCTCAAGACTTTCTTCCTCTTAGTTTTTTAGAGCCACAAACACCCGCCTGGAATAGTTCAGTGTTCAGCGAGGAGGAGGAGGAGGGATTTGGGCAAGAGTGTTGATAGATTAGCCAACCCTAAGAAAGCAAGGATTTCTATATTTGCATGTCGCCCCGCCATTGGCTGGATTTCTACCCTCTCAGCTTTCTCACCCGCCTTCGCGGCTTTGGACCCAGGGGTGGGGCAGGCCCATCCCTCTCTTCAACTGAGATGGAGTAGTATGCCCACACAGGAAGCTGCTGGCCGCTATCCTTCTGCGGCGCGGGAAAGACATCGTCGTGGGTGTCAGTGAGAGGGCTAATACAAGCCCCAGGTTCGGGTTAGGAGACATGCGCCTTGAGGTCTTGGTTTAGCTGTAATGCAGTATTTAGCAGTTTTGACAGACGCATCTAATCCCAGCTTTAAAGCTGTGGTCTTAGGTGAATCATTTTCCCACCTTGCCTTACAAACTCTCAGTTTTTAAAGAACAACTTTCCTAATTTTCCTATGCGGCAGGCTTGCCGGGAGGGCTGTGTGGGAAGATCTATAAAATGATCTGACATTAGGAGCCCTCTTCCCGATCCAGCTTCTCATCTCCCAGGTCTCCTCCTCGGGATGAGAAGTGGGGTTACTTTAAGTTCAAAATAAAAAAAAAGTAAAGTAATGCTTGTCCATCTCCCACTTACACACCTTTCCTAATTGTGCCCTTTTTCAATATGCAGGACGGCACTGCTCTTTCCGTCCTGTTCTTCCTTCCCCATTGGTCTAAATTGTTCTTGCAATTAAAATACCACTTCCTCCACGAGGCTGTCCTTCTCACCTCCCACTACTGCCCTCTAGCTCCCATCATGCTCTGAGCATTGGACAACTCTGCAGTCACTGCATTTTTACTGACTATGGTCCTCTCTGGAATGTTTTTACTCCGTTCCTGGAAGGGAAAAGCCTTTGTCTGAAGAGTCTCCGAAGCCCGGGACAGTGTAGGTGCTGGACGCAGGTTTATGGAGTGTTGCTTTCTGGGCTTGCATCTGTGAGGGACCCTTTGTTCAGGAGGGGCTGCTGGGTGGGAGCCAAGCCAATGGGGAGAGGGGCCTGGGCCCTCTGGAGACTGACCCTGAGGCTTCGAATCCGGGAGTGGGGGAGGAGGTGAGGAGGGCAGGTGTAGGAGAACACAGGGGCCTTCATAGCCACAGCTGCAGTGAAGAGTGAGAGACCAGGGTGATAAGGTGGCCAGCGAATGCTCCTCTCGGATGTGTCTCGGAGAGAACCTGCTCCTCCCACCTGCCTCGGCCCCTCTCTGTCTATTTCTGACACTTAATTCCTTTGGTCTGAGCCCAGGCTGACTTTTTTGCCTCTCTGTTTGTGCTTCTGCCCTAACATAGGCTTCCCAGCTCGGGCTAGTGTGTAGATCTTGTTGGATGTTTAGCTTGAGGACATTTTCTACCCTACCTCCTCCCCATCAGAGCTGGGATCTTCAGGACTGGTGTCTAGGCCCTGATTTGCTGCCCCCCCCCTTTCCCCTTCCTTCTCAGAGGATGATGGCTAGGCTAGAAACTCCATGGGTGGCCCAGCAAAGTAGTGTGTGACCAATAGCAGCCACATCGACAATCTAATCATGGTCAGGATAGGGGGTAAGAGGACTCCAGGGTCTCTGAGTGACTTGGCTGTCCAGGTTACTAAAAGAGGGTCCTGTGTAGTGACCCAGACTTGGGGACCAGGCTGCTAATTTCCAAAGAAGTTTTTCCTTCACCTTTCTTTTCCGCCCCACCTCCTCCTCCCAGTGCGATGCAAGATTTCTATTTTTAATTTTTCTTGTTTAGTTTTGAGACAGGGTCTTGCTATGTAGCAAATACACGCCTTCTAAACTCTGCCGCCGGCCTCTGTGTATTTCTCCAATGTAACCGTATCTTTGTGGATCACAGAATCCCAGATTCCAGGACACTGGCCAGGCCCTCTGGAGGTCATCTTGTTCAGCCCCTGTCTCCAGGCTGTCCAACCTATGCAAGAACCCTGCCCAGAGAATGAAGGCAGGGGAGAGACTCTGGCTCCCAGGTCACCAGACCCCCCCTCCTCCTCTGCTCCCTGCGCCCTTCCCCACAATGTTTGGTTCATCTTTATTTATACCTTCAGTCCGTGGATGTAGAAAATAGCACACTCTCCTAGAAAAGCTGAACGGATCATCTTCCGTCTTCTCTCTTCCTCTTTCCTCTCACTGTTTCATATTTTCTGTGAAAGAAACTAAACTTATCTGCCACCCGCCCCCTCCCCTCCCCCCACACCCCTGTCCACTAGGAAGAAGCGGCCCAATCTGCCCCTAGCCGTTCTACTTCATCCCCCACCTTGTGGAAAAGAAGGCAAAGCTAAAGGTTAAGGACAGCCTCACGGCTGACCCCACAGGGAGACAGGGAAAGGACCAGACCTCCTTCTGACACTCAGGTTTTCTTGTAGCCCTCTGCCGTACCTTTGTGTGCCCTTGCTGGTCCTGGTCATGAGGTCATCCTGTCTTGATCTGGGGCCCCTGACCCTTCCTGGTCAACGCTGATGCTGGCTCTCTTCGAACTCCAGAGTAGGGTGGCTTGGGGGTGGGGTAGCTATCCAATCCCTTCCCCGGGCCTCAGCCTTGGCAGCTTCCCCTTCAGAGACACAATGAGGCTGTGAGCAGTAAAGGGCAGGGGCAAAAGGAGGCTGGCTTGATCCCGGCCGGAGCATGCCCTGGGCCCACCAGAGTCCTGGCACTGTGACATTTCCTGGGGGGGTGAGGCTCCCTCCTGCCCCATTCTCATCTGAAGCCAGGAATTGGTGGCTGGAGGTCAGAGGGAGGCCCCATCACCAGGGCCCTGCAAGGGGGATTCCAGAATGTGTACTTTGATGGGGAAGTGCAGCTGTGAGGGAATGGGGCAGGGCCGCAGCCAGCCCTGGCCAGCCTGCAGGAGGCCTCGGGGAACCGGATTCCAGGTTCTCTGCAGACTGGTTAGAGCGCCCCCTAGCTCAGTATTTCTTTCCTGGTCCGCTGTGAGCTGTGGCCAGGCGGGAGGCATCTTTGGCTGGTTCTACCAGCTCTGAGCCCTCGGTTTAATCTAGAATTTGATCTAGAAAGGACTGAGACATAACCTAGTCTGTTATGGTCACTGGTAAGTGTAGACGGTCCAGGGACAGGAGGGGACTTGCCCGGTGCTAAGTCTGCGTGTTGGGAGTCTGCAGGCTGTGGGTCCTGCTTCCTTTTCGGTGTGCAGTGAGGGTGGGGGCTCCGGATGAGGGCCAGGGCCTGCACAGGTCCCGTTGCTCTCCGTCCCACCCTCAGACGGGTGCTCTCCATTCTCCATGCAAGAGTAGAAGGTATGACAACTGCCCACCAGGTGTCCAGAGGACAGCATTGTCCCCAGAGCTTTGGCCAGTAGGAAGCCCTTTTGCCCAGTGAAGTCTGTCTGGGAAGAGAAAAGCCCCGCCTCTTGAAAGAAGAAGAAGAAGAAAAAAAAAAAAAGCAATGGAGACAGAGTGAGAGGGAAGACCCAAGGAACCAACCTTTTTCTGTGTGGGGAATGGGGGGCCACAGGTGGGCAGTGGTGAGGCAGGGGTTAATGGAGCTGGGGCATCACTGGCTTTGATGTGGTGGTTTGGGACAGGGGTAGGGACTGGGGGAGGGGAGCAGTAATTACCGAGTTAGGAGTTAGACAGAGCAGGACAGGACAGGCGGGCGGGCACAGGCCCGGCAGCCTCAGCAGCCGTCAGGCAACATTTTTCTGCCCCCTTCCCACCATCCACCTCCCCCACCCCCACACACCCCCACCCACAGCCCCAGGGCTCAGAGCTCCCTCTGCTGGCTCCCAGGAGGTGGGGTCAATTGAAGTATCTTTGGAGGGTAAGGAGCTGGGGCAGGGCTAGAGAGGCAGGCATGCTTGCTGAGAGACTTTCCCGGGAGGTGGAAGAAGCACTCTAGTGGTGTGCAGTCCCTTTGGCCTCAGAGAGCCAGTTGGACAAGGGGAAGGTCCTAGAGCATGCTCTGGTCCCTCTGTAGGCTGAATTGAGAAGGAGGCCTAGACCCAGACTGGACAGGAAAGGCAAGCGTGTTGTAGAAAGAACATACCACCTACATCCTTACTATTTGCCTTGCATGAGCAGGCCTGAGAATACAAGCACTTGCTAGGATCCACTTTCTGCACAGGCCATTGTACACGGAGGGAGGGTACTATGATCTCCCTCTTCCTGTTGAGGAACTGGAGTTTAACTTTTATCATCCATCCAACAAATATTAAGTGTGTTTCCCATGCCAGGGCCTCACTCCATATCACACAAGCAAATGACGGACCCCAGATCCATCCCAAGCCTGCCTCCCTAAAACCCTGAGTGTGTTCCACCGATGAGGACATGATGCCCATTTGTGAGATCTCTGCCTTTAATGAGACTTCTACCTAATAGAGGAGACAAGACGAGTAGTCACGGTGGCAGGTCACACTCAAGTGGGTGACAGCTGGAGGACATCGCTAGGGCCGGGCCTGGTGCTCCCGAGGACAAGGGAGGACAGGTGGAGAGACGCTGGCTAAGAATGTCTTGATGACTCGCAGTTGCAGAGGAAGTGGCCTTGGGTCTAGAAATGTAGAGGTGTGGCCTTGGATGGAGTCAGAGGCCTGAAGCAGGGGTGTGCTGTGTGGAACACACCGTGATAGGCCACTTGGGGTCTTCCCATGACTCAGGCAGCCTTTTCCCTCCAGCTCTGCTTTGGGCGTTATCATTCGATTTGAACGGCACTGGAGATTGAGCCCACACACAGCCTCCGGCCAGCATCCATAACTAACTGAACTTTTGTATTTGGAGATAGGGTCTTCCTGAGTGTCTCAGACAGCCGCTGAGTTTGCAGTTCTCCTACCTCACCTCAGCTGCTTGAGTGGCTGCAGTTACAGATGTGTGCCAGCCGCCGACTCAGCTCCTGTTGGCGGACGTTTGCCGTTGAGCCGCAGTCATACCTGGTAGACCTGGCTGGCCTAACACTTGCTATATAGACCACAACCCGCTTCTGCCATCCCAGGGTTGGGATGAAAGCTGCATGCAGCTGTGCCGGGCTCTATTTAGATTTTAGACGTACCCGACTTGCTCTGCCGTGAAGACCGTCTGTCTCCAGCCAGTGCTCATCTGTGAGACCCGGCCCTGAGGTGGCTCTGGTGAACGAGCTTGTCTCTGCCTTTTTCTTCTGCTCTCCGAATCCAAAGGTAGAAGAATAACCTGAGCCAGAATCTTGGTGTCTCTGGGGCTCAGGTCTATACATATTGCCAGTAGGAACTGTCTGGCCTCTGATGCTATCTTAATGGCCCATTGACCCATCAACCGTAGTCCTTGAGAGAAAATTCTCAGTGCAAGCCAGTACAGTTAGAAGGGCCTGATAGGCTGGTCCTTTCCTGCCTGTATACTGAGTTTTTTTAGGGCTAGCCATGGTTTTCTGGGCCCAGAGGTGCAATATGATTATACCCCACGGCTCACATAGTACATCTGTTCCCGAACATCACATAGTCCAGGCTTTAAAAATACAAATGATACAAATTGACCTAAAAGTGTTTGTCTTCTCTAGACTGACCCCAGGTCAACACTAATCCAGACCTCCCCAAAGCAACGCTCACTATATAAGGAAACAAAAGGGCAGGAAGCAACGTGAAAGAGAGGGCATGGGAGAGGAGGGCATGGGAGAGGAGGGCAGGGGAGAGGAGAACAGGGGAGAGGAGAGCAGGGGAGAGGAGGGCAGGGGAGAGGAGGGCAGGGGAGAGGAGGGCAGGGGAGGGGAGGGCAGGGGAGAGGAGGGCAGGGGAGAGGAGGGCAGGGGAGGGGAGGGCAGGGGAGAGGAGAACAGGAGAGAGGAGGGCAGGGGAGAGGAGGGCAGGGGAGAGAACAGGAGAGAGGAGGGCAGGGGAGAGGGGGGCAGGGGAGAGGAGGGCAGTGGAGAGGAGGGCAGTGGAGAGGAGGGCATGGGAGAGGAGAGCAGGGGAGAGGAGGGCAGGGGAGGGGAGGGCATGGGAGAGGAGGACAGGGGAGGGCAGGGCAGGTGAGAGGAGGGCAGGGGAGGGGAGAGCAGGGGAGAGGAGGGCAGGGGAGGGGAGGGCAGTGGAGAGGAGGGCAGGGGAGGGCGGGGCAGGGGAGAGGAGGGCAGGGGAGGGGAGGGCAGGGGAAAGGAGGGCAGTGGAGAGGAGGGCAAGGGAGGGCAGGGTAGGGGAGAGGAGGGCATGGGAGAAGAGGGCAGGGGAGAGGAGGGCAGGGGAGGGGAGGGCAGGGGAGCTATTCTAGAAGTGAAGTCAGATCTTACCACCTGGAGGGGAACACATCTTACATCCACTCACCTCTTGTTTTCTGAAGCCCAGAGAGGAAACTGACTGGTTTGGAATGGCTCAGCCCACCCAGAACTAACAAAAACCAGGGTCAGAGGTAGGGCTGGGTGGTTTGCTCCAAGCCCCTGTCCTGTCTTTTCTGGGGTTTTATTTTCTATGTATTTAAGACTGGAGTGAGGACAGGGGGGCAGGGACAGAGCTGGTCCCTTGGGATTCTAGTGTTATCTCTGCCCATCCCATCCTCCTCCTGACCAGCTGGTAAACAGGACTATTTCCCAGGAAGTCAGCCAGCCCCTTAACCCCACCTCCTGGGGGCCCTGCCCTGCACATCGCCACGATTCCTTTCCTATCTCTAACCCCTAGGAAGTAGCCAAGGTCAAGAGGGTTTAGCAGTTCTCCCTGGCTTGCCCCAAACTCTTTCCTGCTTCGCTAGGGGAGGGGGTGGGGCGGGGCAGAGTGACCTTGGGAGAAGATAAGTCCAGTCAACCTTGGGAAAGGAGGGAGTGTGCAGAGGGCGGGGCGGAATGGGGGTGGGGCTGAGGAACTTGGAGATGGGGAAGGCGAAATTTCAGAAACCCACATGGTCTGGAGGACTTAAAGCTTGTAGACTGCAGAGAGGCCTGCTTGGCTCCTCTCATCTCGGGGAGAACAAAGGTCTGAGGAGTCAGGAAACGGTACCAGGTCCATGGGACCGGGACTCAAGGGGAGGCCTTGTGACTCATTCATTCAGAAACATGTTAACTAATCACCGCTGTTACATATCTGTGTTCATCTATCATGTAGAATTCATGACATGCAAAATTTCAGAATAAACATTGCATGGATATGAGTTAGGTGCCCAGAAAGTTTCCAGGGAAGATGAAGGAGGAGGAGGAAGAGGAGGGGAGGACTGTTCCAACCATGAGCTCGACATAATCTACCTACTCCGGAACTAGCATGCTGGAAGCCACTCAGACCCAAATCCTTTTTAAGTGAGGTGGCTGAGTGGACAGATTTATTAATGAAGACGTATGCAGAAGGATAAGTCTGAATTGTTTCTGCAGTGCAGTTTTCAGCCTAGACTCTAGAAAGGGGGGACACTATGGAGAACGGGAAAGAGCCAGTGTTTCTCTCAGTTGGGAGCGGGACAGACAGGGAGGTGGATGAACGGGAGAGACGATCAGTTCCGAGGCCACTGGGCCATTGGCCAGTTTGGACCGTCCTGGCCTTCGCTCGCTGCTCATCACCCCATCCATTCCATCCCTGGGGCTAAGAGAGGGTTAGGGCTAGCGTTGGGCGGGCCCCCAGCTCCATACAAGGGAACCTCTGCTGTACAGTTCTGCTGAGAAGGGATGCTTGAGCCCTGAACTATTTAAGTGGGGATAACAGCAACTTAACCCCCCCATCCTGTGTGTGTGTGTGTGTGTGTGTGTGTGTGTGAGAGAGAGAGAGAGAGAGAGAGAGAGAGAGAAAGAGAGAGAGAAAAAAAAATATGAGGCTTCCATATCTTTCTGCAAATACCTCCCTGAACACACCATCTTCAGTGTCGAGAGTTTTACCTTAAGACCTAAATTCCTCTTGCTGCTATTTAAGACCCATCGCATCTCAGGACATGCCTGGGCAGCCTGGGCTTGTGGAGTAATGGGGACAGTGGGGCGGATATGCGAGGAAGCAAAACTGAAAACTAGGCCATCCTGACCTTTCACACTCCTTTGACAACGTTTCCCTCTACATAATCTACCCCGCCGCCGCCTCCCGCGTGCCTCCCCTGCCGCCTCCCGCGTGTCTGCCTGCCGTTCTCTGCTCTCAGCAGAAGGGCTTTGAATGGTCTCTGGTCTCCCTACCTCGGCCCACACGTCCCTTCAAGCCTGACCTCTCTCAGCTGTGCTCACAGAGGAGCCGTCTGATTCAGGTGGTTCCCCCAGGTGTGAATTCCTGGCTGACAACCTACGGAGACCCGGCGGCAGCTCAGCTCCCTCCTCCGGTGGAATGAGAGCGGGCTGGGTGGAGAGAGGCTGCTGACAGCGAGCAAGAGCTTTCCCTCGGGTCTTCACTCACCAAACCAAACATCGCCCCCCCTTTCCATCCCCCATTTGGTTATGTCACCCCAGCACACAGGGCTTGGCTGGGTGCCATCTCCTCTCTCGCTGGGAAAGCCAGCTACCCTGGAGCAAGAGAAGGGTCAGCACCACCTATATTTGCCAACAACTCGGAGGAGCTGAGTTCCCGGCTCCTTCTTCCAGCTGTCTAGTTCAGGGAAACAGGGGCAGCGGGAGAGAAGAGCCCACCTCGGCTGGCCGTCTAGGGTCTAGGCTATCCGTTCTCAGCTTACAGAAATGGTTGAACTAAGAGGGGGTGTGGCTTTTTTGAGGGACTGTGCTGCCTAGACATTCTAAAACCTCCCGGCTGTTTTGCCCTTTAGATGGCTACTGCTTTGTACTGTGGCAGTCCAGGCTGCCGCCCACCAAGGTCGAATCCTTCCTTGATACTCCCCGTTCTCCTTAGAATTTTGAAATGTGCTTTATGAAATGTGCTTTTTTTTTTTTTTTTAACATTTACAGCTTTCTTGATCTTTCTTCTGCTAATTTCTTCCTTGTCTCCCTTTCTGGCTGGGCGTGTAGAATTTTAACCTTGGCCTCCCTCGTTCCAGCTGCCTTCGCCTTGAGTGAAGTTCCGATGAGGGCTTATCAATTAAGAGGTGCACAGAAGGCCAGAAGGATGTGTGCTCAGCGGTTAAGAGCACTGGCTGCTCTTCCGAAGGTCCTGAGTTCAAATCCCAGCAACCACATGGCGGCTCACAACCATCCGCAATGAGATCTGACGCCCTCTTCTGGGGTGTCTAAGGACAGCTACAGCGTACTTACATATAATAAATAAATCTTTTTTAAAAAATGTACACAGAAGGATAAGACTGGATTCTTGTCGTTATGCAATTTTCAGTCTAGACCTTAGTAAAGAGGGGACACATGAAATGGAAAGAGAACCAGAGGGGGCACCAGTCTCCACTGGGAATAGAGAGAGACTCCTGTAGCACCCAGCAGTCTCAGTAGGGAGTAGAGAGAGACTCCTGCAGCACCGGGCCGTGGGCTGAGTGGAGCTGGCTGCCTCTTCTTCACCCCACCCCGACCCTACGTCTTTTGTGTTTTGGGAGGTACACTTCTGACCTGAAGTTCTGCTCCCCAGGGCCGTGGGCAGCCCCCTGGTCATGGATCCTATCAGCATCTGCAGGAAGGCCAGGCGGCTGGCTGGAAGGCAGGCTGAGCTGTGCCAGGCGGAACCGGAAGTAGTGGCAGAGCTTGCCCGAGGCGCAAGACTGGGGGTTCGAGAATGTCAGTTCCAGTTCCGTTTCCGACGCTGGAACTGCTCCAGTCACAGCAAGGCCTTTGGGCGCGTCCTGCAGCAGGGTTAGTGTGGGAGAGGGCCCAGAGGGAGGGACTTTCTCCTTGCTAGGGGGGCAGTTTTGGGGGAGGCTGTTTGAACTTCATCTCCCGATTTACGCCTAGGCACCCTACCCACCTTGCCCCTCCACATCTGCCTGGAGCCTGCCTCCCAGATGGTCCAGGACAGACCTGGGGCGGGGGGTGGGGGGGGTGTCCCAGTTCCCACCTATGGTACTGGGCACTCACTGGCTTCCGCTCTCTTCTCCCTCCGCAGACATTCGAGAGACAGCTTTCGTGTTTGCAATCACCGCCGCCGGTGCCAGCCACGCGGTTACTCAGGCCTGTTCCATGGGAGAGCTCCTCCAGTGTGGTTGTCAGGCACCCCGCGGGCGGGCACCGCCTAGGCCCTCCGGCCTTCTGGGCACTCCTGGACCTCCAGGGCCAACAGGCTCTCCAGATGCCAGCGCAGCCTGGGAGTGGGGAGGCTGTGGAGACGATGTGGACTTCGGGGACGAGAAGTCCAGAGTCTTTATGGACGCGCAGCACAAGCGGGGTCGTGGAGATATCCGTGCACTGGTGCAGCAGCACAACAACGAGGCGGGCAGACTGGTGCGTATGGGCAGAGGGAGCAGGAGTGTGGAAGTGTGGGTGTGCAAGAGAGTGTGAGTGGGGCGGCACACTTGTTGGCAGCACAGGTAAAGGTGTGAATGTAGGGGTGTCTCGATGGGTGTGGGGGCGCGCAAGAGGGAGCAACTTGGGAAGGCTGGGACTGGGACGGGCACACCGACCGACATGCATGTGGCATGTGAGATATACATGTAGCAGTGGGAGACTGGGGGGGGGGTCCTGACCTGGGGCTGAGAGGAACAGTGAGCAGAGTGGGCAAAAGACACTTCTAGAATGGTACTGAGGGCCAATAGAGACCCAAGGTGGGGCGGACATCCCTTTGATACGAGTGGGGTAACTCTTGGGGCTGGTAGAGGGGTGGATGTCAGAGCTGGAGCGGTGCACGCAGACAGGGGCTGGGGACGGAATTTAGAACAGATGCGATGGAGGTCTGGAGTCCGGTGGTCGCGGTACTAGAGAAAGTAGAGGTTTGAGCGGGCTCCAGGAGAACCGACTTGGAAAGGACCTGAAGGACCAGGAGTCCAGGGGGGAATTCAGTACCAGCAAGGACAGCCCAGGTCCAGCCTCAGTCCAGCAAGCAGACTATAGAATTGGGTTCTCCTTAATGCAGTCAAATGGACCCCCCTACGTCCCACGGCTCAGTTCTAGGGTCGTTCAGGAACAGCCCTCCACGCGTGCTGTGTCCCTTAGGGTTCAGCCTGAGGCGTCAGGGCAGACCGGGAGGAGGGGGCCCGGGAGAGGAATGTCCGGACAGGCCCACATACCTGTAGAGAGGATTGGGGAGGGGTGACAGAGACAGACGCCCCGGGCGGCTGGCTGTGTCTGCTCAGCTCTGCCTGGGGCCGCCAGGGGCTGGAATGAGGAGGCCGGGTTGGCAGGAGGGTTAGGCCGCGACAGCTGCCACTTCTCCGCACTCCGGGGAGAATGGAGAATCTCACCACTGTGTCCATTCTCTTCCCTCCCGCTCCCCGGCTTCGGACCCTGGACCCTCTGCTCTCTACTGCTCCCACTTCCCTCTTACTCTTCCATCTTTACCATTCTTCCTCCTTTCTGAGGATTTCCTTAATTTCCTCTTTCTAAATTTGTGCTTGCCTGTCCTTTCCTCCCTCCCTCCCTCCCTCTCTTCCTCTCTCCCTCTCTTCCTCCCTCCCTCCCTTCCTCCTTCCCTCTCTTCTTCCTCCTCCTCTGCCTCCCTCCCTGCTTCCGTCCCTCCCTCCCTTCTGCCCTTCCTTCCTTCTCTCCTTCCTTCTTTGCTTGCTCGACATCTTCCCCACCCCCACCCCACCCCCGCTCCTTTTGCTTTCTGTGGGTTCCCCGCCGCTCTCCGCCCCGCCCATCTCCCCCTCCCCTCTGCTCCCGCAGGCGGTGCGGAGCCACACGCGCACCGAGTGTAAGTGCCACGGGCTCTCGGGTTCCTGCGCTCTGCGCACCTGCTGGCAGAAGCTGCCTCCGTTCCGCGAGGTGGGCGCACGGCTGCTGGAGCGCTTCCACGGCGCCTCGCGCGTCATGGGCACCAACGACGGCAAAGCTCTGTTGCCTGCGGTCCGCACGCTCAAGCCTCCCGGCCGAGCCGATCTCCTCTACGCAGCCGACTCACCCGACTTCTGCGCCCCCAACCGGCGCACCGGTTCGCCCGGCACGCGCGGTCGCGCCTGCAACAGCAGTGCCCCGGACCTCAGCGGTTGCGACCTGTTGTGCTGCGGTCGCGGACATCGCCAGGAGAGCGTACAGCTCGAGGAGAACTGCCTGTGTCGCTTCCACTGGTGCTGCGTGGTGCAGTGCCACCGCTGCCGCGTGCGCAAGGAACTCAGCCTGTGCCTCTGACCCCGCCGCCTGCCTTGGAACTGCTGGCAGCCACCTCTAGGCAATCTGCAGGACTACTAGATTCCAGCAGGGGGCGCTGTCTGGGTCCAGCTGCTCCCTAGGGAAAGTACCTATCCAGGCCTTGGGAAATTACAGGGGCCAGCCAGGAACTTGGGGTTTACACCAGCCCACGAAACCCCGGGGGACCATACCCCTCCCGCATTCCCCAGAAAGGCCCTCTGCTAGTTTCTGCAGGAGACTAAACGGGCTCTCCCTCCCTTTGGCCTCCCAGATGGAAATAAAAAAGCCAGACTCTGGCCTCTGGAAATAGTACTCCTCAGAATTACTGGGGTGGATGGGTGAGGTTATTACTATTCATGAAGGCATTTAAATCCACAATCTGAGAGGAGGTAGTCCTAGAGGGCCAGACTATGGAAGAAAGGTGGTCCTGATAGAGCTAGCATTTCAGTCTGGATCCATCGTTCCACCCATTACCAAGGCAGGAGAGTGAGGGAGGGTTTACGGAGAGGTAGAGAAGAGGGTGAGGGAGGGCCCGTGGAAACCTTGCATCTCTCCTTTAGCACACTTTCTGTTCTTTCTTGGCTCTTGAGAACTTGTGGTTCCATTTTAAAGGGACACAGAGAGTCCGCAAGTTTCTAGTGGTGTGCTTAGTTGTTGGGCCTTTGTGTTAACTTTTAGGGCATTGTGTCTCATTCTGTGGCTCCTGAAGAAATTAAGGGCCGTGATTAAAAGCTCATCATAAACTGTACAATACGATGAAACTACTTGCGAGGAACCCCTTGCTTTTGTTACCATCAAAACTAACCACCCATGAGTTCTGCTTCTGAGAGGGACACAGGAAGGTCACTGGGGCTGCCTGGCTAGCCAGCCTAGCCAATTTGGTGATTTCCCCGGGGGGGTGGTGGTGGTGGTGAAAGACTGTCTCAGAAGGGGGAGGGGCTTCCAGATGACTAGATAGATAAAGGTGTGTACTGCCCCTAAGCCTCGTGGTCTGAATTTGATACCCCCAAACCCAAAACAATAGAGGGAGAAAACACTCTTGATATATATACACATATAAGAAATATATACACATTTATATGAATAAATAAGTAAGTAAATGTATAATAACTTCAAAAGAGAACAAAAGTTTGTCTTCTGGCCCTTATATGTACACACACACACACACACACACACACACACACCCTGTGTAGACTGCCCAAAGTAGTGTTTTTAATCACACTCAGAGGAAACAAGTCTGTCCCAGGGTGTACACAGATGGTTTTGGTTTGTTTGTGTGTTCTGTTTTGTTTACCTGGTTCTCCTCAGGAAGATGGTTGTGAGATGTTAAAGAACACGTGTGTAGTTGTTGGTTCTCTAGAGCTGAGTTCGTGCCCATATCTCCAGCCCAAGGGAACAGGGGGCCTTTTCTCCCTACTGTGGAACATTCTCCCTGTGCAAACGTTGTGTTTGGGAAATGGCCCTTCCCCTCCGGCTAAGCAGGGAACGATGGGGGCTTTTGGCTCAGATAACCGGGCTTGAGGCTGGTGCCCTAGAGGCCAGTGAGGCCTGCTCTCCACCTGTGGGGTTTCAATCTATTTCAGTGAGAAACATTTCTCTTGTAGCTGTAGCAACAGCCTCAGAGTAACTACTTGATCCTATCTTTTTGGACAGCTATGCATCAGATCTCACCTCAGTGGTTCTGTCCTTAGGAAATAGTATGTGCAGAGTGGCTGGGCCATTCTGCTTAGAAGCTGTGCTGGCCTAGCGAGTTCTTAAGGTTTTGTTCCCATGCCCAAGGACTCAGTACCTTTCCAAGATCTCTTCTCCCTGTGGCTGTCTTGGGCTTTCTCCCAGCATGGTGGCCCAAAGGCGGAAAAGACTTCAAGAGAGATGGCTCAGTGGGTAAAGAGTACTGACTGCTCTTCCGAAGGTCCTGAGTTCAAACCCCAGCAACCACATGGTGACTCACAACCATCTGTAATGAGATCTGACGCCCTCTTCTGGGATGTCTGAAGACAGCTACAGTGTACTTACATATGAAAATAAATAAATCTTAAAAGAAAGAAAGAGAGAGAGAGAGAGAGAGAGAGAGAGAGAGAGAAAAGGCTTCAAGAAAGAGAGTATGTCAAACCTCCGAGCAGGCTTTTGCTTCTGAGAGTCCAGCCATGGAATTTACAGAGTCACTGTCACTCTCTCTTGGCTGGAACAGATCACAGAGTCAGTCAGGATTTACAGAGGGGAAATAGGCCTAGCGGTGGGAGGAGCAGCAAAGGATTTGCAGCCATCTTGATCCACTCCGCACCTTTGGAGAAATGTTTGGAGGATTTCTTTTTCTTGAGACATGAAAAGCAACGTAGCATGACATCTGACACGCAAATTTTGCCAATTTCATGTTTCATGAAGGACAGTTACTGTGAGGGGGGACAGTGAGCTTTACACGTATCGGGTAGCTCAGCTTGGACTGCAAAGGAAGATATTTAACTTTCAGACTAGGCTAAAGGGAAGTACAGAATTTAGTCTGAGTTCAGCCACAGCTGAGTTGAATACACAGACTTAAGTGATCTCATTACAGGTCTCTCTGCATCTCCCCCACCCCCTCTGTCCCTCTTCTCGTTCCTTAGTCCCTGCCCCCATGTCTGTGGCCTACACGCCACTGTCTACCATCCTCTTGTCTCCCCTCGTCTCTATGTGGCAGCTTTGTGACTGTATGCTCAGAGCCGAGGGGGGGGTATTATGGCACTGGAGAAATGACTCAATGGTTAAGGGCACTGTTGCTCTTCCAGAGGACCCAGGTTCGATTCCCAGTATCCATATGGTGGCTCACAACCATCCTTACCTCCAGCCCTGGGGGATCAGGTATCATCTTTTGGTTCTGCAGGGACCAGACATACACCCGGTGCTCACACATACAGTCAGGCAAAACAAACACGCGCATAAAAAATAAGTAAATGTGCTTTTTAGAGCCTCCTCAATTGTAGTCCCAAGAACGATATTGAAGAATTCAACCCGGTCATTTTTTCATCCCTGTCCAGGAAGACATGTTACTATGACAGATTGGCAGACTCCTAAGACCACAGAGAATGGGGATATAGTGTTTATCAAACAGAATTGAGAAAGGGAACCTCAGGACAGACAAATGGTGGCTTCCAGTATATCCATCTACTTTGACAGTGCCCCGTTAACCAAGGAATCATCTATTGGGGCTGGGCCCCCAAGCATCATGGTAGGCATGGGATGTCAGGCTGGAAAGAAGGAAGGGGATTTTTGTGGTTTCCTTCCTGTCTCTCTTCCATCAGATGCCCGAGCTTCAAGGTACTCTTATGAAGAATTTGAACTCAGAACCTCCTGACTGAAGTAGACTCTAACATTTCAAGAGAGAGATTAGAAACAGCATTAAGGGGTGCGCAGAGGAGACGAAAGATCTGGGGGTGGGGTTTATAGTCACAAATATCTTCCTCAGAGCTTGGGGGTGATGCTCTGCCTCCCCTCTCCTCCCTTCTTTCCCCTCCCTTCCTGTTCCCAGTGCAGACCCTAAGCCTAGTGCAGGCTGTGCAAGTCACCCAGCCCAGGTGACTAGCTGTGCCTGACCAGCCCAGGCGCTTTTTCAATCTCTTGTGCTTCTCAAATAGACCACCAGAGGGCGTTCAGGGTCCAACTTCTCTATTAGACAGAGAGCGGTAGGATGTCTGGGGAATTCAAGAGCAGGAAGCCCCCAGTGGTTGGACCTCAGGGAAACTTAGAGACCCACCGACAGCTTGAGTCAAGCTGATAGGGTGCAGGCTGTCTGGGACTTCTAGGATGACTAGACATGGGACTGGCACTCCATTCTATACATCTCTACGACTGCCTGGTCCTGGAAGGATGTTCTGAGATGAGATGATGTTGAATCCTCTACGAAGCCAGAAAAGCAGAGACCGGGGCAAATGATAAGAAGCGACATCACTCCAGGCAGTTCAAGGTAAGATGTAGTTTAAAAAAAAAAAAAAAAAAAGCCTTGAGCACATCAGCTCACCTGCTAACCTGTGTTCGGTGAAAGTTCATTGCTGACCTCAGTCTTAAGAGGAGAGGTGTTAGAGACAGGGTTTCTCTGTGTAGCCCTGGCTGTCCTGGAACTCTCTCTGTAGTCCAGGCTGGCCTCCGAACTCAGAGATCCACCTGCCTCTGCTTCCCTAGAGCAGTGATTAAAGGCGCACACCACCATGCCCGGCTCGCCAGCAGTCTTTAAATTGTTAATCATACAGTAGCCATCTACCTCTACTACCAAGTCTGCAAACTCCCTAGCGTGAGGGGTGATGATCCTGAACAGGAGGCGTGGTTGGAAGAGGTCATGAGCCCATTCCTCTTCACACACGGAGATGGCTCTGTGCCCTTGCACTGCTGCCCGGGAATGGGGTGAGAGAAGGAGCTCGTAAGGGCCCACTGGCTTCCCCTCCTCTAACTCCCCCAGATGCTCAGCCCCAGGCACAGGCAAGGTCCCCTGCTGGATGAGGGGGCGCGGGGTGGGGGGCATGTGGAATTTGGGCAAAGGGGAAGAGCTCAGAGGCACCCCAGATGAGTGTGTGTGTGTGTGTGTGTGTGTGTGTGTGTGTGAGAATCAGGAAAAGGCAGGACACAGGCAGACAGGCTATGCGGCTGAATGGGAAGGCCTAGGGTGAGTCTGAGGCCAAGCGCTCCGGACTCTACCTTTGATAGCCACACCTTGGGAATCTGGGGACATGAAAGCAGTGAGCTATTTCTCCTTACCTTGCTGGGACAGGGACAACAGAGAGGAGGGTCCCTTATCCATCTAGAGCATCTCCCCTCTTCTTCACCAAGACCAACTTCTTCTCCAGCTGAGCATCAAGACAGAGCAGGACTGGACTGGGCTAGGCTGGAGCTGTGAGGGTCCCACCTGTTCTCACCCTGCGCCTCCCCCCACCTCCCCAGCGCCCTCCCTCCAGGAGACCTCCCCCAGAGCTGCCACAGCTGGAACCATTCTCCAGCTGCCTTTCATCCTGCTGGCTTCCCTCCCCCACCCCCCAGTGGCCCCTGTAATTGTGGTCTCTGGCAGGCTGCTGCGGGGGCTGGGGCTGGGCTGAGGGCCAGGGCCCAGGGCAGGTCTGAGGTAGAGACTGCAGGCTGCTGGTGCTGGTAGAGGCTTGGCCATGATATGGGTCATTCAGGTTAGGGTCCCAGATGCATGCTCCTCTTTAGATTTCATCTACATATAGACCAAAATCTGCCACTTACACATTTAGCCATTACTAGGCCTCATGACCATGGGCCAGGATGGGTGTATAAGCTATAGGCATCAATATGTGCCTTCTAGAGTTTCGGGGGGGAATCTTTCTTTCTTCCCTGCACTTGTATGTTTCATGAGTAGTGTGGGTCCTATAGATCCTATAGTAGAGATCGTTCCTCTCCTTCCCCGGAAGGAGTCCAAAAGGAGAAACAAATAGGTGCCCTGTCAGGTAGTCAGCAAAGGCAGTGTCTCCTAAACATTTGGGGGGTGGATGGGAATCCAGACACCTGATCCCGTGCCTTGGGGCCTAGAGTCAGTATCCCCACAACAGCCCACCCCAGCAGATACACACACGCCCTTCAGCGCAGACAGCATGAAGGTGGGCACGGGATGTCTGTACCTCAAGTACTGCTTCCTTGCCTGGGTAGGCAATCTACTCTAATCTATTCTGGGCCTCCGTTTCCCCAGGAGCTTGGTCCTCCAGCCTGCAGGACCCAGGCTTGTGCCCCCCTCCCTTGTGTGACCCCCCCTGCAGTGTCAAGCGGTCCCTGTTCCTGGACACCACCAAGATGGGGCAAGTTAGGAGGATAGGGGGTGGTCAGGGTCAGACAAGGCTCTGATGACACAGGCTGCTTCCTGCCCCCGGCTGTTTTCCGGCTCTCCAGCCAGACTGCTCCCTCACTGTCCCACCCCACCCCACCCCCAGCAGCCCCAAGCTCTTAATTCCTGACAGCTGCCTTCTATGGCTGCCGGCAGAGATGGGGCAAGGAGGGAGAGTGTGTCAGCAGCCTGCAGCCCTTCAGGCCACCCCCACCACCTGACAGTCTGGGGACAAGGAAAGCACCTCCCCTCCAATCCTCCAAGGATGGTCAATTCCTGGAATGGGCCCCTTTGTCTCTGAGCCCATAGGCTATGACCGTTCCGTCCTTAAGCCAAAAGGGGCTGTCTTCAGATAGAGGGGGCCATGGGACATGAGGTCTGTGGGTGTGTATAATAGTAGACCCGTGCCCATTTCACAGAGGATAATGCTGAGGGCACAGCAGGAGTCAGACTCACTGTCAGATTAGAACTCACCCAGATTAGAACCAGAACCAGAAGGCAGAGCCTCTGATCACAGATACATGTTCTACATTACACAGGGGACTAGTGTCCAGCCAGGAGTGTGGAAGAAAGGAAGAGAGAGACCCTAGAGGACCAATCTTACATGGGCTGTCTGATTGGTGGATCAGCTCATGTCTCAAAGCCTCCCTGGACAATAGCAGGCTCCTCTCGGTGTAGGGGACACAGCTGGTGGGGTGAGGGTCAGGACAACTAATCCAGTTTAGCTCTTTGGCTAGTTTGCTGTTAGACCTTATAGAAGTCATGACCCTCTCTGAGCCTCTGTGTTTTCTTGGTAAGTAAAAGGAGGGCGGTGAATAAAATGTCCTGACTTCAAACTCTGGTACTAGAATGTTCTCTAATCCCTGCTCCCAGCTATCGCCGCCCCCAAGGCATCTAGGTCACAAAACTCATTTAGTAGCGTCCTGACCCTTTTGCTTTCGGTAGCCCACTGAGGTGGGTTCCATTACTTATTTCCTGAAGGGACAGAAGCTGGCTGACTCTTGGAGCACCTGTGGAAAGGCCACCTTGCAAAGCAAGGGGGAAGCAGGAGGCTGGCAACCCCCCTTCTGGGACCTCCACGCACCACACCTGTCTCTCTAGGCAAGCCGGGGGAAGTTCCCTCCTGAAGCCGAGAAGGCAAAAAAAAAAAACGGAGGGGCTGGCCTCTCCCCTCCAGCCCCGCAGGTGTGTGCTGGGGGTGGGTTGGGACACTCCCCTGCAGCTGTGTCTCAGCTTCAGCGAGGCACACACAACTTGGGTTAACACACAGACCAGCACCCGACATCTCCCAGTACGTGGTGCCAATAGCCAAGACGCCAGTACCTCTCCTTCCTTCACCCTCTGCACGCGTTCCCCCTCCCCCCAGCACACACCGCGTGCCAGTCCTATGCGGACTCAGTGGCCTCGGGGACGGGAGCATGCACCCCCTGTCGTGATGTCACTTGGGGGTAGAACCCTTAGACACTACATGGTGGGGGGGGGGAGAACTCCCTGAGCCAGGACAGTCACTCACTCTCCAGGCGGTGGGGCTGGGCCAGACAGTACCGCCCCCACCGCGCCCGCCTCGCACACCCTCGGAAGCGCAGGCTCGCAGCGCGGCGCTGGGGGGGGGGTGTGCTCCCCAGAACCTCGGCCTCCAGTCCCCAGCCCGCTGCACCTCCTTACCCTCTAGAGGCCTCCCCCCCCTTACCCTCTAGAGGCACCAGGAGTTGTCGCAAGGGGCCCTTGGGAAATTCCCTGGACCCCTGTGCCAGGAGGTGCCCGGTTCGCCCGCTCCCCATCCACCCCCCCGAGGGCGGTGCCCGGGGGCGCTGCCCCATGGAGCGGGGAGGCGGGCGCCGTCTGCTGCGGGAGCTGTGACCTGAGTAGGAGCTGTGTGTCGCAGCCGCCCCACCCCTGCCGATCATGCGCCGGCGACCCTGGTTCGCCAGTCCCACTGGGCTGTGAGCCCCCCACTCCTGGCCTGTCACGGCCCGCGCGCCATGGGCAGCGCCCACCCTCTCCCCTGGCTGCGGCTCCCACCAGGGCCCCAGCCGCGGCCTGAGCTCTGGGCGCTCCTCTTCTTCCTACTGCTGCTGGCTGCCGCTGTGCCCAGGTGAGCCCTCACATCATGCTCCGCCCTCTCGGAGAGCTAGGACCCCCCAGGCCCGCTCCGGTGCTCTTGCTGGGGAGGGGACCCTGGAATGAGCGGGGAGAAAGAGTCACAGAAAAGTGCTGGTGTCCCATCAGAGGTAGTGTGAGCTACCTCCAAGAGAGAGGTTGGACTGGCGACAGGATATGGGCAAGCCAGGGAGATAGGGAAGTGCCCGGGTGAGTGACAGCGGGCTGAGTCGGGAGGTGGGTATTGGGGGAATAAGTGCCGGTTAGGCTTTCTCTCCCCTACCCTTAGGGCAATGCATCCCCTATTCCAAGAATAAGTTCAAACTGCCTCATTCCACCTTGCAGATAGATCACCCCCGGCGGGGGGAGGGGGGAGAGCAAGAAGAGAGGGGTTGGAGGGGGTTTCCACATCTCAGGTGGGGTCTGCCCCAAAGAGACTGCCTCTAAAAGGCCAGTGTGTGTGTGTGTGTGTGTGTGTGTGTGTGTGTGTGTGTGTGTTGTGTGTGTGTGTGTGGTGTAAGCTGGGCTGGGTAAGCAGCAGTTTGAATAACTACATGTGTGCCTACGAGAGCCTGCGGGCCAGCGTACATGAGGGGAAGCATGGTGTGAGCGAGGGAGCGTGCCTCCGTGTGTGTTTATAACTGTCTGAGCACGCGTGTGAGTGGTAAGCGCTCTGGTCTCTGCTCCCACCATTATGTGTGCAGGAGTATGTCTGAAGAAATGCCAGTTGCTGAGACATAGTTTTGGAGCAGGCTCCCGGGGCTCTCTTTGAGGCGCCTGTGCCTGGGGGTGAACTTCTAAAGTACTGAGTACACACATTTACCTCCGTGGGTGTGCAGCTGGGTGGGTTGTATCAGAGTGGATGGGAGAGGCATATATTCTCGGGCCCAACTGTAAGAACCAGGGGTTGGGGGCGGGGGGGGGGAGAGTGATTATGGCCTGCGGGACACCATGTGTGTTATTAGACAGGCCCTCACAGTCTCCCACAAAATGCTTATCCACCCCACCCCCTATGCCTGCAGGTCAGCACCCAACGACATCCTGGGCCTCCGCCTACCCCCAGAGCCTGTGCTCAACGCCAACACCGTGTGCCTGACACTGCCCGGCCTGAGCCGGCGGCAGATGGAGGTGTGCGTGCGTCACCCTGACGTGGCCGCCTCTGCCATCCAGGGCATCCAGATCGCCATCCATGAGTGCCAGCATCAGTTCCGGGACCAGCGCTGGAACTGCTCCAGCCTGGAGACTCGGAACAAAGTCCCCTACGAGAGCCCCATCTTCAGCAGAGGTAGCTGCCCCCCCCCATTCCAAACTCTCTCGTCCTTCCTTCCAGCATAGGGCCTGTACCAAAGCACTTGCTATCTATCCTGAATGAGCTCTCAGGATGACATCTCTAAGTCCCCTGTATCTGCCAGCCATGTTACTTTCTGGTCTCAGAAAAAGTATCCAGAGTGGGGCCAGAAAAATGGGCCAGAAGCACCTCTAAGTGAGGGTGACAGGTCCCATGCCTGAGAACGAGACCGTTGGCGGACCCCCCTCTGCTCTGTACCTCATGCTTCATACCCAGAAATATCCCTATCATCTTCCTCAGTTTACCTTTTACTGAGAAAGTGGCCTGAAGGTTGGAGAGCCCATAAGGGGAGGAGTGTAGAGAAAGGGGGTGAGACCTTCCTGTCACACGAGGCCTCCACCTGCCAGTCTGGGGGCAAGAAAGGCAGGTGACCGGCCTGGACTCCAACGGAGGCTCCGCCCGCCGTGGCAGAGTCCTTCTCACTGGCCCCCAAACCCTTTCTGAATCAGAGCACTAGGCGTGTGCCTGCTGGTGAGCAGAGTGGCCCCTGCCCAGCAAACCTAACAGCCTCATCAGGCCCTCCCCACCCCCGCCCCCATCCCCCACCCCCGTGCTCTGAGGAGCCTTGGCCTCTCTCCCCAACCTGATGACCCAGGCCCTCCTAGACTGACCCTAGAATGGCCAAGCTGTGGGTGGCGGGTAATTTTGTCGTTTGCCTCAACTCTGATTCACCTCCTAGCGGGGCCATTGAGTCAGGTCTCTGGGGGCAAGATGGGTATCAGTTTCTTCTCTCAGCTGCTTGTCAGGACAGTGTGGGGACCTGGTCGCCCTGGCTCCTTAGGGTTAGAGAGATTCTAGTTGGTAGTGGAGGAGGGGCATACATAGCCTTAGCTTCTCCGGCTTCTGCGGGGAGCGAGGCTTTAGTGCACCCAGACTTCAGAAAAAGAAAAAAGAAAAAAAGAACCTAATCAGGGGTTCTTCCCCTTTCGGTAAGACCCGTGCTTGAACCCCTTGGGCCACCCCCCCCTCCAAGTCAGGGGCCACCTCAGCCCTCAGCCTCCCCCTGCTCAACCCCAGGCCTCTGCCCCGCCCCTGCGCGCTCCCTCCTGCCTCCCCCGCGCGCCTCGGGCGCTGTTTCTACCCAGCCGAGCCCAGCCCGACGCGTGTGGCGGCATGCAGCCGCGAACTAATCCCCGCGGGCCGCGGCAGACTGCTCCGTGCCGCTCTCTGAGAGCACCCCCCCCTCCCTGCTTGCCCCGCGCAGGCGTCCCTCCCGCCCCGCACAGTGATATCACCCCCTCTTGCCAGCTGTGTGTGTGTGTGTGTGTGTGTGTGTGTGTGTGTGTGTGTCGGGGAGGGGGGCACCGCAAGCGATCTCCTGTCCCGCAGGCCTGCTCCACTCCCTCTGCAGGACAGCACCCACCCCCACCACCCAGCCCTTACCACCCGCGCTGCTCCGCTGACACCCGGTGGCAGACAGGCGCCAGCATCTTCCAGGCTCGGGCTGGGTCAGGCCGGTGCTCACCGCCTCCAAATCATCCTCTGCCACCCTCGGGGTTGCCAGGTCACCTATGCTCCCCACGGCTGCATTTCTTCCTGGGCGACTGCTTCAGCTCCTTCTGCACACGGAGGGGCTCCAGCGGGCTTTGAGGGTCTTTCCCTTGCCCCAGCCAGAGAGCCGAGCCAAGCCTAACTCTTCAGTCCTCTCCTTGGCCTCACTGTCTCTCCGCCCCCCCCCCCAATCCTGCTGATCTCTCTCGCATGAATCCAGGGGTCCCCAGTCAGGCCGCTGCTACCTGGTGAAGAACCTAGGGTCTTTGAAGGTTAAGGGGGCAAGTTTGGAGCATTTGGGGCCGCGCGGGTTTGGCGCAGGGCCAGGTACTCTGGGTTCACCTGCAGTTTAATAAGCGGGAGGTGAGCTGGGTGGGGGGACGGTGGGGAGAGAGGTTAGGGGTGGAGGGGGAGACTTGCCAGGGCTAGCCAGGGCGGGGTGGCACCCAATACTGTGAGGGGGGCGGGACTGAGACTCCTGGCCTCAGCCAGCCAGTGGGGCTGGGTTCCTTCCCTAGGCCTAGGAACCCCACCCTACCTCGGTGGCTTCGCCCCCATCTGTTGCAACACCTCATTTCTACCTCTCCTGCCTTAGTGGGGAAGGCTCTGGGCTTTTGGAAAGTCAACCACCATTCTCCCAAGCCCGTGTGCCTTACCACTGAGCCTGCCTTCATCTCTAGCTAGGGCCATCTTACTCCTGACTCATTTCCTACTTCATTTTGGTCCTCTTCTCCAGGACCTACTAAATTTGAACCCCACCAGCCATCTCTTGGTGGAGGCAGGCCCCCTGGCTATCTAGTTCCTTCCTTTATCTCATACAGATCATTGTGGAGCTACTGACCTGGCTCTACACACAAACACACACACACACACACACACACACACACACACACACACGCTGATGATATGCTACTATCAGGGGTTGACCCCTCTGACCCAGGCTGGTTCAATCCATCCGCCCTGCCATTATTAATTGCAGGGGCTGCTGAGGGTGCGTGGGGGGGGGTTCCTTAGCTTTTCTATGGCACTGATGTGACTGCCACACTATCCTCCAGGGAATTCCCCAAAGATAGGTTGAACTGGACAGATGGGTCTGAGGAAGAAAGGAGGGTAGAGGGTACTGAAGGGGACAAGCCTGGGAATATAACCAGGCCAAAGAGAGGTGCTGTGGACCAGAGGGAACTGCGGAGGACAGGCACAGGCAGGGTCTCCAAGAGGCTAGAGAGTCAGAGGGGAAAAGTTGGGAGAGGGCCCTAACAGGATGCTACCCCCTTTGCCCATCCCCTGACACCAACAATGATCTGGTGTCGAGGGCACTGATACCCTTAGCATCTTGTAAGATGAACCCAGACCAGACAGCGAATGAACAGAGAACTCCCTCCACCTGTCCCTCAGGAGGCTGGACAAGGATATTGGGGCGGGGGGGGGGGATGGGCTTAAGTCCTGGTATGGCAGGCTTGAGAGATCTGAGGGACAAGACCTGGACAGGGGCTGCAGTGGTGGCACAAACCTTTAATCCCAGCACTTGGGAGGCAGAGGCAGGCGGATTTCTGAGTTCAAGGCCAGCCTGGTCTACAGAGTGAGTTCCAGGACAGCCAGGGTTACACAGAGAAATCCTGTCTAAGAAAAAAAAAAAAAAAAAAAAAAAGACTGGGACTATGTTAGACTCACAAAGCTTGTCCAGGGGCCTGCCACTGTTAGGTGCAGCTGGCCTAAGGCCCAGTCACATTTGGAATGGATGGAAAGAAGGAAGGAAAGCTGCCTGCCCAGGAAAACCCAGCAGTTAACCAGTCACAGTCTACAATGTCCTGCTCTTTCTTCCCATTGTTTTAGAGACTTGGTTTTAGTCTGGTTTGAGACAGGTTTTTTTCTTTTTTCTTTTTTTAAGACTTATTTATTTATTTCATGTATGTGAGTGCACTGTCGCAGTCTTCAGACACACCCGAAGACAGCATCGGACCCCATTACAGATGATTGTGAGCCATCATGTGGTTGCTAGGATTTGAACTCAGGGCCTGTGGAAGAGCAGTCAGTGCTCTTAACCGCTGAGCCATCTCTCCAGCCTGAGACAGGGGTTTTAAGAGCAGGCATCCAGGGTTTGGGGAAAGTAGTGGCATTCAGATTGGGAAACTGAGGCACAGATGTTTCAGGGTCCTCGAATGGTCCCCACATCATAGGTCCTACCTATTACTATCTTTATAAATGAAGTGAAGGGAGGTTGGGTAATTTGTCGTGAGTCACACAGGTTAGAAATGAGCAGGAGAGCCAGGACTCCACGCAGTTCATCTGCCTTTAAAGCTCCTGCCCAATGCTCTCCTTCCCCCCCCCCCCCAAGACAGGGTTTCTCTGTGTAGCCCTGGCTGTCCTGGAACTCATTTTGTAGACCAGGCTGGTCTCGAACTCAGAAATCCGCCTGCCTCTGCCTCCCAAGTGCTGGGATCAAAGGTGTGCGCCACCACTGCCCAGCTACCCAACCCTCTCCTATACTGCCTTCCAAACTACAAGGCCAACATGAATGTCACCAGGCACAGTGTGTGAGCTCCAAACACGCCAAGAAATGAAGCCCACACACCTGTGTTTGTGTGAATAAACTCTATCTTGCCTGGGTGTTTCCACATACACACAACTCTGTCTCTCTCTCTGTTTCTGTCTCTCTGTGTCTCTGTGTCTCTGTCTCTGTCTCTCTCTCTGTGTGTCTCTGTCTCTGTGTCTCTGTGTCTGTTTCTGTTTCTCTGTGTGTCTCTGTCTCTCTCTCTGTATGTGTGTCTCTGTCTCTGTGTCTCTGTCTCTGTGTCTGTTTCTGTCTCTCTGTGTCTCTGTCTTTGTGTCTCTGGTCTCTGTCTGTCTGTCTGTCTGTCTGTCCTCTCTCCTGTCCTCTCTCTCGCTCTCCCAAGCTTAGGAGCATGCATAGATTATTCGGAAGGAGTGAATGGCAAGCAGACCTCTGTTCTTTACCCTCCCTTCTTTGACTTGAATGGGCAGAGCTTAAGCTGCTCTGGCCAGCCCTTGTTCCCACTGGCCCCTAAGTCATCTTCCCCTCATACTCCCCTGTCTTCCAAGCCTACTCCCCCGCCCCCTCCTGGCTGTTGGCTGGCTGTGGCCTGTAGTAGCAGCTGACTCCACTTAGATCCTGGCAGTCTCTGTCCCAGATCAAAGGCAGGGCGGCTAATTGTGCATCTTAACAAGCCCCCCCCCTCCTGCTCTGGGCAGCCCAGCTGGCCATGGCCCCACCCTTTCCCCCTCCAGCTGGCCAGATGGCACTGTGCCTGCATCTGCCCCAGACAGTTGGGGCCAAGACCGAAACTGGGGCCCTGAATGGGAGCTGGGGCAGACCCAGTGGGCAGGACTCCTCTGAGCACAGATGCTCATAGCAAAGAGTGACCAAGCACGCCTTGGGCACCTGTACATGTATCTGTGACAGCTGTCAGAAACATGGAGTGCTGTAGGGAAGGCATCTTGAGCTGCATAGGTATAGAGTTCTCCAGGGTTGTGAGTACCGTTTTTTTTTTTCCAGATTCTTCCATGCCTGCCTTAACCATGACAAAGCCTTGAAGATGTAGTTGCCCCCAGTACTGCTCTAAACTTGATGCCAAGGATATACAGAGTCATAGGGACTAGAAATTGAGATATCTGGGTTCCTTTCTCAGCAGGAGTCTGTTGGAGACCATGTCCCTCAGCAGAAAGTTGCTGACTCAGGGACTGGAAGAGCCAAGTGGGGTCTCCTGTGACTTTGGGTTTCCCAGTTTGTAATGTGTGTGTGTGTGTGTGTGTGTGTGTGTGTGTGTGTTGTGTAGCCTGAGGTCAAGGCTGTCTCTGGAGGTCTGAGTATTGCCACGTGTCCTAAAGCAGACAGGCTGATGGTTGCCAGCAATAGGAGACATGCTTAGAGCTCTAGAGATGAAAGGCAGGGGTAAATGCAGGGTGCATGTCCTGGAGTTTTGGGTCTACCCCTTAGCCTTAGGCTGCACTAGCACACAGCAGTTTCTACTCCCCTGAAGCCTGTGCCAAGTTCCAGCATCCTCTTTGAAGGCTACAGATCAATCTTTATCCCCTCCTGTCTGGTCCTAGTGAGGCTCCTGTTACCAGGATGTCATGAGCTAGAAAGAGAAGATGAAGAGGGGAAATCTGCTTCGTAGGCCTCCACTAAGCCAAATGATTTGTTTCAAACGTGGGTCATGAACTGCTAGTCTTTGTCTTTGATCAGGGTGAAACAAAACAAACAAACCAAAACCAAAACAAAACAAAACAAAACAAAACAAAAAAGCAAAGATATAACAAGAAAATGTGGCAGAGTTGAATGAGATCAGACAGCAAGGAAAACTTCCCAATAACAGCAGTGTTTGTGTAGCGCTTACTATCAATTAGACTGTATTCCAAGTGCTTTGCATTTAATAACTCTTTCAATCCCCGAAACAACAACTGGCTAGATAATAACACTCTTTTGCAGAGAAGGAAACTGAGGCACAAAGAGATTAATTCTCTTGGCCAAGGTCATAGAGTGATTAACAGCTGGCCAATAGAAGAGCCAAGGTAGTACAATTGTGCTGCTCTAACAGTGCTTACCTGCCAGAGAGCCCACGGAATCGTTATTATACTTTGGGGAAGAAGAGGAGATTTTGCTTTGTGGTGCAGCTGGGTGAAGCTTAGGGCAAGGAGGACTGGAGGTTTGGTTCTGTCCAGGCCCAGGTAGATAGCCCTCTAGAGCCTGTAAGGCCTCTGAGAACATGTCCTCCTAGTCTTTGATGCTGGGGTGGGAGGATCCTACCAATTCTTCTGAATCTCTTGATATTCTCCAAGGACACCACCCTCCTGCCACAGGGGTCCACGGCACAAGTAGATTCTTCCCTTTGTGTGTGTGAGAGCACTGGGGGGCTGTTCTTTCTGGCTTCTCTCATTGCCTGTCCGCTCCAGGGTCCAGACTTGTTCTAAAGCCTGCTTTGACCTAGTCCTTTCTCAGTGGAGAACTAGCAAGAGGTAGCCTGCAGGTCTCAGAGCTGGACCACCTCTTTGAGTAAGCCTATCCTGGTTACAGGTCCAGGGCCCTCTCAGGAGAAGACTCAGGCTGATGGACCCAAGAGCAAAGCAGTATAAACAGGCACTGGGCCAGGCTAGCATATCCCAGGGCCCTTGGTGTCTCAATCAGAGAGAGTTCTTTCACCCTCTGAGCCTCTAATGAAAAGCAGACTGCCTTCCCACTCAGTTTGCAGCCCTGCAAACATGCCAATTAGGCCACCGCGCTCACCTGCACCACCCTTCAGATGCTTCTAGCAGACCAAGATAGGACATAGACAGGATGGCTGTGGCAGGAGAAGGTATTAGCTCCTGTCTTCAGCCATGTCCTTTTGACCAATATTATAAATAAATAAATAAATAAATAATCGATCAGGGAGGAGGGTTCCAGGCTGCACTTAAAGTGAGCATACAGCAGTCCACTTTCTGGAGTAGGGCACATTAAGGGCAGATGATCTGGTCTTATCCCCAGCCCATTGGCATCTTCTGCAGTCTGGAATTCCATCACTTGTAATTTATTCTTTTGGGTTAAACGTCACCCTCTTTCTCCAGGCTATTTTAAAATTGCAGATATCACCCTGGAAAGGTAATAGATTAAGTGCCTGATCTGGAAAAGAATGTGGTTGCCAGGCACTCTCTGCCCTGGAGGAAAGATCTAGACTTACAAATTCCAAACTTGCTAAGGAGGTGTTAATGAAAAAGGGAAGGGGGTGTAATTCCCCTTTCTTCGGTCCACCCCCTTCCCGCCCCAGGGACCCAATCTCACAGCATGCTAGTAAGCCATTTGTTGGCTTACTATATCCCCAGGCTACTGTAACGACCAAGTTTTTCTGGTATCTCACCGCAGCTTTTCTTTTTCCTTAATGTTATTTATTTATTTATTTATTTATTTAGTGCATTGGTATTTTGCTCTCATGTCTGTCTGTGTGAGGGTGTCAGATCCCGGGGGAACTAGAGTTCAGATAGCTGCAAGCTGCCCAGGTGTGAGCTGCCTTGGTGGTGTGGGTGTCAGGATTTGAACGCAGGACTTTAGAAGAGCAGCCAGTGCTCTTAGCTCTTAACTGCTGAGCCATCTCTCCAATCCCTTGCCACAGGTTTTCGAGAGAGTGCTTTCGCCTACGCCATAGCAGCTGCCGGGGTGGTGCACGCAGTGTCCAACGCCTGTGCCCTGGGTAAACTGAAGGCTTGCGGTTGCGACGCCTCCAGGCGTGGGGACGAAGAGGCCTTCCGTCGGAAGCTGCACCGCTTGCAGCTGGACGCGCTGCAGCGCGGAAAGGGCTTGAGCCACGGGGTCCCGGAACACCCTGCCATCCCCCCTGCCAGCCCAGGCCTGCAGGACTCCTGGGAGTGGGGTGGCTGCAGTCCCGATGTGGGCTTCGGAGAACGCTTCTCTAAGGACTTTCTGGACTCCCGAGAGCCTCACAGAGACATCCACGCACGCATGAGACTCCACAACAACCGTGTGGGAAGGCAGGTGAGAGTCACGGTCATGCCCCCCCTCCGTCACTGTGCTGCAAAGCCGGGGGGAGGGGCTCAGCATCCACCCCGGGCAGCTCCCCCTTCTAGGAATCACTCTGGCCCACTAACCTCACAGTCCTCTCCTAATTCAGCTTGCAAGGACGCTGTGGGAAGCTACCACTGTTGAAACAGCCTTTGCCTTAGAGGGCATACCCCACTCCGGAACAACTTTCTTCTCTATTTTCTCTGATGACCTACAGAGGAAGGAGTAGACTGGCAGTCACGCCCAGGGCTAATACAGCCTCCTTCCCTGTGGAGCCAGAACTTTGAACAAGATGGGCCATCGTGTACGTTTCATGGCTCTAGGAGCCCGAGATCACCATTTTAGGCTTTCTGTTCGGTCTCCCAGGAGGGGGGTTCTCACAGACTGGACCATGCATTCATACTACCTTAAAGTGTAAAAGAAAGCACCACTAGTAATACATATATACACACAGACACATAAACATAGAAGAAAGGAAAGATAGCTGGTTGAATTTATCAAACCTTACAGTTTAGGCATTTGTCCTGAGCTCTCAGCCTACTTAGGCATACCTATGATGTCAGCATGCCCAACAACCACGTGCTCAGACGCGGAAAACTGACTAAGAACCCCGCTGAAGGTGGCCGAGAGGCCGGCTCCACTCCCAGCCAATGGAGCCGCAGCTCAGCACTTTCCTGTCGGTCGGTTGAGTCCTCCCCTGGTCCTCCCCCGTCTGCTCAGCCCAGTTCCGGGCTTCTTCTCGCTCCGCTCCTTTCCCCTTGGCCTCGTAGCCCCCTTCAGTTCACCTTTGTTCTCCCACAGCTGATTCAGCAATTCCCGTCCTGACTTACAGTGAGGGTGGGTCCTTTCCAACCCCCACCCAGCCATGCTCTGTGCACGGGGCTTCTTTCCCAAGCTCCTGATACCAACCCCAGCCCAGACCAAAAGTGCCTCCCCCTTGTCCTTGTTAAACTGGTTAATTAATGGCTGCAGCCTGTGGGAAGCAGATGTTCTGGGGCTGTTGGCCCAAGGAAGCTTTGGTGTGTTGGGGGGAAGGTGGGGTGGGAGGAGGTGGAGTTGGGGGGGGTTCCCACGTGGTACTGACGCCACAGGCCACACAGGCAGGCTGTTCAGCCCCCTAAGACCCAGCACAGAGGCACCCCTCACTTAATGACCTTCTTAGCCAGTTTTGAAGGTCCCAGATCCTTGCTTTCCTTAAGAGTATTCGAACTGGGGTGTGTGTGTGTTTGGAGAATGTGGACAAATTCTAGTGGGGAGGTGCCTGGTGAGGGTAACACTAAGGGGCTCGGTGGAGATTATTATAGAATAAGCTGACTACTGGATAAGTGGCAAGCAGGCTTGCCTTAGAGACCTGGGACCTCCTCTGCTCCCATGGGGGTGACAAATTTGGCTGTCTGGGTTCTGGTCTGCATTCAGGGAATCCTTGGCACCTGTTGTCACTCAGAATAAACAGAGTAAGCTCGAGTTGGTACCATGGGAGGGGATTGTCTCCTTACTTCCTGTCCTTTCCCCTTCTCAACTCCCTGCAAAGACCTGTCTGGCACAGCTGGGGACGGTGGTGGTAGCGTGGATTGGGGAGGGGGGCTCTCTCCCTCACTGCCTGGAGGGAGGCCAAAGGCTTTGTGGTTGGGATGTAGGGAAGCAGGTACCTCCTTGCTGGGGGGGTGGGGTGGAGGGGAAGGAGAGGGAATTTCCCTGAAGATTTGGGATTCTCGGGGCTCAGGAAGCAAGAACCCCAGCAGGCCCAAGGGCCCCCATGCAGTTAGTTGCTAGAAAGGCTGGCAAGGAGGGGGCGGGGAGGAGCTCGAAGGAGGGAATTCCCCTCCCGGGGGTTGGGGGGGGTGAGGCTAGCGGGATAGGAAGTGGTGAACGGGAGGGCTGCAGAAGAAGTTCTGATCCCCAGCTTCAGACCTCAGTGTTTGCTTCTGTACAATGGGAGCCGGTATCCAGCCTCTGTGGCCGGGAGAAGGGCTGGAACACCGGCCGCCTTCCTCATCTCTCTCGGTGCCTCCCTCTGCAGGCGGTGATGGAGAACATGCGGCGGAAGTGCAAGTGCCACGGCACCTCAGGCAGCTGTCAGCTCAAGACCTGCTGGCAGGTGACGCCCGAGTTCCGCACCGTGGGGGCGTTGCTGCGCAACCGCTTCCACCGCGCCACGCTCATCCGGCCGCACAACCGCAACGGCGGCCAGCTGGAGGCCGGCCCCGCGGGAGCACCGTCGCCAGCACCGGGCACTCCAGGGCTGCGCCGTAGGGCCAGCCACTCAGACCTGGTCTACTTTGAGAAATCGCCCGACTTCTGCGAGCGCGAGCCGCGCCTGGACTCGGCGGGCACCGTGGGCCGCCTGTGCAATAAGAGCAGCACGGGTCCCGACGGCTGCGGCAGCATGTGCTGTGGCCGCGGCCACAACATCCTGCGCCAGACGCGCAGCGAGCGCTGCCACTGCCGGTTCCACTGGTGCTGCTTCGTGGTCTGCGAGGAATGCCGCATCACCGAGTGGGTCAGCGTCTGCAAGTGAGCGGCTCCCAGCTCCTCTGGGTCTCCATCACGGTTCTCCTCCTGGTGCCTGGCTTCTGCCGCTAGCGATCTGGGCCAGGCGGCCGCAGCAGCCTCGGCTCCCGAGAGAGGTGGTTGGCTCTTACAGCCCCGAGGGTCTGCGTTCTCCAGACAGTCCAGATCTGGCTGACGTCCCTCTGCTCACTTCGGTTCCCCTCTTTTTGTTCCTAGCTCAGACAGCTGGGACTGATAGCGGAGACTACCCCACACCCTAGGACATGTCACCAGAGCAGCCCAGCCTGGCAGGCCTGTCTCCTGTCATCTCTTCTCCTCCCCCCCCCCCCGGGAGTGGCAGGCACTGCACTGAAGGTGATGAGCACCGGGGAAGAAATGGGCATCGTCGGGCTGAAGTGACTTTCTAAGGGCTCCAGCCCTCCTCCTCCACAGGCTTCTGCTCTTCTCTTTCACTTAACGGATATTTATTTTGCGCTCTCTTTGTGACACTCTCTGGGAGTTGGGGGGGGGGGGAGGAAGGAAGCCTCCGAAGTTTACAGGCTGATTAAGGGACGTGGACAATAAACCAGTAAACACACAAGCAAGGCACACGCAGGCAATGCTATGGGTTATGGGGAAAATTAACCAGGGCCCCTTGTACACACTGATTTGCGGGGGAAATAGAGTCCTCTCCGCTAACACTGTCAGCCAGGAAGACTTCTGAATTGTGATAGGCAAGCTGTGACCTACGAGGTTCTGAGAGAGCCCCTGGGAGGTGGGGGAGGGCTTTCCAGACAGGCTATAAGGAACCCAAGGCTCTGAGGGGAGAGAGACCTCCACCTGTTGAAGGATCATCAGAGCAGCTTCTGTGCCTGGAGTGTAAAAACCAAGGGCTGGGAGGGGAGACCAGAAGATGAGGTGCCCACAAAAACCAGGTTTTATTTATTTTTAACATTTTTTTTAAAAAAAAGATTTATTTATTATCTATATAAGTCCACTGTAGCTAACTTAGACACACTAGAAGAGGGCGTCAGATCTCATTATGGATGGTTGTGAGTCACTATGTGGTTGCTGGGATTTGAACTCAGGGCCTTTGGAAGAAGAGTCGGCACTCTTAACTACTGAGCCATCTCTCCAACCCTCAAACCGGGTTTAGTTGAAGAGGACTCTGTAGAGAATCCTAAGCAGACAACAGTTGTGCTCTGGTTCCTACACACCCCGAAATGGAGAGGGGATGACAGCTACACAGGTGGTGATGGAGACCACGGCTAATACCCAGCCGAGGCCTGAGTTTGGATGCCAGCAGTAGGGATGTCCAGAAGGATCCGGGGGTCCAGAGCCCTCAGTGCCAGAATTCTAACCGCCCACTTTGTACCACAAGCCAGGACGAGTGGCTGTGCCCAGCAGCAGTCACCGATGGCAGAGACAGGAGGCACTCCGAGGGAACTAATCCTGGGCAAGACCCAGCTCAACCCAGCCAGTGCCCCAGGGAGCAGGTGGGGCCGGGAGGTGCGGCCGGGAATAGGGTGGTGGCAGACTCGCCAACGTCTGGAACTGGGCTCTGCAGTCTAGGCAGGAAAGCTAGGGGTGCATAGGAAGCCATCCTGAGCCCCTCCCCCCTTCAGCCCCTCAGCTGAAGGTGTCAGTTAGCAGGAGACCCCCCCCCCGCCCTCCCATCTTACATTCTTATCTTTCCACCAGGACGCAGATGAGCTAGAAATTGGGTCCATGCTTGTATTCTCTGTGGTTCAAGCCTGATGACTTTCTAGAACAGACCCCGAGGATCTCTGTTTACACAGGGTCATCTACGTCATCCAGGCCTATGACTCAGTTTACCTCACCTACCGAATGCCTCCGTTTATCACCTAATGGAATCCATCTTGATAAACCAAGTGAAGACGAAGTCTTGTTCCAAAGGCCAGTTTGCACAGATCCCCCACCCCCACCCAACGTGCCCTAGCTCCTGTCCCTGGTGGGGGATGACTCTGAAACCAGACATCTCTGTCTGGCTCTCCAGATCGCAGACCGTCCGGGCCCCACCACCTTGCTCTCCGCTCCCTGCGCTCTGACTGCAGCATTTCAGCAGCACCCAGGCACGCCTAAGGGGTCGGGCTTGCTCCAGTGCTCAGTCCTGTCGCCTCAGTGGAGACTTGGGTTTCTCTCCCCTTCCCCCTCCCCCAAACAGTCCCACAGGCAGGTGGGTGAGCGTCTCTCCGAGGGAGGAGGGGTAGGCAGGAACAGACAGACACACCTGCCTCATTCCTTTCCTCTTGTTCATCCTGGAGAGAACTCCAGGGGCTGGGTTGGCCCTCTTCCCTCCCATCCTAGGGAGGAAGAGGTGAGCTGGGGGAACTGGAGGGTAAAAGGAGATTCCCACCCCTCGCAGCACTCGCCACAGCATTAACTTGGACCTCCTCTGCCTTTCAGAGCTTGGGGAAGCGAGCTGTAGGATGGAGTTTGGGAATAAGGGGGAAGCTGCACGCTGGAGAACGTGCTGCCTAGGGCAGAGTGGGGGCAGGAGACTGGACACTGAGCCTCAAGGGACTCCAGTGGTCAGAACCAGTGGTCTGATGTATGCTAGCGGGACCCGTAAAGTTGGGAGAGGGACAAAGTTACTGTTCCCCCAAGCCACCACCGCACAGCCTCCCTGATCTGGACGGCAAGGCCAGGCCCCATCATAGCAGAGTGGCCTATAGGATGCCTTAAAAGGAGGTAGAGGCGAAGCAGGTAGGAGGGTGGGTGCTGCACTTGCGCTAAAGCCTGCAGCGTGAATAACGCGAATAACGTACTGGTGGAAATGGGATTCGGAAATGAATGCAGGCTCAGGGCGAAGGTGGGCTGGAGAGCTCGGGAATCGCCCGCCAGGAAACTGGGAATGCGAACAGATAGTGACCAGCGATCTTTCCAAGAAAGAAAAGACCTCCCTGGTTCTGTGCACTTTCGACCCGAGGGACTTTAGATTGTTATTATTATTATTATTTTTCCCGAAGGCAGAACTGAGGTCTAATGTCGGGAAAGAAGGGAGGTAGGGAACTAAACCACTGCAAATGGGACTTGTGGACGGATGGACACAGTGCTGGGATTAGAGGTCAGGGAGAAAGGGCCCGCTGGAGAAAAGGCCTCTGGCTTTTCAGTCGCCAGGGGCGGGGGGGGGGGGCTTAAAGGGGAAGGGCATTCAACGATAGGCTTGCCAGCTGTGGGGTACCTGGGCGAGAAGCAAGGTCCGGAGCGCCTTCATCCTTCTCTGGGTTATTGTTTCCCCAGCTCGCCTCCGGCAGGGGGCCTTCCACCCTGGAGAGTGGCCAGGCTCCAGTCGCAGCCCCCCTCCTCCCTGCCCACCCCCCCCTTCTCATGTGGTTGCCGGCAGCTGCCTGCGGTCGCCCCATCCCTTGCGCTCAAGGCACGGGGACTTTCCAACAGGGGAAAAAATGACTTAATGAGAGTCGGAGCCGGGGGCGGGAGGGACAGGTCCCTGTAATCACAGCTTCACTGTGGGGCCTGCGTACCTCCCGGGCCTTCCCAGCTTCCTGCTGCCAGCGCCCGCCTTGGGTTCTGCTGAGGGAGGGGGACAGGCTGGCGACAGGGAGATCCCTGTTCAGGTGCTAGGTTCCCTGGGGCCCTTGGGCCTTTTCTTTCTGAAAAGGCTTGAGCTGCTTGAGGACAGACCCTGGGACACCCCAGAATCCCTCTCTGGATCCTGTCCAGAGTGCATTAGAAGAGTAAGGGGTACCGAAGAGAGAACCCTCTGCTGTTTCGAGACTGCGCACTTCGCAACGCCCCCGGTTGCCGTGGCAACCAGGGCAGCCGAGGTGTGTCCGCCGGCCTAGGAGATGTCCTCCCGCCCCCCCCCCCACCCGCCCCTTACACGCCGCCCGCAGGGCCAGGCCCCGCTGCTGTGGTGCGCGGGGGTGGGGGTGTGCCGTTGCCATGGCAAGGGTGAGCTAGAAGGGTACATTCTTCCCCAGGGTGGGAGCGCCCTGGGGACATGAGAAGGGGGGTGACGGGGGCGGCAGAAAGGGGAGCAAAGGATGGTCAGAACAAGGGAGGAATCTCGGACAGGATGAACCAGGGTTTCTGAGGTTGGGGTGGGGAGTTTGGAATCCGTCTTTTCCCCGACTCCAGCTCTTCTGAGGTGTCCTCCTCCTGCTGTTGAACCCGTTTTGGCCTTCCAAGGAAGGAGCTTCCAATAATCAACCAAACCCCTTTGGCTATTCCTTGTCGGGTCTGTGGAGCTGAGAGGCCTGTCTCACTCCACTCCCAGTAGCGCTGAAACCCAGACTTCTAGCCATCGCCCTGCAATTAAGACCCCCTTGCCCGCCTCTGTGCCACCCGCCCGGCCCCTGCCTGGTCCAGTCCGCTGCCAATTACAGCTTTGCACAGCAGGAGTATCTCGGAGACTCCGGGAGGCCTGGGGGGCGGGGGGACAGCAGGCACATCAAGAGGGTGAGATCCTGGGGGTGTCCTTGACCCCAGGCTCCTCATCTGAAATTTCAGGCTGCAGCCGCGTGCGTGCGCCTGTGTGTGTGTGTTGCAACGTCAGGGAGCCATGGCTGTGTGTACTCAAAAAGTTCAAGGCCCCTGCGGCCTATTCTCTTTTCCACCGCAGGCTGCCGCGTGGGTCTCTCCTGGCCCCACGCCCTGACCAATGGACCCAGCCTGGTTTTGCTGAGCCAACCACAGGGCAGCCGCCAGCAAGTTAACTGATGCTTTGTGGAAGTCACAAAACGGCGCCCTCTTTGGGCATAAGGATTTCCTCTTTCTATCCAGCAAAGGAAAACAGTCGGGGAGTCTGCAGAGAATCCATTGGAGCGTTCTGCCACCACCCTGTCCCCTGCCGTTCTTTCTCTCTCTATCCTGCGGGCTGGTCTGCAGGGGCTCCAGAAAAGCTTCGCGCCTCCCGCAGGCCAGCTACTCACATCTGGTTGGCAGCTGGGAACCGCCCACCGCAAACTACTGAGGACATGGCGCCCTCTGTTGGTGCTGAGCGGAGAAGCATTAGCTTTCGAGCCTGTGCTGTGCGCCTCTGCGCAGAGGGTCCAGGGTTTCCGCTCTTGATGCTTGGGTCTCGGGCTCCGCTCATTCCTTTTTTCTGTGGGAAATCCCACACACTCTGACTCGCGTCGATCCAAAAATCCCACCAAGCAGGTTCTTTGCTTTCTGCCCGACACGATCGTGCTGACCCCTTGTTCTGCCTGCACGTGTGCCTAAAACCCAGCCTAGTGACCTAGCTTCTCTGAACCTCACAAGGTTGCAAGCTCTGACTTCAGGATGTGCGACCTGTCATTCCACGCCCCACGATCACTCCCCACGCCCAGCCTTCCCAAGCTTAATGTAAAATTAGGAACATGGTTACATAAATAACGACATATTTGCTCAATGGAATCCCTCTAAATGAAGTGGTTGGAGTATATTTAGCGGCTGATTTAGTGATTTAGCGTTTGCTCTACACTGGGGAAAGGTACATTAACAAAACATAGCACGAGACAGGGTCTCCCTTTAATGTAAGAAAATCGGACAGGCATCCAAGAGCTGAATTATTTCGGCTAAGGGATCATAGGTGGTTTAACATTTGTTTACTGGTTACCAGCAGCTTTCATTTGTTTAAAATGAGCCTATTTGACCTGGTCACCGTAATGATTCCATACACGAATATTCTGGTCCAAAAGTGAGCGTCACACTGTATTTTTGAAAAGGGTTTTAAACACTATCGAGGAGAAGGCAGTTAGATATTTATGAGTTTGAGGCTAGCCTAGTCTAGACAAACTTTTTTTTTTTTTTTTTTTTTTTTTTTTGTAAACAGAGGTGTGTAACAACCACTCTATGTGCAATGGCCCATGGAGGCCAGAAGAGGGCTTCAATCTCCTGAAACTCGAGTTAGAAGCAGTTGTTAACCGAAGCAACAAGAGCACTGGACCTAAACCCGGAGTTTGGAAGAGTAGTTCTTGTTCCTAAGCACTGAGCTGGCTCTCTAGCGCCACACTGTGTTATTACTTCTGGTCAGCCCTAAAACAAAACAAAACAAAACAAAAAACAAAAAACAAAACAAAAAATACATGTAACACTCAGTGGACTATCTATATCAATATATCTATACATTTATCCTCACACCTGTCTCTCTCTGTCTCTGTGTCTCTGCCTCTGTCTACCCCACCCCCTCCTGCCTACAGATCGGGATACAGAATTCTCAGCTACCTCTCCAGCACATCTTCCTGGTGTAAGCCAGCCCCAGTTATATGGCCTCCTTTATAAAAGCTGCCGTAGTCACAGTTCCTCTTGACAGGAATGGAAAATAAGACAGTCCTTAAGTCTGGGGGTACCCAGTGTTGTCTGCGGGTGGGATGATGGGATAATTAGTTTTCTGTACGAAGACGCTGCCGGAATGAGGAACCCAGAAAACTGGTCAAAAGTCTCCTGCTTCCTTCTTGCGCTTCGGCCTCGCGGGTCTTCCTGCCAGTGTGCGCCTGCTGCCCTCTCTCATGACCCTTTGGAGTCTTGGACATCCTTCTGCCTGGTTTCCCCCTCACTCTTCTCTGTCTCAGGGATTGTCTGCTCTTCTCTGCTTGCTTTGCACTCCAGATCCTCGGGACTGAATCCAGAACTTCACAAATACTGGGCGGGGACCGACCACTGAGCTACACTGCCAGTCCTCCCTTTGCCTTTGGAAACCATTCGAAAGATACAGAACTGTTAGGATAGTCGTGCAGAGAGCGCGCGCCTTTGTTGAACCACATAAGTTGCCCCAAACGCAACCCTATTGTCCCCATTTCTTTAGGATACGTGTTCTTCAAATAGACATCCCCCTTCTAACATGGCGTGACGCTTGCAACCAGGAAATCGGCCTTGCTGCACCCCTGATGCCCCGACTCCCAGCCCTCCTCAGACGCCAGTCATCTGGGGTGCTCTTTGTAACAAAAGGCCCCAGCCTTGAAGTATCCATCCCATTGAATTCTGTCTTCCCAGTGTCCTTCCATCTGACACAATTACAACACGTTTACTTTCACAACCGGGACAATTTAGGAGACTGCAGACCCGTTGCATCGTGGGACGCCCCTCCATGCGGGTTTGTCTGTTGTTTCTTCAGGATCAGATGTGGGCCATGCGTCTTTGGCAACAATACTGCAGATGTTAAATCTTTCCCCCATTGCCCTATTATTTATTCCATTGCTTAAAGTTCCCTCGATTTGCTCCGGCTGCCAAACTCGTTTCCGCCGCTGCTGATTTACTGAGCGCTTCCTTATTTTATGACTTGGTGTTTTCTCCACCCCAGCCCCAACGCCAGTCATTTTGACCAGCAACCTTTTTTCCCCCTCTTGATGGAAGATTAAATGTAGAAACTGATATGTGCATTCTAAATAAGCTCACTTGTTCTCAGGGTACCACTGCCTCCAGAACTCTCGGTGGACAGTATTAGAAAATATGTTTTATCATATAAACAACTATCTTTGTGTTGGTCAGTCTATCATCTCTCCAGCCATACCATCTATTGGTCATCACTGACCCACATAGAAAACAATGGCCTCGGGGCTGAGCGGTTAAGAGCACTGACTGCTCTTCTGAAGGCCCTGAGTTCAAATCCCAGCAACCACATGGTGACTCACAATCATCTGTAATGAAATCTGACACCCTCTTCTGGTGTATCTGAAGACAGCTACAGTGTACATAGATATAATAAATAAATCTTAAAAAAATAAAGAAAACAATGGCCTCACCTTTAATTTCCCCACAGACTACAGTTTCACTTTCTCTTTTTCTCTTTTGTATTTCTTTCTCTCTTCTTGCCACCCCCACTTCATCCGCTCACGAGGACGCTCTCGTCCTCCATGCTGGGCGTCCAGAACCTCTGCTCTTCCACAGAACCTTTGCCTCCAGCAGGGATGCTGCACATCGTCTGGTTCTACCTACATCATGACTTTTGAATGAATCGATTCAAAAAGAAACAGTGCAGAGGCTGGAACCGATCCCATTCCCTTTCGGGGCTTTAGGGAAATTCCTGAATCCTTTCCATTTGGGAAGTGACACCCGCCCTTCCAGAACTTTGAAAACGCTGGCGTCACAGAGGCCTGCATTTCCCATCAAGTCCACCTCAGCTCTCCTCTGCGCCTCTCCTCTCTATGCCAATAACTCCACAAAAGCTCAGACTCACTTTTGCTCATGTGTGTGTGTGTGCATGTGTGTGTATGTGTGTGTGTGCATGTGTGTGTATGTGTGTGTGTGCATGTGTGTGTATGTGTCTGTGTGCATGTGAGTGTATGTGTGTGTGTACGTTCTGTGTTTCTTTTCTTTCTTTCTTTCTTTCTTTCTTTCATTTTTAGTGAAATAAGTTATTTTAGTTAAATTTTACTTATGTGAGTACACTGTAGCTGTCTTCAGACACACCAGAAGAGGGCATCAGATCCCATTACAGATGGTACTGAGCCACCAAGTGGTTGTTGGGAATTGAACTCAGGACTTCTTTTTTTTGGGGGGGGGTTGGGGTTTTTGGGGGGAGGGTTGAGACAGGGTTTTTCTGTGTAGCCCTGGCTGTCCTGGAACTCACTCTGCAGACCAGGCTGGCCTCGAACTCAGAAATCCGCCTGCCTCTGCCTCCCAAGTGCTGGGATTACAGGTGTGCACCACCACCCCCGGCTCAACTCAGGACTTCTTAACACTGAACTGAACTTCTTAAACACTGAATCATCTCTCCAGCCCCAGCTCTGTGTTTCTAATACAAGGAATGGAATTGAGTACCTAGCAGAGGCTCAATAAATATAGTTGAATGAATGAATAAATGAACATCTTTGGAAATGACTGCTAGTCTCTGTCCTTCCAAAGATCTTTTCTGAAACTCTGCCCACCAGCTAGGTGTGCTTTGGCGGGTGTACAGCAAGCTTTGTTAATTCAGATTCATTATTTAGCTATGCATTTGTTCATCAAAGAAATGAGTCCCTTTTTTCCCACAGGTCTTCTTCTTTTGGATACTTCTCAGTCCCTGGTATACAACAGACACTTAATATTTGCTGAGTCAATGAGAGCCTGTGCCCTTTAAGTCGGTTCTCTGTAAATGATGTTTGTTTTCTTGTAACATCATCTTCCCGCCACCCAGCCTCACAGCTGCTGTCACTGTGGGCGCGTGGACATGCCTGCCTGTTTTCTCGTCTGTGCTCCCTGAACCTCTCAGGCCTTACAGCGGCCTCTCTCTCTTCCCCCTCTTCAGTCCATGGCCATCAGAGTCTTCTCGTTTCCTCTTCCGCAACATGCCACGTCCTCCCACTGAAGCTCTCAGTGGATCTTTGTACCGATTAAGGCTCTTAATTGCAGGCAACAGAAATGGAGTCTGATTCACTTACAAGGAAGAATTCCCTGAATGATACTGAGTAACTCCCAGAGTTTACAGGAAGCCTCAAGAATCAGGTTTGTGGTCTAGAGTTGTAATTTAGTTGGTCGAATGTCTGCACAGGAGATCTGAAGGCTGGGTTTAATTCCTAGCACCGTGTAAAACTATGTATAATGGTGTGTGCCCATAATACTAGGACCTGGGAGGCTGAGATACATGGACCAGAAGTTCAAGGACATCCTGGGTCATCCTGGGGTGGATGAGAATGTCTTTTTTTTATTAGTTGATTTATTTTTTATTTTTACATGCATTGGTATTTTGCTTGCATGTATGAAGGTGTCGGATTCACTAGAACTGAATTTACAGACAGTTGTGAGGTACTATGTGGGTGCTGAGCATTGAACCCAGGGCCTCTGGAAGAACAGCCAGTGCTCTTGACCACTGACCCATCTCCCCAGCCCCAAGAATGTCTTACAAACAAAGATAAAAACCAACCAACCAAACAAACATCAATCTTGAGAGTCGGTAGGAGCCGAAGAAAATCAGTCACCTGTAATTTCTACCAAGTTCAGTCTCAGGAGGAGACGGGGTAGCAGGCTGCAGTAGTCGAGTCCTCAGACAGCCACAGCCACAGCCACAGCCACAGCCACAGCCGCAGCCACGGCCAGGGCCACGGCCACAGCCACAGTCACGGCCACGGCCACCCATCAGACAGCTCCCCCAGCCCTGACCCAGCCGGTTTCTGCTTCTGTGGTGAATTATAAAGCCTGATAACTCCGTGAGTCACTTTGTAAAGATCCAGGGTCCTGAGTGGGAGCACTGGTTTAGACTGTGACCCTCTTACAAGGGGCCAGGGGAGCAATTTCCCCTAAGGAAATTTCCACTAAGAGAACTCTCCTGCATGGAGTGGGAGAGCTGATACTGAGCAGCTAAACACCCCCTCCCCCCCCCCCCGCCCCATGCACCCGCGCACAGGCCTTCGGGCACACCACTGGGGTCCTCCACCATCTTCCACGACCACTCTCATGCGCTCCCTGGCACACAGAGGTCCTCAGAAGCACAGCTGCATGTCCTTCCCTGCGCCGCCCCTGCCTGCCTCACCCCAATGAGCCATGCCTCACACCTATGTATCGGCTCCTTCGTTTGGATCCAGGTTGACCCTAGGCTCTGGGCTCTGCCTATGAGGTGGCTGGGTGGGGCTCATTCTATTTCTCATGTCTCTCAGGACCGGGACAACATGACTTTTCTGGCCTCCCTATGTGCCCCTGCTATATGCAAGTAAAAGCACCCATCTCCCTGAATTGTTAATAATATTTTTAAGAATTATTTATTGTATGTATATGAGTACACTGTAGCTGTCTTCAGACACAACAGAAGAGGGCATCGGATCCCATTACAGATCTCTCTAGTCTGTCTGTCTGTCTGTCTGTCTGTCTGTCTCTCTCACTCTGTGTGTGTGTGTGTGTGTGTGTGTGTGTGTGTGTGTTTAGGTTAGAGAACAACCTTATGAAGTTGATTCTTTCAACCTTTGGGTAGGTTCTGGGTTCAAACTCAGGTCATTAGGCAATCACTTTTACCCACCGAGTCATCTTACCACTCCTACTCCTGGAATTTTTTTTTAATTAAAAATAATTGTATATGTATATGTGTATATATTTGCCGGCACTTATGTCTATGCACCACATGTTGCCTGGTCCCAGCATAGGCCCGAGGGGGGCACAAGACCCCCTAAAACTGGAGCTACAGACACTGCAAGTGATAATGTGGGTGCTGGGATTGAACCTGGGTGTTCTGCCAGAGCAGCCAGTGCTCCCAACCTAAGCCACCTCGCCATCCTGCCCATTTCTCCCAGAATTCATTTTAAAGGCAAGGTCCCTGTATGCTCCAGGATGGCCACAAGCTCTAATTCTCCTGCCTGTGTTTTCTGGGAACTGGGATTACAGGCATATGCCAGCATACTTAGCTTACAATTACTCTGAAGATATTATGCCAAAAGGTTTTTGTTTAGCTCCCAAATGGTCATGCTGAGACATCCAGGTCTGTATTGAGTGGGACTCCTAAGGACTCCACATTTGTGGAGAACGAGATTTACATATTCCCATTTCTGGGAGCTCTGCGACATTATCAGTGTTGCATGGGTTTTAATAGCATCTATGTAACGGGACTTTTTTTTTTTTTTTTGGTTTATTTCGAGACAGGGTTTCTCTGTCAGCCTTGGCTGTCCTGGAACTCACTCTGTAGACCAGGCTGGCCTCGAACTCAGAAATCCGCCTGCCTCTGCCTCCCAAATGCTGGGATTAAAGGCGTGTGCCACCACCGCCCAGCGTAAGCTACTTTGTTTTGTCAGGCCACACTGCCTCCTCCTGGTGGAAGGTCGGGATTCCTGAGCCCTGTGCTTTAAGCTGCATGGTACCAGGAATCTTCTGGATGTCTCTATTTAGGGTCTTGGATTGAGTAGCCAAGTGTAGTGGGGTGGGAGAGTGAGGTGACCAGACTGCTGGCAGGAACGGTACCCCCCCCCCCACACACACACCAGCTAAGCAACAGGAGATGGGGGCTCGCTGGGGGAGGGGCAGCACCCCAGAAAGAAGATGGGAGCCCACAGGGCGGGGCATGGCCATGGCTATCATTCAGTAAGTACATCCCCACCTCCAATGGCGAGGGTCGGAGCAGAGGACACAAGCCTGCCTCAGAGTCACCGCCTCCCGGCCCTAATCTTTAGGGCTAGCCGTACTTCAGAAAGAACCAGCGGCTCTAGTAGCCTTGTTTGTTCTAATGCAAAACAGTCCATGGAAAAGCTGCGACCCCAGAAACCAGCACAAACAGCAGGCAGCGGTGGAGGGAGGGGGCGGGGCGCTGACCCGGGTTGACCCCGGCGGGGCGAGAACGCGCGCTGTCGCGAGATCTCGCGAGATCTCCGGCTCCCAGTGCGGAAGTGATTGGCGAGCTTGCCGGAGCCGGTGCCTTTAAAGCTAACAGGACCTCTTCGCGGGTCGGCGGAAGTCTCGGTCCTCTGCGGGAGGGGAGCTGGGCTCCTCGGAGACCCGGGTGTGGGGTTGGGCTCCTGCCCACGGAGAGCCCGTACGGGGATGCAGGTGACTGGTCTTCTGGACTCGCCTTCACGCAGGCCCTTAAGTGGCCATGGAAGGAGCCGCAGCCACACTCTCAAACCGTCATGTTTGTATACATTTAGTAAAATGTAGATAGTCTAATATTGCGACCGCAGAATCGGGGATCTGGGGACACTGAAGTGGCTTACGGGCATTTCGAAGAAGAATCTGAGTCTAGGAGGATGTAGTCACGTAGCTTGTATGCACGGGCAGTATTACTAGTGTTTCCGGGGGAGAAATGGCCCGGAGGGACAGCCTCGCATCCACACTGCACTGAATTACAAACCTGATGTGAATGTGTCAGAGATCTTTTGTACCTAGGGCGCCCAGCGTCACAATTGGGAAATATAAAAGATATTGCACAAAACAATATGAAAATCCTTGACGTCATTGATCATAGAGAAAAGCTTGAGAAGAATTTCCCCCCACATTAACAACTGTGCTGAAGTAATAATTCAAACTCGCAATTCCATAAATTCCCACCTCTTTACTGTTTTGGTTAACAAGGGAGACTGCGGTCCTAAATTTAGGAAATTCCAGAAATAATTTATCATTTAGGTTTTTTTTGTTTTGTTTTGTTTTTTGTTTTTTGTTTTTTTTTTTGGTTCTTTTTGTTTTTTTGTTTTTTAATTCTTTGACTATACATGTACTGGCTGGGTTCTATGTTAACGACACAAGCTAGAATCATTTTGGAAGAGGGAACCTCAAGTGAGAAGATGTTCCCCCCCCCCCATTGGCGTATGGTGCATTTTCTCGATTGTTGATTGATGCGGGAGGGGCCAGCGTATGGGTTTCATGGTTCTAGGTGTTGTAAGAAAGTAGGCTGAAGCCGGGCGTGGTGGCGCGCACGCCTGTAATCCCAGCACTTGAGAGACAGAGGCAGGCGGATTTCTGAGTTCGAGGCTAGCCTGATCTACAGAGTGAGTTCCAGGACAGCCAGGGCTACACAGAGAAACCCTGTCTCGAAAAAACAAAACAAAACAAAACAAAACAAAACAAAACAAAACAAAAAGAAAAGAAAAGAAAAGAAAGAAAGAAAGAAAGTAGGCTGAGCAAACCACAGCAACAAATTCAAGCAGCAACTCCACTGCCTCTGCCTGCGTTCCTATCTTCAGGTTCTTACCTTGACTTTCCCTGATGATGGACTACAGACTGTAAGATGAGATAAACCCTTTCCTCTCCAAGACCCATTTGTCTTGGTTGTTTATCACAGTAATAGAAATACTAACAGTCATGAATGTAATGTATTTTTGTAACCCACACCCTGTCCTCTCTTATCCCCTCTCTCATCCCCCTCTCACTTTCCTAGCTTTTAAAAAATAACCTGGGCTGGAGAGATGGCTCAGAGGGTTAAGAGCACTGACTGCTTTTCCAAAGGTCCTGAGTTCAAATCCCAGCAACCACATGGTGGCTCACAACTATCCATAATGAGATCTGATGCCCTCCTCTGGAGTGTCTGAAGACAGCTACAGTGTACTTTTATATAATAAAATAAATAATTAAAAAGAAAAACCTAATGGGCATATAGACATATGCATGGTATGGGTGATATACTGGGTCACAGTTACCAAAGATTAGATGACTGCCTACCTAAATTATTATAGCCAAATTAATTAAGACAAGAAATTAAGTAAAGCAAGCTCTTTTTTATTTGTGTGCATAAGTTGCTTCTCCCTAAGGCAGGGTTTGAGAGGTCAGCATTAGATGTGGGGAAGAGGAGATTTCTATAGCTCAGGGTAAGGGGCTTCCAAATGGGGAGTTTGACAGAAAGACAGTTGGGGTTTCGGAAGCAGAGCATAACAAGGTAGTCATGACAACAGGAAATCATAACAGCCTTTGAAACAAAGGCAGGGTTGCAAGATGCGTGTAGGGCATAAAAATGCCTCCCATAGGCCTGTGGGGAATGGCACTATTAGGAGGGGTGGCTTTGTTGAAGTGGGTATGGCTTTGTTGGAGGAAGTGTGTCACTGGGGGTGGTCTTTGAGGTCTCATATGCTCAAGCCAGGCCCAGTGCCTGTCTGTCTGTCTCTCCTGCTTTCCATAGATCCAGACGTAAAATTCTCCCCTCCTTCTCCAGCACCGTCTGCCTACACGCCACCATTCTTCACACCACCGTGATAATGGCCTAAACTTCGGAACTGTAAGCCAGCGCTAGTTAAATGTTTCCTTATAAGAGTTGCCGCAGTCATGGTGTCTCTGTACAGCAGTAGAAACTAAGACAATGGTCATAACTTTTAAAAACAAAGACATGGTTGCTGTTTCCTGGAACAGGCAGTGTAGTTAAGCTTACAGATGGGGCATAGCCTGTTTTTGAGAAACAGGTTTAATCCAGCAAGAACGACCCCACTTCGTCTTTACTGTCAGATGGTTGTAAAGCCTAGGATGGAGGCTTCATCAGTACATACCCACACTCCAAGAGAAACGGCCCCCTACCCTTAGTAGCCATCAGCTGCAAGGATCTCCTCAGGAGTGTTGGGGTGGGCGGCTCGTGTGTTCCTCATGTGTGTGCTGGAATGTTGGCAGGTCCCATTGTGTGCAGGTGGCCTCAGCTGCTGTGACTTAATGAGTGACAGAACCATGACATGTCCAGAAGACAGCATCTCCCAGCACTCCCGCAGTCTACAACATTCTCCCAGGGCCCTCCTCCGCAGCGTGCCCTAAGGTTTTGGTGGTGCGAATAGAGATGTCTTCTTAGCACTTAGTAGTCTCTGCTCAGGGCTTTGACCACTTCATGAATCTTGCATTAACGGCCCGCTATAGACAGAAGCATCTGTGACCAAGGCAGTTAGTAGTACCAACCTCTGGTGTGCTGGCTAGTTTTACGTCAACTTGACACAAGCTAGAGTCACCAGAGAGGAGGGAGCCTCAACTGAGAAACGCCTCCATGAGATCCGGCTGTAAGGCATGTTCTCAATTAGTGATTGATGAAGGAAGACCCAGCCCATTATGGGTTAGCTGGTGGTCCTGGGTTTTATAAGAAAGCACTAAGCCACAAGAAGCAAGCTAAGCAGCACCCCTCCATGGCCTCTGCATCCACTCCTACCTCCGGGTTCCTGCCCTGTTCTGACTTTCTTCAGTGGGGAACAGTGATATGGAAGTATAAGACAAATAAGCCCTTTCCTCCCCATGCTTGGTCATGGTGCTTCATCGCAGCAGCAATAAATCCTGCCTAAGACAGATGGATATAAACAAATATAATCTAACATTTAGAAGGTAGTTTGATGTGTCTTTCCACAAAACAATAGTAGTTTCCCTTCTGGGGGCTATGACGCCCCAGACTTGGACTTACCTAGGTTTACTGTACCAAGCATGAATTTCCCCGGTGGAGGGAGCCTCAAGCCCAGTTGTACAGTAGTTAATTATCCCGTATGCTCATGCCACTAATTTACCAGTATGTGATCCATAGAGTTCTGTCTTGTTGGTTGGTTTTATGAGGCAGGTCTTCTTTGTGTAGCCCCGGCTGTCCTGGAACTTGCTCTGTAGACCAGGTTGGCCTCGAACTCAGAGATATGCCTGCCTCTGCTGGGCCAATGGCCTGCACCACCACCTAGCTGGGAAATCTCTAGTTTCAAATAGCTCTTCCTGGGTTCACTATTAGTTGTTAGTATCTTGTTGATGATACTAATCTGTTGGCTAGGGTTCTTTTATTCTACGCAGATAGAAATTATAGTTAAAAAAATCTGTGATGGCCTATGCCTATAATTCCAGTGCTTGGAGGTAGAGGCAGGAGGATTCAAGGCTACAACGTGATTTGAGGTCAGCCTGGGCTACATGAAACTTATTTTAAGAAGGGAGGAGGTGGGGGAGGAAGAAGAGGAAGAGAAAAAGTAAATACAAGAATCAATGTGAGTCCGTGAGGAAGCATTAGGCCAGTGCTGGCAGTCCTGGCCTTTAAGCACTCAAGGTCTAGGGGTTGGGACTCCATTAAGCCCTGAGAGTTAGGGGCCTGTGTTACAGAATGAGAGTCCAGAAAGTTATGGGCACATCTTGAAGGCTTAATGTCCTGGCTTTTAAGTGCTGGCCCTTGGCAGCCATTGCACGCTGTCGGCCGAGCTGCGATGAGAGGCCGCGGCTTCTGTGCTTGAGGCTTTACGTACACACGGCACCCGTGTGCTCCGCAGCAGCAAGTATTACATCTAAGGATGTAATGCTCAACTAGGGTGTTGACACCCTTGACCCTTAAAACATGGCTTCTCCCCAGTGACCAGGGCCTGCGACTCTATTTTAAGCTTCTCTTAGCTCTCAACCCCGTTTCCTGTTGTTTCAGGCCCGACCACGGTCTAGAACTCTAGCTGTCTTCTCAAGGCGACTTGAAAAGCCACAGCTCCCACAACTGGTGTGCCCACTGACACCGCTCTGCCGCCATGTCTGTCACCCTCTCTTCGTGTTACGAGCTCCACTTGTTCTATTAATTGTGAAGGTCAAGAGCAGGCAAGGAAAGGCCATTGGAGAGAAGCCACTTTGGGCCTAATGTTACAGCGCAGGGAGGTGTCTACCTAGTGACTCACAGTTACCTAAGGCCTGCTCATGTAGCTAGAAAGAGGTCTGTCCTCCCCTTTGTGACTACATACCTAGTAGAAGCAGAGGGGTGGGGTTTAGTCTAGCCTGTCACAACCAGAAAGGCATGGCAGAGTGGCTCTTCTGTGACAGGTTGTGGCATAGGCTTGCTTGTTCATGTGGTCACCAAGCAGAAAGCAGGAGCGATACTGGAAGTCAGGCTGGTCTATAAGTCCCATAGACCCACCTGTCGTGATCCACATCTACCAGCCAGCCCCAGCTCCTAAAGAGTCCACAACCTTCCACAACAGTGCTGGCATCTGTGACAAGGTATTAAAAAAACATGGACATCTGGGGGACATTTCGGATTCAAGCCGTAAGGGAACAGGTCAAGGCCGTCTGCCAAACACGACAGCCCTTCATTCAGACTCCGATGCCCTCTGGCTCCAGTCACAGCAGCCCCTAATAAAGGCAGAGCTCGCACTTACACCGGCACCGGTCCTCCCTACACCACCAGGGCAGATGACGGCTTCCTTCCGGCCTGAGTGGAAGTGGCTGTAGAGTCTTTTAGAGTTCCCCAAGGTCTGTGAAGGTGAAAAGTCTGGTGCAAGCTGGTCTGAAGCAGCCACAAACCAGATAGTGCCTTCTAGACCTGCAGTTGCCTGTCATCAGCAAGCAGCTGTGTCTGTGTGCAGCTTCCCTACGGTTCCAGGGAGTGGCTGGGGCCGGGATGGACACAGTCGGCTGCACTGCTTGGAGGACAATCTTTTGCCCAAAGACAACAGAAATTCCAGGGAAGGGTGTAAAAACCATTAATTAGAGACTCGTATTGTCCCAACCCTCATCTCAGCTTTTTTTAAAAAATTAATTTTCTTTTTAGCGATTTTTTTTCTTTTTATATGTTTTGCTTTTTGGATTTTCTTGTTTTCTTTTGAGACCATCTCTCTTTTAAAACAAAAGATTTATTTATTTATTATATGTAAGTACACCGTAGTTATTTTCAGATATACCAGAAGAGGGCATCTGATCTCATTACAGATGGTTGTGAGCCACCATGTGGCTGCTGGGACTTGAATTCAGGACCTCCAGATGAGCAGTCAGTGCTCTTAACCGCTGAGCCATCTCTCCAGCCCCCATCTTAGCTTTTTAAAAGGAAAAAAAATGGGATAGTTACAATAAAAGCTTATTGTCAACATTTTAAACAGCAATTTAACAGTATCTCACAGGGCCTTAGCTGCTTCTCCAGAACCTTGGAAAGGGGTGGACCTCTCTAATCTGTCTCACTGTGACTGGTTTAAAAATTAAAATCTAGCCGGGCGGTGGTGGCACATGCCTTTAATCCCAGCACTTGGGAGGCAGAGGCAGGTGGATTTCTGAGTTCGAAGCCAGCCTGGTCTACAGAGTGAGTTCCAGGACAGCCAAGGCTATACAGAGAAACCCTGTCTCGAAAAAAAAAAATTAAAATCTATTATAGGTGTGTGAGTGTGTGTGTGTTGTGTGTGTGTGTGTGTGTGTATAAAGATTGGCACTCTGCAGCTTCAGGAACCCCCAGGGGCTATAGAATATCCCCTGAAGATAAGGATTACATTACTGTAATAACACATTTTGATCAATCATGAGAGAGAGAAAAAAAATAATGAGCTTCCTATTTTCTCCATAGAAAATAATGTAAAAATTGTGGTTGTCATTAAAGAGTCATTAAAGATGGGACTTAGAAAGATGACTCAGAGGTCACGAGCTATTGCTGTTCTTCCAGAGGACCTGAGTTTGGTTCCAAGCATCCATCCTGGGCAGCTCACAACTACCTGTGACTTCTAGCTCCAGGGAATCTAGTAAAGTGGAAACTTGTAGTTCATTTGGGAAGTTAGTTATGTCAAATGATGTCCAAGCAGACACATGCAAGGATCCGGGATGAAGGAGTATAAAAACGACCCTCGGATAGTGGGAGATGAGCACTGAGCTTTGGCATGCCCCACCGCCTTGGTGTTCTTCCTAAAGATACACATGTACTGGTTCACCTTACACAGGGTTACTGAGCTCAGCTTGTGGTAAGGCCACCACTGAGAGAAACTCGCCCAAGAACTGCTTGTGAGGCTCCTTCAGCACCTTGCAGCTTCTGAGACCTCTCCTCGGACCAGTTGGTGTTCGTGCCTGGTGCCTGCCTGCTGAGAGGACTGGACTGTGGTTGCCGGTTCGTGTGTGGTGTCTGCCTGCCTAGAGAACTGGTCTGCAGCTGCTGAGTCGTATTTGGTGTTTGCTAATGGGACAGAACTGCTAAGACAGAAGATCGAGCTCAGCTCCTAAAGAGCTCTCAATGAACAGGTCCACTTCCCCCACATCCTAATAACTTTTCCACTGCCTCTGCTGAGTGGTGAGCTAGAGGAGAGGTTGAATTATTAAAAGTAGGTTGCGCCGGGCAGTGGTGGCGCACGCCTTTAATCCCAGCACTTGGGAGGCAGAGGCAGGCGGATTTCTAAGTTCGAGGCCAGCCTGGTCTACAGAGTGAGTTCCAGGACAGCCAGGACTACACAGAGAAACCCTGTCTCGAAAAACAAAACAAAAACAAAACAAAACAAAAAAAAAAAAAGAAGGTTGCAAAAAATGTATGCCTACAATCTAGTGCCCTCTTTTGGCTTCTGTGGGTGTCTGCACATATGTGGCTTATACTCACCCAGATACAGGCACACATTAATAAAAATAAATAGTAAAGGAAAAGATTGAAGAACGTGCAGCTTAGCCCAGCACGGTGGAGTGCATGTGTCATCCCAGCTTCTTGAAAGGCCTGAGGGTCGAGGCCTGAGTGACAGCCAGATCCTGCTTTAAACAAAGGTTATGTGGTGGTTTCCGTCTATATTAACTCAGGTCTGGGGCTTTGAGTGTGATTTTTTTCCTTTTTAAGTAAATGTTCAGGTTTGTATCTATGTTTGTATTTTTGTGCTTCTCTCCTCCCTGTGCCTCCCCACGGTGGTTTCTCCCTGGCTTTCCTGAAACTTGCTTTGTAGACCATGCTAGCCTCCTCCTCAGAGCTCTCCCTGTTTCCGGGGTGGCGGCCACGCACCGCGCTCCCCAGCTGTGCTCACATCTTATTCTTCAGGAGCTCATTGAAACTCTGCGATTCTGGCCTCACGAAATTAGGCCTTTCCTTGCATTCTGTCCTCTCCTGACATCTCTCAGTAGGGCAGGGCGTGTGTTTCTTCTCTTCATTTTGAGAGGATGGACACCCAGAGAAGTTACATTGCTTGCCTGTGGTTTGCCTGTGGCCGGAGAAAACTCAACTAGAAGCCAGTCTTTTCAGTCCTGAGCTCAGACATTTAGTCACACCCGTGGCAAGCACCTTATTCCAGAATTTCCCACTGCCTACATGTTCTGGCTTGGGTTCGAGGTTGCACGGTCAGAAGGAGAGGCCCGCTGAAGCTACAAGGGAGCACGGCGTTTTCTGCGAGTGCAGCCTCTCTCTGTCCTTTCCCCTCCAGTGATGGAAGGCATCTGGTGGGAGCTGAGAGTGATGAATCTTCCCGCTGTCAGGGCGAGCAATTCTTGAACAGACTCAGAATGGCCCGGTGAGCCGCGAGCCGGCTGGGCGTGAATATGCATAGGAACCTGTCTTTGTTACTTTTTAAGCCAAGTGTATTTTGGGCCTGTTTCCCTGGAGACATAGGGCGGAAGGAGCGGCCTTGCTGAGAGTGGTGTCGTCTGCGACACTGGCTTTCCAGCCCCCTCCAGTCAGTCCCCGGCTCCACCTGCACTGAGTTTTCCAAGGTCACTAACTTTCCTTTGTTGAAGAGTCCAACTTTTTAAGCCCTAATCTTTCCGGGCTTTCTCCAGCTGTCAACGTTCTTTTCAAATGTAAATCTGATCCACCTTCGTCTGAAACCCTTCGGGGGCTCCTCGCGCTCTGCAGGCTCTGCAGCGAGACTGAAACAATTGGTCCCAGACTCCCGGTGTCGTCCCAGTGCACGCTGGGAGCTGTCTTTTCTCTGATGAACCTGTGAACCGTGCTTTTCCCCGACGCAGGGCTTTCACACGCATTCCTTCAGTCGCTATTTAATTTTACTTACCATTTGTGAGACTTTTGTTTGGTGTTAGAGTTACAACAGCTGATAGAGCAGTCAACGGCTGGTAAGATTCCCGGGGATGGATGCTCGCAACCAAGCCTGATGATTAAAGCACGGAGGAAGGAATGAACCGACTCTCAGGCACATGTGTAAATCAATCAATCAATCGATCGATAAATAAATGTAAGAAAAAAACAACAGGCAAAAGTCTTATCATCTTGGAACTTTCTCTCTCTCTCTCTCTCTCTCTCTCTCTCTCTCTCTCTCTCTCTCTCTCTCTCTCTTTGAGACAGGGTTTCTCTGTATAGCACTGGCTGTCCTGGAACTCACTCTGTAGACCAGGCTGGCCTCGAACTCAGAAATCCACCTGCCTCTGCCTCCCAAGTGCTGGGATTAAAGAAAGGCGTGCGCCACCACGGCCCGGCATCTTGGAACTTTCTATCAAAAATGTTCTAGAATGTTCTTCCTTTTATTTCTGTAAACATCTATTCTCTCTCTCTCTCTCTCTCTCTCTCTCTCTCTCTGTGTGTGTGTGTGTGTGTGTGTGTATTTAGGTTAGAGGACAACTTAGTCTGGTCTCACCACATTTGCAATGTTACCACCAGAAACTTTGTACTCATTTATAGTGTTCTACTGCCGAACCGTGGCCATGGCAACTCTCATCCTGGAGAGCATTTAATTGGGGCGGGCTTACAGTCTCAGAGGTCTAGTCCATTATTCCCACTGGTTAAGATCCGTGTGCAGCTCCTGCACAGAACCCTAAGACAGTGCCCGGCATGCTCTGGGCTGCTCAACCCTTTGTAATTCCAGTTCCGGGGCTCTGACACCCTCTCTAGTCTCCACAGGCACCTCAGTCTACACTGATACTCATGTGGGAAACACTCTTACACATAAAGTAAAAACAAATCTTAAAAAGAAAGAACCTGACCCAGGTCATGAACATTTAGCATGACCCGTGTCCACCTGTGTGGAAGAATTTGAGGAACCAGTCCTATTTCCTCCTTTAAATGTTGTCGGAGGCCAACATGAGGGTGAGCGTAGGGTTCCCTGATGGGAAGATTTTAGCTACATCGGTTTCCTTAACAGTTGTTGAACTACTCTGGTTTCTGTTGCTGAGAGCGTGTTGGTTATTTCTAGACTCTGTTGGGGCAATGCATCCTTTATTTCTAATATCAGTCATCTGAGTCTCCCATCCATTTCTCTTGACTTAGCGGGCTGTGCTGGTTAAGTTTTTTGTTTGTTTGTTTGTTTTGAGGAAATAACGTCAAACCCTTGGCCTGGCACTTCTTGATGAATGGTTGATGTGGGAAGGCCTGCTGTGGGTGGTGTCAGGCCTGGGCAGGTGGGTCTGAGAGGTGTGAGCAAGCCACTGAGCAGGCCATGGGGGGGGGAGGGGCCGGAAGCAGCACCTCCATGGCCTCTGCTTCAGCTCCTGGGTCCAGGTTCCCGCCTTGGCAGCCTTTCATAAGACACTGCAATCCAGACTTGTAAACCAAACAAGTCCTTGCTCCCCAAGTTGCTTTGGGTGATGGTGCTTTATCACAGCAACAGAACGCATACCAGGACACTTTGTGAGAAGTTCGTCAGTTTACTGGTATTTCTCAAAAGAAAAAAAAAAAAACCAGCTGGGCGGTGGTGGCGCACGCCTTTAATCCCAGCACTTGGGAGGCAGAGGCAGGTGGATTTCTGAGTTCGAGGCCAGCCTGGTCTACAGAGTGAGTTCCAGGACAGCCAGAGCTACACAGAGAAACCCTGTCTCAAAAAAACAAAAAACAAAAAACAAACAAACAAACAAACAAACAAAAAACACCCTTTTAGTTTGATTTTTCGCTATTATTTTAAATTTCTTCCTGTTGAATTTAGATATTATTGAACCTGTTTTAAAACCTGTTTTAAATCTATATTTACATTTATATTGAAATTTTATCATCATCATCATCATTATTATTATTTTATTATTTTTAGGGCAGGGTCTCACTAAGTAGCTCTGACTGTCCTGGAACTCACTCAGTAGATCAGGCTGGCCTGGAGCTCACAGAGATCCACCTGCCTCTGCCTTCCTAGTGCTGGGATTAAAGTCCAGGCCACAATGACTTGCACTTACTTATTTTTGGTTTATTGATTATTTTCCCCTTCTATTCCTCATTTCCGTTTCTTTTTATTTCCAGTTTTCCCTTGTGTTACGTGGCTGGCTTTTCATCTTGTGATGGAAGCTAGCATTGATTTGAAACCTTTTAGAAGCTCTAATATAGGTGCCAGAGCTGGGGCGTGCCTGGCTTGGGGGAACGCTTACCCAGCATCCACGGGGCTCTGATAGCGATTGCCAGCACTGTATAAAACCAGCTGTGGGGGTGCATGCCCATACCAGCACTCAGGAAGCAGAGGCAAGAGGATAAGAAGCTCAAGGTTATCCTTGGCTACATAGTAAGTTAAAGGATAGCCTGGGCTACATGAAACCCTGTCTCAAAAACAAACAAACAAACAAACAGACAGACAGACAGACAGACAGTTCTAAGTACTATGCATCCAGCAATGTCTCACATATTTTAAGATGTCATGTTTTCTTTATATTTCATTTTTTATTTGTTTATTTCTAAGACAGTCTCACTGGCCTTGAACTCTCAGTCCTTGCACTTCATAAGCCTCTTGAGTGCTGTGATTACCCTGTGTGCCAACTGCCTAGTTTATGTGTTTCCATTTTCATCCAACTCAAAATACTTCATAATTTTCCTTTCAAGTTCTTATTTCACTCACAAGCTATTTATAAACACGCTACTGCTAATTAATCTTCAAATATTTGGAAGCTTTCTAGAGAGCTTTTTGTAAATGGTGCCTAATGTGATTCTAGCGTGATTAGAGACTATGCATTGTATGGCTTGAATGATTTTAATAACAATTTAAATTGCTTTCTGCTGGAAATATGGCCTGCTTTGATATGGTCATAGGATACAGGTCCATACGCTCTTAGAGAGAATGTGTGTGCTGCGGGTTTTGAGTGGCCTGTAACTGTCGGTCAGGACAAGCCAGCTGGTGGCGGTCCTCTAGAGTTCTGCGAGCTTCTGCCTGCTTGTTCAGTCAGTGATTATCTGAAGAGAGCTGTACCTGTGTCCATTTTTCCTTGCGGTTCTATCACTTCTGGTATCAAGCATTTAAGACTGTCGTTAGAGACATAAACAGTTGGGCCATTATGCCCACTTGATGAGTGGCATAATGATCTCTGTTCTGGTTACACGTCCCTCGCCGAGTCTGTTTTACCTGACATTAGTGTGACCACATGGCTTCCCTTTCGTGTTGGCATGGCATCCTTTAGTTTTAACTCGTTCCTTTGTTTTTTATCTTTTTTTAATCCTTACATTGCATGTATTCACGTGTTCGTGTTTGCGGGGTCTGGTCTCCCCTCCCTGTGTGGGTGCCGGGGCGGGGCAGGCAGGCTTTGTGGCAGGCGCCTTCACCCCTGACGCGTCATCTCACCAACTTCATTTCTCTACGTATAAAATGTGTTTCCGGCCCACAGACATCAGCTAAGCAGGCTCACAGGGGCTCACGGACTGACGTGGCAGTCACAGAGCCTGCGTGGGTCTGACCTAGGTCCTCCGCAGGCATGCTATGATTGCTATCTTGGGGTTCTAATCGTGGGGGTGGGGGCATCTCTGACTCTTTTGTCTGCTCTTGGGACCCTTTTCCTCCGACTGCGTTGCCTTTCCCAGGAACCTTGACATAAGTAAGGGCTTGTGCCTGGTCTTATTGAATCTTGTTGTGCTGTGTTCAGAGGATACCCCTGGGAGGCCTGCCCTTTTCGGAAGGGAAATGGAGGAGGAATGGATCTGGGTAAGGGGGAGGGAAAGGAGAGTGGGAGTGGAGGAGGGGAAAGGTTGGTCAGGATGTATTGAGAAAAAAAAAAAACCCTTTTGAAAACTCAGATGAAGAAATCCCAAGTCTCTGTCATTAGTAACTCATGAAGTAGAATATACTATTAGGAATATTTATAAGTTTTTTATGAGAATTTATATGTTCTGAAAAGTTTGAAATAGTTGGCATTTTTAGTAAGCAAATATATCGCATGCATTTTACTAATAGAATCATGTAGGGGGATGTTAGAAAGACAAACATTTGATTAAAAAAAAATGAGACCCGTGACTCTTAGGAGAACCCATAACTTTAAAAAAATATAGCTAAAAAATAAAATCGTTTTTTATAATTCAAAAATATAAAAAATAAATAAAATTTGCTTCTTTTTAGACAACATATAGTTGAGTCTTGGATCGAAACTGAAAATTTCTATCATTTGATAGGTTAATTCCGTTTAATGTGATTTCACAAATATGGTTAGTTTATCATTCCTGTGCGGTGTTTCTGTTTGTCCTATCTGTTCCCTGTTCTCCTTTCCTCTTTTTATTAGGTATAGAGTCCTGGCGGCGGGGGGGAGGGGGGGTGAATTTGTTTGTTTGTCGCAGACATCTTGCCTTGTGCCACTGGCTTGCCTCGCCTCAAACTCACCTGGGTTGCCGAGCCTCAGCCCCTCCCCCACCCCCACCCCACCCCCGCGAGTGCTGGGGTTGCTGGTGGGCCACCATACCTTCTCTATTAGTTACTTTTCCAAGGTTGTGAAAAATACTAGGCAAAAGCAGCTTAAGGGAGAAAGGGCTTATTTGGCTCACGGTCCCAGGCGCAGCCCATCAGGTCGGTGGGGTCACGGTGGCAGGAGCAGGAGCGCGCACGAGGCAGCTAAGTCATGCGCAGTCAGGCTCAGGAAGCAGAGAGCAATGGATTCTGGTGCTCAGCTCGCGGCCCCTTTAGTTCGCCTGGGACGATAGCCTATGGCTGGTACAACTCACACTTAGGGTAGGACTTCCGTCCGCAGCGCTCTAATCCAGATCATCCTTCCCGGCTATGCTCAGATCTGTGCCCCCCACCCCATCTACAAGTAAATAAAATACATAGAATTGTCAGTTGAGAATCCAAAGCTTGGGGCTAGCACACAGCACACAGGAATAACTCCCAGCCGTGTTGTAGAGGATCTTTTTTTTTTTTTTTTTTTTTTTTTTTTTTTGGTTTTTCGAGACAGGGTTTCTCTGTGTAGCCCTGGCTGTCCTGGAACTCATTCTGTAGACCAGGCTGGCCTCGAACTCAGAAATCCGCCTGCCTCTGCCTCCCAAGTGCTGGGATTACAGGCGTGCGCCACTGCCCGGCGAGGATCTTTTGATCAGATATCTGCCCCTCTTTTTTTTTTTTTTTTTTCAGAGAATGTTTAGGGAGCCCCTGCTGTCCCCCATATCATGATAGGCATCGAAGATATCGCTTTTACCAGAGAAGAAATCCCACAGATACACACACGGTAATCAACATCTGAAATGTTGTATTTCTGGCCCACTTGGAAGGGAAGAGGGAGCCGACTACCAGCAGGCCCCACACGGCTCTTCCCACGCTCGGCAGCGAACTTCCTGCGAAGGTGATGTGCCAGGCGCCATGTGCAGGGCACTGGCCCAAAGAGGAAGAAGAGGCGTCTGTCTGTCCTCAAGCACACTGTGGGAGACAAGCGTGTGGGTGGACGAGGCAGGGCTCCCTAGAGGAACAGGACAGAACGTCTATGCATTATAAAACTGGGTGTACTTAGAGTGGCTTCATGATCGGGACTCAGTAGTTCAAGGGTGGCCTGGGACTGGGGATCTGCCTAGTCACTGAGTCAGAATGACCACGCAGCAGTCCCAGTGTGGTGCAGAAGGCCTGGAAGATTCCTGGGAGTTGCTGTCCTTCATTAGATGGTCAAAGGAGCTGGGTATGGCTTCAGTGGAGTATGGCGGCAGTGGCGGCAGCACATGCCTGAAAGAAGCAAAGGCCCGAGGGTGATGCTGCTTTTCTGTCTGAGCTCATCATATCCAAGGGCCATTCCTCGGAAAGTCCCAACCACCATGAGGGGCTTTTCCCCACTCAGCTAATTAGTTTTGGAAGCACCTTCGCAGGCCGGCCCGGAGGTGTGCCTCTCAGTTAATTCCAGAGCTCACCAAGCTGCCAATTGAGGTTAACCATCCCAGAGGGTGATATGTTCCTAGCGGCTGGTGCTGTGACTGAGCTGAGAATTCTCCCTGGGGGGGTGGGGGGTGGGTCACGGTGCTGTTCAATGGGGGAGAGGGCACTTCGTGCAGGTCTGAGGGAGGACTGGGAGATTGCCAGGTGGAGATGGGGAGAAAAGACACACAGAACGGACAGTTCGTGGGCAGGACACCCAAGCTGCAGAAGTCATGTAAGTTATGAAGTTGAGGCTGGACATGGATAACCTAGCAGCCTCGGACGAGGGGAAGGGCTGGTGGGGTCCACTGGGACTCAGGATTGGAGGCAGTCGGAACCAGTCCTCATGACTGGGTTAATAGACTACCAGGTTGTTTGTCTATTTTTTTTTCTTTTTAAAGATTAATAAAGCCGGGTGGTGGTGGCGCACGCCTGTAATTCCAGCACTCTGGGAGGCAGAGGCAGGCGGATTTCTGAGTTCGAGGCCAGCCTGGTCTACAGAGTGAGTTCCAGGACAGCCAGGGCTATACTGAGAAACCCTGTCTTGAAAACAAAACAACAACAACAAAAAGATTAATAAAACTGCTGGACATGGTGGTGCGTGTCTTTAATCCCAGCACTTGGGAGGCAGAGGCAGGAGCATCTCTGTGAGTTCAAAGCCAGCCTTGTCTACATAGTGAGTTCCAGGACATCAAGACTACACAGTGAGACAGTGAGACCGAGTCTAAACACACACACACACACACACACACACACACACACACACCTTTTGCTTTATTTATTTATTTTAGGTTTTATGTACATTTTTATTTGTGTGTATATGTATGTTTGAGCAGAGCTCACGTGCATCCTTCTGTCTGTCTGTGTGGAGATTTGTGCCTTTGAGTGTAGTGCCATCAGGGGCCAGAAGAGGACATCAAATCCCTTGGAGCTGGAGTTGCAGGCAGCTAGCAGCTGGTGGACATGGATCCCCTGCAACAATGCCGTGTGCCTTAACCACGAGACCGTCATCTTTGCTTCCTGACGCAGAAACTCTGGAAACACCCACCACCATTTCCGAGTTCTGTTTAAGGGACCAAAGACATGTGACCCACATTTGAGGAAGGGGGCTGTAAATTGATACGACCTCTATAGAAAACATATTGCACATAATTATAAACTAGCAATTTTACTTCCAGAAATATATCTTCAGCCTCATGCACTTATGGAATGCCTTATGTGCAAATATCCATCACACACTGTTGTTCTTCACCGTAAATACTGGACAACAAGTGTTCGTCGTGGGAGAACCAGCTGAGTACATTACACTTGTTCTTTTTTTTTTTTAAGTTTTTTTTTTTTTTTTTTTTGAGACAGGGTTTCTCTGTGTAGTCCTGGCTGGACTGGAATTCACTCTGTAGACCAGGCTGGCCCCGAATTTAGAAATCCGCCTGCCTCTGCCTCCCAAGTGCTGGGATTAAAGGCGTGCGCCACCACCGCCCGGCATTACACTTGTTCTTAAATGGAATATTATTCTGCATAGAAAACAAACCCCAAGGACTAACCTAACTCTGTGTTGGGATTGGTTTCCAGGGCTGGGCTGGAGCTCAGTGGTAGGGGGCTTGCTTAGCATGCCCAGAGCCCTGGGCTCTGACACACGCCTCTATCCCGGCATTCTGGAAGCGGCAGGGTGGGGTAATCAAAGTTATCCTGGATTACAGAGGCTCTGAAGGCAGCCCTGCCTGGATGCTCTGTCTGTTGTTTTTATCCAAAATAAATTAGTAATTAAGAAAATAAGAGGTGGAGACTGTTTGTTTGTTTTAAGTGAGCTCCCACGGGGAGACGGGAGGCAGAGACAGGAGAGTTGATTCAAAGCTTGCGTATGCAGCACAGGAGCAGAAATAACAAGAGAACAAGGTGGAAGGAAGGAACCAACTCTTCAAAACTTGTTCTCTCATTTCTATCTAAGCTGCATTGCCCCAAATATATAAAAATAAACACAACATATTAAAGAAGAAAGGAAGGAAGGAAGGAGAGGAGAAAGAAAGAATTAAGAATAGAAAGAACTTGGCCCTGTGTAGAGTTGAAATTTTAGAACCCGAGGCTGCTTGACCTCCAAGACTCCTTATGATATGTGACAAGAATTCCATTGATTCCTTATAGGTCTAAGGTCTGAGGAGACCTCTGGATTAGGTCTAGAATGACTGGGGAAAGAGTGTGAAGCCTTTGACCTACAGGAATCCTGTCTGCCCCACGTGGGCACACCCCAGCTGCAGAGCGTCCAGCCACGCATAAGATGCGGATGTGAGGGTATCTGCAGAGAGGCAAGTTGGCAAGATTCAACCTGTCTGTCTCTCTCTTCCTCCCCCTCCCTCCCCTCCCTCCCGCTCCCTCTCCCTCCCTCTCCCTCTCATCTTTCAATGCAAGTCCATCAGAGAGCAAGCTAAGAGCCCCGCAGATCTATTTGTGGTCAGAGAGCAAGAGGGCAATGCTACCTTTGCTAGGATCAAGCTTTGTAGTGCAGAATCCATGCAGCCAACTCTACACACACCAGAGGACCCAGATAACCCAGACTGGCTACGACTGCAAAGCTGAGAACTGCATCAAGCCATTCGGCCTCACGTCTTGTCTTAGTTACTCTTCAATGGCTGTGGCAAAACACCATGACCAAAGCAACTTATAAAAGAAAACATTTAGCCGGGCGTGGTGGCGCACACCTGTAATCCCAGCACTTGGGAGGCAGAGGCAGGCAGATTTCTGAGTTCGAGGCCAGCCTGGTCTACAGAGAGTTCCAGGACAGCCAGGACTACACAGAGAAACCCTGTTTCGAAAAACAAAACAAAAAAACAAAACAAAACAAACAAACAAACAAACAAACAAAAAACATTTAATTTGGGGCTCACAGTTCCAGAGGGTTAGTTTGTGACCATCTTGGTGGGGAGCAGGTGCGCAGCCGTGGTCCTGGAGCAGGGGCTGAGAGAGAGCATCTTGCTCCACAAGCAGGAGACAGAACACTGGGAAGGGCATGGGCTTTTGAAACCACAAAGCTCATCACACACCTCCCACAACAGGGCCACACCTCCCTAATCCTTCCCATACAGTTCCACCCACTGGGGACCAAGCATTTCAATACATGAGCCTCTGGGGACCATTCTCATGGAAACCACCGCGTATCTCATCCTGAAATGGCTGAAATTACCCTGTCAGTGCCTCCAGACAGTGTTCGGGACTCACTTCTATTAATTCAAGAAAAGGAAATTCTTGCCAGCTGCACTCTTGTGGGTGTGAGGTGTATAATAGAGAACAGAAGCTTGCAGATCCTCAGTCTGCAGGGGGCGGAGATTAGCTCAGTGAGTGCTAAGCAGGTACACACTTAGAGCTGAGCCGAGCATCTTACCCAACTTTCTACTATTGTGACTAAACACCACAATTAAGACAACGTATACAAGAAAGTTTAATTGGCCTTTTGATTTCTGAAGGATAGAGTTTATCACCGAGAAGCAAAGGCCCAGCAGCAGGCAGCTGGGGCCCCGCAGCTGAGAGCTCACATCTTGATCTACAAGCAGGAGGCAGAGAGAGTGTATTGGAGGTGGCAGGAAGCCTTTGAAATCTTCCCCAGTGATACACCTCCTCCTGACAAGGCCACTTCTCCTAATCCTTCCTAAGCAGCAGTGAGCTGGAGATGAAGTGTTTAGATACAGAGACTTGTGGGGGACATCTCCATCAAACCAGCACAGTGTTATAGAGGAGAGGTGTGCAGCTGATAAGGGCTGCTAAGAAAACTGTTTTAGATTGGGGAGAAGAGGCCTGTCTGAGGAGAGACCCATAGGAAGGGCAAGCAGGAGTTAACTAGATGAGATAGAAAAATAGCATTACAGGCAGAAGAAACCATTTGTGCAAAGGCCTTGGGGTAGGCAGGGGCCTAGAATATCCAGGAACTAGGCTCCTAGTCTGTGAACACTAGGTATGCATGTGACACACATGTCCGCATGCATGTATGTACACTCATACACACAAAATAAAAAGAAGTACATTTTAAAAGGGCTATCACCCAAAGCCACTGGGTTTTGAACTGATTTTTGTCCTATGTAGCAACAGACAACTAAGGTCACTGGCATCAGAGTAACTTCTCATGGGTAGCTGCTTAGAATATCCATCCTGATGTATGTCTTGCAGTGAATATGCATGTGCTTCTGTGGGCGGTACGCTTGGGAGGAAACGTGCTGGGTCACAGGATGTGCATGAGTAGCTGCAGTGAACACTCCGAGAGCGCCCAGAGCGTCAGCTCCCGCTCGCCAGCAGCGCCGAGGTGTGCTGCCCACTGCTCACGCTCGCGGAGGCGTGCCCACTGCTCACTCTCCCTGGCCTTGTCTTGGACCGTCTCTATCCTACCCATCTTAATAGATAACAGTGGAATCTCGTCGTGGTTCAAATTTCAATTTTTTTTCTTAATTTTCAGTGAAATTCAGTACCTTTTCAAAAGCTTCATGACCATTTAGACATCTCCATTTGTAAAATGTTGAATTTGGTCAAGTCTTTTATCCCACTATAAAAGTTGGGTTGGGTTTTCCCAATTTTGTTTTTTATCGACAGGATCTCACTATGTTGCTCTGGCTGTCCTGGAACAGGCTATGCAGACCAGGCTGGCCTCACACTCGAGTGCTGGGATTAAAGGTGTGTGCCACTACGCCCAGCCTTCCTCATGTATTTGTTCTCTTGTACCTGTGCATATGTGCATCTGTGCACGTGTGTGCTTGCATGTGTGGTCGATGCACATATATGTGCTCACTTACCTGCATTCAGGTCCATGTGCACATGCTGCCAAGGGTGACGCTGGGTGTCCAATTCTATTGTTTCTCGCATTATTTTATCATTTATTTTATTTTGCGCATATAAATGTTTTGCCTGCATGTGTGTGCCCCGTGTGCATTCCTGTTCAGAAGAGGAAACCAGATCCCCTGGAACAGGAGTTATGGGTGTTGTGAGCCACCATGCCGGGGTTAGGAATCGAACCTGCATCCTCTGTAAGAGCAACAAGTGCTCTAAACCGCTATGCCACCTCTCTGGCCCACTGCCTTAGGTTTTGCGGAAGTGTCTCTCACTGAACCTGGAGCTCACTGACCGGCTAGTCTAGCTGAAGAGGACGGTCCAGTGATCCTCCTGGCTCCGCCTCCCCAGTGCTAGGATTGCAGATAGACCACCACACCCTGATCTCTGCTTAGGTGTCAGGATCTGAACTCAGGCCCATGCTCATGAGGCAAGTATTTTACTGACTGGACCATCCCTCTAGCCCCTGTGTATTCTTTTTATAATTCTAAAGTAGGACTCATTTCAGGAGTCCCAAGTATTGAACCTGGGGCCTCTCAGGTTAGGCAGGCTCTCCGCTATTCGACTACATTCCCAGCCCTCAGCTGTGACTTGTGACAAATGAAAGTTGTGTAGTCCAATTACCAATCACATACAGTTAACTATTGTATATCGTTTAGGAAGCCTTTGTCTCCTCCAAGTCAGAAGAATGTCTCCCTGTGTTATTTTGCAGAAGTTTCATCTCAAGGTTGAGAAGGTTCAGTGGTGAACTTAGTGCTTAGGAAGAGTGAGGCCCTGGGTTCAGTCTTGGAGGGCAGGGAGGTTTATTCTATGATCCATGTATAGTAGATTTTGCCTGTGGTATTCGGTAGAAAAATTTTTTTTTGAGACAGGGTTTCTCTGTGTAGCCCTGGCTGTCCTGGAACTCACTCTGTAGACCAGGCTGGCCTCAAACTCAGAAATCCTCCTGCCTCTGCCTCCCAAGTGCTGGGATTACAGGCGTGCGCCACCACGCCTGGCTCAGAAATTAAATTTATAATTGCGTCCACAGCACCCATCACAAAACAAGCCAAATTAAACAACAATTCTCAGAGTGCTGGAATAGCGTATTTTCAATTTTTTGTCACGTGTATTTCTTCACCTGGGGGCGATGCTAGGGCACGTGCACCTGTAGGTCAGAGGTCACCTCGCAAGAGTCAGTTCTCTTCTTCTGCCTTGTGGGTTCTGGTGACAAAACTCAGGTGATCAGGCTTGGTGGGAAGTGCCTTTACCAGTCGAGCCCTCTCCCTGGCTCTGTTTTATCTGAGACAGCTCTCAGTGTATGACTCTGAACTTACAGCCCCTCTGCCTCAGTCTCCCAGTGCTGCAGGTGCTTATCACATAAGAGGCAATGAGACAAATACCCGTGAATCTGGGAATCTATCTCTGGACTCTCCACTCTGTTGCATTAATATCGGTTGTGCTAATATCATAATGTTTTATTATTGATTTGTACGTAGATTAAACCACTCCTCTCCCTCTTCCTCTTTCCTTCCTCATATTCCCTCCATCCCTCCTCCCTCCCCTCCTTCCTCCCTCTCTCCCTCCCTTCCTTCCATTTTTGGTGGGTCTTGCTATGAAGTTGGCCTGAGCTTGCAAGCACACATTACTATAGCAACCTCCTAGTCTTCAATATCATCTTTGCAATTTGGTTCTGATTTCCCGGAAATTTTAGGATTAGCCTATTTCCCTTGAAAGAATATCTGAGATTTTATTTGGCATTGCATTTAATCTACTGATAAATTTGGGGAAAAAAACCTAACACTGGAGTCTTATTGTCTATTAGCATTTTTCCTCTGTTTATTTAGGTTTTTTTGATTATTGTTTTTTTTGACAGCGTTCTGCGTATTTTGCTAGATTTATTTCTAGGTCTGTCTCTTTTTGTGAGGGTAAGAGAATTGAATTAGAACCTCACACTTGCTAGGGAAACACTATACTACTAAAGTGCTTCCTATCTACCCCTCTATTGTGTGTGTGTGTGTGTGTGTATCTTGAAAAAGAATCTAAGTCACTTCAGTTGGCCTTGAACTTTCAACCCTGCCATAATCCACCTGAATTTCCTGAGTAGCTGGGATTATAGATACACAACAGTCATCCTGGCTCGGATTGCATATCCGATGCTCTTTAAGTAACATTATTAAAATATTAAAGTATTTTATTATCGTATATATAAACACAGTTTAAAAAATATTGACCTTGTATCTAGTGATCTTACTCATTTATTGATTTTCTCCAGTCTTTTTTTAACTTTCTTTAAGCAAAATCATGTAGTCTCTGAATAATGAACACATTTTATTTCCTGTATTCCATCTTAATGTCTGTTATTTTTAGTTCTGATCTCAGTGTAATGCTCATTAGAAATAAAGACAGCAACATCATTTTTTTGGTCCTAATTATCGTGAGGAAAGCTTACAAAGTTTCCCTATTGTTATAATACTTAATGTAGGGATGGCTATACACGGTGTCTGAGCCGGAGTGTGGGTAAGGACAGCATCTTCATAGCAAGGCACATACCTAGCCTTGGTGTAGGAAGGAATCTGCATTAGGTACAGAGGGCATCCGCTGGACAGGGTCCAGCACATGATCGCAGGACCCAGGAACAGATATCAGCATGTGTAGATAAGGTGGCCCTCTGTGGCATAAGTCACCGACTCCTTGAGAACACGGGAGAGCTTCCCCACTGTGCATGGCCCAGCACAGGCATGTCAGTGACACAGAAGACAGCTTCCTTTAGGCGGTCTGAGGGTAGGGGTCATTGTGGATCATGGGATAGCCGCAACTCTGTTAGGTCTACAGAGCACGCATGCATAGAACATGTGGACTCTATTGGCTCAGACTCAGTGTATTAAAAATGACCAGTCCCAGCGGATACCACTCCATCTCCAACCATCCCATCCTAAGACCCATCAAAGGCTACTAGACAGCACCATGGCAACATTCCTTCCCCACGGCCCCTCCCTCTCCTGAGAGTTCAGTCTCATCTTTCTTTACTAAGTCTACATTCACTCTTCTTTTTGTCCATGTTTCCTTATTCTTTTTGGGCCTGAGACAAACTCAGAAGCCACTGGATTCAGGTGGATTTGGTGACCACCAGTTGGCACCCTAGCTCCTCACAGATACTTACCAAAAGCCGAGAAAGGCTTTATCACTTTGAAAGAATCTATACCCTCAGAAGCCGAGTGGGAAGGCTGGGAAAGAAGACAATTGGGGACAACACAAGACAGGAAACACAGAAGGATTGATGTAGTGGGTAAACATACCTAGGAAAATGGGGGCCATGTTCTCACTGCTGGAGAAAGAAGTTCTAGTGCAGGAGAGACAGGAGTAACGCTCTGCAGATGCTGGTAGGATTTGAGGTGTTGAGTGGTGGTGCACGCCTCTAATCCCAGCACTTGGGAGGCAGAGGGAGGTGGATCTCTGTAAGTTTGAGGCCAGCCTGGTCTCCAGAGCAAGTCCCAGGAGAGCCAAGGCTACACAGCGAAACCCTATCTTAGGGGGAAAAAAGGTGTTAGTGGGAACATAAAGTTTCCAATGTGCTCATACTGATAGAGAGGTGTACACACACACACACACACACACACACACACACACACACACACACTGAGACAAAGATAAAGATAGAATCAGAGAGAGACACACAGACACACAGACATGCACACACACACACACACACACACACACAGAGAGAGAGAGAGAGAGAGAGAGAGAGAGAGAGAGAGAGAGAGGACATACGGGTGTTTCTTAGCTTTGTCACTTAGAGGGACTGCAAGTTGCAGCACTGTCATGGCCCTGAGCACATACAATACCTAAATCATTGTTTTTCAATCTCTCTCTCTCTCTCTCTCTCTCTCTCTCTCTCTCTCTCTTGCTCTCTCTCTCGCTCTCTCTCTCTCTCTTTCTCTCTCCTAGCAGAAACCAGCCTTCTTCAAATAAATGGTTGGTTCCGGATCTAAGACAGAGAAATTATAAGATAAGCCTAAAATATCTTAAAGTGTTCAAAGAATTATATCTATTCTATCAAAGGAGCATAGAAACCAGCTGGAAGGAGCTCCCATTGGCTAAATCTGGGACAATTTGAACATGGAAATAAAGATAGTAACAGGGTATAACACGCTGCCTAAAGCAGGAGCCCATAAATGCAATGACATACATTAATTAATTCAAACATATTGTGAGGAATGGAACACAGTCTCAAAGGGGGAAAATGATTTTAAAAAATGACTTTACAGCCGAGAAGCTAGCAGAGACCACCTTCATCAAATAGTGTGGAGATCTTCAGGGGAAGTGACACACAACTAAACTAATTCAGTGTGGATTTCATATTGCTTTCCTGGGTGTGTGTGTGTGTGGGGGGGAGGTATTGCTGGGATGACAGCTGAAATTGGAAAAATATGAAAATAGTTTGTAAGTTACTGAGACGCAATGTGCCAACATTAATCTCCTTTGAAATGTATTCATTGTTTATGTCCCTCCCTGTGATTTATACATTTAAAATCCTGATGACCAAGACAGTTGTATCAAGAGGCATCATCTCAAGGATGGGACCCTTGTGAACGACGTCCTTTAAAATCTTCTTCCCTTCCTCTGTGTAAAGAAACGTGGAAAGACGCTTGTCCTTGAGGTAGACGTGGAGTCCGTCAGGACCAGGAGGCTCCCCAGAACCTCTGTTGTGCATAAACCATCCAGCTTCTTGCATCTTGTTACAATACCCCAAAGGGACTAAGACAGCAAGGGATTTCAGAGAAAAGTGGTTTGGGTTATGGGACGTCACATGGCCAATTTACTCTCAACAGTTCAAGTACAAACGTTTTTTGTTTTCACCCAAAGTCTCCATGTCCACATTTGTACATCAATGTTTAACAGAAGCGCTGGTGACAACAGGCAAGTTATGACGCCTTTGTAGCAGAGGAGTGTATGAAAAATGTGGCATGCAGACACAATGGAATTTTTTCAGCCCTAAAGAAAATCAAAGCTTTATGTCGTTTGGAGAGAATCACGTTAAGCAAATTAAGCCAATCTCAGAAAGAGAAACATCATAGGTTTTCTCTTTTTTCCTAGATTTCTGTAGATACATAAAATCATGTATGTATGTATGTATGTATGTATGCATGTATGTATGTATGTATGAAAATAGAAACAAAACTGTTTAGGAGAACAAAGGGAACCACCCTGTTGGGGGAAGGAGGGGGAAAGGGGAGCAGGGTGGGCCCTGGGCAGACACTCAATACAATACAATAAAATACATTCCTGTATGAAAAATGTCTTTATGGGGCCGGAGAGATGGCTCAGTGGTTAAGAGCACTGACTGCTCTTCTGAAGGTCCTGAGACCAAATCCCAGCAACCACATGATGGCTTACAACCATCCGTAGCAAGATCTGACGCCTTCTTCTGGAGTGTCTGAAGATAGCTACAGTATACTCACATACAATAAATAAATAAAACTTAAAAAAAAAAAGAGAAAATGTCTTTATGTAACAAAGTGCCATGCACGATGCATGCATACAAAGAAAAACTTAAAGGAAAGCAACAGTCATAACAAAACAAATAGAGCAAAAATGCAGTAGAGATGAAAGAAAAGAGAAAGCAAATTATCTGAGGAGACTCAGAGAAAATCCATACTCCAACACAGTACTGACCAAAGTAGTTTGGTGTGCTCTTCCTTAAAAAACCCTTATGCACCAGACACTGACACCCTAGAACATTCATATCCTTTTACTTGATGATTTTTAATATCCCAGATTCAGTTGCGTCAGCTGGATACAGAGATCATTCTTCGTTAGCTCTTTGAGAACTTTGGACAATACTTTTCGATCATGTTCATTCCTCCCAAAGTTACCTCCCTTCCTATCCATCCAATTTGTGAGTCATTGTCCCATCCCCCACCCCATCAAGTTCCATCAGTGCTGCCTACATATTCTTGGATGTGTGGCCGTCCACTGCAGTGTGGTCAGTGGACCAGGGGCTGCATTTCCAGAGAAAACCCGACTCTCCGTCTCCAGCAGCTTCAATTGCCAGCAGTTCCTCTGTGAAGGGTGGGACCCCATGTTTGCTCCCCCTTCCATGCTGAGATCACACTGAGGACTCGACTTGTGCACGCTGTTACACCCAGTGTGAGTTCGTCTGTGTAGTTGCCCTGTTGTGCTTGGAGGACACTGTAGTCCTCCACCACCTCTGGCTCTTACACTTTTCCTAGCCTTCCTCTTCTGCAACGAGGCAGGGATGGGATGTGAACGCCCCACTTAGGTCTGAGCGTTCCACTGTCTCTATTGTTTATACTGTGGCCAGTTGTGGGTCTCCGTGTTCATCATCATCTACTGCAAATAGAACTTTTTCTCAGGTCCTTCAGCAAGAGCAATACGTGCTCTTAACCGCTGAGCCATCTCTCCAGCTCCTGCCTCTGTCTTATTAGGACAAGGATTAGTTTAAGGAACCTGAATGTTGTACAACCTCAAGAATCTTTCTTTAAAAAGAGATTAGCAGGGAGTTGGGGTGAGATAGCTAAATTAAGGATTATGATAAGACTAGAGAGATAGCTCAGAGGTTAAGAGCACTGGCTGCTCTTCTAGAGGTCCTGAGTTCAAATCTCAGCAACCACATGGTGGCTCACAACCATCTGTAATGGAATCTGATGCCCTCTTCTGGGGTGTCTGAAGACAGTGACAGTGTACTCATATACATAAAATAAATAAATCTTTAAATTACAAAAAAAAAAAAAAAAGCCGAGCAGTGGGAGGTAGAGGCAGGTGGATTTCTGAGTTCCAGGCCAGCCTGCTCTACAAAGTGAGTTCCAGGACAGCCAGGACTACACAGAGAAACCCTGTCTCTTAAAAAAAAAAAAAACAAAAAAGAAGCTGGAGAGATGGCTCAGTAGTTAAGAGCACTGACTGCTCTTCCAAAGATCCTGAGTTCAAATCCCAGCAACCACATGGTGCCTCACAACCATCTGTAATGATATCTGACGCCCTTTTCTGGAGTGTCTGAAGACAGCTCCAGTGTACTTACATATAATAAATAAATAAATCTTTAAAAAATTAACTTACAAAGTAATGGGTTTACACACAGCTTTATCATAATCATTTTGTCGGGCATGGTGGCACACGCCTGTAATCCCAGCACTCTGGGAGGCAGAGGCAGGTGGATTTCTGAGTTCGAGGCCAGCCTGGTCTACAGAGTGAGTTCCAGGACAGCCAGGGCTATACAGAAAAACCTTGTCTCGAAAAAACAAACAAACAAAGAAACAAAAAACCAATAAAACAAAAAAAGAAAGAAAGAAAAGAAAAGAAAAAGAAAAAATGATTATGATAAAGCTTTGTGTAAACCCATCACTTTGTAAGTTAATTTTTTAAAGATTTATTTATTTATTATATGTAAGTACACTGGAGCTGTCTTCAGACACTCCAGAAGAGGGCGTTAGATATCATTATAGATGGTTGTGAGGCACCATGTGGTTGCTGGGATTTGAACTCAGGACCTTTGGAAGAGCAGTCAGTGCTCTTAACTACTGAGCCATCTCTCCATCTTCAGTAAGTTAATTTAAAAGTATAATTAAAAAAAAAAGTTAGCCGGGCTGTGGTGGTGCATGCCTTTAGTCCCAGCACTTGGGAGGCAGAGGCAGGCGGATTTCTGAGTTCGAGGCCAGCCTGCTCTGCAGAGTGAGTTCCAGGACAGCCAGGGCTATACAGAGAAACCCTGTCTTGAAAAAACCAAAAAAAGAAAGAAAAAAAAAGTTGAACTACCTTAATGGGTGGACAATGCTTCCCCTAGAAGACATCGGTTATTATTATTTTTTTAATTTGGTTTTTTTTGAGACAGGGTTTCTCTGTGTAGCCCTGGCTGTCCTGGAACTCACTCTGTAGACCAGGCTGGCCTCGAACTCAGAAATCTGCCTGCCTCTGCCTCCCAAGTGCTGGGATTACAGACGTGTGCCACCACTGCCCGGCCGAAGACATTGGTTATTAAATGAAAATTTCAGAACCAGGTATTAGATATCTTCCTATAAGATATTGGTAGGGAAACCACAGAGAAACCTCAAAACAGTGCAGGGTATTGACACTGTTTTTGCTGCCCACCGTCAGTAGATGGTGAGACCCTGCTGCTGCTGCTATGGCGTAGTTTGATTGCAGAACAGAGAAATCAAGTAGGAACTGACCCGGAAACTTTTCTCTGTTGGTTGGTTAGCTTTCATAGTGCTGACAGGTGTTGTGCAGGCTGCTGGGAGAAAAGCCATCGGTGAGTTTATCCCGCCGTGGGCCCTCCAGGAAAGATGTGTCCACGGTGCAGTAGTGGAACAGCTCTTATTGGGATAACCAACTGTTTTCTGTTTGGATCTGGGGCCTGTTCCACAGCACAGAATTCGTGCTTTGTGCTGTCAGCTTGGTCAAAGCCCGTGCATGGCTGGAGAGGACACAGAGGCCCTAGAGGGAACCCTTCCACCACTGTTCTGCTAAACGGACCTATCGTCAGGTGTGCTGTAAAATGCCACCTTCTGCAGGTGACACGGCCACTTCACTCACCAGCACACAGCAGCTGCAGTTACCTGCACGAGAGAAAGTCATTCATTCCCGGTGTGTATGGGGCAGGGTCTCGTAAGGCCCCGCCCCCAGCCGAGGTACCTCTTCATGGCTGCTGCAGGAAGTTTTCTCTTCATGGGGGATGGCCACGGGTGGGTTGCCCATGCTTTTGCAGGTAGTGCTAGTTGGACTCAGTGGTTTATAAAAAGAAAAAAGCAAAGGAGGCCGTGAGCGTGGGAGGGGCAGGTGTTAGGGGAGTCTGGGGAGAGAGGGAGAGGAGAGCTGCGGAGGTACAAGCAGGACACGTTGAGCATGTGTGCGAATAAGTAAAGCTGCTTCTTAAAGAAAGATTACAAAGTTGTGAGTATAAAAATTAGGCAAAAAGTTAATATTTAGGAAGAAAAGCAACAGTGATAAATGATGAATTAAAAAAAACAGATAAATATCACAAACATAAAACCAGGAAAAAATAATCTTTCACATGTTTTTATTTTATTTTTTGACACTTTCATGTATCTACAATGCATCTTCATCATTTCACCCCAGTTCTTCTCTCCTTTCACCAAGATCTCTCCTATGGGTGGAGAACATTGATTGGAGCACGGGCAGCTTATGAGAGGCTACACCATTGATTAAAGGGCTCTTCTTCCCCCCACCCCCCAACAACTTCCAACCGCTCCACAGGAAAGAGTGGGGCCTCAAACCAAACCACATGTTACTTCCCCCGTGGAAATCGTGACCTTAGGGAAAGGTGACATTCCAGACTCTAGACTGCCTGTTGGCCTGTCTTTTGTGAAAGCCTTTCAAGGAAAACCTGCAAGGGTTTTGAAGACAGACAGGCAAGGGCTCTGACCAGTGCCGATGTGCACCATACCCAGGAGAGGGTAGATGTCTAGTTCCTAGTGAGGTATCCAGAGAGTAGCTCTGCCCGGGGAAGATGACAACACAAAAAGCCTTAGTTAGAGCCAGAGCCGCGTGTAACTTGCTAGGCTTTCCAATCCTAGCAAAGATTTTTATATGAATTAAATCGGCAGGTGTAAGAATAAAGAGCCCACAGTTGTGTTCATGACCAGGTGACATTGTCCAGCCAATAAGTGAGTTTCAGGTTCAGTAAGAGTCCCAAAATAAGAGGGAGGACTAGAAAAATGGTTCAGTGGATGGAGTTGCCTGCTGGGAAGCTGAGGGCGGGATGGAAACATGGAAGTTCTAATGAGGACCTCTTCCCGGCCAGCAGACAGTTGGCCATTTCTTCTCGTTGTGTTCCCACACGGTGGTGGGGACTCTGGGCTCTCTTCTGAAAAGAACACTAATTTCCAGCAAGAGGGTCTCATCCCCATCTACCTCCCTCCCACCGCTTGTTGCTAAAGTGCTAGCCATGCAAGAATGAAGACCTGAGTTTTATCCCCAAGAACCCATATGTGAAAAGCCAGGCCTGGTGAGCTCTGTATCTTTGCTGGGAAGCTGGAGACAGGCGCATCCACAGGGCTTCCTGACCAGCCAGCCCACCCGAGAGACTGTTTCAAAAACCAAGGTGGGCAGTGCCTGAGAAATGACATCCAAGGCAGAGTTCTGGTCTAATGTGCATGTACACACACACACACACACACACACACACACACACAGAGACAGAGACAGAGATACAGAGACAGACAGACATACAGACAGAAGAGAGGGAGAAAGAGTTCCTTCATACCATCAGATTCTGTTTTAAGTTACTAATCGATTATTTCTTAAACACTCAAATTGTATCGACTGAGTAGAAAACAGGGAAAATATGAATGGATGCTTGTGCTAGCATCCATTGTGTGAGATAAGGGGCTGATAAGATATGAAATGCTCCTTCAGAGATCAGAGCTGTAAGGCTTCCATCCACAATAGGTTTGTTTTACTTGTGGTAACACACCATGGCAATAGTGAAACCATTTATCTTACCCTATGGTAGGGAACCAAAAAACCAAAAACCAAAAACCAAAAAACAACAACAACAACAAAAAAAAAAAAAAAAAAAAAAAGAGGAAAGACTGGGCTCCATTATTGCCTGTGAAAGTATGCCCCCACTAATTCCTACTAATTAATGCTCCCACCACTTTCTAACTCCACTGTCCAGGAACATTTGCTATTCAAACGACAGCAATGCTTAACTACCTGTAGACTCCCAGAGATCGGACAGGAAATGACTGGCCTCTTGTAGGCTACTTTACAAGATACATCAGAGCAAACAACTGCGGGATTTAAAGTAAAAGAAAAACAATAGAGGTGGCCCACGATGAAAAAGGGTAGCTGTGGGTTGATGGAAACTCTAAGATACTCCCCAGATAAAAACCAGACAAGCAGTCCCGCAGTCTTGGGTAAGGACTCTGGAGTAGCTTCCAGCTCAAGTCCAGCCTCCCACCTCCTAGCCTCAGAGGCCCCCGTGTGCTAATAGCCCTGAGGACAACAAATGGCTCTCTGTGACCACAGCCAGCTCTTATGTGGCTGGCAGGTACGTGGGATTCAGAAGCGTGGTCCAGGGGGAGGCTTCGGATTACTTACTTGAACAGGAAGCAGACACCTCTGGCATGAAGCCTGGCAACAGCCCAGAAGGAAGAGTTGACATAGTGGCTTTTCTGTGCCAAAGCTTTTACCGTGAGGAAGGATCACTGGGACCCAATGAAGACTCCAAACAACAGATACATTGCCGGACACGACCCTGAACCATTACGATGGCCATAGGCTGTGACCTGGGTCTTGGTGGGACTCAATCTTTGGGGCTTTGATGGGGTTAGTTTCAAGTAAATCACATGGGTTGAGAGTATGCAAGAAGTGGCTTCCTGAAGGCAATTTAGGATGTGCAAACTGTGGATGGGCAGACAAGGCAATAGTGGCACCCCTCAGAGAGACAGGTGGGATACAGACATCTTCTCCAACCCTTTCTTACAGGGGTTTTGTTTTTTGAGCCCACCTAAACAAACGATACTTCTCTAGATACGAGGTAAAGCTGGAAGGTTTACAAACCTCTCTCGGTCGGTTTTCCTGAGCAGAGTAGTTTAAAAGCCTTAACTGAACACCAGTTGTGGGCTGAGACCCCTTTGACAAACCTCTAACTCCAAAACCATTTACGTTACTATTCATGACAGTGGCAAAATTACAGTTATGGAGTGGCAACAAAAATAGCTTTATGGTTGGGGGTCACCACAGCAGGAGGAACTGTGTTCATTGGGTCACAGTGTTAGGAAGGGTGAGAACCTCTGACAGTCTTCTCTGACCTGTCTGCTCCCTAGTCAACATCAAAAGTGACTGCATATAAGACTCCACGAAACCCTGGACCTTACCATCGCATATCAAAATCAAGATAAATAAAGAATAAACAGTCCTTAGCAAAGTGAGGTGGTGTGCTGGCTAGTTTTATGTCAGCTTGACACAGACTAGAAGCATCTGAGAGGAGGGAACAACTCAAAATAAATAAATAAATAAATAAATAAATAAATAAATAAAAGCCTCAATGTCATTGGGACATAGACAAACATGCAGGACATTTTCTTTTTATTTTTTTATTTTTTTGGTTTTTCGAGACAGGGTTTCTCTGTGTAGCCCTGGCTGTCCTGGAACTAGCTCTGTAGACCAGGCTGGCCTCGAACTCAGAAATCCACCTGCCTCTGCCTCCCAAGTCCTGGGATTAAAGGCGTGCGCCACCACCGCCCGGCTATTTTTTTATTTTTTTATTTTTTTTTTGGTTGCAGGACATTTTCTTAATTAGTTTTAGGTGTGGGAGGGTCCAGCTCATTGTGGGTGGTGTCATCCCTGGGCTGATGGTCCTGGGTTCTATACAAAGCAGGCTGAGCAAGCCAGTAAGCAGCACCCCTCTAGGACCTCTGCATCAGCTCCTGCCTCCAGGTTCCTGCCCCACTTGAGTTCTGAGTTCTAATTTCCTTTGATAATGAACTGTAATGTGGAAATGTAAGCCAAATAAGCCCTTTGCCACCCCATCCCCTGAGTTACTTGGGTTATGGTGTTTCATCACAACAATGGTGACCCTAAGACAGGTGGCATGCCTGTAATCTTGTTCTACATGATAAGACCTTATCTTGGGAAGGTGGGGGTTGGGGTTATCCTATTTTGGAACCTGGGAGAGGCAAGTATAAATTATCAAATCTATTTCAAAGCTCACCCCCAACTCATCTCTAATGCTGAAATAAGAAATAAATACAGGTGACTTTTATCCAGACAAGGTGTAGAAGCTAAAAAACAGGCTCATTAGAGCCCTTCATGTGAGTTACTAACTAACCAATATTACCTTCAGGTCCTTTGTAACTGTGGGCAGGGAGTTGCTAAACTCAGATTTGACCTTAGATATTACCACCTTGCTTTGGGCTGGACAAGAAAGGCAGTGGGCTAGAGGGGATCCAGTATCTACTCTTCTAGACATCACTTAGAAGTTAATTTGAGCTCCTGCATATGAGAATGTAGGCCAAGCAGGAGTTAGATTAGTGTAATGTTGAAGGAAGAGGGGGATGGGCGGGATTAGCTAGTCACTACTAAATCCTGGCCTCTGTAACTGATCCCGGAGTGCTGGCCTTTTTACTGCTATTTATGGTCATTTTTCAATCCCTGTCGCCCATGTTGCACCTCCTTTGTAGACTGAACCCTACTTTGTATCTTTTTGTACTTATGTTACACGCCCAATGCTTTATAGACTCAAGTATCTCAAGTAGTCTTTTATTCACATGATTTTTTCTACATTTGCAGAACATTTTGCTCCCAGCCCTTGAAAAAGCAGAACAGACTCACCACAGCGTGTATAGATCTTTGGAGAGGCTGTGAAGTGTGGAATAGGAAACACCTTCTAAATAGAAGGCAGGGTGAGTGCAGTGTCCGGTGTAGAACAGGTTCACTTTAAAGGGCTGTAGTGGAACCAGACAAGGCTACCAGTGTCTGATAAACTGTCAGCAGTTGGTGACCCCACAAATCAAATCAAACAGACCCTTCCCCCAAATCTGGGTTGTCATGCTTGTCAGAGCACTAGCTAAGAAGAAGCAGCTGTATGTGTTGACCTCAGAAAGAACCAAACAAGCAAGCATAATAGATCACCCATTCCTACCCTTCGAATAGAAAATGACCTACTCAGAGAATAACAGCAAAGAAGCCTCTGTCGGTGTGAGTCGGGCAAACCTCTCCTGCCCTAATAAAACAGAGATCATATGACTCGTACTATCTAATACTTTGAACACCAAGTGAACGCACTGTTGAGCTTTATAAGATAGCATAGCTGGGTGTGTACTTTTAATCCCAGCACCCAGGAGGCAGAGACAAACTCTCTGAGTTTGAGGCCAGCCTGGTCTATATACTAAGTTCCAGGCCTTCGGGGCCACAACATGAGACCCTGTCTAAAAACAAAGAAACAAACAGAATGAAAGTTTACAATATTGATCATGCTTTATAGATCTCAAAGGAATTAAGACAATTTCTATAGATTATAGTTCCTAAGTAGAGGGTTGAATTAGAACCCAGACCCAAATGACTCTGAAACTCACATAGGAGCCTTTGTCTCCTTTAAGGGCACAGCCATTTTCTGTTCTGTTTGTGAAGGAATCAGTCAGATTTCTTCCTGGTTGCTCACTTTGCTAAAAGAGAAATCTGGGCCAGTGAGCCTCTTATTGGGTATCAGAGGAAGACTGGACCCCAGAGGTCAGCCCTTGCCAGGGCTTTTACAGTGATTCCTGGGGGAATCCCTGTAAACCAAGACCCTCCAGGGACTGTTTGTTATCGAGCAGAAGTGGGCCTCGGAGCTTCAAGAAGAAATCTGTGTGCAGCTCTCAGATGCACATGGACCAGAGTTCTCAAGGTCCCCCCCCCCAAAAAAAAAATCCTTAGAATTGAGATTTGTAGTTCTTGCTGGGAACCCCCTAGCTAGGATA